>OY292279.1:40760071-41979443 GCA_958496175.1 Sisyra terminalis | reverse complement strand
TCAATTCATAACCCAAACATCAATTTTTTAAGTAAAGTTTCCCTTCTCCAAAACGCATACCTATTATTATCGAACTGATCAAACTTTACATCGGCATTCCACACAGGATTTGATCCTTCAACCGCATGTTGATTGGCATTCGGTGCCGAAATTCCAATTCGATTTAAGTAAGAAGCTTGCGAACCAAATTTCGGCACTGATAACGCATTTATTTGTTTATTTAAACTAAAAAAATAAAAAGTTTAATTAATCTCTTTTAAATCATTACGGGTATTGTTAATACCTTCTTGTACGGCAAACCAGGAAGACCAAAAGCGCCATACATGTTAAAAATAGAATACAACATATTACAATTAAGATGGTTTGAATCATTCGATCCACCGTCGAGCTTCCCGGATCGACGTAAGCCGAGGCATAGTTCAATCCAATTTCCGAAAATTCCGTGTGTAAATCGGCGTACACTTGAATATCGCTGGTTCTCCTGAATATAAAAAAAGAATGCATCAAAAATAGTTTACTTAGAATATAATGGTTAACCTAAAGTATGGTATTTTAAAATCATTACATTTAAAATGCCTTTAAATGCATTTTTATAACAGGGAAGAGGGTGAGTTTTCTCCCTTTTCTAACAGGAGAAATATATGTAAGTTAATTAAATACAAACAAAAAACAAATATTCATGCTTTTTTTTAGTAATAAACTGTTAAGAATCTACATCAACGGTTTCTGACCTTTAATAAATAATCGTTCCCTTTATGAAGAAACGAAAACGCCTGTTTACCACAAAATATTTTGCCATAACAAAAACATAATTCCTTTGTTCAAAAGATGACTTCTAAATCAAACTTTTGAATCCGTTTTTTTTTTTATAATTTTAATAATCTCTTGATAGAAAAACCAATGAATATGTGACAGAAAAAGATTAATATAATCCCATATGATGTTTGTTGATTTCAAAATTATTAAGTGGGATCAGTGGCGTAGCTACCTAGGGGCTAGGCGGGGCAGGGCCCCGGGGTCCTCAAGCCCAGGGGGCCCTCGAATCCTTACCAGAAATCTCGATCGAACTGAATTTTTGGAAATTCAGTTGGAAGTTCCCCAATTAGGTAAGAAAATAATGAGCAAATATGGAGTGCTAGAATGCGATCTAACGGAAGTATTTACAGCAATGTTATTATTCTTTACAATTCCTGTCACTTCTGCAGCAGGTAAAAGATCATTTAGCAAATTAAAAATAATAAAAAATTATTTAAGAAATAATATGGGCCAAACTCGACTCCGACATTTATCGCTAATAGCAATTGAAAAGAAAACCGCATCAAGCCTGGATTTAAACAAAGTCATTGATACTTTTGCGAAAACTAAAGCTAGGAAAAAATTGTAAATATAATTGTTATTTAGTCAGTTGGTAGGCCCGGCCTTTATATAATAAACCCTTGAATCTTCTCCTAATTCGTTTTATTAGCCAAACCTACACCAAGATTAATTGTAATTGATGTTGTTACTGTTTAAAATTTTTATTACCTGCCCTGAGTGCAGAAAAAAGAGCTTAAGTAGCTTAGCATTTTTAAAGTATTTGTATATTTCATATTTTTATTTGATAAAACCTAATCAGTTTACATAGCAGTGGGGCTCCATTTTTTAATTTGCCCCAGGGCCCTTGGTTACTTAGCTACGCCACTGAGTGGGATTACCAAATTAATAGTTCGTAAACGTAACCCTGTTAAAAACAGGTATTTAGAAGCTTTTTGAAATCATAATTTGTTATTAATTTATCTTTAATATCTTTGTCCTTTTTTGTTACATATATATCAGCTTTTCTACAACTTATATTCCTATCAATCTTGTTACAATGTAACCTATTGTTAAAAATGTTCAAAAAAGTCATTAAAGACACTTAAAGACTATTAAGTTTTAAATGCTTTTGCTAGTCAAAACTGTTAAGAAAAATACTTCAAAAGCCTTATTTTTATAGCCATCTTTTTAACGGGGTTTCCCATTAAAAATTATTCCCACGACCCAGCCATTCATAAAGCTCCATCTTCGGTATGTGTATAAAACCGATATTGCTCTTTAAAGATTACCCTCGTTAGAAACCATCAATATAAATTATTATCTTTCCTTGCCTACCCCACACTTTAATGTAATATGAAATATTTACAATCTTATATAATCTCCGGAAACTGGTTTCGAATCATTTAAGAAATGGGTGGTAACGGCTGCAGCCGTTTCGATCACTCTTCCTTGATCATCCGCATCCGGATTGATTTTATCAATGATGCATTGATATCCCAATTCTGACGTAAAAATTTGTGCCACCTAAAAATACAAATCACTGTAATATTGATAAATTTACAATTTCTACTTTTAAAGTTCATCAAACCTTATCCTGTTGCGCACTAACTTGATCCGCAGTATTGTTAAATTTGAAAATGACCAAATCCGGTTCCGCGATAACGTAAATATTTACATCGGCCGTATCCGTTTTACTTACTAAAACAAATTGTTATTGAATTCACCTGGGAATATTAGTTCTATTGATATGTGGTGTAATTAGCAGTGCCGGATTATCACATAGATCATTGTTTCCTAACTGGGGGTCCGCAGTCCCATTTGAAAAAGCTTGTTTTTTGTTTTTTAATTTAATGAAGGAATACTAACATATAATAATATAATTAAATTATGTGCAATAAGGACGAAGCTTCTTGTGGAATATTATTTATTTTATCGCCAACGTTTCGTCAGTCATTCCTGACTTCTTCAGGGCTCAAAATTTAAAAATTATTCCACAAATGTCATAAAAATAAGCTGTAAAATGATCCAACTGGTAGAACAACGGACAAAGAATACAATTTGGTATTCTGGAGCCCTGAAGAAGTCAGGAATGACTGACGAAACGTTGGCGATAAAATAAATAATATTCCACAAGAAGCTTCGTCCTTATTGCCCACAATTTAATTATTATATTTAAAAAGACAAGGACTTAAACAACATGGACTAAAATATAATATTGTCCGAAAATTGCACCTTTTTTTTCACTCAGGGGTCCTTGGCATTATGCTTGATTTCCTTAGGGGTCCGCGTCTGAAAAAGGTCAGGAACCGCTGACATAGACCACAAATATATTTTGACAAAGACATGGTGCCATTCTCAAAAGAATAAAGGGGCAACAATGAAATTTCTAGGGCTTTAAAGTGGATTAATCCAACCCTGATTCGTAGTAAATGGTACTATTTTATCATTTGAGGATTCAAATAAAAGATCTAATATAAGAGAGTAACAATGGCTACACATATAGCCAAGGTGGCGTTAAAAAAGACAATATTATTTCTACCTTCTTTTTTAGGAATTTAATACAAAAAAAAGTTTTATTTATAAGGAACGGAGACATCAAGGTTTATAAATTACACAGGTTGTTCCATTAGAAAAAAAAAATGACGTCATACGAAGAATTTTGAAATTTCTCAGTCTGAAGATATGTACGAATTTCTTCTGGATACGTCACGTATCCATCACGTAGTCACCATGAGGCCACCTGTGTATTTTATAAACCTTGGGGAGACTTTACTGAAGTCATTGACTAATAAAACTTACTAATATTTTCAACTGAAACCTTGAAAGCAAAATATCCGGCCATTGTCGATTGAACTTTAAAGTTTAGAACAACATCCCCTGTACTTGATTTGACCAAAAATGGATTGTTATCTTTGACACTATTAAGGGATGAATCACTCACTTGCATCGTATTAGGAACTAGTGCATAACTAAGGGTATTATTAACATCCACATTATGAGCCTAAATAAGAAAATCAAAATAAAAATCCCTCAAAAAAACCCAAGTAATCAAATCTTACTTGTAAAGTAAAAATCACAGAATTTACATCACTATTTTGAGTAATACTATTGACAAATAACGACGAATCAAATACCGGAGGGTCTGTATGAACGACCAAAACCTGAAATTATCCAAATATTATTTTTTTTTTAGTGAAAACATTATCAAATGATATGATTATCTCACCTGAATTTGTACTTCAAGAATTGAGTTTTTGTCGGGTTTTAAGGGAATTTCGTCGGCCAATGTTGCAACAATTTGTAACGTATAGAAACCCTGTTCGTTAACGCTCAATTTTTTCACAACGGTCAACACATTAGTGGTTCCTACCAAACTAAAATGTTCATCAGGTTCTGTGGAAACACAAAAATTAACGAGGTGAAAGAAAAAAAATATGAGGAAAACATGCCAAGAATGAAATATTTTATTGTTGTGTTCAAAAGGGTGGCAATGGAACAAGTGGCGGACGGTAGTTGATGGTTTTCTCCTACTTGCTTTTCGTGGAATTGGACTGAAGTCGTTGGCAAGTCGAATACCGGAACGGTGTTATCGTCGGCGAAAGAAATTGTGATAGTTTTAGTTGTTGTTAGTAGAGGATCTCCATCTTGAGCGGAAATAGTTACCTAGGAGTTAATGAAACAATTAATTTTAGGTCTCTTATCAAAAAAAGGAACAAGAAATACAATAAGAGTTATTTAGACATTTATGTACAATAGACTGATTCAAAAAAAAATTATGATTTTTTTTTCTTAATTATATCGAAAATATTGTTGGGAATGACAAAAAAAATCCTGTGAAAGTCTAAGCTCTTAATATTAATATTAAGACGTGCTGCAACGCAAATTTCGATTTTCCATTTAAATAACATAGGAACAATATTCTCTTGCACTTGGGAATTTTATAGCTTACGTTGGTGACAATATTTCGGAATGACCAAGATATATTCTTGTAGAAAATTAAACGATCTACAAAAAAGGTCTGTGACAAGTTTTTGATATTTTTATTCCTTCAAAAGTTATTCTCGGTCAACTTTAAAGAGAAATTTTAATATTTTTTCAATTTTTTAACGCAACCATCAATTTTATGAGAAAATTTTATAGAACATTTTTTGTAGAGCTCTTTTTTTTCTATAACTTATCTCTATAAAAGTTTTTGATAATTTTCACAAGTCCTAAGTTATTTGCGTTAAACTGAAAATTCCTTGAATTATTATATTTTTAACATAAAAATTATTATTTTTATTTTAATTAAATAACTTAGGACCTGTGAAAAATATCAAAAATTTTATAGAGATAAGTTATAGATAAAAAAGTGCTCTACAAAAAATGTTCTATAAAATTTTCTCATAATATTAATGATTGCGTCAAAAAATTGAAAAAAAATAAAATTTCTCTTTAGTTCAACTTTGACCTCGAATAACTTTTGAAGAAATAAATATATCAAAAACTTGTACAAGACCTTTTTTGTAGATCGTTCAATTTTCTACAAGAATATACCTTGGTCATTTCGAAATATTGTCACCAACGTGAGCTATAAAATACCAAAATGCAAGAAAATGTTGTTCCCATGTTATTTAAATGGAAAATTGAAATTTGCGATGCGGCACCTCTTAATATTAAGAGCTTGAACTTTCACAGGATTTTTTTTTGTCATTCCCAACAATATTTTCGATATAATTAAGAAAAAAAAAACATTTTTTTTTTGAATCAGTCTAATGTACAAGATAGGATAAATATTTATAAACCAAATAACGGAGGATCCAAATGCTTGGCGGTGAGTCCCTGGATTCTCAATTGATCTGAGCTTATTTCTTACCATACATTTATGAACAGTAAAGAATTACGAAACAGATCGTTCATAACACTAATTTTCTTCCAAAAGCACAAAGCTTGGAAAAAATGCAAAACTAAATCTTCGTTTATATTAAGTACCTGATATGATTGTTGATCCGGGATTGATTTAATTCGTAAAATAGCAGAATTGCCTTTGTTATCATCCATATAAAACATAGAATCTACAAAATTAAGAAAAAAGTCAATAATTAAGTCAGGATCTATTACGCATTGAAAAAATACCTGGTAAAATTCCAAGTGTAATATCCCACTTGGTTCCATTGAAGCCGTCATTAGCGGAAAAACGTTCCAAAGTCCTTTGCGATCCGTAATAGTAAAGAGTGTCATCAATCGATGTAGGCTGAAAAAAAATGTATCATATTAATGGTCTACATTCAACAATGCCGGATTTAATACTGTGAAGATCTATAATTTTCTAAAGAAATAGATTGGCCAATAAGAGAAGTCTAATATTAGTGTAAATTTAAAATTTTTATTGTTAAATACTAAATTAATGGTGGGGACACGAAGAATAGATACAAGGAGTCTTAGTATAGACTTTTTCACAATCGTAATGTATATAATAACAGACTCCGATCATAGTTTTCTTATTTTGTCATTAGTAGCGCAAATATTCAAAACTGGTTTTGAAGATGGTTTTTTCTCAGAATTAAACGCTCTACAAAAGTGTTCATTGCGACAAAGTCGTAACTCACACCGGTGAGGTAGTACGGGCCACTGAACCTGATTTTTCCATAAAATTCGCGTTTTTTTTGCATTTATCTCGTAAATAACAAGAGCTACGGAAAAATTATAAATGAAAAGCTTGTAGAGAATTAGATTTCCTACAAAAAAGTTCCTGTAGACCAAATCACGAAGATCAATATTAAACGAGATATTAAGCCTTGAATTTTATGGAAAAATCAGGTTCAGTGGCCCGTACTACCTCACCGGTGTGAATTACGACTTTGCACCGGGCACTTTTGTAGAGCGTTTAATTCTGAGAAAAAAACATCTTCGGTAAATGCGATCCCATGAAATGCCGCTGAGATATAGAAGTTTAAAAATAAAAAATCAGAGTTTCCGTGTATTTTCAATGGGAAATTTTTACACGTCTTGGTCGAGGACTTAAAATTAATATTAAGGGCTCAAACTTTCAGAGAATTTTTTTTTTTTGGTATTTCCAACAAAATTTCACGATGGGATCAAAAAAAAAATCACCCTACTGTACATATGGCGTCAAATAGAAATAAGAAAAACCTAGTGTTATGGTATTTCAATCTTGCAATACATTATGGGAAATATATCACGATGGATGCCGCCATTAGTGTATTTGAAGTACTAACTTAAACCGAAATTATGCACTTTTTGTAAGGTAAAACATAAGTTAGTACACCTGACACTCTTGTGATGGCGCCACATCGTGACACATTTTCCATCGTGAAGAAGATTGAAATTCAGAATTGTTAATAATAACAACATTTCTCGCTTTTTAAAGAGTAATACACTCCAAGGTTTATAAAATACACAGGTGGCCTCATGCGCCACCTGACGTATTCAGAAGAAGTTCATACATATCTTCAGACTGATTCAAATTTCAAAATTCTTCGTATGACGTCATTTTTTTTTTTCTAATGGGGCAACCTGTGTAATTTATAAACCTTGAATACACTCTACTAGTACTGGATCTCAAATTTATGCCATTTTTTTAGCAGTACGTTCGGACTTCTTGTATCTATACTTCGTGAGAGGGGGGACCAAAAGCTGCAGACTACGCAGTCTAATCTATAAATCCGGTCCTGGTGTTAAAATTATTTAAAATTTCTAGACGTACTTGTTTCAGTAACAAATCTGTTGTCGGAAACGTGATAATGGGCGCTTCGTAGTTATATTTTGCGATATTTAAAGTGAAATTTTGAGAACTGGTCAGTTCACCTTCACCCCAATCGTGTACCTGTAATTATTAACAGCAATGAGTTAATAATTCACTTTAAATAATTGCAAATATACCGATAATAATAGAATATAGTCTCCAAAATAATTGGTAAGATTTTCCTTGGTGAAAATTGATCCATTAAATTTGTTCACGTTGGTTTCCACATCGAATAGATATGAATAGTCGGTGTCGTCCTCAATATCGGTTCGCCACGCGGCTTTAATGCTGTATTCGACTTTTGCATTTGGAGTTTGCGGGTCATCATAGTCAATAGCATGAATATCACTTATTTTAGTGCCCTATAACATTAAGTCGTTTAAAATTTTGTTTTATTGCATTTCCAATAAGCATAAAATTTTGACATGGCTGTTCTAATTATGGACAAAAAACGCATATAATCAAAAAATAGGTCTTACCGCTGCACTATTTTCACTAATCGATCCCAAGTCAAAGTTTTCGGGTTTATCATAAGACGGAATTTCGTTGTTAATATCGAGTAAGATTACGGTGAATGAAGTTGTATTCACTTGTGATTTACTGCCATTTATATTGTCCTTTAAAGTAATAGTTAGAGTGAAGACTTTTTGACCAAAATCTCGATCCAAATAATTGTCTCCATATAATTGAACAGTTACAATTCCGTCACTGGATACGTCGAAATAGCCTAAACTTTTGGCGTCCATCGAATAAGAAACAGTATGGTACGGTTCTACAAAAAGAAAAATACATTAGTTAACAATAAAAAATTATTTTACATCAAAAACGTTGGGCATATTGACTAGAAGGAATCAAATTTGGAAATTTGAAATCCTTTTGGCTATAAATGTAGCTAAACGGACCCTACCTCGCTAGATTTGCCTTAACGTTTTTCATTGTAAACTAGCTGATCCCCGCGACTTCGTCTGCGTAACGTAGGTGTAGATTATATTTTCTTTTTAGATTTGCTATTTGTAGTGGTATGAAAATTTTTATTTTTCTTATTTCTTTTACGAAAAATCTAATCATACCTGAAAACACTATTTTGTCAACTTTAAAAAGACATTTAATAAACTGTTGCTTAGAATAAAATATTTGTATGTAATGATCAATTAATTTTCAAAAAATATTTATCAATATCTAAAAAGAGTATGTTCAATTGCGTATACCCACAATAGGTATACCTACCGTTAACCCAATAATCCATAAATCAATCAGTATCTATACATAAAAAAATATCGTAAAGTTCAATAAATTCGGTCTTAATTATGATTTAAAACAGTAAAGTTATCAAAACACTCAAGTCAAAATAACAAAAGTAAAGGGTCTAGATTTAGAATATTAGTAGAAATTCCATTTCATTGTCTCGACTCCCGAATGAACCTTTTTCTCAAAACTATTACACTACTGTAATAGTACAAAACTACCACGAAATTAAAATTTGTTCAATTGCACGAAACCCAGTTCCTCCATAATCAAGTATAACCATTGTGTATCTATGCACTTATTATTAAAATATCTGAATTTCAACTATATAATTAAAACATTTTCTTTTAGTTCGCCGAATTTCTTGCTACTTGATATTCGCTCACTAATGTATTTGTGAATATGTATTTCGGATTTTCAAGTTTACAATATGGTAAAGCCAAAAAATTTAAAGCTCACTTATAAACTTAACTTTTTTCAGATATATCTATCGAGAATTTAAATTTTTAAGCATATCCAAAGTTTTTGTTTCTAATATTAAACCAAGTTTGCTTTATAATAAAAGGTAATTACGTTTCGTTTATAACGATACTGTGACTATGAAATTTGAAATTTGAAATTTTTATTGTTTATTAGACGTTATGCCGTACAAACTTTGCCACCATTTTTCACTCTTTTAGAGGAGGAATTATCAAAAAACCCTTTCTTATTATATATCTGCATCGTATAAGAAAAACACTTTCCAAATTTCATCGACACAAATATGCATTTATGTTGGAAAATACAATGTAAAACGAAAAAAATTATGACCTTTATTTTGATTATCATGACAAAAAAGCAATTCGATTTCGCACATTTGGACGTTGTACATACAAAATTGTTGGAAATAGTTAGAAAGCGTGGAAGTAAATTCGAATATTTCTTTATTTTCAATAACAATAATTGGTTTTCTAATTGTTCTAAATACTGAAGAAAAGTTAGTTTGGAAGATTTTATATTTTAATTGATATTGAAATATATGACAAAAAATTGCTCCCTTAATGTTTTTCAGCCGAATACATAATTGCTCCAGATCACAATCATTGGTTCATAAAAATTAGATTTTAAAAAGTTTGATTCTTGAAAAACAAATAAAAATTAAAAACCGCTTCTTTGGTATTTGGTATAAGTACCTACTACATAAACTTTCATACTTATTAAGTGAAAAGACGTTATTTAAAATGCTGTTATTAAAATGATATACGAAAACTAGAAACTAATTATTAATTATTTATTTATTTATTAATTACACTTATTAAATTCAAAACTTCGATTGTTGATTAACTCTATATTTTCTCATACAAACTTAGTCCCCCCCTTTTACTCTTTTAGGGTAGGATTTTTCAAAAAAAAATCTTATCAAATGTCTACTTCTTATAAGAAATACATCGAATATTAAAATTTCATCAGTTAGAGGAGATATATAAATGTAGGATTTTATGTATGCACGGTTTTAAAAATGTATTTGCTTTAAGTTTTATTACTATTATTATTACTACTAATATTACTTTTTTTCGTTAATATTTCGTTATTGAGCAACTCTAAGGGTCTATTTACAACAATTTTGTAAAAAAAAGTTACTGTAAAATTCGAACCCATATCTTTCTAATTTGGAGCATCAAAATGTCAGTTACGAATGCCATGTTATCAACATCAACTATGAGTTTTATATATATAAACCTTTATATTTCAAAGAGTCAATTTTTTAGACTTTAAATTGAATTTACTAAGCTTTTTATCAGTTCACTTAAAAATATTTTTACAGATTATTTTCCAACTTTTAATTGCCTTTCCAATGATATATAACTGGCCTGTCTAAAGTAAAAATTTTTTGTTTCATTCCTAGGGAATACCTTCCCTTATTATTTTTAAGGAATAATAAGGAGCCTAACATGTGTGGGAAATTGTGTTGTATTTTAATACCAAATTTTATTAAATTCGGTTGTTCCGTTCTTTAGTTAAATCGGGACACACAGACAGACAGACAGACAAAAATTTTAAAAATGTTAAATTTGGAATAAGGGCCTCTTGAAACAAATATTTACCCTAAAATTGGGTTCAAAATCGAAATGTACAGACAGACGTAAGCATTTTATATATTAGTATAGATTGAGCTTAAGCCAGTAATTCTCAAATTGTGCTTCTAATAAGTCTACATAGGAGACCCGGGCAAATTAAAGAAAATTTAGACTCTTTTTCTACATGTAATTGAGACTTAAATAACTTTTACTTTTTAGCTGAAGAAAATCATTAGTAAGATCAATAAATTAATAATCTATGAACTATGAATCATTCAATATATTGCTATCATATATTAGAATAAGTTGCGATAGATCTTATACTAAGAGTCGCAATTTTCAAAAATTTGAGAAACACTGGCCTTAATCTTGCACTATTTACCATCTCTGTCCTTATCATGCGAAACAATCGCATTGACAAATGTGTCACTTGGTGATCGTTCATAAATCGAAATAGTAGTTCCATTCGATAGACTCTCTACAAATGGAACTCTATCGTTGACATCTGTTATTGAAATCGATAACTGAAAATTCCAAAAAAAAAATCATTGCAAATTATTCCTCAATATATCGATTTAATTATACTTACATTATACGGTGTATGAAAACAATTTGGTTCCAAATCTGTACCGTTTTCGGTAAAACAATCTGTAGCCACAATGGTATAAGTGAGCTCCTCCCAATAATTCGGTTCATCACAATCAATATAACCAATCACTCGCAATTCTCCACTGATTTCATCGATGCTTACAAGATTTGAAAATGCTTCATCGTCTTCCCTATTTTAGCATACAAAAAATTAAGGCATAAGGTTATTAATATAAAATATTTACAGTAACGAATAAGTGACGAAATTATATTCCGGGCCATCTGCATCCGTTGCCAAAACACTTCCAATCAATGTGTAATTATTGGCTTTGTCCAGGACGATTTTGGGGGTTGGCGTAATTTTATTGTCGAAAACTGGAGCGAAATCATTCTGATCGATAATCGTAATGGCAATTACTGCCGTATCGTATCCTTTATTAATTTCCTGATTTAAATCCGTAACATTTATCTCAATGTAAAGAAGTTCATATTTGTTATAATTGACGGTATCATCTCCCACTGTTTCAACTTTTAACACTCCAATGGCATTACCATTTGATCCATTAAACTTTGTCTCTATTGAAAACACTCTAAAATAATAAAAAAAAAAATCAATTTTTCATTTAAAAAAAAAAAATTAACAAAACACACCCTTGGAATTCTTCTAAAGGTACCGAATGTCCCAATTTCATGGCTCGACAATTGTTCCAATCAATGGAAAAATTTAAAAATGCGGTAGTGTCGGGATCGACGGCAGAAATAGAAATAGGAAGTTCTGTGCCTTCTTTCGAGTGCTCAACGACGCTGATATCATTGTTGGAATTCTAAAAAAATAATAATAAAGTTTTCCGATTTTTGAGTTGAATTACTTCAAAGCATCATTGGCTTCTATGGGTTAACAATTTAAAAAATCACAGCTATTAGATATTTACCAAGTAAAGTCTTGGAGTTTTATCGTTGACGTCAGTAACATTGATGGTCAATTGGGCTTGGGTTGTATGCAAAGGTGTATTATACTCGTCCACCCAAATATCCGTAATTTCAACAGTAACAATCACTTGAGTTTGGGTTTCATAGTCCAAAGATTTCGGCAACTTTGTGGTAACAATACCTGTTTCTGGATCGATAGCAAACGCGCGTAATGCACTATCTCCAATAATCGAATACCTGCCGAAATTCAAAAGATTTCACCATAAATTTGAGTACTTTTAAAAGATGTAAATAATACCGTATTCCATCCCCAATATCTCGATCAGAGCCATTCATGGCGGCAATGACGGTTCCCTCACCAATATCTTCCAAAAACGTCACTTGTTGAGACTCCAATTTCGGGAGTTCATCATTCCAATTGATCAAATTAATATAGAGCAATCCAACACCAACATGCGATTTATTATATTTCTCAGTGGCAACAATTTCAAGAATCATATTTTGATATGGCGGCAATTCGTAGTCAAGCTGAGGTGCATTAATTATCGACAGTGTAAATGTTGCATTTTGGTAGCCACTATCCGGAATCAAAGCAAAATTTTTGTACCAATCATTATCGCCAACGTGATCCTGAAGCGTCACAGTATATTCAGCATTGTCAGCCTAAAACATTTAAAACAATAAGATTTTTTCACTGACTTTGAACAGTTATACTGTGTATACAATATATAGAATATACTGCGGTCCAATTTATGTAGTATAATTTAATATAATAATATATAAAAACCATACCATAAACATAAATTTGAACAGAATTTCAAACAAAAATATTCGTGACGTATTGCCCAGATACGTATTTCGATTGCCAAGCAATCTTCCTCGGTGATCATCTAGTAGTTTGGATCACTCCGTAACTGCTTTGTGATTATTCACAGTGATCCAAACTACTTGATGACTACTGAAGAAGATTGCTTGGCAACCGAAATACGTATCTGGGCAATACGTCACAAATATTTTTGTTTCAAATTTATGATTTTTATATATTATTATATTAAATTATACTTCATAAATTGGACCACAATATATTCTATATATTGTATACACAATTTAAAACATTAATATCGAGAAAAAATTGTACAAATAGGCAACCATGTTGCCTATATGATTAAGTTCCTATCTTTATACAAAATTCAAAAATTTTCATATGCTTACCAAATCCACATCACTGATAAAAATCGGTTCTGGAAAACTTAAAATTTGAACTTTTTCTTCTCGCATATCAAGCGTTTGATTATTGGGCGTTACAACTGGTGCATGGTCGTTGATATCATTGATCGTTAAAACAATATCTTGATTTACGTACGAACTCTCATTATTTGCTTTGTACGCTTGTACGGTAAAGTGAAACATTTCTTTCTGCAATAAATCTCGATCGATCGGATCTATGTCAATTGTCCCAACCGTCGGATCTTGGATATGATAGAAATCTTCAGATTCTAAAAAAAAATATAGAATTTCAATAACAAAATAAAGTAATTTTCAGTGTATTTCGAAACTATATTAAACTTCCGAATATTCATTCCCAAGGGCGAATTTAGGATTTTTTTTCTGTGGGGGAGCACAATATCATCTTTCATTTGCAAGTGCGTGAAAGGGATCACGAAAAAAAATCGCAATTCCGGCCAGAAATAGACAAGAGTTTCACTAATGTTCTTGCTATTATTTTATTCAGATATTTTAACAACTCTAATAATTTAATCTGCTTCTAAGTATGTACTGTTATGGAAACTCCACAGTACACAAAAAAAACTGGGGGGGGCATGTGCCCCCCCCCTCTAAATTCGCCCTTGTTAATTCCTCACGGCGAACAAAATTCTACAATGGTGTCGTATGAGAAGTCAACGAAGAAGGAATGATCACTGATATGCAGACAAGAAGAAAAGCTATAAGAGCTGAAACTGGATATTGTAAAAGGAAAATTGGAAGTATCCACGAAAAAAAGAGGAAAAATATTGAAATCCCGGATCTTTTTTAAAGAAGAAATCTTTATCTGGTTCACGGGCCGGATAACTGTCAACTCTTTGGCAAATCAATTAATAAAATAAATATCCACAGAATACAAATATGCTACGCTATATTAGTGTCTCGGTAAGTCTAAAAACTAGAAAGACTATAGATCTATAGGTCATATGAAGCATTTATGAAGAATTCTTTCCATTTAGAACTATTGATGAAGGTCACTCTTGTGTTATGTACAAATTGCATGTGTTAGAGGACAGATAATACATTATCCAGAGTAGACGGCAAAAAACCAATCCTTTTTGATTTTGAAAATATAATTCAGATATTTTTTTTGTCCACCCCCTCTAAATTATAAAACATACTATCTCCATTGTACTATTCCAAGAGCCCCCGATGGTTAGACCTTAGTTGTTTTATAAAAGCTGAAAATGTCCCCAAAACATTATATTGGGTTCAAGCTTCAGGATATCTGACAGGGGGGTTGAAACCATGAAAATTGTTTGGCAATGGAGGATGTGATTTCTAATATTATTCCAAAGAAAATATAAACAAAATGACCTTTATACTTTGATGAAAGTGAGCTTCTATGCAGTGGCGTAGCTAGGTAACCAAGGGCCCTGGGGCAAATTAAAAAATGGGGCCCCACTGCTATGTAAACTGATTAGGTTTTATCAAATTAAAATATGAAATATACAAATACTTTAAAAATCCTCAGCTACTTAAGCTCTTTTTTGTGCACTGCAGGGCAGGTAATAAAAATATTAAACAGTAACAACATAAATTACAATTAATACTTGGTGTGGATTTGGCTAGTAAAATAGAGAAGATTTAAGGGTTTATTATATAAAGGCCGGGCCTACCAACTGACTAAATAACATTTATATTTGAAATTTTTTCCTAGCTTTAGTTTTCGCAAAGGTATCAATGACTTCGTCTAAATCCAGACTTGATGCGGTTTTATTTTCAATTACTATTAGCGATAAATATCGAAGTCGAGTTTGCCCCATATTATTTCTTAAATATTTATTTATTATTTTTAATTTGCTAAATGAGCTTTCAGCTGCTGCAGAAGTGACAGGAATTGTAAAAAATAATAACATTGTTGTAAATATTTCCGTTAGGTCGCATTCTAGCACTCCATATTTGCTCATTATTTCTTTACATAATTGGTGAACTTCCAACTGAATTTCCAAAAGTTCAGTTCGATCGAGATTTCTGGTAAGGATTCGAGGGCCCCCCTGAGCTTGAGGGCCCCGGGGCACTGCCCCACCTAGCCCCTAGGTAGCTACGCCACTGCTTCTATGTTATCCACCTTTGCTACCTTTAATCTGCTAAAGAAACCACCATCCAAACTCCATAGTCGCTGATCGTTTTTATCGGTATTGGGGACATACATGGAAAAATTTTCAGCTTTTATAAAATAACGAAAGTCCGGCCGTTGTGGGCTCTTGGACTATAATTGATGGTGTCAACAGTTTTTTTGAGTCACTAATACTAAAGACGCCAAAGTTGCATTTCTATGTAGTAGTCCAATCAATGAATAGATTTTCTTTTAAACTTTTTTTATCAATAGCTTAAAACTTAACACCTCACAACTATGGTCAGAAGAACTCCGACAAGGACGAAGAGAGGGAAAAAAGATAACTAAATCATGTGGAAAAATGGACATGCTGTTTTTCAAGTTAAATTAGTTATAGTAAAAGTGTAGTGTAAATCATTGATCAAATTAACGCTTTCTGATGGAAATATATTTGAGTACAACAAGAAAACATTGAGTAAAGCTTTTGAGGACTAGTTTTACCTATATATATATATATATATATATATTAATTATCGGTAAGATTGATCTTCGTGATTATAAGACATGCCAATTATAAAAAATACGTTCAGGATTTTATTATTTTCCGCGAAAACCCAATTTCATTCAGAATTGGTTCAGGAATGCAAACAATGCATCTTTCTGTTGGCGATACGAAACACGATAGTAGAGCTTTGGATACGGAATTGCATAGGTGTTAGACAATGGCAGGCATAGGTCGGTTCCAATATGCCATTCATGGATATGGAATCCATTTTTCGTTAAGCTGTACGCTTATAGTATCAGGCCCCGCTCTTGCAAATTTGCCGCCCTGGGCAAGATGAAAAAATGCCGCCCCTTCAGGGTTGCAAAAACACAGAGTTTTAATATCACAAAATTTTTAATTTTTTGGAAAAATATTTTTGTAACTAAAAACTATTTTTTTCATATTTTTGTTCATATTGTATATCAAATATGACAAAATGCCGCCCCTGAAATTTTCCGCCCGGATTGCCCACCCCTAAAGCGGGGGCTGATAGTATGCATTGATGAGTACACACTATTGCTTATACACTTATACATAACTGGTTTCGGATCCATGAATTACATATTTGGTCCTACCTGTACGGCTTTTACCGTAGCATTTTAATACTCAAGATTTTACTACTACCTTGTATCATATCGTCAACTAAAAGATGACTTATTTTCAAACCAATTTTGTGCTCAACAGTATATTGCGGAGCACTGTGTGATATTTAATCATTCATCTACCCACTTTTCCGTAGAACACATTAAATAATTGGAAAATGTCGCAAAGATTTGTTCCAATTTTTCCCCGAAAAATATGAAAAATATTAATATTTACTTTCAGCTGAAAAAACTTTATAGTTGATTTCTGTGTTAATTTGAATATCGCCATCCGTTGCAGCCACATTGAAAGACTAAAAAAAAAATGCCCACAAATTGTAAATTTGCTTTTTCAATACTAAATTCCACAACATACCATTGGTGTTTTTTCATTGTTAGTTAATGTATTCGGGATTGTGATCCATTTAGGTGGTCGCATTGGGATATTTTGTACTTCCAGTACCATCAATGAGCTGGCTTCCATTGCCTTCAGATTTATTGCCTTCAAATTTAAAATATGGCTGGACGATTCATCCACGTTAAGGTCTTGCACCACCGATACTGTTACAGTTGTGGTTAGCTGGTCGTAACTTTTGACACTGTCGAATGAAAAATATTCATCAAATTTTGGATCCTAAAAAGAAAGAGTCGAAAATTTAGTTTTTTTGGAAGCTGAACTAATTAAGATTTAAATTTTGGGTTTCAACTTACGTTAGTCGTTAGTATAAGAGTGAGATTGTCGACGGGGCCTCGAGGGTCGTTTACTGTAAAAGTGCAATTCGTTTCCCCTGTGTGAAACTCCTAAAATTTAACACAGAGCATAACTTAAATACGAAACTTTAAAAATATATAATTTTTATCATTAACGGTCCAATTTTTCGTAACCACACACAAAACAAAAAGAAAAATGACCCAGATGATCATTCTTTGCCATTTATTCTAAATAATGAACATACTTTAAAACTGCACGACGATTGATCAGGAATAACCGATGGCGGTTTACACACCACCATTTGAATAGCAATCGAAACAATTTTATCCTCATCCCCATCAATTGAAACCGTAAATTTATAACTGGAAGATATATCATAATCGAGACTCTTCGTAACCGTTAACGCCCAATTACCTCCACTTGATTTTTGCGCTACAACCAAACCCATTGTTGTATTGGTCCCATCCGAAAATGCTACACTAGGGACCGGAGTTGAACCTACAACAATACAAATTTAGCATATAAAATATAATCAAATGTATATGAAAAACTTACGTGAATAGTTTAAATACGCAACTACTATCGGTTGATCAATGTTTTCTTGCATGATAAGTCTTTGCATCCCACTATCGGGAGAATAAGCTCCGAATGTAACTCGATCATCTGGATCTCCAGGTAAAAAAGGTGGATCTCCAAAATCTAAATTTTAAATTAATCACTACAAATTATCAGTAAAATATAATGTACTAATTACATGTGTCCCCTTTTGTTCCTGAAGATATCCAAAGAATGATGGAAAGCACCCAAATTTTTTGCTAAAAATTAATAAATATCAATGACAGAGGGAATCGGTTTAGTACTGAATCTTTGCATATTACTAATTGGAAGATAAACATTCCAAGCCAAATAGCCGAATCCGAAAGTCCCTAATCTATTCTGCTTATTTCCCATAAGCGATTTTACAGGCATTAGTTGCCATAAAGAAGTATAAAATCATTGGGATTTAAGACCAATAATGAAAAGTTTTGTATTAGTAGAACAATTTCGAATTGAGATTTTTGGGATTTAGTGACTAAAAAACTATCGTTTTTTGTCGAAAATCTGTCTAACTTTATTAGTGACTCACCATTTTAAGTTCCATCATTACTCATTCTAAACACCGACACCGTATCTTGGAATATCCACGCGAGACTGAAAAAACGAGTTGGAAATAAAATCAATATTTTGTTATTTTCAAAATAAAAATATTTGATTTTCATGAAAAAACATATTAACCCGCAATATGTGTGACAATAAATCGCACTTTCACAAAGCTAATATACTCGAATGATAAATAATTAACAGATAAACTTTTGAAAGATAAACTTGTAGATAGTAAAACTTTCATGAGGTCTCAAAAAAATCGGCGAAATAAAAACTATAAAACATTGATTTACCATTTGCGACGATATTTTTATTTTGTTTTGATGGCTCAAGTTGAGAATTTTAAGCTGCAATTTTGTCAATAAATCATTATGCATTTTGCAGAACTTAAGTACGACTATTTTTAAATATATATCTCTTATCATTGTAGCCATAATTCGAACACCTGATATCTACAAATTATAATGAATTAGAGATAAGATATGCAATTTATGACTAATCAACTACTTACCTAATCTAAACAGGATTATAAACATTATAAATGTCATATATCCATTAAAAGATTAAGGCTGTAAAAGTATAAAAAATGCAATTGTTTAAACGCATTGCAAATTGTAATCAAGTGACGAAACAGTATTGTTGAAAACAACTGGCTTCCTCGGAAATTGGACAGTGCTTCCTTTTAAAGCAGGCCAGGCTTAAGCTCTTACAAAAAAGGGCTTCAAATTATGCGGTTGTAGAATCTAAAGCCATATCGACCATATCTTTTACAACCAAGGCTTGGAAGTTACATATGGCAGGTGTTAAATTTTAGTTGTAGTCTAGTTCCAAATATTCGTCCTCCTGAATTATAGATATACTTTTTCTGAAAATACCAATTTAACGAAAAGTTAATTGTATAATAAAAAAAATAGTTATTATAATTAATACCAAAAACATGAAAAGCAATAAATTTTCTTCCCGGCCTTAACTGACAAACGATTCAAGTATGGCAATTGTTAATTGTTATACTGACCTGCCACCTAGCTTAAGAATGGGACACTAATTTTGAATTTCAAAATTTGAAACTTTTGAACCTTAAGCCATAAATTATTTTAATTTAGTCTCATTATTTTGGAATAAATTCCAATTGTAACGAAAGAAATTTAGTACCAAAAAAAAAAAACAATTTGTTAATGATATTCCATGATGGAAAAAAATTCTCAGGACCATATAGAGCACCCGTAATATTTTTTGTGAAGTTCATAGGGTTCATAATTTTTCTAACCACGAACGAAAGGAAAGTTTCATGCAATAATTCAAAATTCATATTATCATAATATACGTAATTAGTTCGCTGTATTTAAATACCCCGAAAACGGAAGATTCTTCTTCCAGAGATTTAAGCAGAATTATAAGGCCATAATAAAATGAAACGAAATATATTACGAAGAAGCTTATGAACAGTTGTCTGTCATTTAATAGCTGCCAAATAAATAATGAGAATGATGAGGTGATATGGCCAAAGAGATTATAATATATATATTAATATAATATATTTAATCAAATAATATAATATATAACATATATAATCTCTTTGGATATGACGCCAAGGTTTATAAAATACATAGGCGGCCTCATACGCCACGTGACGTATCCAGAAGAAATTCGTATGTATCTTCCACAGACATTCAAATTTCAAAAATCTTCGTATGACGTCATTTTTTTTTCTAATGAAGCAACCTGTGTAATTTATAAACCTTGATATGACACTTTCGCCTATTTCTCATAACCCCTAGCATTTTCAATAATTTTTCAATCCAAAAAAAGAATATTCAAATTTTTAAGTATTGTGGGCACAAAGAATTAAAAAAAAATAAGTATTATCTTAAAATGCATTTAACTTGTAAACATATATGACAAGGATGACAGGTGTCAGGAATTGTTGCATCGAAATGCCCTCTGGCTATTAATGGGATACTACCTTTGAATATCAAATATTTGAACGCTAAAACTTTTACTATAATATCTAAAATCTATTATATTGGATTAAAATCAAATTATAGCAATAAGAAAAAATTAAAACTTTAAAGAACAATTTCCATGTGGAATTGTACAAACAATGGAAATTACAAGGGCCCTCCCCAAACCCCAAGGTTTATAAAATACACAAGTGGCCTCATGCGCCACGTGACGAATCCAGAAGAAATTCATACATACTTTAGGCTGATTCAAATTTCAAAATTCTTCGTATGACGTCATTTTTTTTTTCTAATGGGGCAACCTGTGTAATTTATAAACCTTGCCCAAACCCTGTTTGAAAATTCCACACCTTTCCTGATAAACGTTCCTAATATTTTACTGGAAATTGTCTAAATAAGATTGAAATGTTTTATCATTACAGAGAAAATGTCATATTACGTTTTATCCATAAAAAAATATTTAGTTTTCAATTTTCATGTGACAGCTGTCAAACTATGAGAACAATGATTAGACCAGACATTCCTCCTTTTGCCATAAATTGATTTTCGAAAACCAAAGAAACTTTAAGTTATTTTAAGCTAATCTTATTATATTGGAATGCAGTCCAATTTAAGCAAAACAGGGCAATCATTGGTTGCAATTATCGTAAATGAATGTCACTAAAAATTCATACCGCAATATGTATGGGAATCGATGCGCTATAATTAAATACACCTAAAACGGAAGGACTTCTTCATTGATAAATTCAAGGGAAAATACAAAACAGGGGAGAGTCTAGTTTATACGGCCCCAAAATCTGACGACGGATTCTTATAAAATCGGCCAAAAGAAATCGAAAATTAAGAATACTAAAAGTCTCGTTTTCGCTTCGTTTTCGTGAAAAAGAGGGTTTTCGTTCCAAAAATACCAATGTTATTTCTTATGGGACTAAAATTTCAATTAATATGTAAACAAAATAAACCATAGTTACAATGTCAAAAACGATTATCATTTGAGCAAAAAATATACTTAGTACAATCAGTTACATCTGTGCGTATAAAAGCCAAATTTATTGATTTAATTAAGAGAAATTACCCCCTCCACTAAATATACTTATATTCCTATTGGTCGGTTCTTAAAAAAATTATGGAACCATCTCACCATAATCTTATCCAATTCTGAATGAAACACAATGTCAATCTATACTTAACTCAAAACCGTCTTTTTCCATTGAACTAAGCGAAAAAGAGAATTTTTGTACTCTTTATTTTCGATTTATTTTGGTTCATTTCATAAGAATCCGTCGTCAAAATTTGGGGCCGTATTAACTAGACTCCATGATAAGTTTATTATATAGGAAATAGTATTGGATTTTTGAATCAAAAATCATCTTTTTTCACTGAACTAAGCGAAAAAGAGAATTTTTGTACTCTTTATTTTCGATTTATTTTGGTTCATTTTATAAGAATCCGTCGTCAAAATTTGGGGCCGTATTAACTAGACTCCATGATAAGTTTATTATATAGGAAATAGTATTGGATTTTTGAATCAAAAATCATCTTTTTTCACTGAACTAAGCGAAAAAGAGAATTTTTGTACTCTTTATTTTCGATTTATTTTGGTTCATTTTATAAGAATCCGTCGTCAAAATTTGGGGCCGTATAAACTAGACTCCATGATAAGTTTATTATATAGGAAATAGTATTGGATTTTTGAATCAAAAATCATCTTTTTTCACTGAACTAAGCGAAAAAGAGAATTTTTGTACTCTTTATTTTCGATTTATTTTGGTTCATTTTATAAGAATCCGTCGTCAAAATTTGGAGCCGTATTAACTAGACTCCATGATAAGTTTATTATATAGGAAATAGTATTGGATTTTTGAATCAAAAATCATCTTTTTTCACTGAACTAAGCGAAAAAGAGAATTTTTGTACTCTTTATTTTCGATTTATTTTGGTTCATTTTATAAGAATCCGTCGTCAAAATTTGGGGCCGTATTAACTAGACTCCATGATAAGTTTATTATATAGGAAATAGTATTGGATTTTTGAATCAAAAATCATCTTTTTTCACTGAACTAAGCGAAAAAGAGAATTTTTGTACTCTTTATTTTCGATTTATTTTGGTTCATTTTATAAGAATCCGTCGTCAAAATTTGGGGCCGTATTAACTAGACTCCATGATAAGTTTATTATATAGGAAATAGTATTGGATTTTTGAATCAAAAATCATCTTTTTTCACTGAACTAAGCGAAAAAGAGAATTTTTGTACTCTTTATTTTCGATTTATTTTGGTTCATTTTATAAGAATCCGTCGTCAAAATTTGGGGCCGTATTAACTAGACTCCATGATAAGTTTATTATATAGGAAATAGTATTGGATTTTTGAATCAAAAATCATCTTTTTTCACTGAACTAAGCGAAAAAGAGAATTTTTGTACTCTTTATTTTCGATTTATTTTGGTTCATTTTATAAGAATCCGTCGTCAAAATTTGGGGCCGTATTAACTAGACTCCATGATAAGTTTATTATATAGGAAATAGTATTGGATTTTTGAATCAAAAATCATCTTTTTTCACTGAACTAAGCGAAAAAGAGAATTTTTGTACTCTTTATTTTCGATTTATTTTGGTCCATTTTATAAGAATCCGTCGTCAAAATTTGGAGCCGTATAAACTAGACTCCATGATAAGTTTATTATATAGGAAATAGTATTGGATTTTTGAATCAAAAATCATCTTTTTTCACTGAACTAAGCGAAAAAGAGAATTTTTGTACTCTTTATTTTCGATTTATTTTGGTTCATTTTATAAGAATCCGTCTTCAAAATTTGGAGCCGTATAAACTAGACTCCATGATAAGTTTATTATATAGGAAATAGTATTGGATTTTTGAATCAAAAATCATCTTTTTTCACTGAACTAAGCGAAAAAGAGAATTTTTGTACTCTTTATTTTCGATTTATTTTGGTCCATTTTATAAGAATCCGTCTTCAAAATTTGGAGCCGTATAAACTAGACTCCATGATAAGTTTATTATATAGGAAATAGTATTGGATTTTTGAATCAAAAATCATCTTTTTTCACTGAACTAAGCGAAAAAGAGAATTTTTGTACTCTTTATTTTCGATTTATTTTGGTCCATTTTATAAGAATCCGTCTTCAAAATTTGGAGCCGTATAAACTAGACTCCATGATAAGTTCTATATATAAGAAATAGCATTGGATTTTTTTATCAAAGATCGTTTATTTTCATTAAAATCGAAACGCAAAACGAGATTTTTCTTTAATCTTCATTAATTTCAGCCGAAATTATGAAAATTCGTCATTAGGTTCTGTTTCACTTTCAATATCCACTTTTTGATAATAATCGCATTTGAAAGTTCATTATTGTGTTATTAAGAAAAAAAATTGGTTAGTAATAATCAAACAATTTAAATTTTAATTATTACAAATTAAATTTGAACGGCGTTTGTAAAACTGATACTTTTCAACTACCTAGCTCAGTTTGATTGTTTGATTCATGAAATACACAATTAGGTCGCAGTGAAATGTTTTGTAATAGGAACTATTTGTGCTCTAACATTTTAGCGTGAAAAATTATATCCTGTTCATGCAGGTAAAATATAATAACAAATTGGGATATATTATATTTTTTAATGAACTAAAAGCAATGGAGCTAAAGTGATATGTGATAGCAGTGATAAATAAGAAATTTAAATACTAGTCAAAATTTAACGTGCAAGCCTAAATAGAAAATTTGGAATTAGCAAAATAGGAATTTATAATTCTGCAATCTCTGCGAATGTATAATTATTTATTTTCAATCACGTAGATATCTTAATATCCGTAATACTAGACAAAATACTGGAATTCTCGGGAATTATAAATCATTTAATCCAATACACATGTATATCTTAACATTCGTATTTCTAGATACGTACATTTCTAGGATTTTTGCGAATTTTAAATGAATAGTTTGTGTTTATTCAATTTATACGATTCTGAGTAAATAAAATATGTAAAATCTCGCGAATTTAAAATCATACAATCCAATGTTCGTAAACATATTAACTATCGTACTTTTAGAAATCCTGATTCTCGAATTTCCACGAATTGGAAAAAAAATATTTTCCATCACGTAGAGATCTTAATATTCGTAGTACTAGATATTTATAATACTGGAACTCCCGCGAATTTAAAATCATATATTTCATACGTTACCATTCCTACCTTAAGATAAATATATTTCTCTAATTTTCGCGAATTTAAATCAACAAAATACCTCTTGGAAGCATTAGAAACTAAGTAAAAATTATGAGGCAAATCTCGCGAATTTATAATTAATAAAATAAATTAAAATAATATTTGCAGCTCTAAGTAAAAATGAAGCGTAAAATCTAGCGAATTTTAAATCGTACAATCCAAATCTTGTAAGCAATTTAACTTTCGTATTTAGAAAAACTTATAATTTTGGAATCACCGCGAATTTATAATAATTTATCTTCAATCACATAGACATCTTAACATTCGTAATACTAGACACATAATATTGGATTTTTCGTGAATTATAAATCATTCAATGCAAATCTTGTAAACACTCCAACTTTCGTCCTTCTAGAAATTATTATTTTGAAATTTCCGCGAATTGGAAAGAATTTGTTTTCAATCACATTGGGATCTAACTATTCATAGTACTAGACACATAATACTGGAACTCTTGCGAAGTATAAATCATTTCATCCTAACCACGTGTATACCTTAACATTCGTACTTCTAGATACGTACATTTCTAGAATTTTTGCGAATTTTAAATGAATAATATATGTTTATTCAATTTATGCTACTCAGAGTAAAAATGATGATTAAAACCTCGCGAATTTAAAATAAATAAAATACTTTTAGACAATACATGCAACTCCAAGTAACAATCATCCATAAGCTGCCACGAATATAAAATTATATATTCCTAATAACTTAAACACGTAACATTCATTGTTTTAGATAAGTACCTAGAATTCTCATAATATCGCAATTTAAACATTAATAAAATGTGTTTTGGAAACTTCTATTGGTGACTCAAAGATAAAATGATTCATATTATCTTCCGAATTCAAAATTGTTCAATCCAACTAATAAAGACACCATAACATCCGTATTTCAAGATATTTCCATATCCGAAACTCTCACAAATTTAAAATCATATATTCCAAATCACGTAAATACCCTATCATTGCACTCCTAGAATTATAAAAATTTATAATGCTGGCATTCTCGCGAATTTAAAATCATACAATCCAAATAATGTTACTACCATATCATCAGTACTTCTAGATATTTACATATCAAACTTTCTCGCGAAATTAAAATGAATATAATCGAATGCTTGCAGTTTTATTTATGATTCAATATTATTTAGATTATTTGTTCAAGATTTTTAATCAGAATTGTTTATAGGAACGCACGCTAACATATATTTAATGAATATTCAAATATTAACAATTGATAAAAAGTAAAATCAGAAAAATTCCGGCTATTAATAGACTTGTAAAAAATCGAAAAAGAAAATGGTATTATTTCTTTGATTTGTTTTCTTCATTTTATATTTTCTAATTATAATTACAACTTTTTAAAGTGTAGTAATTAAATGATAAAAGGTTGGTTCCAAACGTAATTATTAAAGCTACTTTTATTTTATTTACGAATTCCTCTATAAATAATACGGAATAAATAAATTGTTCTTTAGTAACATTCAAGTTTTCTCATATTTTAAATTTCCCAGTTCTTGTTTAAAAAAAATAATGTTACACTTTGATCAAAGTATGTATTTGTATCTAAATAAAACGTATTTTTGTTTTGTAAATATTACTCAATTATATTTTATTTATGGCATTTGTGAGGTGTGCTGTTGGGGTGTTTTTCGCATTTAAATCGCAAAGAAATTTGTGTAGTTAATTTAATAAGTGTAAAAAGCAATTAATAAGTGTATTGTTTGTGTATTTTCGAAAGATTTATTTAAAATACTGTTTAATATTGAATAATTGTGATTGATACACCATGATGAATTAAATTTTTAATGGAAAGCAATATTTAAATATTTTGTGTTAGTGAAATTTAAAACTGGATTAAATTCAAACTGAAAATGTGAAGTTTTTGGAATTTTAATTTATAATATTTCAATAAAATATTATCGTGAATAATTTGAAGAAAATGGCGCTTGGAAAAAGAAAAATCAATAAATTTTATGGTAACGTTGACAACTTGAGTTACATATTTAAAAATACTATTTTCAAATTCGTTAACTTGTAAATGAGGTCGTTGTAATTTGATAGTTTCTCAATGCTATCGTTTAAATTTTCGATGGTCGAATTTTGGGTTTTTTACTCAAAATTTCCATTCCTGAGCGGTTACTTTATGCTTAATAATAAGCATAAAGTAACAAAAATTTCTAATATAGCCTCTACCGTACTAACTAGACTCTTGCCACAAAACACTGCATGGATTAATTCTCAGGATAATGTTATAGAAAAAAAATTTATACATGCAATTGTCAATTTTCATTTGACAGCTATCAAAAAATGAAACAGGGATATTCAGGAGCTCCTTGCATTTTCCTTGAGAATATCATGCAAGTCCCAAAAAACCATCCTAAAATTTTCAGGGATTTTGAGGACCATACATTTAAAAACTGTCATAAGATGAATTTTACTTGCAAAACCAAGGCATGTTTTAGCGTTCAAATAATTTGAAAAGTTCATTGAAAGATGTACGGCAATTGTTGGTGATTGTTGTATTGAACTGCCTTATGGCTTTTTATGAAATACTAACTTTAAATAACAATGTTTGAATTTTTTGAACCCTAAAACTTGAACTACTAGTAGAAACCTAAAAGTGGTTAAATGAAGGATACAAAAAATTGAGAATGTTGTATTTCAATCTAGTGCTTAATACTAAAAGTGTTAATCAAAAAATTGAATATAAGCTTTATTATTGATTATTTATTAAAAACCAGAGAAATCTTAGCAGATGTTCAAAATAAAATTATACTTATTAATGTGAACAATCTCAATTTTACCAGTATCCTTCATTCTCCTATTGAAGTAAATATAAAAAAAAACGATTTCTTAATTCAATTCGATGAATACCTAAAATACTTTAACCATTTAGCTACAATGATTTAAAATGCCTCCATAGAAACTGGTTAAAAAACTAAGATATTATAAAAATTAATTAAACAACTTTCATCGAATTAAATTAAGCATTGGTATTCAAGGAAATCTCACCTTCAAGGAAAATTTCTTGTTTTCCTATTAAACCATAAAGCCTATTTTTAAGTAATTTAGAGGGATGTATTTTAATTTTACAAAAATCACAAGCATTAACTAATCAAAAATGTTAATTAAATAATTAAAGTGATACATTAAGTTTATCCTTTTAATTCTATTGTGTATATTATGTGGTGAAGCTGATAACTTATTGCTGAAGGTAACTTTAGAAGATGTTTGTGATTTTTTAAAAAATTAAACTCTTGGAAAATTTTTTCGACATAAAATAATATATCTAAGCGAACCATTGTGGTTTTAATCTTTACAATTTATAGGATTCTTTTTGAAAAAAAAAATATATGGGGAAGAAATATCCCGACAACATTGTCCTAGTACTTCAATGGATACTTAATTAACATCAAAGTATTTATGGACTTCCTATCTGTATCATACATAATGGAACAGAACACAATAAATGACATTATCATGAAATATATCAAATTTTGGAGTTTACAACTTTTAATTATGTAAACAAATCAGAAATGATTAAGAAATGTAAATACAATGTTTAACTAAGAAAATCTTAAAATCAAGAACTTTCTTATCATTCCTTTAACCAAATGATGACAAAAACTTCCGTTAAATTTCAATAAAAAGATGTATGCACTTGGCTTATATAAAATAAATTTTTGAAATTTGATTTAGAAAATTCATGTTTTGTCTTCATAATGGCACAATGGTTCGACTTATGATTATAGATAGTGAAGGGTACATACGGTACATACCATTTTTACATACCAGTAGATGTTGAAATAGCTGATCTGCAGCTCTCCAATCCCTATATAAAAAGAGAGAAATCTAACATTTTATTTTACATACACAGTTAATAAATTAATATTTATAGTATATCAATGTTTATATATATTATTTTTCTAGTATCAGCAGAGCTTGAGACGATTTGAGGACGAAGACGCAAAAGTAAATTTTCGTAATTTCAACGGCAAATGATTACAGCATTCCAATGAATGATTCCACGAAAACATCAGACCTAAAAAAATAATTATGATTAGTTTCATTATTTATTAAACAAATATTTAATTCTATTCAAAGTAATGTTCTTATTGTATTTATTTAAATTTGTCAAATGATTGTAATGCAGTAAGTAGGCACTCAGGTGTTTAAAAGCCAATAAATAAATACAGTTGAGCATAAGGATTGAAAGATATTTTGTGAACTAATACTTTAACAATTATATAAATAAACATGGTCCATATAAGTTAAGCTGACTAAATTATTCGTATTGGCTTTTATCAATTTAAATTGCAAATAATTTCAACTTACTTGAATATGATTTTCATTATTAATAACATTCCAATTCCTGAGTCCTTCTTGGTTAAATTCTACAGCCTAGAAGAACCTTGCTACATCCCACCATATTTGCAGATTTAATCGATCCCAATTCTCATTAATGCTATCCTTTCTCAATGTAGTCAAATATGTTTTTCTTATCTTCAAGAATCCTTGTTCATTTTCTTCAATCTACAAAATAGTTATGAATTTAGAAATTCATTCTTATTAAGTACAAATTACTACAAAATAACTTACCAAAACAGCGGATTGTTTTTAGTCAACCCATGTTTAACGTTGGAGTCATTACGCTTATCATTATGATACTTTAATCAGATTTAATTAATGTGATTTTGCACCATCCTAATATATTCCACAAGAATCGAAAAGAGTTTAGTGACGCTCATGAGTTCAGCGGTTTCTTTGACAATCTCCAAAATTGTAGACATAGTAATGAATAACAAACGGGGTAACATTTGGAGTCTTCAAACTTCAAGAAATATGTCCTTATAACGGCCAAAACGAACGCATGTTTGTATACCAGAAAGCTTGAAATGATTTTTTCATTTGATGGCTTACAAAACATTTTTAGAACAATTTACTTTCCGATTTGGAGTCCACAAAGACGGTAGTACTATGATCGAAGAATTAACATTCCAGCTTACTGTACGGTTTCTTTCAACTCGTCTAACTCTTCAAATCTTGACGTCCTTAAAAGATTAAAGAAAATTTGCAATAAAATTCAAATGGCTACTTATTAAATACCAAAAGAAAAGGAAAACTTTTAAAATTAAAGCTACAACTTCTCACTCACCTGGTTAAACTATACGCTCCTTTACTTCAACCAAAAGGTATTTAGACATTGAACTTCGGTATTTCTGAAACAGAATTTTGAAAATTGAAACTTATCCAAGTACAATTATTTTTTTTCAAACTACCATCAAATAAATGATTATATTTTTTCTTCCAGAAATGTCGCTGGATTCATCCGATTAGGTTCTTACGCCTGGGATACATCTGCTGACAATGTCGAATGCTTTTACGTCTCCTTTCTTAACCCAACATTGTTGACTTTCCCATCTCTGGAGTCTGTCCTTAATAATAAATGTCCAAATTAATTTGCTCATGCTTCATATATAACAATCAACACCAGTTTAATGGCTCCACAAATCTGCACATAAAGAAAACATTATTGATATTTTAATTTAATTACTTATTCTAATAAAATAAAAAATCTTGATAAAGTTCTTGTCGCTCCAACAGTAACTGCTTTAAATTCTCTTAATCCCAAAACTTTCGAATCTGCACAGAAAAAATACTAATTAGAGTAGGGTAGTTATTTGATATTTAAATCAAAATAAATTTTAAAAAAATCTTAGTCATAAATGACAATATATATATAAAGCATATCAATATGGGTAAACGGTTAATATAGAATAGTAGAAAAGAAGATACGATTGGTCGTATACCTCAACAAAATTTCGATTAGAAAAATTAAATAAAATATGATTAAATTTTTACAGTACAAGATAATTGAAATAGACTATTAAGGGCGGGGTAGGTTATAATATAAATGTTAAAGTAAACTTTATAATTTTCGTAATATCGTTTTAAAAATGGCACAGGCCATAGTTATCACGATGAAAAAAATTATACCAATAAAGGACACAGACCAAAAATATTAAGTTCTTGTTTACAATTAAATACATATATAAAAGTTAACAATTCTAAATTAGACTTAAGGTACAGATCGTTTTTAACCCAAATAAAAAATAACAACATTCATAAATGTAAAACTTAAAAATAATATTGATTATATTTTATAAAACGAACAATATAAATAAAATAAGAGTATCCAGAAGTTTCAGCAAAGTTTTGATTAGATGCATCTAAAATCTGCGACATCCCAGTAACAATAATTCGAAGAACAATTTACCAAATTAGCTTTGTAGGCTCATCATATTGTAAATCTGTAATTTTGAAAAAAATTCAATATTTTTCAAAGATAATCCACAAACGAATGAGCTTTAAGTTTAACTTAAGGAAAATTCGTTACCCAATGATTCCATTCAACTATACATAAATACCAGTAATTCATTGAATTGAAGAAACAAATTGGATACAAAACAGTTTCCCAGTGATCCGCAGAAGAGCGACTATAGCGATTTTTCGTTTGTTTAGTATAGGTAATCTGTTCTTGGACAAAAAGCAAATCCACCATACATCAAATCATACCTGCTCACCTCCCATGAGGAGCTTAGTATTTTTGGTATGGTAATTCCAGGAATGGAACTCGATTAAATATAATTAACTCGTAGTTGTTGTCTAGGAGATGCCAAATGAACCTTATTTAGTACTACGTTTGGTGATTTTTCCCTGACCGAGACCATCAGTAAACTTTTGTGGATATCCTGGTTTGTGATGAACTATGGAGCTGAGAATTTCTAACGATTTTACTTTTCCTTTCTTAACCCAATATTCTTGATTTTCCCCTCTCTGTAGTCTGTTCTTGAAGTTGATTTGCACATGGTACTCAAATCATAACCAACATCAAATTTAATAGTTCCACAAATCTGCACAGAAAGAAAAAAATATTGATATTTTAACTATTCTAATAAAATATAAAATCAAAAATTTCGATGAAGTTCTTTTCGCTCCATTGGGAACTGTTTTAAATTCTCTCAATCCCAGGACGCCCAGAACATTTCGAAACTGCACAGAAAAAATAATAATTAGAATAATTATTTTATGTCTAAACTAGAGTAAACATAAAAAATAAACTTCTAAGCATAAGAAATATTTATAAAGCATAACAATAAATAGTATGGGTAATAGAATAAGATTAGTCTTAAACTTATAAATTTTAACAGTAAAAGATAAATAAAATGGGCTATTAAGGGCGAGGTAGGACGGTAGGTTGTAATATAAATTATAAAGTAAATTTAATCATTTTCGTAATATCGTTTTAAAAATGGCATGGGCCATTTTCAAGAGGAAAAACTGTATTTATATTAATTTCTGTTGATATCTGCAAAGAGAAAAAATATTTATTTCTTGTTGACAATACATATATAACTTAACAATACTAAATTAAACTAACGATACAGTCAATTAAAAGTAAATAAAAATAATAATATTCTCAAAAGCAAAACTTATAAATAATGTTTATAAAAATCGTGTTAAGGTAACACGTAGGGGCTGCAGAATCTGTAACATCTGTAAGTTCTCCCTAATTTTATAGCTTGCATATATGGTGAATTCATTTCCAAGATTAATCGATTCACAAACCTAAAAATAAAAAAAATCATGAATCATAACATTCAAATAAGTAATAAAACTGAAAATTTCAAAGACTTCAATTCCTCCATCTCGTTCTTCAAAGTCGACGATTACATCATTAAATTCCTTGAGATAAACTCATGATCGATTATTCTGCACAGAAAAAATTAAATTAGTTTCTTATTTAAATAATTCAATCCCAAATATGAAATTTGAAAACTATTCAAACGAGAGTTTAAGACTGGTCTTACATCTCAATATCTAACATTTTAATTGCATACATACAAAAAATACCAAGTTAAAAGTAGGGATTAAGACAAAGAAAAGAAACTATTAAGGGTAGGTAGGAGCTGTAGAGATGACTTCCTTCTCAATCCATTGATTCTGCACAGACAAAACAATAATTAATTTAATTTGTTCATAACTAAACAGAATTTAATAAAAAAAGAAAAAACTTAAAACTAGTTATAATAAATATGAAAAATCTTAGAATAAATCCCCAAACAGAAATTTGAAAAAAACGGCTCAAGAGTTATAATTATGGTAACTAACTATTAACTAAGATAAGAGAAATAAACTATTTTGGTTAGGTAGGTTCTAAGCTAACACTGAGAAATTCTTTTCTTGTAATAATTGTTTTTAAAACAGTCGTATCGATATTATATAATATTTAAGGGGGTTGGTGGTTTATTGATTTTATTTTCATAATTTGAAGGCTTGGTTTTGTAGTAACTTCCACTCTCAGTCGTTCCACAAATCTATAAAATAAAAAAGTGTTAAAATCAATACAATAATACGAAAAATTTAAATTTAAATCGAAGTAACTTTCGTTATTCAATTTCTTTAAACATAAAATTAAAAAAAAAAATTATAACTAATTGCAAAAATATAAAAATCTTAGAATAAATCCCCCAACAGAAATTTGAAAAAAAAAACGGCTCAATAGTTTTAATTAAGGTAACTAATTATTAACTGGGGTGCAATAGTCCTTTTAGGACGCAGCGCAGAGGATCTCTCATGAGAGGCCCCCAGATCAAAGGGAAAAAATTATTAACTAAGATAACAGAAATAAACTATTTTGGTTAGGTAGGTTCTAAGCTAACACTGAGAAATTCTATTCTTGAAATAATTGTTTTTAAAACAGTCATATCGATATTATATAATATTTAAGGGGGTTGCTGGTTTATTGATTTCATTTTCATAATTTGAAGGCTTGGTTTTGTAATCATTTCCAATCTCGGTCGTTCCACAAAACTGTAAAATAAAAAATAAACAAATGTTAAAACCAATACAATAATATGAAAAATAAAAATTTAAATCGAAGTAACTTTCGTTATTCAATTTCCTTAAACATAAAATTAAAAAAAGAAACTTATAACTAATTGTAAAAAATATAGAAAAATAGAATAAATCCCCCAACAGAAATTTGAAAAAAACGGCTCAAAAGTTTTAATTATGGTAACTAATTATTAACTAAGATAAGAGAAATAAGCTATTTTGGTTAGGTAGGTTCTAAGCTAACACTGAGAAATTCTATTCTTGTAATAATTGTTTTTAAAACAGTCGTATCGATATTATATAATATTTAAGGGGGTTGGTGGTTTATTAATTTCATTTTCATAATTTGAAGGCTTGGTTTTGTAATCACTTCCAATCTCAGTCGTTCCACAAAACTGTAAAATAAAAAATAAACAAATGTTAAAACCAATACAATAATATGAAAAATAAAAATTTAAATCGAAGTAACTTTCGTTATTCAATCTTTAAACATAAAATTAAAAAAAAGTTATAACTAATTGTAAAAAATATAAAAATCTTAGAATAAATCCCCAAACATAAATTTGAAAAAAACGGCTCAATAGTTATAATTAAGGTAACTAATTATTAACTAAGATAACAGAAATAAACTATTTTGGTTAGGTAGGTTCTAAGCTAACATTGAGAAATTCTATTCTTATAATAATTGTTTTTAAAACAGTCGTATCGATATTATATAATATTTAAGGGGGTTACTGGTTAATTGATTTCATTTTCATAATTTGAAGGCTTGGTTTTGTAATCACTTCCACTCTCAGTCGTTCCACAAATCTGTAAAATAAAAAAGTGTTAAAACCAATACAATAATATGAAAAATAAAAATTTAAATCGAAGTAACTTTCGTTATTCAATCTTTAAACTTAAAAAAAACAACTTATAATTAATTGTAAAAAATATAAAAATCTTAGAATAAATCCCTCCACAGAAATTTGAAAAAAAACGGCTCAATAGTTTTAATTAAGGTAACTAATTATTAACTAAGATAACAGAAATAAACTATTCTGATTAGGTAGGTTCTAAGCTAACACTGATAAATTCTATTATTGTAATAATTGTTTTTCCAACAGTCGTATCGATATTATATAATATTTAAGGGGGTTGCTGGTTAATTGATTTCATTTTCATAATTTGAAGGCTTGGTTTTGTAATCACCTCCAATCTCAGTCGTTCCACAAAACTGTAAAATAAAAAATAAACAAGTGTTAAAACCAAAACAATATGAAAAATAAAATTTTTAATCGAAGTTACTGTCGTTAATCAATTCTTCAGACTTTACCAAAATGATGTTTGATACAATCACTTCCAAGGTCCATCGTATCTGCACAGAAAAACAATAATTAACTTTATTAGAAAACAAGTTAGTGTTTTAAATGAAATATAATAAAAAATAAAACACTCACATAAAATATATACTAAAAATATAAACTAGTAAAAGGGAACAGAAGATTAATTTGATGTCTGATCAATGTATTGCAAATGAAATAAATTAAAATTAATATCTAATATACTATAGGGATTTATAGACTTATGGAGATAAATAGTTCTGGTTAGGTAGGAATGATAGGAAAAAAAAGTGATTAATAGTAAAAGTTTCGATATTCGTTATGTCGCTTTAAATGCAATAGAAACAACGATTTTTACTACATTGATGAAAGTTGGTCGCTTGTTTGATGATTGAAATTCTTCATTTTGACTGGCTTATGTATTCATTACCAAATATTATAGTTCCCAAATCTGCAAAGAAAAAATAATTGTTAGGAATATTAAAAATTTAAGTCAATTCAACATCAATTATTTCAGTAATTGATTTCTTATGGGCCATTATAAGGATAATAAGAAGTCTTAAGTCAATCATTTCCAAAATCCATTGACCCTGCAAAAAAAATTATTATATTTTCTTAAGAAAAGCAATATCAAATAAATTTGATTTTCCATACATAAACAATAACAACATAACAAGTTTAGGTGGCACTTGTTTTTAATAATCAATTGACTATTCCCTATTGGAAATGTAAATCATAATTTATAGCTTTAGGAATGTATCAATCATTTAGAAAATCGATTAAATCAATAAAAACTGATCATATAATTTAATTTAATTTTAATTTAGGAGAGAAAAATATGAGCAAATAACCATCTCCAAGGGTAGGAAAATCAACATTCATGGACGTTAACTTTTATCGATCGATAGTTGGAAAAATTTACCTACAGTTTCAAAAACAATTACTTCAGTTAATGCACCAAACACTTAATTATCGCTTTATGTATTAATTTCGAATTAAATTGGTAAAATTAATTAATAATTCACAGATTTTCACTAAGTTTTATCACCGTTAAGACCATTACTACTGGAACAACAAAACACTTTGTTTACAACAACACCAACAGCCAATGAGAAGCTCAGATTTGCGACAATAATAAAAACAAGTGACCAATTGTTTTGGCAAAATTTTAAATTGGCCTGATATTAATTAAGGCATTCCGTTATATACAAAAAATATACTTCTAATAGAGCAATGTTTATGTAAAAAAAAAGTTGTTACTTTTCCTAATACATCATATATTTTATATGAATTAAAATAAAATCTTTAAATATTTAAAAGATGCATAAATTATATATTTCCGTTTTTCTTTCAAGTTAAAAAATTTAGATAATTTTAAATATTTGGGAGATTGAAAATGTGGTTTAAGTTTTAAAGAATTTTAATAGCCAAAATAAGTTTACAAAGTTTTACACTTTATGGCATGTTACTTCATGGTGCTATTTATTTTTGATGAAAACATTTTCAAGAAATGAATAATATAAATCGTACAGAAATTTAATTTCCTAATCGACAAGGGGGAACATAAATACTTCGAATAAGACAGAATTTATCTTTAATGGAAAAAAAAATCACCTGTTAATTGCATTATAGAATTTACCAAAACAGAGTTATTGGATTATCTCTGCTGGATACTGAATGAAAACATAATCTAATTAGATCAATATTAATCTTATAAGACAAATTAGGGGTTGATATTTTAAAAATATCGGATACAGATTCATAATGAGCAATTATAGTTTTCAAAATTTAAAAAATGTCATCTTTATTTACTGATTTTGCTTTCTTAACGATGGTAGGATTTTTCAGGCCAATATTTGATTCGGCTTAGTTCATTTCTTCAACATTATTTTAATATTAAAGATATTTTCTTCAAATTTTAATGTAAAACTGAAAAAAGAACAAGAAATTAAGATTTCATTTATAAAACCTACTTTAGATCATAAATCTTACCATTTGTTTTTTGTGAATTGAATTTTCTTCAATACAAATTGATTTTTCGAAGCTCAATCGTCACTAGATGGAATATCTCAAATATATTGAGCGTTCTACTGATTCCATTAGTAAATGTAACTTTCCTACGATAATGTTACTTGTAAGTGATAGTTCTTTAAATGAAGCAATATTTTGTGTTTCAAGGCTCTGAAGAAATATTCCACAACTGATGATGACATCAAAGATGGCATTTTAGAATTGAAGGCTGACACTTGCAGACTTTTCAAGAAATTTATCAATTATGAATTAACTTTTATTAATAGTTTTATTGAAATTGGAATCATTTAACACTTTTCATTAACGCCTTATCCTAGGTTTAGGATATTTCTTGATTCTTCTCAAATTTTCATCTGAAATTAAGACACAACAAATTAAAATTGATTCAAAGAAAGATTAAAAAGAATATAAAACTTGCCTCCAAGTTATTGTATGTCAATATTCCAATCTTTTGTAGAGAATTAAGATGTTGAAGCTTTAACATTTTTCTCTGAATTTATGATAGTATGAAACTTCGAGTAGTTGTTTTAATGAAAAATGTAAATAATTCTTAATTAACATTGATCAGTCTTAAAGATCCCATAACAGTTTTCCTCTTTTTCGTTAATTTGGAAGTTTTAGATATATTTGAAACCATTGAGCTCTTCATGTGAAAATTGGATGATTACTTACATCCCTTTTCCTCAATACCATATTATCCATCAATAGATTCTTGTTTCAGATATCTATTTATCGAAAACTAAAAACAATAACAAGAAATTAAGTTCTTTGTAAAAGAAGCTTGCAATCAACTTACTTCTCAATTTTTTTCCATACCTATTCAGACTTGAAAAAAGGTCCTCTAGTTGCCATAGGTACGACGTCCGTAAAGAAGATTAAAATATTATATTGAGATGATTGAGATTTTAACCCAGAAACTGCAGGTGCTATGAAAATAGTATAGTTATCCGGAACACAAATTTTCGTACTATGATTCACCACATGTAATTGATATTTTCGAGATCATTAACTATATTGAACTATACTGCAATTACAAAATAAATTCAATTAATTCTCAATGTGCACCTGAACATTAATATTACTTTTGTGAAACAAAAATGACAAATAAATTCGTTACGATAATCATTTTTACCGTTAGTTACAATCTTTCAATGCAAGGAATAGGAGGACGGGAAAGATTGTTTTTCCTCTCGTACTTGTAGATAAGGTCATTTAACAACACGAGCTATCCTTTTTCTTTCTTTCTTTTTGCTAACCATATGTGTTAGATGTGTAATAGAAGTGTTGAGTTTTTAAGTACACATCTTATATCGTATAGAATACGATATAAAGTATTATTAGTCGCTTATTTAACACATTTAAAATAAAATCATTCACAATTATTAACTTTTAATTGAAACAAAATCGCTATATTATTTTATGTTTTGATTTCAAAGCGATTAACTAACAAATCAAATTTTGAATTTCCCCGATTATAATCTGTATTTACTCCTGCGCATGCCTTATTACAACGTTCAGTTGTTTCAATTATTTGTTATGTCACTAAAAAGTTTTCATAATAATTATTAAATTTGTGTTTGGATTTCATTGAAAAAGTGGTTTAAATTGTTATCAAAGTGATTTATAATTCATGGGGAAATATTCTTTTTTCCTCAAGTATGTTTATTTTTTACAGGTAGATGTTATGTACGTGTAGCGTCGGTAGCGTCACTATGCTTAGCATCTTCTGCCCCGGTAATAACCAAGTTTTAAAGTATTTTTTTCATTATTAATTAGTAAATTTGATAAAAAAAACTTTATTCCGGTTTAATAGAAATGTTTTTCTATCGTTTGATGTAAAAATTATAGTGTTTTTCAAATTTTTTTACCAAAAAAAAGAACTTACAATTTGGATATCACATTTGCCTCGGTAATAACCAAGTTTTGAAGACAATTTTATATTATTAATTATTGAATTTGACTAAAGAAAACTTGATTCCGGTTTAAAAGAAACGTTTTTCTATCGATTGATGTAAAAATTATAGGGTTATCAATATTTTTTTACGAATAAAACGACTTATAATTTGGTTATCCTTTGACCTACTTTCATATAGTAATTTCAAAGATTTTTTTTTCTTAATTAATTATAAAATTTCACTTTAAAAACTTAATTGCCACTTAGGTTAGCTATTTGTCTTTTAGATAGTAAAAAAAAATTGGGATAAATGACTATTATTTTTATAAAAATGGAACCAAAAAAATAAATTGTCTGAAGCTGAGGTCGAAGTTCAAATTAAATGATTTTTTTTAATTACCTAATTAAGAAATACGGCTTTATACAGTTTATAGGGGATTAATTTATACATCATTCTTTGATTCTATAAAGTTTTTTTGGTGCAATTGATAAATTTTCTATTAAAAAAATCACAGAAAAAAACATTTCTGTATATCTCAGTATGATGCATTGACTTTATCATTTTTTTTCTTTACTAAATATTTTTTTTTTCACTATAAGATTAAATTACATTACTATGGATATTTCACTATAGAACAATGCAAAATTTCAGGTGATATTCACATTCTTTATGTAAAAAGACATAAAAAATTTCTTTTGCGCACTCGTGAAGTAAAGACATGACTTATGAATAATTTTTTTTTATTAAGTAAATAAAGAAATTGGTCCAAATAATTTTATATCAAGACAGTTTGAATCTCTCTCTATAGGTGCATGTTAAATTTTTTTAATAATTAAATTTTTTTCAGTAAAATAACCTTTGACTACCTTTTTTAACGTACCTCTAGTTTGGTTTGGGGGAACTGTGAAAGCTTTTACATTAATTGATAAAAATCATTTATCGTAATGTGTAGGTAGGGATTTTCATAGTATATTGTTATATCAGGGAATTCCAATGAGGGGCCCAAGTCCTATAAAGACGCAAATTGATAGTTCTGTTTATATAAACCTTGTTTAGAATTAATGCTAACAATGCTAACCGTACAAAAATTCACGGTACCTAAGGGTCACTAATAAATTAGTCACTAGTAAAAAGTTTTGAAACGAAGGGTCCCTTGTATTTGATACATTGAATTAAATATATATAATGGTCAATGCATTGACCATTGAAAATTTAGTCTATAGTAAATAAATATTTGACTTTAACGAAAAATATTAATAATCTTAATAAATGATAAAATACATATTTGTTATTGTTGTAAATTTGTGGGACAACAGAACTTGGAATTGATTACACTAGAAAAATTGTATCTTTTTCAAGTACATCAAACATTTCATATGAATTTATATTTAAATATTCCAACATATTATTATGGTATCACAGAAATCATTAAATAGATGCATAAATTATATCGTTCCCTTTTTCTTTATAAAGTTGAAAAAAATTAGATAGTTTTATACATATATATATTTGGGAGATTAAAAATGTGGTTTCAAAGTTTTAAAGAATTTTAATAGATAAAATAAGTTTACAAAAATTTTACACTTTATGACATGTTATTTCATGGTGCTATTTATTTTTGATGAAAACATTTTCATGAAATGAATAATAAGCGTTGATACTTTGAAAAAGTCCTTATAGATTCATAAAATTTCGCATGGGCAACTTAGAAGGGCAATTTAGAATTTGCAAAATTTATCAAAAATGTCACCCTTATTTGTTGGTTTCGTTTTCTTAACGATGCCGGTTGAATTTTATTCATTTCGTCAATATTATTTAATTATTAAAGAGATTTTCTTCAAATTCTGATGTAAAACTGAAAAAAGTAACAAAAAATTAAGATTTCATTAAAAAAACCTACTTTAGATCATAAATCTTACCATTTCTTTTTTGTGAATTGATTTATCTTCAATACAAATTGATTTTTCGAAGCTTTAAGTTCAATTCATCAATCGTCACTAGATGGAATATTTCAAATATATTGAGCTTTCTATTGGTTGTTTTAGTAAATGCAGCTTATCCAGGATAATGTTAGTTAGTAAGTGATAGTTCTTTAAATGAAGCAATTCACGTTTCCTTAAATATCGAATTACAAAAGACGTAGTTTAGTTATAAACGGCAAATCTCAAACTTAAAGACTTCATAACAAATTTTCTGCTTTTTCGTTATTTTTAAATTAACACTTGTAGGCTTAAATGACTATCTTTCGAACCATTGAACACGGCAGACGAGAATTTAGTGCTTGCAACACTTTAGCTCAACGCCATGCTGTCTATAAGCCCATTTTTTTCTTCAAATTTTTGATGAAACCTAAAATAACACATGAAAATAAATTTTGTATGTAAAAATAACCAACTATTAAGCAGACCATTCACGATTCGACTTGCAGTACTGCTAGTCGGACTACTAATTGGATCTTCTAGTTGGATCGCCTCAATGTTCCGACTAGTACGACTAGACATCCAACTTCCAACAACACCATTCACGGTTCGACTTTAGATCCAACTTCGAAAGTTGAACCACAAGTTGGACTGCAAGTCGGAGCGTGAACGACCTGTTTTATACGTACATTTCATTTCGTCAAAAATAATTTCCTCAAAACAATTAAGCCCAACGATCCTTAACAAAAACGCGAAGCTTGAAAACAAATCGGAAGCACTAATTTTGATATTACGATTCACCAAATATAATTGATACTTTCGAGATCATAAATATTATTAAAAGCTGCAACTATAATTTAAATTAAAACTCTTAATATTATATAACTGAATGCTTACATTGTACCTACTTGTACAGCAAATCCATTGCCATGATTTCTTTTACCATCAAAACCATTTCAATAGTTAGCAATCGTTCAAAGCAATTGAAAGATGAATATTTCTATTTTCTTCCTCCTCTTTTATTAGAAGTGTGCCCTATTTGGTCCAGCTTGTAATGCATTCTAGGACAATGATGTCCAATTGTGTCCAAAGGTTTTCTAGTATCGGGTCATTGGGTTTTATCTCATTCTGCTATATTGTCTGAACTCATATCATCTACCAGATCTTTCCAGTACTGCCGCCTTGATATATTCCATCTTTCAGTATATCGTAATTTATCTAATTCTTCTCTGATGAAGCCACTTCATGTCCTCTCTTATGAGTTACATCCGTGATGTTTCTTAGTCTGCTTAGTATCCGTTGTTCTCAGCAGTGTATGATAGCACTCGTCTATCACAAGTTCTATAAATCTTTACTTTTCCGAATTTCGACTTGTTCACAGATCTTTTAACCATAGGACTTTTTCTTGGGGATTTAATTCCTATAAATACACAGAGTTACAAGATGGAATACCTCGAATATATTGAGTTGTTGATTACTTTCATAAGCACAACTTACCTAAGATAATTACTGGTTATTAGTTTTTATAAAGCAAACGTGATTATGGTAAGCAGGAACGTCAATATATCAAGAAACATGAGTATAGGATTAAAATTTCTTCAATCCTTGATTCATTAACAATATCATTCCAGTAATGAAAACAATTCTTAGTTCCTAAAGACGTTAATATTCTAATTAGCGTGGCAGTTATCCGGTAACACATTTGGTCACTTCTTTCATATGGATGGGGAATTTGGAGTCTAAAAACGTGCACGATTTATGGGCTTGGAAGTTCTCGAAATGTTGTGCTCCGAAAAAATATTCCAGAACTGATATTGTGACATCAAAGATAGCAATTTAGAGTTCAAGACTTGTAGAGACTTGTCAATAAACTAAAAACAATAACAATTAGAAATTTAGTTCCTTGTAAAAGAAGCTAGCAATCAACTTACTTCTCATTTTTTTTTTCATACCTATTCAGACTTGAAAAAATGCCCTCCAGTTGCCATAGGGACGACGTTCGTTAAGAAGATTAAAATATTATATTGAGATGATTGAGATTTGATCCCAAAAAATGACAGGTGCTATGTAAATAGTATAGGTATCCGGAACACAAATTTTTGGTACTATGATTTACCATATGTAATTGATATTTTTGAGATCATTTACTATATTGAAAAACTGCAATTATAAAATAAATTCAGTCAATTCTCAATGTGCACCTGAACGTTAATATTACTTTTATGAAACAAAAATGACAAATAAATTCGTTACGATAATCATTTTTACCGTTAGTTACAATCTTTCAATGCAAGGAATAGGAGGACGGGAAATATTGTTTTTCCTCTCCTACTTGTAGATAAGTTCATTTAACAACTCGAGCTATCCTTTTTCTTTCTTTTTGCTAACCATATGTGTTAGATATGTAATAGAAGTGTTGAGTTTTTAAATACACATCTTTCCATTAATTCTATACGTTATAAAGTATGATCAGTCGCTTATTTAACACATTTAAAATAAAATCATTCCCAATTATTAACTTTTAATTAAAATAAAATCGCTCAATTATTTTATGTTTTGAATTCAAAGCGAATAACTAACAAATCATATTTTGAATTTTCCCGTTTTGCTACTGCGCATGCATTATTTCAACGTTCAGTTGTTTCAATTATTTGTTATGTCACTAAAAAGTTTTCATAATAATTATTAAATTTGTGTTTGGATTTCATCGAAAAAGTGGTAGAAATTGTTATCAAAGTTATTTGTAATTCATGGGGAAATATTCTTTTTTCCTCAAGTATGATTATTTTGGACAAGTAGTCGTTATGTACGTGTAGCGTCGGTAGCGTCACTATGCTTAGCATCTTCTGCCCCGGTAATAACCAAGTTTTAAAGTAATTTTTTCATTATTAATTAGTAAATTTGATCTAAAATAACTTTATTCCGGTTTAATAGAAACGTTTTTCTATCGTTTGATGTAAAAATTATAGTGCTTTTCAAATTTTTTTACCAAAAAAAAAGACTTTAAATTTGGTTATCGCATTTGCCTCGGTAATAACCAAGTTTTGAAGACAATTTTGTATTATTAATTATTGAGTTTGATTAAAGAAAACTTTTTTCCGGTTTAGTAGAAACGTTTTTCTATCGTTTGATGTAAATATTATAGAGTTATTAATATTTTTGTACAAATAAAACGACTTATAATTTGGTTATCCTTTGACCTACTTTCATATTGTAATTTCAAAGATTTTTTTTTCTTCATTAATTATAAAATTTCACTTTAAAAACTTAATTGCCACTTAGTTTAGCTATTTTTCTTTTAGATAGTAAAAAAAATTTGGAATAAATGACTATTTTTTTTATAAAAATGGGACCAAAAAAAATGAATTACTTTAAGATGATGGTCGAAGTTCAAATTAATTGATTTTTTTTCATTGCCTAATTATGGAATAGGGCTTTATAAAGTTTATAGAGATTTAGTTTATACATGATTCTTTGATTCTATAAAGTTTTTTTGGTGCAACTCATAAATTTTCTATTGAAAAAAGCACAGAAAAAACATTTCTGTATATCTCAGTATGATGCATTGACTTTAGCATTTTTTTTTCATTACTAAATATATATTTTTTTTCACTTAAAGTTTAAAATACATTACTACGGATCTTTCACTATAGAAAAGTGCAAAATTTCAGTTGATATTCACATTCTTTATGTAAAAAAACATAAAAAGCTTTTGGTAGCATTGGCCAATGAAACGTTATCATTGTGTATTCGTATTTGAAATTTATAAAAGTTTTGTGGAACCTAATTTATTAGTGAACAATTTATATTGTTATTTAATTCATAGGTTTGTGAAATAATGGATTTCGTACCCAGAGAATATTTTTAATTGTAAACGATTTTCAAACTACAATTTTTCCATACTGTGCTTTGATAATTGTAATATTAAATTTTGAAAAATATACTTTTTCCATAAGAATTTTTGGCTTTTGAAAATACAGTATAATCTCTCTAATCCGACACTTCGATAGATCGGCACATCCAATAATCCGGCACCTTTACCATCCCGTCTTTATTTTATTCAATACCTATGACTTTTTCACTATAATCCAGTAATCCGAACATTCCAATAATCCGGCACCCTCCGGTTTTTAATAGAGCCGGATTAGAGAGATTACACTGTATATTATCCAAGTTATTGGGGTTTTATTGAAGCTTTGTATTACAAGAATATCTTTCGATATAAGAGGCTTCAAAAAAATATTTAGATAAATTGTGTATACAATATATAAAATATATTGCAGTCCAATTTATGTAGTATAATTTAACATAATTATATACAAATTTAATATAATAATATACAAATTTAATATAATAATATACAAACTTAATATAATAATATATAAAAATCATACCACCAACATAAATTTGAATAGAAGTTCAAACAAAAATATTCGTGACGTATTACCCAGATACGTATTTCGATTGCCAAGCAATCTTCATCAATGGTCATCAAGTAGTTTGGATCACTCCGTAACTGCTATGTGATGATGTTAAATTATACTACATAAATTTGACTGCAATAAATTTTATATATTGTATACACAGTATAACTGTTCAAAGTCAGCGGAAAAAATCTTATTTTGATTTAGATAAATATTATTTCTAGCTAAATCAAAATATTGATAGAATTTTTTCGTCACAATTTTGATCCTTCTGGAATGGTTTCAGCTATAATTACTCTCTTAATTACTTAGATAATAAAAAACAACAATTTTTTGAAATTCTTTTTGTTTATTCTATCTCTATAAGTATCGTAACTACGTTTTTTTTAAATATTTTCATTGGTTTTTTAAAATTTCAGTTAACCGAGTTATTCTTTCCATCAACAAATAATAATTTGACAACAGCAAGAAAGTCGTTTGATTTTTATAACAAGATGGATAAATTTGTATTCCCATGACATGCTTATCAACGATCAAAACATTTCCAATTCCTCCCAAGCAAAAACCACCACTTCTTGGCGCTGGATTATCCAAACATCTCTCATCACTGGTGAAGTTTTCGGAGCATTTTTTCAAAGAACCATCCCACATGCGCAGCATCACATACTTTCCATTATCGACCACCAAATTATACATATGCCAGCCAACAATCGTAGCATCGATAGTTTTTACATCAAACAATGAAATCGACAGCTTGACATTCATAAATGAATAAAATGACTTAAATTGGCCAAACTTCACGCTTCCCAACAACAATTTCTCTTGCATTACCGATGAATTATCAACGTTGGAAAATTGCCGGGTGATAAATGACTCGAGACGGCCGAGTTGTCCACCAAAACTCCAAAAAGGGGAACCACTGCGAATGAAAACATTAATCGAGGCCTTATCGAAAAAAAACTTCTTCCAAAACTTGTTTTCGATGATAAATTGCGAGGATAAGAACCACTTATCCGAGATCGCGATTCCTGTACCAAGTAAACGCCAATTATCCGCACTATCAACGTAAACTTTTTGTACAATCGAAACAACAAACGGAAAAAGTTGGAGAGCATCATAATTGGTAAAATACTCCACATTGTTTGATAAATTTTTACATTCGGGTGCCAATTCGTAAGATGTGCTCGCAATATTACCCATTCGTGCGGTAAATAATTGGGTATTGATTTTTTTTCGGTACAATAGTTCGGTTTCATTGGACTTATTATCATTCTCGAATGTTTGGTAGTTAATAGGATTGCAAGAGCAGTTATTGGGAGAGTACCAACAATAGTTGCAATCACATCCTTTTATAGTATTCTTGCAATCGTTACGAGCTCGTAATTCGAATAAAATGCCGGAAGTAATTAATAAGAGCAGAAGTATCAGACCTTGTATCATTATCATTATTAAGGCGTCTCGATAGATCAGTGCATCGTTTTGAATTGACTAAAAAGAATTGAAACATTGTTATTAAAAAGCATATACTGTATTGGTATAGGCAACTTAGCGCTATGTACATGTTACGAATGGTATCTATACATTTTATATTGGCAATGAAAGTTTAAATTTGATGTAAAGACTTGTCAAACCATTAGGTATCTTAAATAGAACAAAAAATAAAACTAAATTTGGATTATAGATAAATTTTTATTGCAGAAAATTACTAAAATTTTTATTTTTTTTTAGGGTACCTATAAGAAGTACGGGTGAACTTTCGAACAAGACTTGGACAAATAACATTACTTTTGATAATTTTTGACATGAAATCATTAACCACTTTACTTTTTACACCTCAGGAAGTTATCCAAGTTCCAAGTCATCAGAAAACGATATTATAAACTCTTCTGAAAAGCTTATATGAAGATTATGATGAAACAAACAATATGAGGAAAATTTATATTTTTTTTTTTGATTGTTGTTGATAATAAAGGGCATAACGCTTTCTTTTCAATACGTTTATACGGCAGATATACTAAACTCACCAGAAAAATTTAGGTATGCCCATTTTGTTAATAGTTTTAAAAAGGAACAAAAATGTGATTTATCCTTAACTCTTTATATTCCTTACCATTTTATTTTTACTTACAAAAAGAATATTATTTCGTCTTTCAAAAGGGGAGAAATATTACTTAATATATCTTACGTTATTAATGAATGACGCCTAAAAGAATTGAAACATTGTTATTGTTATAAAAATTATATACACTAGACTGATTCAAAAAAACTGATGATTTTTTTTTCTTAATATCGAAAATATTGTTGGGAATAACAAAAAAAAATCCTGTGAAAGTTTGAGCTCTTAATATTAATATTAAGAGGTGTTGCATCGTAAATTTCGATTTTCCATTTAAATAGCATGGGAACAATATTCTCTTGCACTTTGGAATTTTATAGCTCACGTTGGTGACAATATTTCGGAATGATCAAGGTATATTCTTGTAAATAATTGAACGATCTACAAAAAAGGTTTCTTACAAGTTGTTTTTGACATATTTATTCCTTCAAAAGTTATTCGAGGTCAAAGTTGAACTAAAGAGAAATTTTCATATTTTTTCAATTTTTTGACGCAATTATCAATTTTATGAGAAAATTTTTTAGCACATTTTTTGTAGAGCACTTTTTTTTCTATAACCCATTTCTATAAAAGTTTTTGATATTTTTCACAGGTCTGAAGTTATTTGCATTAAACTGAAATTTCCCTGAATTATTATATTTTTAACATAAAAATTATTTTTTTTATTTTAATTCAATAACTTAGAGCCTGTGCAAAATATCAAAAACTTATATAGAGATAAGTTATAGAAACAAAAGTGCTCTACAAAAAATGTCCTATAAAATTTTCTCATAAAATTGATGGTTGCGTCAAAAAATTGAAAAAATATTAAAATTTCACTTTAGTTCAACTTTGACCTCGAATAACTTTTGAAGGAATAAATATATCAAAAACTTGTTCGGGACCTTTTTTGTAGATCCTTTAATTTTCTACAAGAATATACCTTGGTCATTCCGAAATATTGTCACCAACGTGAGCTATAAAATTCCAAAGTGCAAGAGAATATTGTTCCCATGTTATTTAAATGGAAAATCGAAATTTGTTATGCAGCACCTCTTAATATTAAGAGCTTAAACTTTCACAGGATTTTTTTTGTCATTTCCAACATTATTTTCGATATAATTAAGAAAAAAAATCTTTTTTTTTGAATCAGTCTAATATACTGAATATACTGTATTGGTATAGGCAACTTAGCGCTATGCACATGTTACGAATGGTATCTATACATTGAAAGTTTAAATTTGATGTAACGACTTCCCAAACCATTTGGTATCTTAAATGGAACAAAAAATAAAACTAAATTTGGGTTATAGATAAATTTTTATTGCAGAAATTTACTAAAATTTTTAATTTTTTTTAGGGGATCTATAAGAAGTACGGATGAACTTTTGAACAAGATTTGAAATAAGGAACCAAGAACTATGGACTAATAACATTCCTTTTAATAATTTTTGACATGAAATCATTAACCACTTTGCTTTTTACACCAGAGGAAAGCTATTCAAGTTCCAAGTCATCAGAAAACGACATTATAGACACTTCTGAAAAACTTATATGAAGATTATGATGAAACAAACATTAATATGAAGAAAATTCATATATTTTTTTGATTGTTGTTGATAATAAAGGGCAATTTGTTTTCTTTTCAATGCGCTCGTACAGCGGAGATACTAAACTTACCAGCAAAATTTAGGTATGTCCGTTTTGTTAATAGTTTTAAAAAGGAACAAAAATGTAATTTATCCTTAACTCTTCATATTCCTTATCATTTTATTTTCACTTACAAAAAGAATATTATTCGGTCTTACAAAATGTGTGAAAAATTACTTAATATGTCTTACGTTATTTATGAATGATACCTATGGAGGATTGTAATATAAGTTTACACTTTTCTTTATAAACAATCATAATGATTAGGTGTAATATATCAAATTATAAGTATTTATATTTGCCTTCCTTATCTCCAAAAGTAAATCAATAATTGGATTAAAAACAAAAAAATAAATATAAACAAACCATACCACTGTAGAATCCGACATTGTATAGATCCTTTTTATTCATTCAAATTCAAACTCTTTGAAAAACTTCTTTTGAAAATTTGACAAAGCCTTACACGCCTAATATCCATAGAAATAAAAGAAAATTCTTATAAAGTTCTTTTGGAATGGAATTATTTGAGAAATAATTATTTTTAGAAAAATGTCTCTTTGAAACGTTGTTCAATCGATAAGTACCCTTAATATTGTAGGTGAAGAACTTTCACTTGTGTAATCATCTCCAACACCGAAACCGGCTTACAACCAATTCGTGGCAATGAACTTGATTTCGTCAAATGCATTCCGCGTTTTACTATTCCTACTATTATTCCTCTACTCCGGTACTATGTTGTAATGTTTGTTTTATATTGAAAACTAAAAATACTTTCAATTTTCTTTCAATCGAAATCCAACTAATTGCCTTTTACGATACAAGTAGAACAATGCAAATGTCCAATTTCGTAAGAAATGCATTTGATTGTTGGTAATTGCTACACAAAGGAAAAAAAAATCGCCTCAAAATATTCCAATCGTTTTTGTCCTTTACAAAAACGTGTCGTGAATTTTCCTTGATTCAAGTCAAATTTGTTCTCGTAAACCACACAAATCTGAAGAATTCGATCGGAATATCAAAACTATCGAAACTCAAATATCTAAAATCATCCCGGAAACGTTACAAAGTGCACGTAACGCCCTTAGAAATAATAATCGTTGAGAATTTCAAATTATTTACGTAATGCAATATTGGATTGTAGAAATTCTTCGATATATTTTCGATTTTAATCGGCTTAATGAGTCATTAACTATATCTCATATCAAACATGCGAATGAAGAGCCATTGAAACCTTGCTTGTACACAAAGTTTGGCCTGCAGATACTTACCTGAAGAATCCAAAAAAAAAAAATGTTAATAATTTCAAACAAAAAGAAAGCTAGTGGTTTTTTTTTCTTTCTTTCTGTAAAAGTATTATGAAAATGAAAGTATCAATAATTAGGTTTAGAACCCTTGGAAGTCATTCATAAGTTACGTAAGGCATTTTGGTAATTATCTGTGTTTTCAATAAGGGATGTGGAGAATAAAAGAAATCATTTCACTTTCATTCAATGCCTGATAACTAAAGATAAAAGCCTTGTTTGTAAATGATGCAATGATTATTTTTTCATAAATTTCATAAGTCTTTAGTAAATTATAATATTTTTTATTTAGAGTCTTTTACCTTCAATATATAACTAAATTATTTAAGGTCTAGGACTTGTAGAGATCAGCAAATTGAGAAATATTAGCACCACCTAGCACTTATCAGATTCTTTGTTGTAAAAAATGGTATAATTGATAGTTTTGAAATATATTTCTTTCAAATAATCTTAATTAAAACACGCACCTCTTTATTAACATATTACTTTTTAAAAACTATTAATGTGTTTATTTTTTTGGTATAAAAATCATTAATTGTTAATTGACACTTAATTATTTCTTTACAGGACTCTGATCCCCGCCTGAATGTACCATTATTTCAAAGTTCCGTATCCAAAGAAGTCCTGCAAGTCTGAATAGTTCATTTGCCTCCCAGTTCTAATTCTTCCTGAATTATTTCCTGCAATTACAGAAAAAATAATAATTCAAAGGTACTATTCCTATTTTTATTGAATTAAGGGTTCTATCCAAAGAAATATATTAGTGTGATGTAAAACAGGCATATGTAACGTACACCCTAGGGGCAAAAACCTGATCTTGATTTAATGTTTTTCCTGCCCTTATAACATTTTCCCATTTTAATTGGAAACTTAAAGATATTTTAACTTGTATTTAATACAATTATTTGATGGAATCCTTTTTTTTTCGGCTAAAGATCTTGGCTACGGTGCACATGTCTGGTTTAACATTATAGTATCCAATCCATAGCCCAGTTTCAAATGTTTCCCACAAGATTCATCACATTTTTATCAAAAAATTATTTATATTTGCAATAGTATTTTACAAAAATTTTATCACGAAATTCATCACATTTTTATCAAAAATTATTTATATTTTCATATAGTATTTAACAAATCAAACATTAGAAGTAGGATCCGACCGAAACCGGCTAAAAGTCACTATCACTTATATTTTTATTTGGAACCTAGACATTATCGAACTAAATATTTTCAAATTTTACAATATCTATAATCTAAACCATATACATATTAATACAGAACTAGTAACTTCCCGTAAAATATTCACCGCCTTCTTGAAACCATAGCAGCAGTTATTCAGTTCAAATTTAAGACAATTATTGTATTTCACTCACACGTATGTGTTTACAATATTGGTCTACCTTTGTCAATATATATGCATACATTTTAAATATGTTTGTCTATTATTATTATTATGAGAATGAAAATGCATTTAAAAGAAAGACATTTTTTTGAAACTATTCAATGCAATATTTAAAATAATAAAAGGAAAGTCGATTGATATTACATTATATTTTTCTATATTTGAATTACAAATCATTTTCAATGCATGGATACAAATGGGTAAATAAAATATAGATATAATTAGTATTGTATTAATATAATTTTTAGGACGTCGCTACTTAATATTGTTTATACATATCCAAGGGCGGATTCAGGATGTTTTTCTGGGGGGGGGGCACAATATAATCTTTCACTAATGTTCTTTCTGCTATTTTATTCATATATTTTCACAACTTTAATAATTTGGTTTGCTTCTAAGTATGTACTGTTATGGAATCTCCATAGTACACAAAAATACCCTGGGGGGCACGTGCCCTCGTGCCCCTTCCCCCGCAAAATCCGCCCTTGAACATATATATACATGATATTTTATGGCAACAATATACTTCTATATGATAAATGTTTTCGTATTTTTCGAATATGTGCCCCATGCTTTATTGATAAACGGTTAATTCATATAATATGTAATATACATTTTGTATTAGTTTCTGATATTTTTCACAGGTCCTAAGTAATTTGCATTAAACTTAAAATTACCTGAATTATTATATTTTTAACATAATTTTTTTTTTATTTTAATTAAATAACTTAGAATCCTGTGAAAAATATCAAAAACTTTTATAGAGATAAGTTATACAAAAAAAAGTGCTCTACAAAAAATATCCTATAAAATTTTCTCATAAAATTGATTGTTGCGTCAAAAAATTGAAAAAAAACTAAAATTTCTCTTTAGTTCAACTTTGACCTCGAATAACTTTTGAAGAAATGAATATATCAAAAACTTGTACGAGACCTTTTTTGTAGATCATTCAATTATCTACAAGAATATACTTTGGTCATTCCGAAATATTGTCACCAACGTAAGCTATAAAATTCCAATGTGCAAGAGAATATTGTTCCCATGTTACTTAAATGGAAAATCGAAATTTGCGATGCGGTACCTCTTAATATTAAGAGCTTAAACTTTCACAGGATTTTTTTTTGTCATTCCCAACCATATTTTCGATATAATTAAGAAAAAAAAATCATCATTTTTTTTGAATCAGTCTAGTATACATATTATACAGAATATACCAACAGCTTATTCTATATATGTTCAGTATCTATGTATAAATAGCCAATTTAATCTTTTATTTGAAAACCAGTAACTTTCCGTGAAATATTCACAGCCTAACATTGACACAACTGACAAAGGGCTAATCTGAGCAATTGGATTAAATCGAAAGGACAGTTGAAACTAATGACATGATAGTTAAAATTTGAAACAATTATTATTACATTTGTATTTCACTAACATGGATGTATTTAAAACTTTATATTCTTTATCCTTGTCTTGTCGCAACAAATACGTTTACTTATTATGCATATTAATATTAGAAGCAAATTGTGTTTTTGATTGTATCATATTGTAGTTGTCACAATTCAGTTATAACAGATGTGCCAATTCAGGCACTACCGGAAGAGGCTATGGCAATGGATTGAAAATATATTTTTTATTATATCAAAGAAGTATAACTTCTTACCTGAGTACATAAGTACAGACCCGTTTTTTTTCAATTCATTACCATTTTTTGTGCCATTTTCTCAAAATATCCTCATGTCCAGGTGGCTCAAATAGTAGCGGAGCAGGGAGGGTACAAAGGGGTACATGGTCCCGGGCAATGCAGGAAAATGGGGCGGTATATTGGCATTGATAGTTCCATTAAAGATTTTGGTCTAAGTTGACGAAAACTACATTGGTAAATGATCAAAGTATTTATTGATATTTGACTTTTTAATTAATTTTCTTAGTTAAATATGAAAATTGGGGGGCGGAGCCCCTGGGCAAGAAAAAGTACGTTACGCCACTGGACTCAAAAAAGCAGAAATGGCTTTGAATCATAGCTGGATAATCAAATAGTAGGTGGAAGGTAATTTCCTCAATTCCCCGCATTTCCTATATGTGCTTGATTTAGTTAATATCCCTATAGTTTCCTAAATTGCTTGTGTAAAAAGTTTCTTGTGTATACAATATATAAAATATATTGCAGTACAATTTATGTAGTATAATTTAACATAATGATATACAAATTTAATATAATAATATACAAATTTAATATAATAATACATAAACTTAATATAATAATATATAAAAAGCATACTACCAACATAAATTTGAACAGAAGTTCAAGCAAAAATATTCGTGACGTATTGCCCAAATACGTATTTCGATTGCCAAGAAATCTTCATCAGTGGTCATCAAGTAGTTTGGATCACTCCGTAACTGCTTTGTGATGATCCACCACAAAGTATTTCGATTGCCTGTGAATCATCACAAAGCAGTTACGGAGTGATCCAAACTACTTGATGACCACTGATGAAGATTGCTTGGCAATCGAAATACGTATATGGGCAATACGTCACGAATATTTTTGTTTCAACTTCTGTTCAAATTTATGTTGATGATATGATTTTTATATATTATTACATTAAATTTGTTTGTTATTATGTTAAATTATACTACATAAATTGGACTGCAATATATTTTATATATTGTATACACAGTATAACTGTTCAAAGTCAGCGAAAAAGAAAAAATCTTATTTTGATTATGCAGTTTCTTGTTAATAGATCACTTGGTTACCAATATTCTGATTTCCTTCAATTTATTGTAGTTCCGAGGAATCGAGGATCTATTTTATTTTTAAATGATGAAATTTTGTTGCAACTTATTCTTTATATTTTTATCCTGCTATCTATAATCGCTTGAAAAAGTTGTAATAAACTGCTAAACGTTACAAAAAATTAAGTGTAAATTATTGAAAAATAAAAAAGATCCTCAAATCCTCGGAACTGTAACAAATTGATGATAAATTACAGTCTACAACTTCTCAAGATTTAGAAGTCTTTTGTTGTATTTTCCTAAGAGTTAATTCTCGATAGATTTTCTTTAAAATTTATGATGTAACTTTGACATATAAACTCAACAATTTTATCATAATTTTTTTTTTTAATTAAAACATTATCGCATAAAAATATAATTTAGCATCCATTAAAATAAATGGAGAATCTCCATTATTTAGATATTAAAAGGTTTTTTTAAAAAATTTCATAAATTCCCCTCTCTTACGTTTCACGACATACGTATGGAAATGCATAGAAGTACTTTAAGTATAGTTACCCAAGCCACATAAACGTTTAGTGCATCGCACTAATTGTAAGACGAATTGTTGAATGAGGAAGTGCAACAAGAAGAAAATATACAAATCGTGAAAAAGCTCGCAACAATGTCGCGAAAGTTTTCCCGGATTTTCTTTTTTGTACTTTTGTTGGTTTGCGGGCCAAATTTTATTTCGAGTGATCTAAACGAATCGAAATTGGTGAAAAGCTTCAACTATCACGACAATGAAAAATGTTCAAATTCCACATATCAGTTGAGTTCGAAAAACTTTTTCTACAATTTGCCGAATGACACGAGCAATTCGGAAGTACATCAAGGTAAAAAAAAAACAATCAAGTTACAATTTTCTCAATATATAAGAAACGTAATGTGAGAAAAACCGGAACGAAAATCATTGATCAATCAGTAAGATCGCGTGACACGTTAATTGTTGTGGCGATTACGTCAATTGTTGCAGAAATCCATTACAAATTCAATTATTTTCTGTTGTGAGTTTTGTGATCGATTGGCATAATTAGTGGCTTGTTTTATTATTAAAATGAATTTCGACGAATCGACACTGAAAATTGTCACGTTGTTGTTGTAATTGCCAATGATTTTAATGTTCGGTTAAGTTGGTCTTGATTTTTTTGTGGTTGGAAAATATTTAGAAAAAAATAGATAAATAATGGATTGCAGAATCGTTTGTGGTTTTTACGATATTGAAATTGTTTCGTTTTCATGATATATAATAAAATTTAATGAATTTATTGGAAAATTATTAAACTCGTTTCTCATTAGAGTAATGTGGTGAAATTAGGCAAATTTTAGATCAAGTTACTAGGTATTCTAATAGAACCTCTACAGAGTTTTTCATTTATTTTTTTAATGGAATTTTTACACACAGGAATTATTACGAGTTATTATAATCGAATTGTTTTCACTACTTTCATCTGATACCTGTTGACTTGAGCAGGCAAACCCTAGAAGTTGATCAATTGTTGAATTTTCTCTGTAGTAAAATGTTTAATAACAAGGATTTTTCGCCATTAATGTTACTGTATTACCAATCAATGTATAGGATTTATACTTCTTGAGAAAATTAACAACAATCAACCAACTGTATTGTTGGATTTTTCGTTTCTTTGTTTTACCATGTTGAAGAAGAGATTTCCCTCCTCGTTTTCTCGCCCCATGGTATCCAGAGAACTTGCAATATTAAAAAAAAATTTTGGGTCCGTGTGTTATTTAACTAGATTCTTCATAATTTGACTAGTATTTAAGTCGAAAGACATATATGAACTGTTTATTTTGAAAGTGAGTTAAGTCCATTTCAAGAACAATCCCTATAGTGTTATAATTTTTAACCATAGGGACATAAGATACTAAGGAGGAGGGAATAATTGGCGTTTTTGTTAACAACTAAAATGAAATCAGTAATTTGTCAAAACTTAGCAGTTAAATAATTAACCTACTTTGTTCTAGTTACAAGAAGAAGAATCATCATATAGACCGTCCTTGAAATGGACTTACGCCACTTTCAAAATAAATGAGTCATATATAACATAATCTAGACCAGGGCTTACCAAACATTTTTTTCTTGGGGAATCCTTACGAAAATTTTTACGGATTATGGAACTCTTGCCATACCTAAAGCTGTTGTAAATTAAAAAAAATAGTAGTAGATAAGTTAAGATAGTTGAATAATACTTTTGCCAAAAAAAATTGACAAAAATGTCTTACGTTAATAGTTTGATGCATTTTTATGAAAATTTTGTAGTTTATCTTACGATTATTGTAAAAATATACGACCTACTGTTTCGTGGAATTCCAAAATTTGTTCATGGAACCCCAGGACTCCCCGGAACCCACTTTGGGAAACTCCAATCGAAACCATTGTACGATTTAATGTGATTATCTGGTAAAGCAAAATTGAGTGAAATTTTGAAGTCGAAAAGTTTCTTTTAGATAAAATCAGAGATTTTGAAAATTTTTTTTTCCTCAACTTGCTTTTCTGATATTAAAATTAAATTTTCAGTTCTTTTAGAATAGTGTTTTTCAACTTCTTGTATAACGTAACCTATTAGTACGTGCTTAAAAAAATGAGCTTCGCCCCCCCCCCCCTGTTGTTTTTATCTGTATTTTATTACAGGTTGCCATCCATTCGTTGGAAAATGCTCTTCTAGAATATGAATTTGATGATTTTTTTAGAACTGTTAAGCAGGCCATCCACGCTCCAACTTGCAGTCCAACTTGTGATCCGACTTTCGATGTTGGATCTAAAATCGGACCGGTTGTTGGAATTTGAATGTCTAGTCGGACTAGTTGGATCATTTAGGCGATCCAACTAGTAGTCCGATTAGTAGGACTGCAAGTCGGAGCGTGAATGGCCTGCTTTAGTAAGAGTATTTTAGTAATGGAATAATTTCATACGTTAAAATCTTCAGATATAAATCTAACAATAACAAGATCTAAATTTGATTGGGGAAACAAATTATCTATTTACGGTTTATACAATATACAAAATAAATTGTGGTCTTATTTATTTTATGTGATATAATTTACAAAAGTAAATTATAAACATAAATTTGAATAAAAGTTCAAACCAATGAACTACTGACGCCTTGCCCAGATACGTATTTCGATTGCCATGCAAACTTCAGCAGTTATGAAGCGATCCAATACTACTTAATGACCATTGATAAAAATTGCTTGGCAATCGATGTACGTATCTGGGCAATGTGTTAGCTATTCATTTGTTTGAACTTTATTCAAATTTATGTTTATAATTTACTTTTGTAAATTACATTACATAAATAAGAAGATATTTTATATATTGTATAAACTGTATAAAGATACTTACTATATATTGTTTAAACTTTTATATATTGTATAAAGATATTTCATATATTGAGCAGTATAACTGTTCAATAGATAAAGTCATAGAAAAAAATCAAATTTAATTTTCTCTATTTACGATTATATAAAAATTAATTATCAATACATAATATTTTTGATTGTCATTAGGATTATATTTAGTTAATACCGAAATATAAATGTAATAATTATTGTTTTTAATAGTTTCGAAGTTTTAAGGTCCATTGCAATTCAATTTAAATAATGCAACACTAAAAGACTTTACAAAAAATGCACTTTGACTGTAAATATTAAAATTTAATATTCAATATGTACTTAATTGTTTAAATCACTCTAAGAGTCAGAAATTGAACGAAAATCTTTCTGTGTCCTATTAAAAAAATGCACTTATTTATTTATGACTATAATGGATAATATTAAATCTTAAAATTTAAAGTACATACGAATTTATTTGTCCAATTAAACTCAAAAAATAATTACCATACTCCCCTGATTTATAATTTCTTGTTTGTAAGAGAAAAGTAGATATTAAATTAATAAAAGCTTTTGAACATTGATTTTAAGTGCTTTGTGTATAGGCAACCCGGTTAACATTTGTGTAAGTGTAGTTGCCTAGATATACAGCTTATTTAATTGTGATGATAAGTCTAGGAAGCTGTACTTTAAAGTTCATTTTTCTCTGGCTTTTTTATTGATAAAATTATTTATAAATGATTTATTTAAAAATTTATCCATTGTATTTTGTATTCTTTTCTCATAATGATTTGGAATATTTTAAGTATAGGCATACTTTAGACCGATACACCGGTCGACCGGCCGTTAATTTTTGATCTAGATGCATTTTCAGGTCTTGCATCATGCATGATGCATGGTTGGCCAATATTTTTGCGGATAGTAAACGTTATATGGGTGGATTTAACCCTAACTATTCTAATCAGCAAATGCTACTCAATACATCGGTTGATGATGGCATATTCCCTGAGTAAAAAGTAATATATAAGAAGATATTCTAATCTTCTAATATATGATGGGAAATATATCAAGATGTGGCGCCACCACAAGTTTGTATGAACTACTAACTTTAATAGCTCAGTTACCTTGGTTACTTTACATAAAAGTTCCGATCAAGTTAGTACTCTAGATTGACTTGTGACGGCGCCACATCTCAACACATTTTCCATTATTCTTTACAAGATTGGAATAACTTCTTTTTATATATTGTAACGTGACGTCTCAAAACTGTCTTGAGATGGCGTTATTCGTTCTTTTAATTTCTTTTGGAAATAAATAATCACTTTCATACTTAACAATCCCTTTTTTTATTACACTTGTATACACTTTTTATTACACAATTACATTTGTCAAAACAATGACTTAAATGACAATAATCACTTTTAAATCGAAATCACAATAAAAATCGCTTTGTTGTAACGGAAATTCAAAAAGAACTTCGATACAGAACTCCGCGCCTTATATACCCGCAACCAAACATTCCAGAATGTACTCCAATGTTCGAGAACATTCTACGTTGGTGGGAGAGAAAGAGAAGTCACGCAGCCAATCACGTGCCGGCACGACACAAAGAGAGAGACAAAATTTGTCCCTTTCTGTTACAATATATTACTCTGCCATATACAAGCAATATAACAGTGGTCTTAAAGCACTATCTTGAGGATCTATTATTCTGAAAGTTGTTACTTCAGTTTTCTAAGTAGAATGAAATCAAGGTTTATAAATTACACAGGTTGCCCCATTAGAAAAAAAATGACGTCATACGAAGAATTTTGAAATTTGAATCAGTCTGAAGATATGTACAAATTTCTTCTGGGTACGTCACGTAGCGCATGAGGCCACCCGTGTATTTTATAAACCTTGGGATGAAATAACGATATAATATTCGATGGAATTATTTTTAGTTTTGTATAATAGTCCAGGATTTCAGTCTTTATCAAATGCTTATCTTAAGTTCAGAAAAGAAGTCGAGTAGTATTATTTTATTTCTTGAGCATGTCGTATAGTTTTAGTAATTCTATGGATTTATCCGGATTTATTGATCCGGAAGAATTTTTTTAGTTTATATTAAGGATTGATATCTTTTAGAAATAGTTTTTCGTATACTTTGCTTAGGACCGCAAGTAGGGATACTGGTTTAGGCTGGAAGAATTCCAGGTTTCAGAAGCATTATAATCTTTGCATAATGACAACAATAACGTCACTATTTTCTTTTTGCTAGTACACAGTTAAATGTACAAATTTTTCGTTTCAAATAAAGAAATTTTGCAATAATAAAGAGGAAATTACAAAATAAATCAACAATAAGTTAAATTTATTGTCTTCTAAACAATTAGACCAAATATTTTCGAAATAAACCAAACATGAATTTCCTTTTATCAAGTCGACAAAGAAAATCGTTTCATCAAACAAACATGAAACTTTAATGTCAGGAAAAATGCAAATTTTCATCAACAAGTGCATTTTTAATATGCACTTGATGTAACGAATGACATTTTGCGATATCAAACAGGTTCTTCTTCATTGTTTATTAGGTAATTTCTTTGTTAAAGACCTTCAAGTCGACGAATTACGTTTGGCTTCTTTCTTTTCACTTTCAATTCGAGGTCGCCAAGAAAGTCGAAGATTATTGGTCAAAGTCATCGACAGATGATGAGGAAGCGACGAAAATCTTCGAAAATCGTCTTCGAATCGACTTCAGATACTTCAGAGGCCAATGAACCAAATGAAATTGGATTTTTTCAAGCGGCAAACATGACGATAGTAATTGGGATGTTGGGAAATTTGTTACAAGAAAAACTTGTTAACTTTTTTTCATTATTTTCTTTGAAATACACAAAATTCGTTGCACCACAGTTCCTACTGAATTTGCGATCTTTGACTTTATTTTCTATAATGATTTGCTTTTGCTTTTCATTAACGACTTACGTGGATTTTTAGTTATGACATCAAAAGTTAGAAATTGACTTTTCTTTTTATTATAAATTTGGTACACTAGACACAAGAGCCTAGTGCACTTTCTCATAATTTAAAAATTTAACATTAAGTTTTCTATACTTCGGGATGTAATGTATAATTCAAAAGTTCTTTACATTGATTTTCCAAAAGAGAAGGGTTGGAAAATTTTAGCGTGAACCAAAGAGTGATACCCCTTTCTTGGAAATCGTAGCCAAAATTTAAAAAAGAAATGATTTTTCGTTTGATTTCAGTCGAAAAATTTTCTACATTCTTCGTCGAAAATATTCTTCCATCAACTCCACCATTCGATGTAACCGTAACTCCAAAAATTGGCGAGGCATGTCGACGTCAGGGTCGCAAATATTTGACCGAATTGAAAAATCTAACTTTTTGGGCTCTACAAAGTAAGTTTTACCTATGTATACAATATATGAGATATATTGCAGTCCAATTTATGTAGTATAATTTAATATAATAATATATAAAAATCATACCACAAATATAAATTTGAACAGAAGTTCAAACAAAAATATTCGTCACGTATTGCCCAGATACGTATTTCGATTGCCAAGCAATCTTCCTCAGTGGTCATCAAGTAGTTTGGATCACTCCGTAACTGATATTCAAGGTGAATCATCACAAAGGAGTTACGGAGTGATCCAAACCACTTGATGACCACTGAGGAAGATTGCTTGGCAATCGAAATACGTATCTGGGCAATACGTCACGAATATTTTTGTTTGAACTTCTGTTCAAATTTATGTTTGTTGGTATGATTTTTATATATTATTATATTAAATTATACTACATAAATTGGACTACAATATATCTTATATATTGTATACACAGTATAACTGTTCAAAATCAGCGAAAAAAATATTATTTTGATTAAGTTTTACCTAGTTATCATAAGGAAATTATAAAGAATTTATTATTAATAATTTTCTTTGTTTTAGTGTACGACGCTAGTGCCAAACTTCCCTCGGGAGTTCTCAGTGGAAATATCAATCAATTTGGCGATTTTGATGAGTGTTTATCCATAGACGAACCGGAAATCAAAGGGGAATATTGTCTGACCAGTATTCAAATAAGGCGCCCAAAGTTACAACCGTTGACGGAAAAATTACATCGATTGATACATGCGAGATTTATGCTTACAAGTCAATTGGATGACGTAAGTTTTTTTCTTCATAAATCACTTGACTAATGACTAATTCTTCCGGTCTTTAGCCAGGACATCGCGTTCCACGATTTTCCAGTATTCAATGGGCCCTATGCGTTCCATCGGCCTGCACTCCAAAAGACGTGGAAACCGCATTGCTATATTCACTACGCCCTCTCATAGAAGACGCCGGATTGAACCTCGAAATTCAAGTCAACCCGGAAATGTGCCAAACTAAAACCCAAAACATCCCCGTTTCGGCCATAGTTGCAAGGTAAAAATATTTGATTTTGGTATTTCTCCTTTTGATAAAACTTTTAATTTTTAGTGTATTTTTCCTGATGGTCCTCACAATTGCTATTTGTGCCACGATTTATGAACTAAAAGAACCAAAAAATCCAAGTAAGATTCCGACAATTGTTTGTGGAAGAAGAGTTTAATTGGGAATGAAATTATTTTATAGATCAACTATTGTTGGCGTTTTCTTTACGACAAAATACGCAAAAAATGTTTTCCTTGGATCGCTCCAGCGGGGATATTGCCAGCGTGCATGGAATTCGGTGTCTTAGTGCTTTCATGTTGCTTTTGTCCCACAAATCGATGGCAGCGCTGTATACTCCTTATACAAATCGAACGATCATGAGTGAGGTATTTGGAAACTAAAAAAAAATAATCACAGTGAATATTAACCATTTTTTTTGGTTACAGCAATTGGGAAAACCATGGACTGTTATAGCTCGGGCGTCTAGTCTTTACACAGATCCGTTTATTATGTTCAGTGGAATGTTGACGGCGTATTCTATGTTTGGAAGATTGAAACGGGCACAGTCTATAAATGTAGTCCAGGAATATATTTCCAGATTATTCAGGTACTAATTACACGGTCAATATTGTTGTGCAATGTGGGGAGTGGAGTAGCTACCTAGGGGCTAAGCGGGGCAGTGCCCCGAGGCCCTCGAATCCTTACTAGAAATCTTGATCAAACTGAAACTTTGAAAATTCAGTTGGAAGTTCACCAATTATGTAAGGAAATAATGAGCAAATATGGAATGCTAGAATGCGACCGAACGGAAGTATTTACAGCAAAGTTATTATTCTTTACAATTCCTGTCACTTCTGCAGCAGCTGAATGGTCATTTAGCAAATTAAAAATAATAAAAAAATATTTAAGAAATAATATTGGCCAAACTCGACTCCGACATTTATCGCTAATAGCAATTGAAAACTTAACCGCATCAAGTCTGGATTTAGACGAAGTCATTGATACTTTTGCGAAAACTAAAGCTAGGAAAAATTGTAAATATAATTGTTATTTAGTCAGTTGGTAGGTCCGGCCTTTATATTATAAACCCCTGAATCTTCTCTATTTCGTTTTATTAGCCAAACCTACACCAAGTATTAATTGTAATTTATGTTGGTACTGTTTAATATTTTTATTAGCTACCCTGCAGTGCACAAAAAAGAACTTAAGTAGCTTAGCATTTTTTAAAGTATTTGTATATTTCATATTTTTATTTGATAAAACCTAATCAGTTTACATAGCAGTGGGGCCTCATTTTTTAATTTGGCCCAGGGCCCTTGATTGGCTAGCTACGCCACTGAATGTGGGTTGCACAATATATTGTCCCTAAATGGTCAATGTTATTGTACAATATATGTTGGTTTGTGCAAAATATGGAGCCGATATTGACGGTTGTGCAATATAATTAATTGCATATTGTAATTACATTTTCACACTAGGTTGGAGTGTGACCAATTTTATGCATTTCGGTATTCAAGGTTTTATTACCTGATTTTAACCCTCGAAAGATGTGTTAATTGCATTTTCACACTAGGTTGGAATTTGGCCGGCTTAATATATTCTGGTACTCAAGATTTTATTACCTGTCTTTAACCCTTGAAAGATATGTTAATTGTATTTTCACACTAAGCTGGAATCTGGCCGGTTTAATATATTCTGGTATTTAAGATTTTATTACCTGATTTCAACCCTCGAAAGATGTGTTAATTGCATTTTCACACTAAGTTGGAATTTGGTCGGTTTAATATATTCTGGTACTCAAGATTTTATTACCTGATGTTAAGCCTCGAAAAATGTGTTAATTGCATTTTCACACTAGGTTGGAATTTGGCCGGCTTAATATATTCTGGTACTCAAGATTTTATTACCTGACTTTAACCCTTGAAAGATATGTTAATTGTATTTTCACACTATGTTGGAATGCGACCGGTTTTACACAAAACAAAATTTGATGCATAATACAAACTAATGAAAGCTTTTTAATTGTACTTTATAGAAGGTCAGGAACAGATCAGTCTACGACAATAGTTCTTAACTTTGTTGGAGGTATAGATCAAAACTAGTTCCATATGCGCATTCACCAATCTCTTCTTAATTGGAAAAATATTTTTTATATATTAATACATTGAGGCACAATATTGATAAAAGCATTAAGAATTCACCGAGTCCGCGAGACTGACTTACCGAACCTCTGGTGTTCGATTGAACCCAGGATAAGAACCACTGGTCTCAGACCCTCAGATTCGTTGCGAAGGCTCCATGGTTTGTCCTAAATCAGGATATTCACAAAAACTTTCAGGTGGCCTCTGTAAAGGAGGAGATCACCAAACATAGTACAAAACATCAAAAGATATTAAGCTATAATGCCAATTATCTGGCAATCAATTTATTAGACAATGACGTATTACATTCCTGGAATCGTCATACCGAAAATAAAAACACCTAACTCTCTACTCTTAAGTAATGAACAGGCGTGATTCGGCGTTTAACGGATTTCCTTGTTGTCCAAGGATAGATTAATAAAAAATTACAACAATTAAAAAAAATAGTGTTGAGAATGAAGCGTTACTTTAAATTGAAACAATTAAGTACATTGGTGTAGATGGGTAAATAAAATATACATTCACTATTGTATAAATATAATTTTTAGGACATCGCTACTTAGAATTGTTTTATACATATCTATTATACTGATTCAAAAAAAATTATGATTTTTTTTTTCTTAATTATATCGAAAATATTGTTGGGAATGACAAAAAAAAAATCCTTTGAAAATTTAAGCTCTTAATATTAATATTAAGAGGTGCCGCATCGCAAATTTCGATTTTTCATTTAAATAACATGGGAACAATATTCTCTTGCACTTTGGAATTTTATAGCTCACGTTGGTGACGACAATATTTCGGAATGACGAAGGTATATTCTTGTAGAAAATTGAACGATCTACAAAAAAGGTCTCGAACATATTTATTCCTTCAAAAGCTATTCGAGGCCAAAGTTGGACTAAAGATATATTTTAATATTTTTTTCAATTTTTTGACGCAACCCTCAATTTTATGAGAAAATTTTATAGAACATTTTTGTAGAGCACTTTTTTTCTATTAAACTTATATCTATAAAAGTTTTTGATATTTTTCACAGGTCTTAAGTTATTTAATTAAAATAAAAAAAATATGTTAAAAATATAATAATTCAAGGAATTTTCAGTTTAATGCAAATAACTTAGGACCTGTGAAAAATATCAAAAGCTTTTATAGAAATAGGTTATAGATAAAACAGTGCTTTACAAAAAATGTCCTATAAAATTTTCTCATAAAATTGATGATTGTGTCAATAAAATTGAAAAAATATTGAAATTTCTCTTTAGTTCAACTTTGACCTCGAATAACTTTTGAAAGAATAAATATATCAAAAACTTGTACAAGACCTTTTCTGTAGATCGTTCAATTTTCTACAAGACTATACCTTGGTCATTCCGAAATATTGTCGTCACCAACGTGAGCTATAAAATTCCAAAGTGCAAGAAAATATTGTTCCCATGTTATTTAAATGGAAAATCGAAATTTGCGATGCGGCACCTCTTAATATTAATATTAAGAGCTTAAACTTTCACAGGATTTTTTTTTGCCAGTCCCAACAATAGTTCGATATAATTAAGAAAAAAAAATTCATCATTTTTTTTTTTGAATCAGTCTAAAATCTATACATGATATTTTTGGCAACAATCTACTGCTATATGGTAATGGTTTTTAATAAGTATTTTTCATATATGTGACCCAATCTATTAATTCGGTGAAAGGGTTAATTCATATAATATGTAATATTTATTTTGTATAAGTAACCAAATGTGTAAACGTATAGTGTCTATGCATAAATAGCCAATTTAATATTTTATTTGAAATCCAGTTACATTCCGTGAAATATTCACAGCCCAACAATTACGCAACTGACGAATTACTAAAATTAGCAATTGAAACTAATGACATTGTAGTTCAAATTTGAGCCAATAATTATTATATTTGTATTCCACTAACATGGATTTTTTAAACTTTATATTCTTTATCCATGGCTTTGTCGCAACTCATTAGTTTGCTTATAATTGTATTTTGATATTAAAAGTAATTTGTGTTTAAAATTGTATCATATTTTAGTAATCACAAATCTGACAACTGGTGTGTTAGTTCAGGCACTACCGGAATAGGCTACTGCACTGAAATAAAAACCTATTTTTGCATGGGAAATTCCTTTTTTCAGACTCATTCCAACGTTGGGAGCTTTAATTCTGTTCTGCACCTTAATTCTGCCGTGGCTGGGCAGCGGACCACAATGGAATCAAGTCGTAACGCATCATTCGGAAATTTGCAAAAAGTACTGGTGGCGAAATTTGCTATTTATCCACAACTATTTTGGATTTGATCAAATGGTTAATAACTCTAATACATTTTCATATGATATATATTTTTATTAATAAATGAAATTAAAATAGTGCCTCAATCACACGCACCATGTCGGAATTGACACCCAACTGTTCTTCGTGTCTCCGATTTTCGTGTGGATCATTTGGAAGTGGCAACGTCGTGGAATTTTCGCATTGATTCTTTTGGCAACTATTTCGACAATTATGCGATATTACGTCACATACACAATGCAACTATCCAACTTTGTTCATTTTGGAACCTCGTAATTATATATTTAAGTTAAAATTTGAACGAAAAAAATAAATAAACTGTTTTTTTTTTTTTTAGAATCAAACAACTGTTTCAGACGGCAGATTATATGTACATCTTACCAGTATATCGTGCTACTGTTTATTTAATGGGAATAATTTTGGGATATTCTTTGAGAAATATTAAAAATATTCCATTGAAAAAGGTATACAAAATTTTACGTATTGAAGGCCAAGAGATTATATCTAAAGGAAACGATCTCCATAAGGCCCATGTCAAATTTAAACTCTCATTTCCCGTCAATTTGCCGAGTGATTGAACCCTTTCCCCAGCATATTCAAAAGTAATTGCAAAAGTAGGGTTTGAATTTTAACGGTTAAAAAAAAGGAAGTGAGGGGGGGGCTCGATGGCCTCCATTATATTTTAATAGATTTATGACCAAGTTCACTCTAGTCATATAATGTCTTTGATTGTAGGGTGGTAGGAGCTTTAAATTGCTATACAACTACGTTTTTACTATTTACATTGATTGGGTTCGTTGGATTTGTGTTTATTTAATTTATTTTACTTCCAGTAGGCATTCTCCAGAGATGTAAAGCATCTGTACATAGAACTGGAATATTACAATTGTAATGTAATGCAATGTACAATTGCATATATTTAAATCAGAGCAACAAAATTAAAAGTTACAAAGTTAAAACAGAATTACCAATAGTTTAATACATAAAATAATAATTAATTTAATTCACAAGCTTTATTTATTTAAATAGCACTATTCACAAATTATTTATTTACAATACAATCATTGCTAAATCAACTGTTGTCCTATTTGGTTTATTTTTACTATTCAACTCAATATACCAAACTGTAATGTGTACAAACTGAAATAATTTGGCAATACATACTTGGTTTTCAACCTCCTTATATAAGAACTCAAGCTCATTTTGAGAATGTTCTCTTTCTTATGTTTTCCATATTTTGAAATATTTACCCTAATTTTTATTGTTTATTTTTTTTTATCTTAAATTAAAATCTTCATTATCTTAGATTCATTGAATCGTTCCCCCGGTTCCCCCTTTGGGGCCGTTCATAAAATACGTTCGCATACTAGGAGGGGAGGGGTCTTACTGAGTGTCACAAGATGTGACGGGGGGGGAGGGGTCTTCGGTAACGTGACGTTCGCCGTTTGTCAAAAAATTTTAAATTAATATTTCTTTCGACTATTTTTCTTTTTCAATTTTTATCATGATAAAAAGTCATTCATTTCGTATTTAGTAAATATTAAATATATAGTTTTTAAATATATAGAAATTTGTCCACTTTTAAATGAAATTTATCATATTCAGGGGGAGGGGGTCTTAGTTTTGTGACGAAATATTTCTAGGGGGGTCACAGAAAGTGTGACACAGCGTGACAATGGGGGGAGGGGGTCAGAACAAGCTTATTTTAGTGTGACGTATTTTATGAACGGCCCCTTTCCATGGATTTCTGTTAAAAAGTTAGTTTTAAGCCACATTTAATCTTAAAGTTCCTTATCGGTTATACTTTGGTTAAACTATGATTATACCGTAAGGCGTAGCCCAACTATGCCTGCAAAAGTTACCCTAAGTTTTAGTCGATATTGTCTCTAAGATATTTTAAACCCAATCATCAACAATGAAAGATATATTTAGTTAAAACTTACACTTGAAACTTCCACTTCCACTGATTCTTATCTTGACTGACTAAATGTTTTTGAGACTAATTTTTATACTAAAATCAATCCTTTCTTTATAGTTCTAAAAAACCATAAATCATCCTTATTTCTCTTTTCAGGAATAATCTTTCCTAATCCAAACAATACTTGATCGTCAACCTCCTTATATAAGAACTCAGGCCCATTTTGAGAATGTTCTCTTTCTTATGTTTTCCGAATCTAGAAAACTTGACCTCAATTTTTATTGTTTATCCTTTTTTATCGTAAATTAAAATCTCTTATAGACCACTTTCGAATATTTTTGATTCATTGTACGTACCGTTCCTTCTTTCCTTGGATTTATCTTAAAAAGTTAGTTTTAAGCTACATTTAATCTTAAAGTTCCTTATCGGTTATACCTTGGTTAAACTATGATTATATCGTAAGGCATAGCCCAACTATGCCTACAAAAGTTACCCTAAGTTTTAGTCGATATTGTTTCTAAGATATTTTGAACCTAATAATTAACTATGAAAGGTATTACGTAAAACTTACGCTTGAAACTTCCACTTCCACTGATTCTTATCTTGACTTACTAAATGTTTCCGAGACTAATTTGTCATACTAAAATAAACCCTTTTTTGATAACTCCAAAGAATCGTAAATCATTTGATTTATCTTTTCTGGGATTATCATTCCTAATCAAAACAAATACCATAACGGTTTGGAGACAAATGGTTAATGATTCTTCCAGAGCATTCCTTCTTAGGTTAGTTAAGAAATTTTCTTCTACATCAATCCTCCCATTATATTATGTTCGTTAATTTTAACCATTCATATTTTTTTCTTTTGTAGTATCAGGTGATTCTTGGCGATCTTACGGCGTTTACCTTATTCTGTGCAGCGTTTGTTGTACCATCTTTTATGGGAAATGTGGAGTACAAATACAGTCCATTGCATGCTGCATGGTATGCAGCCTTTGCTCCGGTTGCTTGGTGTCTTTCGTTTGCATGGATCGTCTATAAATATCATTCAGGATATACAGGTAATTATTTTTTCGTTTTCTTCTCTAAATCTTAAAAAAAAAAACGTTCATTGTTTTCTGATATAACTAATAATTTATATGAAAATCATGATCAATAGAAGGGGGTACTGAAATGACCATAACTCAATGGACTTTGATTGCTGAATGAGATTTGTGATCATAGAGATTTACAATAGAGTGTTAAAGTTAAAAAAGTGTCATTTAAGATTAATTTTTTCTTCCTTTGGTTTTTTGAGTCCCTCACCTTTTTATCGTTATCATATGTCTCAAGGAAAACACCTAGCTACATTTTGCTATAAAAAAATAAGGGGGGGAGTAGTGAGGCAAGCACTGAATGGAGAAAAATAGTATACATTAGACTGATTCAAAAAAAATGATGATTTTTTTTTTCTTAATTATATCAAAAATATTGTTGGGAATGACAAAAAAAATCCTGTGAAAGTTTAAGCACTTAATATTTATATTAAGAGGTGCCGCATCGCAAATTTCGATTTTCCATTTAAATAACATTGAAACAATATTCTCTTGCACTTTGGAATTTTATAGCTCACGTTGGTGACAATATTTCGGAATGGCCAAAGTATATTCTTGTAGAAAATTAAACGATCTACAAAAAAGGTCTCGAGCAAGTTTTTGATATATTTATTCCTTCAAAAGTTATTCGAGGTCAAAGTTGAACTAAAGAGAAGTTTTAATATTTTTTCCATTTTTTGACGTAACGATCAATTTTATGAGAAAATTTTATAGGACATTTTTTGTAGAGCACTTTTTTTCTATACCTTATCTCTATAAAAGTTTTTGATATTTTTCACAGGTCCTAAGTTATTTAATTAAAATAAAAAAAATAATTTTTATGTTAAAAATATAATAATTCAGGGAATTTTCAGTTTAATGCAAATAACTTAGGACCTGTGAAGAATATCAAAAACTTTTATAGAAATAAGTTATAGGAAAAAAAGTGCTCTACCAAAAATGTCCTATAATTTTTTTAATAAAATTGATGGTTGCGTCAAAAAATGGAAAAAATATTAAAATTTCTCTTTAGTTCAACTTTGGCCTCGAATAACTTTTGAAGGAATAAATATATCAAAAACTTGTACGAGACCTTTTTTGTAGAACGTTTATTTTTCTACAAGAATATATCTTGGTCATTCCGAAATATTGTCACCAACGTGAGCTATAAAATTCCAAATTGCAAGAGAATATTGTTCCCATGTTATTTAAATGGAAAATCGAAATTTGCGATGCGGCACCTCTTAATATTAATATTAAGAGCTTAAACTTTCACAGGATTTTTTTTGTCATTCCCAACAATATTTTCGATATAATTAATAAAAAAAAATCATCATTTTTTTTTTGAATCAGTCTAGTATACGTGTAATTTTATACTTAGAGTCCTCTTTTATTTGGTTTTATATTTTGCTGAATTATAGAATTAGTAACATATTAGATTTATATAATGCAAAAGCATCTATTTATTGGTACATTTACTTCTAAACTCAGTATTTTTGGAACTCAATTTGGTTAAACATGAACGTTTTGTTATTCCAAAATTGCATTGTATTTTTGTTGTTTTAGATCGAATTGGACAACTTCTATCCTGGCGAGGATTTCTCATCTCAACCCGTCTATCATACGCCTTGTATTTGACGCAATTTCCGATTTTCTTCTTTTCGGTGGGACAAATTCGCAGCTCTATGTCCTACGCATTCTTTCCGGTGATGATTCCGTTAAAAGAGTATTTCATGATCGTTGTGATATCAATGGTGTTAACGTTGCTGTTCGACACACCGTTTCAAAACATCAAAAACGATTTGTTCAAAAAACCAAATCCAAAAATCCACGCCACAGAAACGATGGAAGTCAAAAAATTGGAATAATTCCCACGATGAAAAATCCATTTCTCGAAAAGTTCAAATTTGACGTAGCTTTAACCCCAACTCCATTAAGTACTAATTTATTAATTTAGTTTTGTAAATAGATTAATTAATTTGGTTTATTTTGCTTGATTTTGGTTTTTTTCATATCGAAATTTTTATATTTTTTATGCTAAGTTATCTGTATTTAAGTGGCCTAATGCTTACAAAATTAGCCATTAAGTTAATATTTCTTTTTTTTTAGGAATAATTGAGGAAATCTTTTAGATAATGCGTGACTTTATCGTACAAGTAAATCGATCAAAAAATTATATTTTATATGTACTAGAAGAATAAAAAATATTAATGAAGAAAACAAAATCCTCATCCCAATAATTCAATATCCTGAGATCGATCCCAAGAAAATTGGTTGAAAACTCGAAGAAGAAATCTTATCATAAATATCTACAGAAAATGTGTCAGTTTGGTATAATATTATGGATGAACTTAAAAATACAAATTTTAGAAAAATACAAAAAAAACTAGACCAAAATACTAATATCAAAATCATAGAATTTAAAACTTTGAACCAAAAATCAATGAAAAGGGTCTAGCAGGATCCACATGGCGAGTTGGCCCCCAAATAGGAACCTATGTCGAAACTTATGTTAAAATATCGGCTTAATTTACAAACACATTTAATACATTTTTCGCGACGAAATTCCTCTTTGACCTTGAGATATGGGCAAAAATGTCCCCCCGCATTGCTATTTTTCAAAGTTATATATCTCAAAAACTAATAAAGCTAGAGCAGTGAAACCAACGCAAGGCTTTAGATTATTTTACAGAGTATATCATATATTTTTTTGAAATTTTTAGAAAAAAATTTGTACAAAAAAAATACAAAAAACAAATGAAATATTTTTTTTTATGTGTTCTCTGAAAATGACAATCACGAAAAAAATATATTTTATGCTTCTACATGAGCACTATAACTCATAAAAATTGCGTGAAAAAATTGTTGGTGCAACACCTTGAAAAAAAATGAAATGTGATTAACGCCTACTAGTATACCTCGGTTTTATTTTTTTTTCGAAGTGTTTCACCAACTTTTTTTTCTCGAAACTTCAATAAAAAATAGGCCACATATAGGAGCAAAACATATATTATTTTCATAATTGTAAGTCTAAGGAAACGTAAAAAAATGTTTTTATTAGTTTTTTTGTTTTTCTATATTTACTCTTAAGATGATTACTTTCAAGATCAAAATAATTGATCCCAAAAGAAAAAAAAAAAAAACAACTAGTATTCAATTTTTATCAAAATAAGAAAAAATAAATTATCGTCCCTGTTATAATTTATTACCACTGGAATACTATGCGTCTCCAATTAATTCTGGGTACATATTGACGGCATCTGAATTACTTGGTTTTCTTCGTTTAGCTTAGGATATTATGCACTGGCTCATACCAAAATTTTTACAAGTTCTACCTAAAGTTGACGAATAAATGAACTATCAAATAATATTTTAAAACAATGTGTAAAATTAGCACCTAATGTCATTAGGGTAGAAGTAAAATCAAGACATATGTATAAATAGCAAAGACGGTCATATATACAATGATTATATTTTGAATTGTAAATATTGCGACAGTATTTTCCGTTATTCCTGTGATTCTCCAATAGAAACTTTACAGTGGGATATTATTTTCATACAACAGCTTTTATTTGTTATTTTTCATATGAACAACAATTATCCAGAATTCTGCGTCCTATGAGATACTAACTAAATTATTTTAGGTTCATAATATTGCAGTTGTAATAAATTATAGCAGTGACGATAATTTTTTTTTATTCTTATTTTAATAAAAAATGAACACTAGTTGTTTTTTTTTTCGTTTGGGATCAATTATTTTGATCTTGAAAGTAATCATCTTAAAAGTAAATATAGAAAAACAAAAAAACTAATAAAATTTTATTGTTTATGTTTCCTTTACTTACAATTATGAAAATAATATATGTTTTGCTCCTATATGTGGCCTATTTTTTATTGAAGGTTTGTGAAAAAAAAGTTGGTGAAACACTTCGAAAAAAAATAAAACCGAGGTATACTATTAGACGTAAATCACATTTCATTTTTTTAAGGTGTTGCACCTATTATTTTTTCATGCAATTTTTATGAGTTATAGTGCTCATTTAGAAGCATAAAATATATTTTTTTCGTGATTGTCATTTTCAGAGAACACATAAAAAAAATTATTTCAATTGTTTTTTGGATTTTTTTTGTATAATTTTTTTTTCTAAAAATTTCAAAAAAATATATGATATACTCTGTAAAATAATCTAAAGCCTCGCGTTGGTTTCACTTCTCTAGCTTAATTAGTTTTTGAGATATATAACTTTGAAAAATAGCCATGCGGGGGGACATTTTTGCCCATATATCAAGATCAAAGAGGAATTTGGTCGCGAAAAGTATATAAAATGCGTTTGTATATCAAGCCGATATTTTAACATAAGTTTCGACATAGGTTCCTATTTGGGGGCCAACTCGTCATGTGGATCCTGCTAGACCCTTTGTATCAAAATGTAATGCATAACTACTGTTGGAATTTGAAGAATTTTTGCGAACATGTCTTGCGATCGATAAAAGATATATGAAGATAATGACTTATTAAGCCGATTAAAATCGGAACTACTGAAGGATTTCTACAATCTAATATTACATTACATAAATAGTTTATATTCATAACGACTATTATGTTACTAAGGGCGTTACGTGCTGCTTTAAATACTACCGCTATGCCGATGGAATCACCAAAATGTGCTTAAATTTTCCATCCTATTGCCTTGATATTTTAATTCAAGTGCATCTCTTTTAAAAGGTTTCAGCACATTTATATTCTGATTGAATTTTAAGATTTGAATTGTTAAAATGATTTTTCAAATCGAGATGAATGAAAAAAATTAGTCACATAATTGCTGAATATCGCAAAATCAAATAAAATCTTGTAACTATAAAGCAATGTTGAAAAAATCATCCATTGCCGTTATTGAAACTCAGAAGAAAAGAAAATTAAAATTTATTAAAACTGCAATAAAATATAATATGATAAATTTTGTAAGAAAAATATATAAACTTTAAATACACCCTACTTTACAATGTACATGTATTCAACTTGAATTTCGACGTAATCATTGGCAAATCTAAAATCGAAAATTTCGTATACAAAACGGACACCCCATAGGCGACAATCACAAACAAAATCAACGCTTCGATTGCCATAAAATCCGCAAAAGCGATTCCAAAGTACTGCGTCGTTGGATATTCGTATACAATACAAAATATATTCTTCGCGATAAGGGTAAGATATGCCAGAATAATGTACAAGGTCCGTCGAAACGATCCATGCGTTATAATATTAACCGCCCGGAATGCAATTAGTACTATCAAAATCGGAATTAAAACTTTCATCAAATACAACAAATATACGCAATTGGTTTCGAAGGCAAATGAAGCACTGTAAAATGTTTTTAACAACAGTGGATCACGGAAGCGCTCCGATGACATATTATCCGTTGCAAAGCAGCCAATCAATATAAACATCGTCTAGAATTTAAGTTAAAGAAAAAAATTTGTATAAAAAGTTGATAACTTTCTTATTTTTTAGGTCCATTTGCTGTAAAACCCAAAAATTATTGGTAGAGGTGGACTCTATCTAAATTGATATAGTAACGTGAATCATATGATGAAGCAATTGATATGCCGATATTAGACTGATTCAAAAAAAAAGATGATTTTTTTTTCGTAATTATCGAAAATATTGTTGGGAATGACAAAAAAAATCCTGTGAAAGTTTATGCTCTTAATATTAAGAGGTGCCGCAACGCAAATTTCGATTTTCCATTTAAATAACATTGGAACAATATTCTCTTGCACTTTGGAATTTTATAGCTCACGTTGGTGACAATATTTCGGAATGACCAAGGTATATTCTTGTAGAAAATTGAACGATCTACAAAAAAGGTCTCTGACTAGTTTTTGATATATTTATTCCTTCAAAAGTTATTCGAGGTCAAAGTTGAACTAGAAAGAAATTTTAATATTTTTTCAATTTTTTGACGCAACCATCAGTTTTATGAGAAAATTTTATAGGACATTTTTTGTAGAGCACTTTTTTTCCTATAACTTATTTTTATAAAAATTTTTGATATTTTTCACAGGTCCTAAGTTATTTAATTAAAATAAAAAAAATAATTTTTATGTTAAAAATATAATAATTCAGGGAATTTTCAGTTTAATGCAAATAACTTAGGACCTGTGAAAAATATAAAAAACTTTTATAGAGATAAGTTATAGAAAAAAAAGTGCTCTATAAAAAATGTCCTATAAAATTTTCTCATAAAATTGATGGTTGCGTCAAAAAATTGAAAAAATCATAAAATTTCTCTTTAGTTCAACTTTGACCTCGAATAACTTTTGAAGGAATAAATATATCAAAAACTTGTAAGATCACCTTTTTTGTAGATCGTTCAATTTTCTACAAGAATATACCTTGGTCATTCCGAAATTGCACGATTTACAAAAAAGGTCTCTTACAAGTTTTTGATATATTTATTCCTTCAAAGGTTATTCAAGTGCAAAGTTGAACTAAAGATAAATTTTAATATATTTTGAAGTTTTTGACGCAACCATCAATTTTATGAGAAAATTTTGTAGGACATTTTTTGTAAAGCACTTTTTTCCCTATAACTTATCTCTATAAAAGTTTTTGATATTTTTCACAGGTCCTACGTTATTTGCATTAAACTGAAAATTCCCTGAATTATTATATTTTTAACATAAAAATTATTTTTTTATTTTAATTAAATAACTTAAGACCTGCGAAAAATATCAAAAACTTTTCTAGAGATAAGTTATAGAAAAAGTGCTCTACAAAAATGTCCTATAAAATTTTCGCATAAAATTGATGATTGCGTCAAAAAATTTAAAAAATATTAAAATTTCTCTTTAGTTCAACTTTGACCTCGAATAACTTTTGAAGGAATAAATATATCAAAAACTTGTTCGAGACCTTTTTTGTAGATCGTTCAATTGTCTACAAGAATAAACCTTGGTCATTCCGAAATATTGTCTCCAACGTGAGCTATAAAATTCCAAATTGCAAGAGAATATTGTTCCCATGTTATTTAAATGGAAAATCGAAATTTGCGATGCGGCACCTCTTAATATTAATATTATTAGCTTAAACTTTCACAAAATTTTTTTTTTGTCTTTCCCAACAATATTTTCGATATAATTAAGAAAAAAAAAATCATTATTTTTTTTTAATCAGTCTAGCCGATATATAAAACAGCTCATTAAATACCAATTTTTTTCAAAGATATAAACGATGAAAAACGTGAAAGGATACACAGTATAAACATCTTCGAAAATCATCCCAATTGACATATTTGCTGTTGATTTTGGGCTCAACTTTTAAATCAAACGTAAATTGTGCTAACTAGTAATAAAAAATAATGCGAATTAAAATGCACACGTGTTAATGTGGGGAAAATTTAATACTTTTCTGATGGGAATCACATCCTCGTTACTGTCATCTCTTTGTTTATCCGTAATCAGAATACATTCTATCTCCATCCAATTATAAACATGGAAACAAAATATCAACAAAAATAACGGTTCGAATCCCGTCGACAAAAACATAAATGGGACAGCCAAAGATAAATACGCTTGTTCTACTCGAGTCTTCACCGAATTGCCTCCAAACAGAGGAATTACCAGTGCCATCACTAAAAATGCAAACAACACTTAATTGTGTAATCTTTAAATAAAAGGCCAAGCAAAAGAACTTAGAATTTTGTCGACAACTTATTAAAGCTTAATTATTTTTATATATATACTAAAGTTTCATAAAAATCAATTGTACTGTTATCGCAAAGACTATAGGCCGGTTTGTATGGTAAAAGTGCCCCCGCGGCTTTCTCGATTCAAAGTCCGGGGATCGGTTTGATACTAAGTAAAAAAAATTTAGTCAAATTTTCAGCTTTTTATCCCAAGCGGTTTTCGAGAATTTCGAAAAAAACCCATTAATCGATTTTATTTTTTTTTTAGTAGTAAAATTTAAAATTAATGTTCAGTTATAAAATTAATTTTTTTCGGTCCTTAAAAATCGACATTCCTTCTGAAAATAAGAGAAAAAATATTTTTTCATGCCTTTTACTCCTAAGAAGGAGAAAAAAAAATCGTAGGCTATTAATTTTAAATTTTACTACTAAAAAAAAAAATTAAATCGATTTTTTTTTTTTCGAAATAGTCGAAAAACTATTTTTTTTTTCATTTAGTATCAAAACGATCTCCTGACTTTGAATCGAAAAATCCACCGGGGGCACTTTTACCATACAAACCGGCCTATACCCTTTACTTCTATTATAATTTCCTTCATTTCTAGGAATATTAAGCAAATTTTTGTGTCATTGTCTTATTGTTTCCCACAAACCTATCAATAACCAAGTGCCCCACTGAATATAGGAATAATATTCGTCGGGAGTTTCACAAAAATGAATCACTGAAATTAATCCAACAGCTAGTGCTAAAATCCACGGTTGTAATATCACAACCAAATAACGATCTTGGTAAAATCCCTCGTTGAAACCGTATTTAAATAGTATGTATAACGCCATAAGAATCCACAAGGCTCCACTCATCGACCTAAAAGAATATGATTTCAAAAGGTATGGTATCACAAATATAAACTCAAGAACAGTGTTCCCCAACGTAGGGACAATTTAGTACAGTATAGGCAGTACTTGTTAACAAGATTTTTAAGTAGAAAATACCCCAAAAACGTTTGGCAAACACTGTTCTAAAACAAGCAAAATATCTTAAAAAAACTTGTTACTTTATCTAACATTTATCAACTTTTAGCCTCAATGGAAAAATACTCACAAAACTCCAACAAAAGGTCCATCGACGTTCAACAAATCCATCGAGAAAAACATCGTCAACAAAACAGTACTCACAATCCATCGCTGTATCGATCTATTCAAAAAGTCCAGCTGCGTTTGCAAAATCAACGACCAAACGCTCGACATTACAATTGCAAAACTCAATAAAAATTTATTCACGAACAGTAAACTCTGAAATTCAAAAATATAAAGCAAGTAAAATTATCAAATTTCATCGCGAAATCCTTACCAAGAAATTGGAGACCAAAAAGAACGAAATAATGAAAAGAAACGACTTCAGTTTTGCGTAAATGTCGATCTCGAAAAATATATGAATTGCTCGTACCCAGGTGTCGAAATAGGTCATCATAATGCAGGAAAGGAACAGCGGTAGACAGGAATACAAAAAGAAAATACATGGAAGTTCTGTTACTATAGCAAAAAATGGTTCAATGGTTATCAATTTGTGAGCAATATGTGCCACTAAAAAAGTATTTAAATTTCTATTGGAGAAGCTTTTTAAGGTGAAGTATAAACTAATAACACGATACCACTATAATTTTAGATTTAAGGCTTTCACGGTCGGTCTTATGCAAATAACAACTCTTTATTGAAAAAGTTGTGGCTTTCGGATCCAAAGCCGTGTCAAAAGATTGACAATGTCGCCAACGTTTCGCAACCTCTCCGGGTCGCATCTTCAGGGCGTAATTGCTCCGAAACTAATCGCAGGATGGTCCTCAAGCCGTCCTATATACCATCCATTGTGAGTGGAAAATAAAGTTTAAAGCAGAAGAGCAGGTCAACCATATATAAATAAGAGAAAAAGGGGATAATCCTTCTCTTTTTAGTTGAATAGCTCTTCAACAAAAACTGGTTGGTCTCAGTCAGACTCATATAGTGAATTCTAGGGATTTCGTGGACAGATTAGCAACCATCAGGGTTGGTCCAGATGACCTCCTGGTCAACTTTGATGTCGTTTCTTTGTCCATATCAATCTTATCAATTATCCATAAAACCGATAAAATCCCATCTAACCTTTTCCCACTAATTGAACACTGCCGTACCTCCACGTACTTCAGATTCCAGGATGAATTTTACAAACAAAAATCAGGTACCGCTATGGGCTCTTCCGTATCGCCCATAATTGCAAACATTTTCATGGATGATTTTGAAACTCGAGTTCTTCGGTATGTAGACGACACTCTTGTAATCTGGAGCCATGGGAAAAATAACCTCCATCAATGCCTCTCTTTGCTCAACTCACAACATCCTGCCATTGACTTCATTATGGAGATTGAAAGGGACCAACAATTACTCTTCCTTGATGTCCTGGTTCGACGTAGGGATGATGGCTCTTTGGGTCATTGTGTTTACAGAAAACCCACCCACACCGACCGATACCTACATTCCTCTTCACACCACCATCTATCCCAAAAACGTTCCATGATCACCTCCCTAGTTCATCGAGCTTTATCCATCTCGGAAACTTCGTCGCTTGATTCGGAGATTAATCCCATCGTTATGGCGTTACGTGGAAATGGATACGATCGAAGAAAGATTTTGTCTATTGTTAATAAATTGAGAACACAAAATAGCTCACGACCTCCTGACGAAGTTTAGAATTTGGATCGTCTCCCGTATCGAGGTGTATCTGACCGTATTGGAAGGGTGCTCAGGAAATATAATTTCAGGGTGGTGTTCAAGCCTCCTACGAAAATATCTTGTATACCTCCGCCTTCGAAGGACAAGACCCCAGTCCTGGACAGGCCTGGAGTATACAAAAATCCCCTGTTCATGTGGAAAGGTATACATTGGTGAAACCGGGAAATTCGTGAATACACGATTGAAGGAACATCGTAGGAACGTAAAGTTTGATCAAACCGACCTCTCAGCTGTGGCTGAACATTGTTTGGCTACTGGACATTCTATGCGATTCGACGAGACCGAAATACTTTCTTCTTCTCGTGGCTTTTTCAAGAAAAAGCACCGAAAAGGAATAGAGATCCACAAGAATCCCAATAACATCAACAGGGACAGTGGTCTCAAACTTCACCCTACTTGGACAGCGATTCTCCCGGTTTTTTAGTTGAATAGCTCTTCAACTACAAAGAGAAGGATTATCCCCTTGTTCTCTTATTGGTTGACCTGCTCTTCTGCTTTAAACTTTATTTTCCACCCACAATGGATGGTATATAGGACGGCTTGAGAACCATCCTGCGATTAGTTTCGGAGCAATTACGCCCTGAAGATGCGACCCGGAGAGGTTGCGAAACGTTGGCGACATTGTCAATCTTTTGGCACCATTAAAATTGTTTACTAATATACTACGTTTATTTCCAGATAAACTACGTATAGCTGAAATTATTCATTCCTCTCCACAGATGGCATTATCTATCCATTGATTAACTATCTCGAGGTTAACTCGTTCATAGAGGACATAGGCCGATAAGTGTAGCGAATCGGCCGCAGAAGGGTATTTGGTTCATAATTTCAGGGTATGTTGGTACTATTAAGATATATTAATTCGGCAAGTTTCAGATCCCTATGTATTACCGTTTCTTCAAAAATCGAAAAAAAACTGGAAATCAGAAAAAAAAAATTCTTAGAAACTTGTCCATCGATTTATTTGAATTTTGGATATGTTATAGGGGTTGATGGTAGCTTCTAGAAAAAAAAAGAGCTTTATCGGTTTATAAGATTCTTGAATGTTCTCGAATGTTCTCGAATGTTTCCTATATTCCATCACTTACTAGACGTTTCTAGAATATTCTATATGTGCATTCGTATTGGTGGGAAAGAGAAAGAAGTCACTAAGCCAATCGCGTGCCAGCATGGCACAGAGAGATACAGACTTCGTCCTTTTCTGTTACAGTATATTCTCTCCTCTCTTCGTTAAAACAATTTTGTACAAATATGCTGTGGAAGGGGTACGATCACGTGGAAAATTGAGGGGAAACGAAAGTTTAAGTTGAACATGGGTTTCATGGTATGTTGGTACTGTTAGGATACATTGATTCGGCAAGTTTCAGATCCCTATGTATTACCGTTTTTTCAAAAATCGAAAAAAGCTGGAAATCAGAAAAAAATAATTTTCTCAGAAACTTGTGAATCGATTTATTTGAATTTTGGATATGTTATAGGGGTTGATGGTAGCTTCTAGAAAAAAAAAATAAGAGCCTTATTGGCTTATAAGATCCTTGAAAAATGTGAGCTTTTTCTTTTAATTTTCATTTTTTACCATGATATCATACAATTTTGGTACAATTACGAAACTATTTTTTTCGAATTCTCCATTCAATTTCCTTGAAAATTATGTGTTTTTTAAATTTTTAAAATTTAAAAAATGGTACGCCATATTGAAAAAAATTAAAAACCGATTTTTTTACTCAAAAATTCATTAGTGTACTGTGTATACAATATATAAAATATATTGCAGTCCAATTTATTAACATAAACTTGAACAGAAGTTCAAACAAAAATATTCGTGACGTATTGCCCAGATACGTATTTCGATTACCAAGCAATCTTCCTCAGTGGTCATCAAGTAGTTTGGATCACTCCGTAACTGCTTTGTGATGATTCACAAACAGAAACAGAGCTTACTCGATTACTATATGAGTGCAAACAATTGTTTTTATTTTTTTTAAATAAAAAAACAATTCAGGTTGTTTAAGATCGGTTTTTTTATTTAATATTTTTTACTATTCAATTAGCTACGTTTCGTTACGTACCGTAACTTCATCAGGCTTCTTGATTCACAAAAATAAAATACTTTCAATTTAAATTCTGTAAATAAATAAAAAAAATTGTGAATCAAGAAGCCTGATGAAGTTACGATACGTAACGAAACGTAGCTAATTGAATAGTAAAAATATTAAATAAAAAAACCGATCTTAAACAACCTAAATTGTCTTCTTATTTAAAAAAATTAAAAACAATTATCTGCACTCGTATAGTAACCGAGTAAGCTCTGTTTCTGTTTATTACTTTAATGGACTTTTGTGTAAAAAAATAAGTTTTTAATTTTTTTCAATATGGCGTACCGCTTTTTAAAATTTAAAAAACACATAAATTTTTAAGGAAATTGGATGGGGAATTCGAAAAAAATAGTTTCTTAATTGTACCAAAATTGTACCATGGTTAAAAATTAAAATTCAAAGAAAAAGCTCTCTTTTTTCAAGGATCTTATCAACCGATAAAGCTCATAATTTTTTTTCTAGAAGCTACCATCAGCCCCTATAACATATCCAAAATTCAAATAAATCGATTCACAAGTTTCTGTGAAAATTATTTTTTTCTGATATTCAGTTTTTTTCGATTTTTGCAGAAACGGTAATACATAGGGATCTGAAACTTGCCGAATCAATGTATCTTAATAGTACCAACATACCCTGAAATTATGAACCAAATACTCTTCTGGAGCCGATTTACTATACTTATCGTCCTTTGTCCTTTATAAATTTGGTTCTTACCGTAAAAATAGTACGTTATAAAAGTAACGACAACATAGATAATCACAAAATATCCAGCGACGACGGTACGATATTGCAATTCGGTGCAAATACAACTTGGAGCATATTTCAACGGATATCTAGCGATGCTCGGTCTAATTACATACTCCAATAATATTATAATCCAAACAAACATAGTAATACACAGAATAACCATACAAATTTTTTCGTGGTAAGTTCGATAATATTTCCAACCGTTTAGAATTTGAGTATGCAAATTAAGACCATTTGATATCTAAAAAAAAAAAAGTTTTAGTTTTTCTTGTAATATCCACACAAGTTTTATATCAACATAAGTGTCATCATCATCATCTTTGATAATTTTACCGAATTCTTTTGAATGTGGATAAAAAAAATAAAGAATATTTACTATAAACTTGATTAAATTCGAATTGGTTAGTCTCTTTTTCTGTAAAGAGCAGTGGAAATAATAATATAATATCTAAGTACAAATGACTTAAAGTACCGGTATTGCAATCCCTAACATGAGTGTTTAGGCAAAACGCAGTACAGTAATGCTTCGCGGATAGATAGCTAAAATCAAACTTTTTAATCGAACTAATGGGTAAAGGTTTGTGTTGTTTTTCCTTAGATGGAAATGAGTAACAAATATTTAAATACAGTAACTATTGAGCTAGAAATTAAAGGATCCATAGCTGTGTATAAAAGCATTGTTTTGTGTAACTTTTCTCATGATTTTCATTTTATATTTAATTCAAGTCGTCAATCGTTTCTGACCATTATTATAAATAGCTTAAAACTAAAAAAAAGTCTATTTTAAAGTCCAGTTCATATTTTCTAGTATACCCTCTCTATAGCAGTCTATACTTTTATTTTAAAACCACAATACTCCAGAGTTTTGGCATTACCTTTTACACCTGTTACCCAGTGGCGTAGCTACCTAGAGGCTAGGCGGGGCAGTGCCCCGGGGCCCTCAATTGCAGGGGTCCCTCGAATCCTTACCAGAAATCTCGATCGATCTGAACTTTTGGAAATTCAGTTGGAAGTTCACCAATTATGTAAGGAAATAATAAGCAAATATGGAGTGCTAGAATGCGACCTAACGGAAGTATTTACAGCGATGTTATAATTCTTTACAACTCCTGTCACTTCTGCAGCAGCTGAAAGGTCATTTAGCAAATTAAAAATAATAAAAAAATATTTAAGAAATAATATGGACCAAACTCGACTCCGATATTTATCGCTAATAGCAATTGAAAACAAAACTGCATCAAGCCAGGATTTAAACGAAGTCATTGATACTTTTGCGAAAACTAAAGCTAGGAAAAAAATTCAAATATAAGTGTTATTTAGTCAGTTGGTAGGCCCGACCTTTATATAATAAACCGTTGAATCTTCTCAATTTCGTTTTATTAGCCAAACCTACACCAAGTATTAATTGTAATTTATGTTGTTACTCAAAATAAGATTTTTTCGCTGTCTTTGAACAGTTATACTGTGTATACAATATAAAGATATATTGCAGTCCAATTTATGTAGTATAATTTAGTATAATAATATATACAAATCATACCATAAACATAAATTTGAACAGAAGTTCAAACAAAAATATTCGTGACGTATTGCCCAGATACGTATTTCGATTGGCAAGCAATCTTCCTCAGTGGTCATCAAGTAGTTACGGAGTGATCCAAACTACTTGACAACCCCTGAGGAAGATTGCTTGGCAATCGAAATACGTATCTGGGCAATACGTCACGAATATTTTTGTTTGAACTTCTGTTCAAATTTATGTTTATGGTATGATTTTTATATATTATTATATTAAATTGTACTACATAAACTGGACTGTAATATATTTTATATATTGTATACACAGTATGTTGTTACTGTTTAATATTTTTATTACCTGCCCTGCAGTGCACAAAAAACAGCTTAAGTAGCTTAGCATTTTTAAAGTGTTTGTATATTTCATATTTTTATTTGATAAAACCTAATCAGTTTACATAGGAGTGGGGCCCCATTTTTTAATTTGCCCCAGTGCCCTTGGTTACCTAGCTACGCCACTGCTGTTACCAATAATTTTTTGTCGGTCTAGAATCAACCGTACAACAAGTTGACCTCTTTATCGGTTTACCGATAATATTTGAAAAATCTTTAGATAATATTATTAAAAAATTTAATATTTTCAATTTTAGGTTCTTCATATATAGGTTCTTAAAGTGAATACTTGATTTAAAGGTGCACCTAAGAGGAAACATTGTTAATCCTTAGTCTTGTTTCGATATAATTCAAGTCTCAAGTTTCGATGTGGAAATCAATTTTTTTTCATGTAATTCATCAAAACTTTACGAAATTACCAATTTTGCTCATTTCCAGGCCTAGATCAAGAAGAATCATGGACGCCAGGACGTCTACTCCGGGCGAAAGCTTCAGGTATGCAAATTAAGTATGCAGATCAAATTATAATATGACAGGGTTTTAGCAATTTATCCCAATAACTTGTTTCCATTTCGTGAGCATTCTTTAGCTTGATCATATCTTATCGGAAATAAAAGTTTATTTTCTCTATTCATATCCTTTTAGTCCATGGTTGAAAACTAGGGTAGGTATCCCCAAAATTATTTAAAAAAAAATGCTAACCGCGTCTGCATATTCCTCATATTGGATCAAATCCTTGACATGGTGCAACGTATACTGATACTTTCCAAAATCCAAATCCGAAAATGCTTCATATCCATACCTCGAAACCATAATCTTCTCGAGGAACTTGAATTCACTTCCAATTTGAACCAAACTAGCATAAAGAGCCTCCGCCTTCTGCTTTTCACTCAACGTCCAATTAATTTCCGTGAACATTCCCTAGAAACATCAAAATTTGATATTTTTGCCTCCTGGCCATAAATTTACTCACCTTGCATGATTTGGGTATGGCCAGCCCAAGAATTGCCGATATCACAAAAGTCAAATCGTGGAATCGAAGATCTGTTCGTTTTTTATAAGTATTCAGATATTTATTGGTTAAATTTCTCGGCGTATGGTCAACGGCGGAACCCCACATTATAAAAGGCATCGTTGAGGTAAGCTCAAAACCCATACCGGCTGGCTTTTTAGAAAATTCACCATGGGATGATATAAATAAATATGTTGTTTTTTCATCTGAGTAGAATTTTTCAATTGCTTTGACAATTTCCTTAATGTTCTTATCCAAATTTTTAAGCGTATAATTTAATGGTCTACGGTTATAAAAATATGTCAATAATTGAATTTTGAATTAAAAAATAAGCTGTTACTTTTGGTCCCAAGTTTTGAGCCGTTCACGTAATCCAACGCCCGGAAAATGGATGTAAAACAGAACTTTTTCGGAACGTAGTTTGGAATTGTTGGAATTCTTTTGGAAGTGTTTTAAAACTTGATCCGTTACCCAATCGTCAAGGTAGTTTGAATCCTCATGATTGTTGAGTATCGGTTCGTTGGGATAGATGTGAACATGTTTCATTTTTTCTTCAAAAAAAAAAAAAGGTATATTTTAGATGATTTTTTGAAGTAAATTAATTCCAGAAACCTTTGTTAAATATTGTTATTAAATCGACGGTACCCCAAGCCCATGTGTATTTCGTCTGATTAAAAATCGAATCCAAAATCACAGTTTCATTCCAGGATACATATGGATGAAAGTATTCCGGAAAACCAGTCAACAGCGCCATAACACCAGCGTCTGGCGATAAAATTTTTGGAGTACTCATCACTACGCCACCCCATATTGAATTATTACCACCGACCGACCTAAAACTCACTATATTTTCAACTACTTCCGATTTAACGAACCTACCCAAAAAACCCATTCAAACCGTAAGTACTCCATACGACTGGAATTCAAAATTGGGAAACCACCCAAGTCACTTGTATTGACCGAAACCAAATTATTTTCATTTAAACCATCGACCAGAAAGATCACAAAACGTTTCGAAGCCGGTTGTAGGTTTTTGGTATAATTTCCATTGCCGAAAATTGCTTGTGAGTTTAGATATAAATCGTAAACAGCACTTAAGAATATTATATGAACCAAAACGGAACTAATTATTATCCACATGGTGAAAATAAAAGAAAAATTTTTTTAATAAAACATTGATTTTCTGTTTAAATTGATAAATGATGACAATTTAATACTTGAAAATGTGGATTTGTGTGATCTGATCAAAACTTGCCCAATTGCTTGGTGATTATAGTATTTTTTTTTCTAAATATTTATAAATGGGGAGATTTTAATCGAAATATAAATATTTTATTGTAGTAAATGCGATCTCGTATATCTCTTGAATGAATTAATATCAGCAGATTATTTTATCTTAATGGTTTTGGTAGGCAAAATCTACCAGGTAGATCATTGGTATTCCACCTTTGAAGTCTTACGTTATTTTTATTGTTGTTCAGCAGATTTAGGGCAAGGTTGTTCGGATTTTCATCCAATCTTTCCAGGTATTCCCCGCTGAACCTTACTACCTCTCAAAATAAGATTTTTTCGCTGTCTTTGAACAGTTATACTGTGTATACAATATATAGGATATATTGCGGTCCAATTTATGTAGTATAATTTAATATAATCATACCATAAACATAAATTTGAACAGAAGTTCACACAAAAATATTCGTGACGTATTGCCCAGATACGTATTTCGATTGCCAAGCAATCTTCCTCAGTGGTCATCAAATAGTTTGGATCATTAGTAGTTTGGGTGTGTTCCCAAATTTCTTTACTTTCATCGAATCCTTCGTAAGCAACCCAAAAAGTACCGAATTTTGAATGGGTCCATTTTCCCAATTTAGTACCTTCCCCTTTTTCCCGAAATTTATTTCGGTAAGGGGACCAAAACACAATGAAAAGGCAACCAAGGCTGTCGATGCAGCTAAACTCAAATGATTGAAATGGGAGATAAGGGCTCTGTTCAGATAAGAAAGGGAAATGTACTAATAATAAATAAATAATAAATGGACCAATTCAAGGTTGCTTACAAAGGATTGCGGTCCAATTTATGTAGTATAAGTTAATATAATAATACATAAAAATCAAACCATACACATAAATTTGAACAGAATTCAAATAAAAGTATTTGGGACGTATTGCCCTGGTACGTATTTCGATTGCCAAACAATCTTCCTCAGTGGTCATCAAGTAGTTTGGATCACAACTACTGATGATACAGTGAACTACTTGATGACGACAGAGGAAGATTGCTTGGCAATCGAAATACGTATCTGGGCAATACGTCACCAATATTTTTGTTTGAACTTCTGTTCAAATTTATGTTGGTGGTATAATTTTTATATACTATTATATTAAATTATACTACATAAATTGGACTGCAATATATCTTATATATTGGATACACTTACTACCTCTGTTTTGGCTCTATTTGGCTTAGTGTTTTCGATTGGAACCATTGGAGTATTTTAATGTTAGAATTTGAAGCAGTTCCCCACAGAAGGATCCCATATATCCTTACCGGTTTCGACAAAATTTTGTAAAGCAAGAGTTTATTTTCCATGGAAAGAGTGGATGATCTTGCGAACATCCCAATACATCTTTCTGCATTTTCTATTTATTTCCTCTCGTGTTTGCTTTATGTAGTGAATCCAAGTTAACAGTTTATTTATCAAGAAATCAAGTGCATCCCTAGGTATTTGTATATAACAGGGTTGTTGCCACAGTAGATTAGGGAGACGGTGCAATCCTTTTAGTATGCAGCCAGCCTTTAGTCATAAAAAATGGGAACAGGAATCATTTTCACAATTAGCAACCTGCTGGCCCGATTTATCTTTATGGTCCATTCCTGCTTTTGCTTCATTACCTATCCCAATTTCTTCAACTCCTCAGTGATTTATTGATCAACAGGTACATTTTCAATTATTTTCAATTTTCTTCGTAAAATTACAATTGTCTCATAAACTTTTACAATACATCCTTTCCATAAAAAAACAAATTTCGAAATATCATTGACCTAAGCTCCAAAAATGCCAAGTTTAATAAACTTTCTTTGTTTTGGATTGAAAATTTTCTATATATATATATAACACTGTAGTAGCTTTATTTAAAGACTATTCATTTAAATTTTTGCAACTATAAATATTATACGCGACATTTCATAGTATTCACTTAATTTTTGCTTCGCCTACAAACATAAATGTAATGCATATGTATAGGCAACCAGGTTAGCTTATAAGCGTACGCTCTATACAGGTTGCCTATCTATCTATATGATTGTAGATAGAGTAAAAACGAATAAAACCTAGTAATTAATTACTGTTACTTGTATATTATTTATGTATAGTGGGGGGGAGAAGGGGTTGGGTTGACATTGCTAAATGATATTAGAAATTTGTAAGATTACGAATCAGTGGTAGTTATTTTAATTAAGTAATTTCTTAATAGAATATTGATGATGAAAATAAGATTTAAATTTGCCCTCAATCATAGGCATATGCATTTATTGCATTTATATTTAAATCAGGGCTGTGGAGTTGAAAACAGAAACACGGCTCCGACTCTGAATCCCTATATTTACCAACAACACGACTCCGACTCAAAAAAGTATAATTTTATCCAATTCCACAAGATCCATTCAATGGATATTGGTAATTTACCATATCGGCGCGACTTGCGCCTCCAAGTTTATATTTGTGCACAATATACATTCATTATTAATTATAAAAAATAAAAAAATGTATATTAAATTTACTCGAAAAAGTAGTGGGAGTCGCTTGTTTTTTACGACTCCGACTCCGACTCCGACTCCGGCCTAAACACCGCGACTCCGACTCCACAGCCCTGCTTTAAATAAATTAAAGAATATTAAGAATATAAGAAATAAATCATTTCCAATTATTGTTAATGATTAAATTCCTATTCAATATTTTCATTATTTACCCATATTTATGGCCGTGTTTTTTTTGGGGGCAACATCAAGTCATGGATTGTTACAGGAGGACATATTCCGCTTCTCAAGGTGAAGACAACGTGCACTGATTTCTTGGAGTTAATTTTTATTCTCCACTTTCTAGCCAAGTTTGCAATTTTGTTTAAAGTAATTTTGAAGTATCGCTAATGTATCTACTGCGGTTTCTGCCATCGCTATATCATCTGCATATGTAGCTACTAAGACGTAATTCGGCCCTGGAATGTTAGCTATGTACAACAAATATAACATTAGACCCAATCGTTGAGGAACTCCTGCTTTGATTGTTTTCTCGTTAGTTACCTCCAAGCGCGGATTCAGGATTTTTTTCTGGTGGGGGGGGGCACAATATCATCTTTCATTTGCAAGTGCCTGAAAGGGATGCAACGAAAAAAATTAGCAATTCCAGCCAGAAATAGACAAGAGTTTCACTAATGTTCTTTTTGCTATTTTATTCATATATTTTCACAACTTTAATAATTTGATTTGCTTCTAAGTATGTACTGTTATGGAGTCTCCACATTGCACCAAAATACTCTGGGGGATACGTGCCCCTCCCCTAAATCTGCCCTTGGTTACCTCGTTCCGTATTTTGATCCGGAATCGTTCAAATACGATAAAATAAAATTTCCAAGTACTCTGCGATTTCTTTTCTATTTTCCGCTAGAGATCCTGGTGCCAAACTTTATCAAATACTTGTGGTACATCTAGAAATGCTGCTGAGAAATATGTTTTTATTTTTTTATGCTTCTTGAATTGTTTTTACGATTCGATGCATTTGTTCCTTTGCTCTAAAACCAAATTGGTGATCAGGTATGGTTTACCTGTATAATATTGTTGATTGTATTCTGGTTAACAGTATCCTTTCGTATAGTTTACTCAGTATTGGTTACAAGCTGGTTGGTTTAAAGGAATTGACCTCTTGTGGTGGTTTTCCCAGGTTTTTGTACCTTGACGGCTTGAGCCATTTTCCACAATCCTGGTATATGTGTTGTTCTATTTATGGCATTAACTGTCATTGTTATTTAGGCTATTCCATTTCCAGGAAGCTTTTTAAGTAATTTTCCCGTTATTAAGTCATATCCTGTTTTGAATAGGAGAATTTCTTTCTTTCGGTGAGGTGAATTTGATTGGCATTTTGTGATGTTTTCTATTGATTATTTCCCTGATTATTTTCTATTTTGGGAAGCACTGCGGTTTGTGTAAAGACACTTTGTAAGTGAGTAGAAAAACATTTGGCTTTCTCTATTTCATTGGGTGCCCTAACAGTTCATTTTTCGTATTGGAAAATTTAATTGAGTAGGTAGTCTAAATTTTCTGGTAACTTTCAATAGATAATAATTAAGCATTGCTTAATAATAATGTCCTTTAGTTTTCTTGTTGTTACATTGAGGATATATTTGTTTTGTGGACACTTATGTGCTTGCCACTTTCGCTTTTCAACAATTAATTCTGTTATTTCTTTTCAGTATTGCATATTTTTATTTTTAATATATGTTCTATTAGGTTGCCATCCAGCATGTTAGATGCATTGCTTTTTAAGCTTTTTGAGTCCTTTTCCTTTATCTTCCTTTATTTTAAGTCGTAATAGAAGGTTTAAGTGACAATAACTTTAAGTTAAAATTCAGAAGAAAGCATATTTCCCATATTTCTTATCATATAAGAACTATCTATTGAATGATGAGTTAATTATTTAATTTATTTATTAGTGTTTGGCTTATATAAGCATATATAATATAATTTTATGAAATATGTTCAGTTAGTCTTAATGAAATTATAAAAATAAGTGCAAGAATTTTTCTTTTCTTTGATTTTCAAAAAAATAATTTGATTTTCTCGCGCGTTCTTTTTTATCGTCGCACCCTAGCGCACGAACTACGAACCAATACAAATTTTAAAACAGCACCGACAGCGCCTCTATCAGTCAATCGTTGAACAGTAATGAACAGCAAATCAAATCGGAAATTTTGTCTAATTTTTCACAAAAAAAAGAAATAAAAAGAAAAACTTTAGTGGAAAAATAGTAAATTTTTATATTATTTATTGCTTTGTGCTAACAATGACCACCGTTACATCTCCATCCGTTGATCTGAGCTCGTATCGGGATCAGCATTTTAAAGTAAGAGGTTATGGCATAGCCAACGCAACTTCGGTTTTAATTTGTACAAATTTGTAGGGCTCCCGAGCCGAACAGGATCGTCTGCTGCGGATGTCGACCACATTATACGTTGGAAATTTATCCTTTTACACAACGGAGGAACAAATTTACGAGTTGTTCTCGAAATGCGGTGATGTACGCCGCGTTATCATGGGCCTGGATAAGTACAAGAAGACGCCGTGCGGCTTTTGTTTTGTCGAATATTACAATCGAGCAGACGCTGAAAATTGTCTAAGGTATAAAAGCTCTCATCGAATGTTGCTTTAAAATCAAAAAGGGCAAAGCTTTAGTAAAGCCCAGTTAGGTTTACCTAAAAGTTGGTAATTTGACCTTTGATTTTAACACAATGTGGTTTTACTAGCCCTTAGCTCCACCAGAGAGTCTTTTGGTCTTAAGAGCATATTATAGAAAATCCGCATGTATAATTAATTTTTAAATTATATTTATAGATTTACAGTGTTAAGGGGGTCGTCTAGTGTGGAGGCTATTTTTTTTAATGCTTTTTTAGGAATTTTTTTTGGACGCACCATTCGAATAAAAAAATTTCTAAATTTTATGTCATTTTTATTAACATTTGAACAAACTTTGTGTATTTTTTGAACTTGATATATTTAACGCGATCGGAGAGATACACCGTACAACAGGAACGCATATGAAAACGAAGTACTCCACTGCTGCCATGATTCCGGCCGTTCTGCTTATCTGAAATCGAAAAATCAAACGCCATTGCAATTGTAAGACTTGAGGCTCTACATGGAACTAGAATAAAATCAGAATTTTGAAAAGTAATATATTTTTTGCGCTTTTGAAGAAAAAATTTAATTTTTCGAATTTTTTTGGGGTTTATATAGCTGGTAAAAAGAAAACTAACGAAACAATCCTAATTATTTTAGGTCAACTTGTAGTTATATATGAACTAAAGATGCTCTATAAATTTGAGCAGAATCGATCAACTAGTTTTTGAGATATTATGGCAGCAATTTGAAAAAATCGTGTTTTGAGAAAAACGCGTTTGAAAGTTATTGTATATAATTCATAACAAATAAAAATAAAATGGTCTCACCATCAATCTGCTATGCCTGGACCATAGAGTACACCTTCCTCTTCTTCATAGAACTCGCGCAAGGCCGTTTTCTCTTCTCGGTCTGAAATTCGGGCTTGTCTGGCAATATCGAAAAATCTTTTTACCCGTTATTTATGAAAAAGAGTGATATTTTTTTGAAATTACACACTCGACGACCTCTTTCGGCTTTGAATTTCTAAAAATGCTTTTACTCACATCTTCTACGCATGTTTTAGATATGGTTTATAGGAAAAAAAAAATCGCTTTTTTTGACCTGACACACTAGACGACCCCCTTAAGGATGTTATGGAGGTATATTAAAATGCTACCAGATAACTAAAAAATTAGGATAATGTTTCTTATGTAATACTAAACCACCTGTGAAAATTTTAAAGTGATTTATTAAGCCGTTCAAAAGTTATTGCAATTTAAAAATACTATGATTTTACTCGTAATCTTATGGAGATTCGGTATTCGAACAGACTAAATTTATTGTTAATAGCATAAAAATGCTACCAGGGATTCTAAATTTTCAAAATATGTAGTTTAAACTTTGTTTTTCTATATTTTTTATTTTATTTTGTTTAAATTGTTGGTGAAAGGGTCTAGCAGGATCCACATGGCGAGTTGACCCCCAAATAGGAACCTATGTGGAAACTTATGAGTCAGTCCAATTCAGTCGGTCCAGCACTGGTCGCTTGACTATTTTTTTTAATTCTGATATTTTTTTGCTATCACCCCAACATGTTGGTAGTTCAAATTCATCATTATTTTAATTTTATTGTTTTTAGTTTTCCGGTGGTGGCCATATTAGTTATACTAGGCGCAGACATTTTCGCACTTTTAAGGGTTTGCGGAAACTTGATTATCTCAGGCCCTATTTGTCCTATCAAAATGAAACTAAAATCAGTGTGTTCATGAAAATATAAGCTATAAGGTTGTAATAAGACGTTTTCACCTAAATGTAATTCTAAGGGATGAAATTTCAGTCTAAATTTTTAGCTCTCATTTGTAAAAACTCCAATTTTCACGGAAAGATTGTGAAGGAAGGGAAAGAGTCTACACGTTAAAACTTTTTTTACAAACAATTAGGTACTAGTTGTATCTAAAAACAAAATTTGAAGTTTGAGACTTTAGGCCTTTTTAAAAAAAAATAACAAAATTTGGAAATTTTCAATATTTGCAATTTTCTGAGCTTAATATCTCTGGTGGGGGACCAGATAAAAATCTGAAATATCACCTCGTTATAGTACTGTATGATAGTATTATGCACCTAAAATTTGGAGTTTGAGATTTGACTAGGAGCAGAGGTATTGCAAGTATAAAATGTCAAAATAATGCATACTTCAGTAGGCGAATATAATGTATTTGACCATTTAATATGTAATATACTTAACAAAAAGGGCATTTTAAACAAAACAACATATACTCTGGGCTAACTGTTATTCATATCTTAAATTTAAATTATATACTTCTTTCTGAAAGCTAATAACAGGGCCAATAACTAGGACCAACTCGCCATGTGGATCCTGCTAGACCCTTTTATTATTGAACAGACTTATAACCAAAGCTGAGGAGCTGTAAGAAATTAGTTTAGTTGTTATAACTTTGTACAAATATTTCCACTAAGAGGACCAAGGCTTACCAGTGGCCGAGTGGTCTAGGACCTAGGTGACCGCTTCAAACTAATAAGTGTTGGGTTCAATCGAGAAAATTTTCGATATTTCTCGATTATTGGTTGTTACTAACCCTAGAGTCGCTGAAGACCTTAGTAGTTCTAAATCGACGATCAATAACAATTAAAAAAAGGCTTTCTTGTCTTATCCGCTAAATTGTTGTGTCACATCGTAGATTAGGGAGAAAACTTCAGAAAAAAATGCCTTACTAACATTATTTTATGCTTTTAGATATATCAATGGAACAAGGCTTGATGACCGAATTGTTCGGACAGATTGGGACGCGGGTTTCATCGAGGGGCGTCAATACGGCCGTGGTAAAACGGGCGGCCAAGTGCGCGACGAATATCGTACCGATTACGATGCCGGCCGAGGGGGCTACGGCAAAATTGTTCAGCAAAAGGTAAAAAATTAGTGCCCACCACCAGGGCACTGCCTTCTCCTATAAATTAAGAACAATGAAACATCGATTTAAAGAAAGAAAAAATATTCAAGTTTTTCTTTAATGTTTCGACAGTTCGATTCGCGTGCTCCATTGTGAATAAAAGCACCTGTTATGTCAACGAGGCTTTTGTATTTTGCACAATGTTGGCGGATTTTTGTCAAACGTTTATACATTGTAATGTTAAATAAATGTTTTGTTTTTTCTTTTGTAGAGTACCCACCTTAGACCTTTACATCCTCGATTCCTGAGAATTTTCCCCCATAAGTAATCATTTTAATTAAGTACCTATATATATAATATTTTTTTTTATAAATAGACTGAACTGTGAAAATACGAATAAAACTGGTAAGAGAGTACATTTGTAAAAATTTTATAAATAAAATATGTGTTTATATATAATACATGCACAATATAAGATATTTTATAATTACTTAATTATTTTTTTTCGGTTTGACTATTGCTTTTTTGAATGACGTAGAAAAGATTCATCGAAGAATGAACGGTTCCTGTTTCCAGCCGAATACTGAAAATTTGCTTTTATTACCGGTATTATGACCAAGAACCTGACACTCTCCTAATGCCACATTGGGATACATATGGGAAAAGGGCTACAAAATTTTACAATTGCGAGTGGGAGCTTTCGTTTTCTTCAAAGCGGCTTGCACAGCTTCGACGAAAATTTCGTCAAGTCCTTCTTGGTTTTTGGCCGAACATTCCATCAGTTTGTAGGCTTTGATTTTTTTCTTCATTTTTTTGCCTTCCGATGTCGATATGGTTTCGACGGTTGGATCGTTTCGTAAGTCTATTTTTGTCGCTAAAATAAAAACAATAACTTTATTATCGAATAAAACTTTTTTTAGATAAAGAATGAAGATTAGAATTGTACAGAAGAAATAATTTCAAGTTCTAGTTATGAGGCTTTTAAAGAAGAAGAAAAAATAAGTGCAAGAGTTTCTTTATATTTTCAAGAAGTTTAATAAATTCAAATAGTTCAACCCAGAGCGAAATCTCAAGAACAAGTTTGCATGATTTTGCTACGATTAAATTTTAAAAATCAGCTAATTTGATTAATCTACAGTGGTACTATAAATCGCTATTTGTTATCATAATTCCTTTACACATGAGCCATGCATTTTGATCCAAAAATTTAAGTAGTGCATACATTGAACCATCATTTTAAAGTTGCCTATCTAAAATCCCTCAGCCGTTCAATCTATATTGGAAAACCAACACCACTCATATTTTTAACCATATGCAAGCCAAAACATCCCTTTGAATATAATAGTCAATATAGGCCCAATATATTGGTTCATATGTAGAGGGGCTCTTATATAATTGCTTGTAGATCTGAATTTAGTTTCAGTAATAAGACAAGGCATTTTAACGTTTTTCGAAAGTCTATTTTTGTCGCTAAAATGTTATTATTAAGTTAAACTTTTCTTACCCTAATTATTTTTTTAGATAAAGAATTAATTGAGCAGAAGAAATCATTTCAAAATCCTAGCTTAAAAGCTTTTAAGAAAGGAGTCTAAGAAAAAAAAATAAGTGCAAGATTTTCTTTATACTTTCAAGAAATTTATAAAATTCAAGTAGTTCAACCCAAAGGGATATTTCAAGGACAAGTTCAAGCTAATTTAATTAATCTTCAGAGGTATTATACTTAAAGCCGCTAATTGATATCATAAATTCTCTACATATGAGTCATACATTTTGATCCAAGCATTTGAGTAGTTGTATATTAGACTGATTCAAAAAAAATGATTTTTTTTTTTAATTATATCGAAAATATTGTTGGAAATGACAAAAAAAATCCTGTGAAAGTTTAAGCTCTTAATATTAAGAGGTGCCGTATCGCATATTTCGATTTTCCATTTAAATAACATGGGAACAATATTCTCGTGCACTTTGGAATTTTATAGCTCACGTTGGTGACAATATTTCGGAATGGCCAAGGTATATTCTTGAAGAAAATTGAACGATGTACAAAAAAGGTCTCAAACAAGTTTGTGATATACTTAATCCTTCAAAAGTTATTCGAGGTCAAAGTTGAACTAAAGAAAAATTTTAATATTTTTTCAATTTTTTGACGCAACCATTAATTTTATGAGAAAAATTTATAGGACATTTTTTGTAGAGCCCTTTTTTTCTATAACTTATCTCTATAAAAGTTTTTGATATTTTTCACAGGTCCTAAGTTATTTCCATTAAACTGAAAATTCCCTGAATTATTATATTTTGAACATAAAAGTTATTTTTTTTTATTTTAATTAAATAACTTAAGACCTGTGAAAAATATCAAAAACTTTTATTGAGATAAGTTATAGGAAAAAAAGTATTCTACAAAAAATTTTCTCATAAAATTGATGGTTGCGTCAAAAAATTGAAAAAATATTAAAATTTCTCTTTAGTTCAACTTTGACCTCGAATAACTTTTGAAGAAATAAATATATCAAAAACTTGTCGGAGACCTTTTTTGTAGATCGTTCAATTTTCTATAAGAATATATCTTGGTCATTCCGAAATATTATCACCAAGGTGAGCTATAAAATTCCAAAGTGCAAGAGAATTTTGTTCCCATGTTATTTAAATGCAAAATCGAAATTTGCGATGTGCAACCTCTTAATATTAATATTAAGAGCTTAAACTTTCACAGGATTTTTTTTTGTCATTTCCAACAATTTTTCGATATAATTAAGAAAAAAAAATAATCTTTTTTTTTAATCAGTCTATTGTATTTACATTAAATCATCAAACTACAGTATAATCTCAATAATCCGGCACCCTCCGGTTTTTAATAGTTCCGAATTAGGGAGATTACACTGTATATTGAAAAACCAACACCACTCGTATTTTTAACTATATGCAAGCCAATACTTTCTTTTGGACATAATATCCACTATAGGCCCAATATATTGGCTCATGTGTAGAGGGGCTCTTATATAATTGCCTGTAGATCTAAATTCAGTTTCAGTAATAGGCCACGGCATTTTAACATTATTATTTTACTAACAAACTACGTTGAGTAATAGTTCTACTAAAATAATTACATTTAAAGATATGATAATGGGGAATTTGCTAATAAACATTGCTATTTGAAATATTTGGGTAATTCTCATCAAATTCCGAATTTAGGTAGAAATTCTGTAGTATTTGTATAACTAGTTTTTACCAATATAGTGATCCCCAGAATAAACATATTTTAGACGAATTATAAGAATGAGTTATAATTTTCAAAGTGGGGGAATGGTTTTTATTAGCCATTCCGTCAATGAATCGGGTCTGTTATCGTTTGATAATGAGCAAAACATTTGGGTTTTAACGTCCTAAAGTGTGGAAATTACGACTAAAAAAAGTAATCTTGAAATAATAAATAGTTATTCCAACAATCAAAAATTGATGACAGCCTTCATGAATGATTACAGATGTGTTCATATATCGACTGTTAGTAAAGATGTGAGGGAATGGTTCCTTTTTATAGGACACATATCGAAAATATATTTGAAAGCATATTCATTATTTTCCATTCCAAACTCAAAAAAATCTGCTAATCTTAAAGTTGGGATATCGTAAGGGAATGATTTTCAGGGTACTTTTTATTCATTAATTCTATAGAGATATTCATATCGCTTAAAAATTATAACCAGCAGCATTTGCCCAAGTAATGTTCTATTCAACGAAAAAATTACCAATATAGGTCGCTTAAATTTTACAATAATTTCGATATTTCATGAGAATTACTCATATATATTCTATTAAACGATTATTTTCTTAGCGATTTCTATTGAAACTTGAATCAATTTAATTTGTAATAATCAAAAAATTGTTCATTATTTAATTTCTGGCCTTCCTACCCTAAATTACCGTAAAATTAAATGCAGTTATTTAAGAAGTTAGTAAATATCTGTAAATAAACTACAATCTTGTATTTTCCCTTATTTTAAAAATAACGAGAAACTATAAAAAATACAATTTATTTTGCTATAAATATTTCTCTTGTCCAGGAGCGGACTTATGTTTTGAGACGGGACGGTCATATTAGTATGGGAGCAACCTCTAGTTGTAAAAAAAAATGGGAAAAGGTATCATTTTCACAATTAGCAACCCGCTGGCCCAATTTATCTTTATGGTCCATTCCTGCTTTTGATTTATTACCTATCAAAATTTCTTCAACTCTTCAATAACTTATTATAAAAAGGTACATTTTCAATTATTTCCAATTTCCTGTTTAAAATTACAATTGTCTCATAATCTTTTACAATACATCCTTTCATAAAAAGCATATTTCTAAATAGCTCCCAAATCAACATAATATAAGTATAATATATATATATATATATCTAGTCTTTGATTTGAATTGAAAATTTAAAGATAAATAATACCATAATAGTGTTATTTAATAATTTACCAGTCAATTTTTTGCAAATATTAATATTAAACGCATCTTTTTATAGTATTCACTTAATCCTTGCTTCGCCTACAAACATATAATGTACTGCGTGTATATAGGCAACCAGGTTAACTTATAAGCATATGTTCTATGCTGGTTGCCTATCTAACCAATATTATTGTAGATATGTATAAACGAATAGAACTTAGCAATTAATTACTGTTACATGTAAATTATTTATGTATAGTGGAGGGGTAAGGTTGACATTGCTAAATGGTATTAGGAATTTGTAAGATTATGAATCAGAAGTAATTATTTTAATTAAGTAATTATTTAATAGAATATTGATGATGAAAATAAGATTTAAATTTGCCCTCAATCATAATCATTTACATTTAATCCTGATTTTCTCCCTAGAATGGAATTTTATCTTTAAATAAATTACAAAATATTGAAATTCCTATTCATTATTTTCTTTGTTTAGATGGAAAATTTTTTTGATGAATTAATTTTAATTGCATTATCTACCAAATGAAAAAAATCAATGTTTACATAATAAATTCTCTTTCAAATCGTTCGTGTGGTTCAAAACAATTTTGTTATGATTGAAAATGGTAATCAGTGATTTCAGAATTGTTATTACAAAATCTCATTTTTCATTCATTGAAGAGAAATAATTCAAGGTTTAAAAAAAAAACGCCAAATCATTGACATTGAAAAATTCGCAAATTGAAACTTTTATAAATGGATTAAAAGATTAACTTAATCACATTTGCAATGATTAAAAGAAAAGATTAAAATCTCAATATACTGAGGAATTATTACAGCTGATTTGAATCAATTTTATGTATTTCTTTTATTATTTTTCAGTGAGAATATAAACCTAAACTTATTCAATATTAGGGTTACCAATTTTAAATTATAGAAAATCCGGAGAACGTATAACTAAATCCGGAGAGTATTGTATTCAATAAAAAAAATCCGGAGAATATTTTTGTAAACTGGAGTTTGGAGAAAACATTATTTTTCTGGAGTCTCCGGACTAAAACTGGACAGTTGGTAACCTTATCCAATATCGAGGACGCTTATTTACCTACGAGTATAATCGGTACGTCTGGATTATAATGCTTAACTTCTGGATACCATTTCGATAAAATATTCTCGAAAGAAGCCCTCGACGTAACGGAATAACACAATAAGAAACATTTGGTTTTGGGGTACGACAACGGCCGCAATCTTTCGTAATCTTCTTGTCCTGCTGTATCCCATAATGCCAAACTGTACGTTTTATTATCGACGGTGATTTCACCCGAGTAATTTTCAAATCTGAAAAAAATTACCATATATAAATAAGGATTTTTTTTTAAAATTTTATGTAAATCACTTACACTGTAGGTACGTATTCTGTAGGAAATATTTTCGATGTATATACAATCAATAAGCATGTTTTTCCAACGAGACCATCTCCCACGACTGTGATTTTCAAATTGTCGTTATTGACACCCATTCTTAAATAAAACAATAAAAGTTAATAATTTATAATATTTATTTTAAATGCATAAAGTTTGTTTCTTTGTTTCTCTTTTGCTAATAACTGAATGAGTAATCTATGGCTTAGATCAGTGTTTGTCAAACTTTTATCCTCTTTAATAATAATCGCGACACGGAGGGACCTTCATATCCTTTGAATTTCTTGTACCAGGTGCAACCAAAATGTAATGCAGCGCTTCTACCAGTACTATAGGTAACAAAGTACCATAACAAAAATAATTACATTAATTGAAATTCATTTTAGGATCATCAATGGAGTGCTATTTTTAACGAAGACTACAAAATGCTACAATGTACAATTCCGGTTGGTGTGGAAAATATTATTTAAAAATAGAAGATCCAAGAGGAAAAAAAAAATAAGGCCTGTTAAAAACAAGAGTTTGGCTGCTGGAATTGGGAAAATATTTCTCGAAAAAAATCTTCAAAAGTCGGAATAAAACTTAAAAATAATGCCACTTTCCAGTAGAGTATTGTATTTAGTGGAGCCTTTAAGGCCTTTACGCCCCTGTTAAAAGAATCGTAACATTTAAAATGCCTTTAATAACTATAAACGACTTTTAATGGTTTTTTTGAACATTAAAATACCTTTGGAAGTCTTTTCGCTACCAAAAACGGTGTAAATGCAACCGTAATATTGATTAAACGCTAAGAAATCATGAGATAGAGCTATATGTTGTCTTCATCTCTATCAGGAGTTGTTAATTGGTTCTTTGAAGGTGCTGCTAGGTGGAGTTACTAATGGTGGCAAAATACAAGTCGCAATAATTATATAAAATATTTTCAAATAAAGCTATTTTAAGTAAAATTGCTATCACCACCTGTTGAGTTTTGAAAAGAAAGACGAGTCGTGAGATCCGCTTTGTTATTAAACACGGCAAAATACCAGTTTATTGTAATTTAGACCTATTTTTAAATCTTAAAATATTATTAGTACATTTTCTAAATTCTTAGCTATTTTAAAATTAATAGAATCTTAATTATCTTAAATATTTTTGATGTTGTAGCGAAATAAAAAAGGCTTAAATATACGGTTTGAAATATAATAGAATATGTGGAAACGTATATAAGTCTATGGTAAAAAATATGCAACTGATGCGTAGGATTTCGTAGCATCCCTGATCACTGGCCATATTTATGTTTTTGTCCTTTTTCTGCTTTCCTATCACTTATGATTCTATCAACCTTGTTAGAATGATACCTATTGTTAAATATGTTCAAAAAACCTATTAAAACATTTAAAGACTATTTTTAAATACCTTGTTTTAACAGGGATAATATAAAATATTAAATTTTATAATTATCCAAGAAGCCAATAGATATTGCGAAGTGTTCAATATAAATTCATACTTTTTCAAGAAGTGCCAATTTTCTGAAGTAGCATTTTTCTTGAAATTCACTATTTTATTAGGGGAAAGTAGTACGAGATGATCCCCTTAAGCGAGAATCGCTGCAAAATTTATATTCTTCAAGGTAAACTAAAAATAAAGGCGATTACTACTTATATCTATCCAACTTTCATAATACTCAAAACCAGGAAATAGTTGAGGTTTCATTGAAATATTTCCTTTTTTTTGAAAAACCTTACAAGGTAATAATTTTGTACACCCCCTATGGGTAAGATGATCCCCAGGTAAAGTTTGCTTACATAACTTATTAACACGTGGAGACCATTCAGGTGGCCCTAATACTAAAATAAAGCATAATAGAAACGTTCAAAACAGTAATTATATTTAACATTGGATAAAGTAATATAAGTTCAAAATTAGGTTTACCTTAGATCAGCTGTGCACAATTTTCATGTTTTTTTTCTTCAGAGGCGTGGTGGGAGTGAGGTAGAGGGTCCAGAGGTATGTTTTACCAGTGAAATAAATTAGATACCGTTAGTGGTTTTAGCACAATCGTAAAGGATCATCTTACCCCAAGGGGTCAACTCGTACTACTTTCCCCTACTAATTTCTTGTTAATTCCTACTAATTTCTATTTGCATAAAAATATTCTGTGAAATTTTTACTAATTTGTATTCAATCCCTTTTTAGATATCGACTTGAGAAAATTGAGGTTTTTTGACTTTCGGCCGTTTTTGTAAGGCTCTAGAAAAAAAAAGGAGTGCATTCTCTGGTCTAAAATTTGTACTACTATTGTTACAATGGTATTCAACAGAAAAAATATCATTAGTGAGTCGCTATTCCTTCTTAAAGTTTGTCTTAAAAAGTAAAAATTTTAAGATTTTTTTCGAAGTTCTCGCCAACAAAGTTGGACTAATTTTCTTTCATTGAAGGAAAATTAAAATTAAATATATATAAGACTGATTCAAAAAAAGTTATGATTTTTTTTCTTAATTATATCGAAAATATTGTTGGGAATGACAAAAAAAAATCCTATGAAAGTTTAAGCTCTTAATATTAATATTAATAGGTGCCGCATCGCAAATTTCGATTTTCCATTTAAATGACATGGGAACAATATTCTCTTGCACTTTGGAATTTTATAGCTCTCGTTGGTGACAATATTTCGGTATGACCAAGGTATATTCTTGTAGAAAATTGAACGATCTACAAAAAAGGTCTCCGACAAGTTTTTGTTATATTTATTCCTTCAAAAGTTATTCGAGGTCAAAGTTGAACTAAAGAGAAGTTTTAATATTATTTCAATTTTTTGACGCAACCATCAATTTTATGAGAAAATTTTATACGACATTTATTGTAGATTACTTTTTTTTCTATAACTTATCTTTATAAAAATTTTTGATATTTTTAACAGCTCCTAAAATATTTAATTAAAATAAAAAAAATATTTTTTATGTTAAAAATATAATAATTCAGGGAATTTTCTGTTTAATGCAAATAACTTAGGACCTGTGAAAAATATCAAAAACTTCTATAGAGATAAGTTATAGAAAAAAAAGTGCTGTACAAAAAATGTTCTATAAAAATTGATGGTTGTGCAAAAAATTTAAAAAATATTAAAATTTCTCTTTAGTTCAACTTTGACCTCGAATAACTTGTGAACGAATAAATATATCAAACACTTGTAGGAGACCTTTTTTGTAAATCGTTCAATTTTCTACAAAAATATACCTTGATCATTGTCACCAACGTGAGCTATAAAATTCCAAAGTGCAAGAGAATATTGTTCCCATGTTATTTAAATAGAAAATCGAAATTTGCGATGTGGCACTTCTTAATATTAATATTAAGAGCTTAAATTTTCACAGGATTTTTTTTGTCATTTCCAACAATATTTTCGATATAATTACGAAAAAAAAATCATCATTTTTTTTTGAATCAGTCTAATATAGATAAAGTTTATGCTATGCTGAATGCACTGGTTTTTGAATTATTTTGATATCTTTAAAAATAGCTTTAAATCACTTTTTTCATTAGAAATTTGCCCAACCCTGGTTGCCATTTTAAAATGGCAACCATAATTTAATAAATTTAATAATTTTAATAAATTTAAGGATCACGTGGTCGTAATTCCTGGACGATTTTAAATGTTTTGACCGTTTGACCCAATCCCACTTTCCTTAAGCTAGGATTTATCAATCGTAAATACTCATTTAAAAAAAAACTACTTAGTAAAAATCCATACCTTTGAAAATTGAATTAATATCTGTAAATATTTGCCAAATTTTTTAAAAGAATACAATTTGAAATTTCCCGCACGTTAACAACGAACGCAGCTTTTGAAGTTCGGTCATACGTGGCGCTGCGCGCCAACAATAAAACATAACAATTGCCAAACAGTAATCAACACCTTTTTATTCACTGACATTTCCATTATATTTCAAATAGTTTCATGAATTGATTTTTCAATTTAGAAAAAAAATTATATAGAAAATTTAAACACAAAAAGTCCTTGAATTTTCCATTCAAAATTTCAATTAACACTGAATCGGTAAGTTTAAAGTAATTGTCACCGACCAAATATACGTTTTCCTTGTGGTGTTTTAGGTAAATTTTTTTGGAGCCACGAAGTATATAGACGAATAGTTCGAGGCGAATTAACCGAAATAGTTGGATTTGAAGACGAAGAAGAAGGTATTTGACATATTTGTAAACGAGTCGAGTGATGAATTTTTATTAATAATATTAAATAACCGGTTTACCTTGTACATATAACTACATTGCAACATTGGAGAAATGAGTGGTCTAATGCGAGTACTATTGTAATATGAATCTAATGTCTAATCTTAGTTCTTATCGGAGGTGCAACGTTGCTTACCTGGCCAAATTATCAATTTTTCCTATTCCAAAATGGTCAATTGCTTAAAATTTTTCACTGTCATTAGGGAAAATGACCACAACACTGTGTTGATTCGATGAGTCACTTGGTGTTAATAGTTTTAATAGCAATTTCTTTGTGGCATAATGTTGGATTAATTTGAAACTTCCGCTTTCCCGTTTTTTTATTTTTATGGAAACAAATACACGAGCGTTGCAAATTTCCTCACAATTTGTATGTTGGATTTTGAACGTTTTCGTTTCGATTTTTCTCGCTAGTTTTTTGAAAGTCTTAAAACGATATCGTTTGTTATTATCATTTTCAAGAGGAAACTCCCTTATCTTATCGGCCAAGCCACGCACACTCCAATATAGACATATAAATTAATTTATGTGTTTTTATTATTTCAAAATTATACAGTTCGATTCTTTGTAGGTTTTTTGCTCCCCGAATTGTCCAAGTCACAAATTCAATTAATTGATTCACTAATTACATTTGAGAATAACGAAAATGGGAAAAAATAACGCTGCTTGACCCGACGGTGTGCATTATTTTTGAACACTTGCCTCCTAGCCAATGGTGTACCAGTACGTGATTGTAATTTGTAAATGTTAATTACGTCACCGGAATGAGACGGACATTTAGGAGATGATGACCATTGTTTTTTTTGAAATTCTCGTCATTCAACACCAAATCGTCGTCGCGTCGTTGCTCATATTTCACTCACAACAATCTTGAACGGCAATTTCCTTCGGCATTCACCTCACACCCGAACCAATCAATTTCCCACACACCTTGCCGCCACTTTATAAAGAAAATCATTCTCAAATCAAACAAATGACTCAATTTTTATCGGCAAAATTTCCCCAGATAGCGACACAAAAGCGAAAAATCAAACCAAAAATCGCACCGCCGATTCGATACGAATTCGTTACACATGCGAAGGCCATAAAACGGCAAATAATTAACAATTTTACTCAGCACATAGTCATCATTTAATTGATGCATTAGATTTTTTTTCAAATTTATAAATTAAATCGGTCACAACAATAATTGGCCAATTAACCTTTTTTGAACTTTCATTGTCGACGCTAATTTTTTCCAATTTCTTCTGATTGACATATATTTGAAATTAATTCGCCTATTTTGGTTTTTTGTAGATATTTGGGCGAAATGGATGGGAAACCAAAAGAAAAAACACAGAAAAGCTACGAAAAAATTTCAGTACAAGCCGACAACCAGGTGAGACGTGATGTCAATACGGAAGATTGATTGCCTAAATTCGGAACTTAATTAATAAAAATCACATTTAATATATTAGTATATATATTTATTAGACTGATTCAAAAAAAATGATGATTTTTTTTCTTAATTATATCGAAAATATTGTTGTGAATGACAAAAAAAAATCCTGACAAAGTTTAAGCTCTTAATATTAAGTATTAAGAGGTGCCGCATCGCAATTTTCGATTTTCCATTTAAATAACATGGGAACAATATTCTCTTGCACTTTGGAATTTTGTAGCTCACGTTGGTGACAATATTTCGGAATGACCAAGGTATATTCTTGTAGAAAATTGAACGATCTACAAAAAAGGTCTCCCTACAAGTTTTTGATATATTTATTCCTTCAAAAGTTATTCGAGGTCAAAGTTGAACTAAACAGATATTTTAATATTTTTTCAATTTTTTGACGCAACCATCAATTTTATGAGAAAATTTTATAGGACATTTTTTGTAGAGCACTTTTTTTCCTATAACTTATCTCTATAAAAGTTTTTGATATTTCTCACAGGTCCTAAGTTATTTACATTAAACTGAAAATTCCCTGAATTATTATATTTTTAACATAAAAATTGTTTTTTTTATTTTAATTAAATAACTTAGGACCTGTGAAAAATATCAAAAACTTTTATAGAGATAAGTTATGGGAAAATAAGTGCTCTACAAAAAATGTCCTGTAAAATTATCTCATAAAATTGATGGTTGCGTCAAAAAATTGAAAAAATATCAAAATTTCTCTTTAGTTCAACTTTGACCTCGAATAACTTTTGAAGAAATAAATATATCAAAAACTTGAACAAGACCTTTTTTATAGATGGTTCAATTTTCTACAAGAATATACCTTGGTCATTCCAAAATATTGTCACCAACGTGAGCTATAAAATTCCAAAGTGCAAGAGAATATTGTTTTCATGTTATTTAAAAGGAAAATCGAAATTTGCGATGCGGCACCTCTTAATATTAATATTAAGAGCTTAAATTTTCACAGGATTTTTTTTTGTCATTCCCAACAATATTTTCGATTTAATTAAGAAAAAAAATCATAATTTTTTTTAAATTAGTCTAATATTTATATATTATACCCAATTTTAGGGTAAATATGTGTTTCAAGAGGTCCTTATTCCAAATTTAACATTTTTAAAATTTTTGCCTGTCTGTCTGTATGTCCCGATTTAACTAAAGACCGGAACAACCGAATTTAATGAAATTTGGTATTAAGATACAACACAATTTCCCACATACTAGAGGCTACTTATCATTCCAAAAAAATAACAAGGGATGGTATTCCCTAGGGATGAAACAAAAAATTTTTACTTTAGATAGGCGAGTTATATATCATTAGGAAGGTAATTAAAAGTTAGAAAATAATCTGTAAAAATATTTTTAGTTGAACCGATCAAGAGCACAGTAAATTCAATTTAAAGTCTAAAAAATTGCCTCTTTGAAATATAAACGTTTGTTTATATAAAACGATTTACATAAAACGAAACGTAATTACCCTTTATTATAAAACAAAGTTGGTTTAATATTAGAAACAAAAACTTTGGGTCTGCTTAAAAATTTAAATTCTCGATAGATATATCTGAAAATGGTTAGGTTAAGTTTATAAATGAGCATTAAGTTTTTTAACTTTCACATATTGTAAACCTGAAAATCCGAAATACATATTCACAAATACATTAGTGAGCGAATATCGAGAATCGAGAAATTCGGCGAACTAAAAGAAAATGGTTTAATTATAAAGTTGAAGTTCAGATATTTTAATACTAAGTGCATGGATGCACAATGGTTATACTTGATTATGGAGGAACTGGGTTTCGTGCAATTGAACAAATTTTAATTTCGCGGTAGTTTTGTACATTACAGTAGTGTAATAGTTTTGAGAAAACGGTTCATTCGGGAGTCGAGACAATAAAATGGGATTTCTACTAATATTCTAAATATAGATCCTTTACTTCTGTTATTTTGACATAAGTGTTTTGATAACTTTTTACTGTTTTAAGTCATAATTAAGACCGACTTTATTGAACTTGACGATATTTTTTATTTATGTATAGGTCCTGATTGATTTATGAATTATTTGGGTAACGGTAGGTATACCTACCGTAGGTATACGCAATTGAACATACTCTTTTTAGATATTTATAAATATTTTGTGAAAATTAATTGGCCATTACATACAACTATTTTATTCTAAACGATAGTTTATTAAATGTGTCTTTTTAAAGTTGACAAAATAGTGTTTTCAGGTATGATTATGTTTTTCGTAAAAGAAATAAGAAAAATTAAAATTTTCATATACCACTACAAATAGAAAATCTAAAAAGAAAATTTAATCTACACCTACGTTACGCAGACGAAGTCGCGGGGATCAGCTAGTAATATATAAGAGTGGATGTCCACCTTCAAATCGAATAAAAATTAAAACTAGACTTAGCCATATATTAACTTAATATTTACCAAGAATTGGGACAATAAACAATGCAATTAAAGTTAAAATTTCACTTTAGAGATGCTTACTTTTGACTATTTGGACTTAAAATCATAAAATAATAAAAGGTTTTTAATGCATTTGGTAAATTTGTACATGTAGTATGATTCAATTAAAATTTTCCAATCCGTTATCACTTATCATTATTAACAAAATTACTAGGAAAAATAGTTTCATTCGTTTGATAAATAAATTGATAAAAATGAATTAAATTGTGACCGAAAAAAAAAACGTTTATTCCTACAAATGTATGTAGGTAATTGATTCAACTAGTTCAGTATTAATAATGGTCACGTTGTCCAATACTTATCAATATTCAATATATTATTAGTATGATAGAAATTGAATTCAATTATTCTTATCTTGAAATTCTTTCACAATAATCGTCCATTTTCGGTCTTATGGACAAAACAATGTGGTCAAGAATTTTTATGTTTTTATCAACGTATTTATAGTAAAAACTAATTAACCTTTTTTTTTCTTCTAAAAGGATAAATTATCCAAATTGATATATCTCAATCTATTACCAACATTCTAAGAAATATTCATTCTATTAGTCTTATTATTATTGTTTTTTTTTTAATTTAAATTTATTTTTTTAGATTAGATGTGTAAGTGATCTTCGAGCTCGGACATTGTCGCTGAGGAATGAGCTCACGAATTTGCAGGGAAATATTTTGCATCATCAAGATTATCAAAAAATGCTTGAGGGTGATATTGGCGTAATGAATATTCGAAATGAATTGCTGGAAAATGACGTAGCCGAATTATTTATGAATGGTGAAAATCTAGTGGCCTCAACGAAGTCTTTCAATGAAAGTTTGGAAACAATTCGTAGTGAAGATAAAGAAAAACGGTTGGTTTCTTTTCCAACACTTGGAGTAACTGTAGTTTTGTCTATCTGTATATCGTTATATACATATATGATTTCTTTTAGGATTACTTTTTAAGGTCTTTTAGGTAAGGGGCCGTTCATAAAATACGTCACGCTAAAATAAACTTTTTCTGACCCCTTTCCCCCCATTGTCACACTGTGCCACACTTTCTGTGACCCCCCCAGAAATATTTCGTCTCAAAACTAAGAGCCCCTCCCCCCCTGAATATGATAAATTTCAATTAAAAGTGCACAAATTTCTATATATTTAAAAACTCCATTTATTTAATATTTACTAAATATGAAATGAATGACTTTTTATCATGATAAAAATTGAAAAAGAAAAATAGTTGAAAGAAATATTAAGGGTGGATCACCGTCAAAACGTAAAAAAAAATGACTTTTTTAAAACTGCTGCCATTTTTTTTTAGAGATATTAAAAAACGGTCTTCGGCATGTAAAAGTTTTGAATTATTTTTTTTTACTAACCCCGATATGTCCCCCCCTTCCCCTTTTACAGCGCTTTGAAAAAGGGTCCTCAAAAATGAGGAGGCAAACGGGAGACAAGTTTTCTCGGAAACCGGAAGTCGAATCATGATTTTCCAAAGAATGTAGGTTTTGGTAATGCGTCTTCTTGGTACTGAACCTCGAAAATCCGAAAAAAGTTGAAAATTCACAAGATGGCGCGACTTTGAAAAAAAAAGTTAAAAAAACGACCTTTTTTTGGACCTTTCCCCCTCTCCCACTTTGAGGAGGGGAGGTTTGGCCAATTTCAGAGGTTCAGTACCAAGAAGCCGTGTTGAACTATAACACTCTCCAGTTTCAAGTCAATCCGTCGGATAGTTTCTGAGAAATCTTGTCTCCCAGTTTTAAAAAGTTGATTTCGAGAAAAACGCATTTAAAGTTTTTTTAAGATATTTTTTTATGTTATTATCAATTTATTCAATTTTTATCAGTGAAAATACTTTAGTCAGATATTCCAATCCTTTTAACACGTTATTCTTGAATGTTATAAAAAGACATTTATGGAAAAAAAAAATCGAAAATTTTTTTTTTCTGGCGGTGATCCACCCTTAATTTTAATTTTTTTGACGCACGGCGTATGTCACGTTACCGAAGACCCCCCACCCCCCTGTCACATTTTGTCACACTTAGCAAGACCCCTTCCCCCTTGTATGCGAACGTATTTTATGAACGGCCCCTAAAGGTTAATTGTAATTGCCAGCAATGGCTTAATAGAGTTTCAAAGTGTAATAATTAAATTAAGCAGGGCATTGCGTAAAATAGGATTACAAATCCAAGGTTTATAAATTACACAGGTTGCCCCATTAGAAAAAAAAAAAGACGTCATACGAAGAATTTTGAAATTTGAATTAGTCTGAAGACATGTACGAATTTTTTCTGCATGCGTCACGTGGCACATGAGGCCACCTGTGTATTTTATAAACCTTGTTACAAATCAACATGTGAAAAAACAAGGATATGAGTTAGGAAAACAGTAATCCATACTGATGGACTATCTGATAAAAGTGCCTGGCAGAAATAAAAAAAATGGACCGAAGTAGAAAGGTCCTTTATCCAGGAGTGGAGCTTAACAAGTTGGGGATACTAGAGTATAGATTTTCATCTTTCACAAGGAAAAATGCTCGGAAAGTGTTAATAAATTGTTTTAATTAAACTGGGATATGAAAACCTCAGGGTGGATTTGCCAAGAACGTGGGCAATTGAGCAATTTAGGAAATTGAGTTTCGTTCTAGAATACAAAGAAATCCATTTGTAATGCTCGGAAAACTGAGGTAGTTTAAGATCACCAGGATACTTTTAATGATCCCTAGAAGATCCAAATAAGTAGACTATAGTCAACAGTATATGGAATAGAAGCAGCTTTGATTACCAAACTAAATGCGGAAAAGCTTTGAGGTGTACTACGAAAAGGAGGATTCTGAGCTTGTCACTGAGTGGTATAGTGAGAAATGGGGAAATAAGATCAAAATAAAAAAGTTGGTCTCTCAAAAAATTGCATATAGCCTTCCATGGACAAAGGAAGTGATCTTCTGGAAACCGCGACCTCATGGTAGACTACAGAGGATGGTCACCACTGAGATGGACGATTTGATAAAAATGTCTTCCAGAAATGAGAAAAATGGACCGAAATAGAAAAGTCCTTTATTCAGAAGTGGAGCTTAACAAGCTGGGGATATTGAAGTATCGATTTTAAGCTTTCACAAGGAAAATTGCTCAGAAATTGTTAATAAATTGTTTTAATTGCTACAAAATAATGACGGGTGGTCCCTCAAAAAATTGTATATGGCCTTCCATGGACAAAGGAAGTGACCTTCTGGAAACCGCGACCTCATGGTAGACCTCAGAGGAAGGTCACCATTGAGATGAACGATCTGGTAAAAGTGCCTTCCAGAAATGAGAAAAATGGGCCGAAATAGAAAGGTCTTTTATCCAGGAGTGGAGCTTAACAAGCTGGGGATACTAAAGTATAGATTTTCAGCTTTCACAAAGAAAATTGCTCAGAAATTGTTAACAGATTGTTTTAGTTGCTTCAAAATAATGACCCCATAGTCCTTAAAGCCTTCCTTTATGTATTTGAGAATTCACTGGTGTCCTCTTGGGAAGTTCCAGAAAATATATAAGGCTTATACTTGACTTTATCTTAGGAGCTTTATATAAAGAACACATATTGCATTTATTGTTCAGCTAAATCATGAAAATCGTAGATGCCATCCTATTAAAACAAGACATTTAAAACTTAATAGTCTTTAAATGTATTTAATAGTTTTTCTGAACGAATTTTAGACTTGAGGGGGGCACAGAGCAAAAATATCGGGAAACACTGGTGATTGATTTTTTCCGGAATTTGCGGAAGGAGTATTTACCTATAATTTGTGTTATATCCAAGTTTCATAAAGATTAATATATTGATTTTTTTTGCAGGGATACGTATGAACAAAAAGTTAAGGAACTCTTAAATGAGTCTCGATCCGCCCCCGTGAATTATGTACGTATGTTTTTTCAACTAATTAAAAGTCATAAATAAATGACAAACCGTTAATTTCCTTAATTTTTTAGGACGTCAGTAAACTGAAATCTCGAATTGATGAAATCAAGTTAGAATATGAGGAAATTCAGCACGACTTGGAATCGGTTCAGTCCGAGTTGAGTTTGTTGAAGGAAAAATATAAACCGGACGAAAACTTTTCCAACTTGAACTTGGACAACGCCCAAGACTTGCTCAAAACGATTGTGTAATTTACTCTTCTTTTACTAATTGTTATTGCTTAGACCAATTTAAATTGTAAATCAACACGAATGTTTGAAGTTTATCTAACAATACGTATAAATTCATTCATAAATCAACTTATTAAGACTGTTAAAAGTCGTGGAAAATTCAAGGCTGCAATATTTAATGTTGGAATTATAAATAGAAAATTTCTTGTAATATATGTAGGTATGGTATATCGCATTGAAATTTCTTGTCCATTGTTATTCGGGTTTATAATTTTTGATAAAATGGGCAAAGATATGTAGATAACTTGTATTAGTTTGATTATTTTTTATATTTTGGGGGCATAGTTTTTCTTATTGATAAAATTTTATTGGGAAAGGGTATTTGCTCCCTACGATGCTCTTATATAATACTTTTATTATTCTTTTGAAAATTATCAATAAAATGAAACACCTCATTCCGACAATCAGCCTTGTATTATCTTTATCACTCTTCAAATACAATATGCCTGATAACTATTCAAACATTTTAATAAATAATCATGATGATAAACAAAAAAAATAATTTATTAAAAGAGTATTATTTGTATATAGACGGTAATGTTTTTCAAATGATTTTAGGGCGGAAAACAAGAAAGATATTGCCGATAACGAGGGGAAAATGCAACAACCGGTCAAATCTTTGAATGACCTGATGAAAAAGTCCAATCAACTTGAAGCGGAAATCGCTGAAAAAGAGCGAGAAATCAAAAATATTTCCATGACAAATTCAATCGATGCCAATCAATAAAAATATAATCTTTGGAATCTTCGACGAAGCGATTTTTGACCAATCATTTCCTACGTTATGTTAATTATTATACAACCCAAACAAAGTAAAAAATGAAAATTTCTTTCCAATTCTCCATGTATTTTCAATCTGATAGTTATCAGAGCTGAAATTACTAATTTTTTTCAATTAAATTATCATAATGTGAATAATTGTAATTAATATATGTTAATGAAAATTGGGAAATCACAAAAGTGAAAACGGGAAATTTAGGGTGGAAAATCGTTGGTATTTTCCTAATTTACCAACAGTTCGGCTCATTACGAGAATTGACGAACGATTTGTTTTTTGTTATTGCTTTTTGACCTTTAATTGGTTGGTGTCTTAAATGATAATGGTGTGATTCTCGGATTGGTAGACTTTCAAGCCGTTCAATGTGTTAAACTCCAATCGAAACTTTCTCTTCTTTTTCGGTTTGGAAATTTATTTCAAAAGACTGATTGTAATATTCCAGTCTTTCAATTAATTTAATAAATATTTTTCAATAGTTCCCCTTGGATTTTTTCGAATAAATCTTACAAAATGTCAGGTAAATGAAATCGTTAGGTGTTTGTTTTTTTCTTATTAAATTTAACCTAATTTTCCACAATTACTGCTTGAAATGTGTTTCAGTATTTTAAAGGAATCAATTTAATGTTATCTGAGAATTTTCAGCGTTAAATTTTTTGAATTTATTGCTTTTTTATCGATTTTATGTTTGGTCACGTAGGCACTTGCCGTTGACGCACTTACCGTTTATTACTCCTATGAATTTTTTTTTAAATCTTTAATTTGTTTTAGGGGACAATCCTTACAGTAATTTGGTGAAGACCATAACAATCAACTCCAAAGACTACAAATACTTTGATCTATCCGCTCTGGGAACCGATTATGGTATAATCCATTAAAAAAAGTATATAATCTTTCACTATCTCAATTTCTGCCATCGTTATAGATAAACTTCCGTTTTCAATTCGAGTTTTACTCGAATCAGCCGTTCGAAACTGTGATAATTTCCAAGTCACCGAAAACGATGTCAAGAACATCTTCAACTGGCAAAACAATCAATCTGTCGAGGGCGGAATTGAAGTGGCTTTTAAGCCAGCCCGGGTTATTCTTCAGGTAATTTTCGATTTGATCCCCCAACTTCCTGATTTTAACTTAACGTTTTTTTAGGACTTTACTGGTGTTCCTGCCGTAGTAGATTTCGCTGCTATGCGAGATGCCGTCAAAACTCTTGGAGGTGATCCAGATAAAATCAATCCAATTTGTCCTGCAGACTTAGTAATCGACCATTCTGTACAAGTAGACTTTGTGAGATCGTAAGTGATAGGCCAGAAAAGAAAAAACAAGAAAAATTCAATCAATTTTCTATTTATTTCATAGACCTGATGCTTTGAACAAAAATCAAGATTTGGAGTTTGAGAGAAATAAAGAACGGTTCACATTTTTAAAAGTGAGACATTTAAAAGTTCAATTGGCTCAAATCCATTGTAGCACACCCACAATCTGGCAACATTGCATTTTCAACTTTGTTTTTAATTTAATTCTCGATTAAATCGGTCGATAATGAAAATTTAGCCACAAAAGAGAATTATACCATATTAAATTTGAATTAACAAAAATATCGCGAATAGAAAGAAAAATTACGTTGCCAGATTGTGGGTGTACTAAAATGGACGTGAACCGTTTAATTTATTGGAATATTAATAAAATGCTTTTTTTTTTTTTTAGTGGGGAGCTAAAGCTTTTGATAATATGTTGATCGTGCCACCAGGAAGTGGTATTGTACACCAGGTTAATTTGGAGTATTTGGCTCGTGTTGTCTTCACCGGTAAAGATGGAACTTTATATCCGGATACGGTAGTTGGAACCGATTCCCATACGACAATGATTAATGGTCTTGGTGTTCTTGGTTGGGGTGTTGGAGGAATTGAAGCCGAAGCGGTCATGCTAGGTCAGGCAATTTCGATGTTGCTTCCAGAAGTTGTTGGATACAAATTGGTTGGAGAACTCAACACTTATGTAACGTCCACCGATTTGGTTTTAACTATTACTAAAGTAAATGCATTAAAATTTTAAACATTTTTTTTTAAACTAATAAAAATCAACTGTACAGAACCTTCGTCAGTTGGGAGTTGTTGGTAAATTTGTCGAGTTTTATGGACCAGGAGTCACGGCGTTATCGATCGCAGATCGAGCCACCATTGCCAATATGTGTCCAGAATACGGCGCAACAGTCGGCTATTTTCCTGTCGATGAAAACTCTTTGGGATACCTAAGACAAACTGGTGATTAATTTGATTTTTTTGTACTTTAAATTGAAAAGAGAATATTTTTTTTTTTTTTTTTTAGGTCGTTCCGATGAAAACATTGATATAATTGAGCAATACCTTCGTGCTACCAAACAATTACGTGATTATTCGAATGCAAATCAAGATCCGGTTTATACAACTTCGGTGACCTTGGATTTGAGTACCGTTGTCTCGTCTGTAAGCGGTCCTAAACGGCCCAATGATCGCGTCTCGGTCACCAACATGAAAGAAGACTTCAATGCCTGTCTCAAAAATAAGGTAGAAATACTGATGAGAAATTTTCAACCAATCGTAATTTGAAAAGTTGACGAAAAACCCTTTTCTTGAAGTTTGTAAATGAAAGTTTGAAGAACCAATTATTGGCATGAAAGTTAAATATCTTCAAGCCAATATATGGTTCCAAAAACTAATCATTCAATGAAGTTTCCAGAACTTTTTTTCGTAAAATTGGATTCAACTAAAAGAGGCGATAATATAGGAAAAAGGCATGAAAAATTATAATTGCCCTGATGTTTTAGAAAAACGCTGAAAAAAATAGTTTTAAATCAATTTCCGTTTCCTTCTTGTAACTAAATTTGGAAATTTACATAAGAGTAATTAGTATTTGATTGTAAATAACCAGTTTTGAGACACAAATATTTGTCTGAAAGTTAAATATCTTCAGACAAATGTACTGTACTCTAAACTCATTACTCAGTACAGCTAGAAGAAAATTTATTCTTAAAAATCAAAGATAAAATATGTAAATTAAAAAATTTTAAAATCACTGAAGATCTCGATGAAGTTTGACTCAACTAAAGAGTAGACATTTAAAATATATGATTAGAAATACACACATATGCCAAATATCTACTTTTCAGGCAAGCCAAGTTTTACCCTATTCTTTGGAAAATTTACGGGAAATACTGAAAAAAAAGAAGGAAAAACAAAATTATAAATGTTTCTGATATTAAGTACTCACTTTAGCTGGGAACTTTTCTTCCTGATAACATCAAAAGATGAAATGCAACTCATCGAAATGGGGTAACAACCCAGAAATTATTTGTATAAGTAATTCCTAAAGTTGTTATCCCATTCAGATAAGCTGAGTTGAAGATTTTAGATTTTTTTTCCAGTACTCACTTTAGCTTGGAACTCTTCTTGTTGATAAAATCAAAAGATGAATTGCAACTCATCGAAATGGGGTAACAACCCAGAAATTATTCTTATAAGTAATTCCTAAAGTTGTTATCCCATTCAGATAAGCTGAGTTTAAGATTTTAGATTTTTTTTTCCTTTTTGAAGAATTGATACCAATTGCTGATTGTAAATAACGAGATTTAAAGAACATAAATACTTGCCTGAAAGTTAAATATCTTCAGGCAAATATAATGCACCTTAAACTCATTACTCAGTACAAGAAGTGATTTTTAAAAGGTTAAATATTAGTTTGATTCAACTAAATAGTGGACAATTATAGCTTATATATCTTAAAATAGACATATTCTAGCGAATTGTCCCTTATTCAGGCAAACCAAATTTTACCCTTTTTACGCCAAAAAAATCGAATGATTCTGAAAAAGAAAAAAAAAACAATTATAAGGTTCCCGATAGCACAAATATTTTACCTATTTTTTGGATCACTGGTTCGAAATCACGAATTACCTATAGAAAAAGTTCAAACGGTTTTTTACAATATGCAATAGGGTGATTTTTTTTTTGACTTTTTTTTTTGGACCCATCGTGAAATTTTGTTGTAAATACCAAAAAAAAAATCCCTGAAAGTTTGAGCCCTTAGTATTAATTTTAAGTCCTCGACCAAGACGTGTAAAGATTTCCCATTGAAAATAAGCGGAAACTCTGATTTTTTATTTTTAAATTTCTATATCTCAGCGGTATTTCATGGGATCGCTTTTACCGAAGATGGTTTTTTCTCAGAATTAAATGCTCTACAAAAGTGCCCATTGCGACAAAGTCGTAACTCACACCGGTGAGGTAGTACGGACCACTGAACCTGATTTTTCCATAAAATTCAAGGCTTAATATCTTGTTTAATATTGATCTTCGCGATTTGGTCTACAGGAACTTTTTTGTAGGAAATCAAATTCTCTACTAGTTTTTCGTTTATAATTTTTCCGTAGCTCTTGTTATTTACAAGATAAATGCCAAAAAAACGCGAATTTTATGGAAAAATCAGGTTCAGTGGCCCATACTACCTCACCGGTGTGAGTTACGACATTGTCGTAATGGGTACTTTTGTAGAGCGTTTAATGAAATGCTGCTGAGATATAGAAATTTAAAAATAAAAAATCAGAGTTTCCGTGTATTTTCAATGGGAAATCTCTACACGTCTTGGTCGAGGACTTAAAATTAATATTAAGGACTCAAACTTTCAGGGATTTTTTTTTTTGGTATTTCCAACAAAATTTCACGATGGGACCAAAAAAAGGTTAAAAAACGTCCAAAAAAAAATCACCCTAATATTCATGTACAGTAATAACAGATCCAGGTGTTAAGAAGGTATTCCAATTTTGTAATGCAGTACTAATTTTAACAGGAACTATGTTCTTTTACGTAAAATAACATAAGTTAGTACCTCAGATGCCCTTGGTGGCGGCGCCACATCTGGAAACATTTCCCATCGTGCATTGCACGATTGGAATACCTTCTTATGTGCTATCTTAGACGTACCGATTCCAGACAACAGAGCTTAAGATCTTTAACATTAAAATCGAAAATCTATTCTCTATTTCCGGAATGTCTTACGGCACTTCATTATTACCAAAATCAATAGATATAAAGTTGTAAAAAAATGTTGAAAAATTCGATGATATTGGACTCAACTAAAAGAGTGGACAAATCGGGAATATTTTTAAAAATAATAATATTACCCAATATTGTCCCCCCATTCAGGCAAGCCATGTTGTATTTAAATCATTGTAGATGAGTAACTTAACTTAACAATGAACAGTCGATGCGAATAAGGTAAATCACCAATATTCTCACCAATTGTTCACCGGTCAGACAAGCCAAGTTTAACCCTTGTTTTTGTGGAATTTTTTTTTTATTAATTCTAATAAATACTTTATATGCAGAAATCTTAATGACAAGTGTTTAAGGAAAACACATTTATCTGAAAGTTAAATATCTCCAGACAAATGTATCTTGCTCAAAACTCATTTGATTAAATTGATACAGCCTCTTCGTATATAACTTAAGGTTTCAGATTTTATCCTTTTTCTGGGACTTACCCCGTTTCGGTTTATTGCCACTTCTTCCGCTTACGATGTTGTTAGCAAATTTAAATCAACTAGAAAGGTTTTGGAGGCCCAGTAAATTGTTGTAAATATATTATTTGCTGGGACCAACAAACCTTCAAGTTGATCCAATTATTTCCTTTTGATACTGAAATATAAAAATGGGAGTTCTGTAATATGAAAGCTTGAATTCCAAAAATGTTGATCCCTTTCGGCAATATTTATTTCTTCCAGATTCCCAAGAATTTGTTTACTAGTCTTGAGGAATCTTGGAGGAAATTAACACGGCCGAAAGTAGGAAATATCTTCTATGGACTGATTTCTGAAAAGTGGACCACACTGAATTTGTCGGTTGTAATTAAATATCCACAAACTGCAAAACTTACAACGGAAAAGTATTATTAAAGAAAATAGGAGGAAAATAAATGTTTTTGATTGGGAATCAACTCCATATCGTTAGAGCTACAATTAACCAAAATTTTCTTGAAATAAAAAGCAGTTGAAACTAGTGCGATTTTAAGAAAAACTTGGAAAAATAAAATTTAAAATAAATATTCAAGGTTTGTAAATTACACAGGTTGCTCCATTAGAAAAATAAAATGACGTCATACGAAAGATTTTGAAATTGAATCAGTCTGAAGATATGTACGAAGTTCTTCTGGATACGTCACGTAGCCACTATGAGGCCACCTGTGTATTTTATAAGCCTTGATATAAATATATAAATATTTACCTTGTGTTGTATTATAAACGTTATGTATGCAACCAGTTGTACATTTGTGTACATATGGTTGCATACATATTAATCTAGTTGCCATTGTCCTTTTTAGAAAACATTGATATAATACGGTCTGGGTGACCGTTCCAAAACTAGTAGGTAGTGGGTTCGATCCTCATATCGTACAAATTTTCAATATTTCTCGATAACAATTTTAATTAACCCTGGAATTGCTAAAGGACTTTAGTAGTTATAAAGCGACGGTAAATAATAATGATAAAAAGAAATATTCTTTTAAAATTTAAAAGCCCAGATCTAGCTCAGGGGTGGACAAACGGTCGATCACGATCTGGTCGATTACAGGTGTTTTTTAAATAATTTTTAGATAAATTTCAAATCTAAAAATTTAGCAAACATTGAAACTAGAATTTAGAATTACACACGCATCTATTCTACAATAGAATTGTCGATTCTCCAATAGTGCTTCTAAGATCCCCTTTAACATATTTTCTCTTTAAATTTGTATTTGTTTATAATTTAAATAATTTTTCGAGGTCGATCGTATTAAAATAAGAAATATTATTGTCTATCATGCCTGTTTAAATTTGCCCACCCCTAATCTAAGCCTTTGAATACTGAACTAATGAAAGGTTCTTACCTTATTTTTGTTGTTTTTTATCTATGATAACCATACACTTAAACTCACACCCCTAACCCCTATAGTAAAGGTATAATGGAGGTGACAACCCTTAACGTATTTTTTTTCTCAGTACCTATTGAATGAAGATATCTTCATGAAATTGAAACTATACGTGACTATCAGAAAACTAATGATAATATTTTTATTTTTAACATTTTTGCTATATAAAAAACTGTAAAAATCGAGAAGTATATTTTTTGGGGGTGGTTTTTTATATGAACCCCTAAAATTACACTTACCAAAAAAATATATTTTATATTCTAATTAGTTAGCTATCATATGTTAAAATTACAAAATGGTCAAATTGGTGGAACATAGTTTAAAAAAAAAATCACAGTATGTGATCATAATTTATCATATTTTATTGTACATTTAAGCATAGTCACGGTTTTCTTCAGCATTAGTAACTATATCAATCGAATCAAACATGGAGATCAATATTTCAACGGCTTTTATAAATTTTGATTTATAACGAGTATGTGATTAGTAGTAAATAACAGTCGCTATATAAGCTCAACAGTTTACTGTTCTGTTTCTATTTACCCAATTACATGCATATCTTCCCATTTCGTCATTGGTGTTCGATTTTGGTAAAGCAATTATATGTTTTGTCATTAATGTTTTGATCGTACCCTTATTTTTATAATATATTCGCCATATCTTAAAAAATTCAAGGGTTAATTCGTTGTCCTTTTATATTTTAGCAAAATAACATTCTGCTTTTGGTAATTGATAAGTGCCAGTAAATAATATTTTAAAATCAGTTTTCCTCAGTTCTGGAAAATCCATTGCACTAGTTGAAGATGATTTCGTAAATAGTTATCTCAGCTGAATCATGTTCTCATTTTTTAGCAATTCTTGCATTGTATTCTGCTGATTTTCATGCTCCTTTATAAAGGCAATTATAGTATCGGAAAGTTCAACATCAGAGTTCAATCTTCTACTAAAATTTTTATTTAAAAATCCAGCTATTTTGCCCAATGATTTTGCCATAGGTAGAAGCTAGTTGTCCAGAACATTATGTAATAAATGGTATTTTTTACCACTAGTGATGTTAAGCTTCAACAGTCCAACATACTTTCATTACAAATCGTAATGCATTTGATTCTTCAAATAAAGTTAATGTAGTTGAACTCCAAATTGCATATTATTAACAGTGATAATTCATTACTTATTTGTAGGTATACATTAGACAGATTCAAAAAAAATTATGATTTTTTTTTCTTAATTATATCGAAAATATTGTTGGGAATGACAAAAAAAAATCCTGTGAAAGTTTAAGCTCTTAATATTAATATTAAGAGGTGCCGCATCGCAAATTTCGATTTTTCATTTAAATAACATGGGAACAATATTCTCTTGCACTTTGGAATTTTATAGCTCACGTTGGTGACAATATTTCGGAATGACCAAGGTGTATTCTTGTAGAAAATTGAATGATCTACAAAATAGGTCTGTGACAAGTTTTTGATATATTTATTCCTTCAAAAGTTATTCGGGGTCAAAGTTGAACTAAAGAGAAATTTTAATATTTTTTCAATTTTTTGACGCAACCATCAATTTTATGAGAAAATTTTATAGGACATTTTTTGTAGAGCACTTTTTTTTCTATAGTTTATCTTTATAAAATTTTTGGGTATTTTTTACAGGTTCTAAGTTATTTGCAATGAACTAAAAAAATCGTAATTTTATTGTTTTAAATTAATAATATTTATATATATTATATATAGAAAACGGAAATGATTTTTCAGCAAATTATTTAATCAAAATAAAAAAAGTTTTTATGTTAAAAATATAATAATTCAGGGAATATTATTAATTTAAAACAATAAAATTACGAATTCTTTCAGTTTAATGCAAACAACTTAGAACCTGTGAAAAATATCAATAACTTTTATGGAGATAAGTTATAGAAAAAAAAAGTGTTCTACAGAAAATGTCCTATAAAATTTTCTAATAAAATTGATGGTTGCGTTAAAAAATATTAAATTGAAAAAATATTAAAAATTCTCTTTAGTTCAACTTTGAAATCGAATAACTTTTGAAGGAATAAATATATCAAAAACTTGTTGGAGACCTTTTTTGTAGATCGTTCAATTTTCTACAGGAATATACCTTGGTCATTCTGAAATATTGTCACCAATGTGATCTATAAAATTCCAAAGTGCAAGAGAATATTGTTCCCATGTTATTTAAATGGAAAATCGAAATTTGCGATGCGGCACCTCTTAATATTAATATTAAGAGCTTAAACTTTCACAGGATTTTTTTTTGTCATTCCCAACAATATTTTCGATATAATTAAGAAAAAAAAATCATCTTTTTGTTTTGAATCAGTCTAGTATGCATATTTTGACAAGATTTACAATATTATAATTTTTGATTTATAACGAGCTTGAGATAAATAGTAAATAACAGTCGCTACATAAGCGCAACAATCCACTGTTCTGTTCCTATTTATCCAATCCCATGTATGTATATCTTCAAATTTCTTCATAGGTGTTCGAATTTGGTAAAGCAATTATATGTTTTGCTATTAATATGTCTGGATAGTACCCTTACTTTTATTATATTTTCGTGGTATCTAAAAAATTCAAGGGTTAATTCGTTGTCCTTTTATATTTTAGCAAAATAACATTCTGCTTTTGATAATTGATAAGTGCCAGTAAATTATATTTTAAGGTCAGTTTACCTCAGTTCTGGAAAAACCATTACATTAGTTAAAGATGATTTCGTAAATAGTTATCTAAGATGAATCAAGTTCTCATTTTTCAACAGTTCTTGCATTGTATTCTGCTGATTTTCACGCTCCTTTATAAAGGCAATAATAGTATCAGAAAGTTCAACATCAGAGGTCAATCTTCTACTAAAATTTTTATTTAAAAATCCAGCTATTTTGCTCAATGGTTTTGCCATAGGTCCAGAACATTATAAAATAAATGGTATTTTTTACCAGTAGTAATGTGTACAACTTGAACAGTCCAACATACTTTCATTACAAATCGTAATGCATTTGCTTCTTCAAATAAAATTCATGTAGTCGAATTCCAAATTGCATATTATTTACAGTGATAGTTCATTACTTATTTGTAGGTCCACATATTGTGACAATTATATACAAGTTTTAAGAACGTATTAATGATTATATATAGAGAGAGGATACAGATGTTATTGTAGATTTTGGTAAAAATGGATATATTGAGGAATTGGTTTTTATTTTTTTAAACTATGTTCCACCAATTTGACCCTTTTGTAACTTTAACATGTAATAGCTAATTAGTTAACAAATAAGATATATTTTTTTGTTAGGTGCCACTTTGGGGGCTGATATAAAAAACTGCCCCCAAAAAATATTCTTCTTATTTTTTAAAGTTCCTAATATAGCAAATATTTAAAAAAATTATATCAATAGGTTTATTGATAGGCATGTATAGTTTCAATTTCATGTCAATCAGTAAGTACAGAGAAAAAAATATTTACGTTAAGGGTTGCCACTTCCATCATTCCCTTATAATAGGGCTAGGAAATTTTCACATTGTACAATATTAACATGATATGTACAATGTACTGTGTGTTTTATTATAAAAGCTTTAAACATTGTATATGCAACCAGTGGTACATTCGTGTACATATAGTTGCCTACAAATAGTGATCTAGATATCACTGAAATTTGTAAATCTATCAATGATTATAGCTTCTTTAGAGGCTGAAGACGATATTTTGAAAATATTTATTAGGTCTTAGATTTCTATATAGCGATAATCGTGACATTATTGCTAAATAGAGTTATGTATCAGCATGAGTTGAATAATTTATTGTTATGTTACTCCTTTACTGATGATATATACTAATTTTTGTTATCATTGACAATTCAGAATTATAAAGGAATTGGGAAAAAGTTAATATTTTTTGTTTATTTTTATAGAAAACGATGACAAATACTTATATTATGGATATTCTGTTCAAAACGGTTCAAATCAAGTACAATAATTCCTCGCTATAACTTCAATGCTAGGAAAGACGGTCATTTCCGTATTTATATGCATTGTGTATACAATATATAGAATATATTGCGGTCCAATTTATGTAGTATAATTTAATATAATATTATATAAAAATCATACCATAAACATAAATTTGAACAGAAGTTCAAATAAAAATATTTGTGACGTTTTGCCCAGATACGTATTTCAATTGCCAAGCAATCTGCCTCAGTGGTCATCAAGTAGTTTGGATCACTCCACAAAAAAAAATCTTATTTTAATTGTGTATTTGTTTATGAAGCTGTTAAATATTTGAGTTGATGGTAAAGGCCAACATTACATTCCAATGAATCAAATATTAATTCAAAAGAAAGCCAAAGGTTGTTTAACTCTTTGAAGACCAAAAGAAGGGAACAATGAAAAAAAAAATTGTAGTATGACGTAAAAGGGGCAAGCAAATTTCCGAAATAATTAAAACCTGCAATCGAAAAAGGAGGATATCTTTTAAATTTGATATTTAACGTTAATAAAGTGGATTTATTTTAGAAAGGTTTGGCAGTTAAACATTTACATCACAAGAATTTTTTAATTTAGTAATCTGTTCTTTTTCCTCCGTTAATGTATAGTTCTTAAGGACTCCATCTTGAACGTTAAACAAGGTATTAGTGGACTATAAAAAGTTAATCCGGAGATCTAAAACTCTATCGGAAATCGTAGACTCTTTTTGTCATAAAGGAAATCTGATATATTTAATTTCAAAAATTGTTGGCTTATCTACTTTTTAATTAAATAATTCATTTCATTGCGAAGAAATCATAAAAATATTCACCAAAGTTCAAATTGTTTAAGTTATATTTTCGGCTTACAAACTATAACACCGTACAATTTTACACTAAAAATTGTACTAGAATGATGAGTTCGAAGTAAGGAGTGTTTAAAACTGGAATAAAATTTAAAAATTTACGAATCTGGAATTGTTCATTGTCGGGGAATATTTAGTACAAATCGCGATCGAAAAAAAAAACAAAAAACTTACCAGAATGTTGATAAATTAAACTCTAAACTCTTGAACACTTATCTTTTCAACACGTGGAATTTTCACTAATTTTTTTCACAACACCATTGAACTGTTCCAAAACTAAAATGAACCTCACTGGCAATTTCGCCGCCTTTTATAGTCCCCCAATTGGCGAATTTATTTCGAACGAAAATTTTCGACTAAAGTTCGTTTTGAACGAAATTTTTCAACTAAAGTTCGTTTTAGCGAATTTTTTTCGGACGAAAATTTTCGACTAAAGTTCGTTTTGAACGAAATTTTTCAACTAAAGTTCGTTTCTGCGAATTTATTTTGAACGAAAATTTTCGACTAAAGTTCGTTTTGAACGAAATTATTCAACTAAAGTTCGTTTTCACGAATTTATTTCGAACGAAAATTTTCGACTAAAGTTCGTTTTGAACGAAATTATTCAACTAAAGTTCGTTTTTGCGAATTTATTTTGAACGAAAATTTTCGACTAAACTTCGTTTTGAACGAAAATTTTAGACTAAAATTCGTTTTGAACTAAATTATTCAACTAAAGTTCGTTTTTACGAATTTTTTTCGAACGAAAATTTTCAGCTAAAGTTCGTTTTGAACTAAATTATTCAACTAAAGTTCGTTTTTACGAAGTTTTTTCGAACGAAAATTTTCGACTAAAGTTCGTTTTGAACGAAATTTATCAACTAAAGTTCGTTTTTGCGAATTTATTTTGAACGAAAAATTTCGACTAAAGTTCGTTTTGAATGAATTGTTTCAACCAAAGTTCGTCGGCGAATTTTTTTTGAACGAAAGCGAATTTCATTTGAACAAAAACGATTCTTTCTCGATAATCATAAATTATACTGATTTCGTCATTTCCTCTATGTAATTCCAGATCCTATAATTTTTCCTTAGTATTCCTTTTTGAAAAAATGCATATTTTTGTTCTTATTATTTATTTATTTTATTTTAGTCCCAGTATACATTCTATAGAGATGCAAAAAATCTGTACATAGAACTAGAATATTTCATTACAATTGCATATCTTTAAAACAGAGTAATAATATATTGAATTATAGGTAAAAACAAAATTACCAGTAAAGTAAAATTTAAAACTATCTTAATGACTAGTTAATTAAATACCAATTGAGCATATTAATATTTTCTTCAATTGCTTTCGCTTAAAATTAAGAGTTTTAAGGTAGTAAGGTAACTTATTCAAATATTTTATTCCAACAATAGAAGGATTCTTAGTGCTAGTTGTTAGTTTTTGGCAGCGTTAATAAATTAGATCTAGTTTGTGTACACTAGACAGATTCAAAAAAAATGATTAATTTTTTTTTCTTAATTATATCGAAAAATTGTTGGGAATGACAAAAATAAATCCTGTGAAAGTTTAAGCTCTTAATATTAATATTAAGAGGTACCGCATCGCAAATTTCGATTTTCCATTTAAATAACATGGGAACAATATTCTCTTGCACTTTGGAATTTTATAGCTCACGTTGGTGACAATATTTCGGAATGACCAAGGTATATTCTTGTAGAAAATTTGAACGATCTACAAAAAAGGTTTCGTACAAGTTTTTGATATATTTATTCCTTGAGAAGTTATTCGAGGTCAAAGTTGAACTGAAGAGAAATTTTAATATTTTTTCAATTTTTTGACGCAGCCATCAATTTTATGAGAAAAATTTATAGGAAAGTTTTTGTAGAGCACTTTTTTTCCTATAACTTATCCGGGTAAAAGTTTTTGATATTTTTCACAGGACCTAAGTTAGTTGCATTAAACTGAAAATTCCCTGAATTATTATATTTTTAACATAAAAATTATTTTTTTTATTTTAATTAAGTAACTTAAGACCTGTAAAAAATATCAAAAACTTTTATAGACTTAATAAACTTTTATTTGGCATTAATGAACATCTAATGCACTTAAATAAACATTGAAATTTTTTTAGTAACAATTTTGCGTTGCTATCATGTGAAGCTCGAAGACCATACAATACCGAATTTATATTCCTTCGGGTTTTTGGTCTTACCATTTCAACATAGATTTCGGGATAAAAAATATTTTGTAATTTTTACTAACTTGATAAAATGTCTTTAGTACCACTTTTAAATAACTTAAAAGTAGATAAATGGCAATTGAATTACTATTGGTTTAAAAACGGCATTCTTTTCCGGTACACCTAATATATATCTGTGTTTTTAATTTGAAAAAAAAATCATATTTTATTTTTCTGCATAATGCGCTAGGAAACTGATGGAGATCAGTACTTCCAATAAGCTTAAGAACCACTGTTTTAAAAAATTGGCAAAATAAGATCTAAAGCAACGGTTTTCAACCTTTTTTGGTGGCAAACTATTTAATAGACTTAATATGTCTTAAGGTAATGGTTCATAACTTGGGTTCGATCGAACTTCAGAGGTTTGGTGAGTCAGTCTCGCGGGTTTGGCCAAGATTAAAACACACCTCCGACTTATATTACCTATGTTTTAATATAAATCGATGTTTTAAGTTTTAAAAATTCATATTTTACTTTTGTGAATGAGTGAAACTCGTGGAGATTAGAACCTCTAGTTAAGAACCACTGCCCTAATTTTATGCCCCAAATTTTTTCATTAAACTTTTTTATTTGTAGGTTGGTTTCAAAGGCTACGACATCCCCGAAAGTCGTTTAAAAACAACAGCAACGTTCAATTACGGAGGGAAAGATTATAAAATCAGCCACGGAAGTGTTATAATTGCGGCCATCACCAGCTGTACAAACACTAGCAATCCCAGTGTAATGTTGGGTGCTGGTCTTTTGGCCAAAAACGCAGTTGAAGCTGGACTTACTGTAGCTCCCTACATCAAAACATCTCTATCTCCCGGCTCAGGAGTGGTCACTTATTATCTCAAGGTATTATATCTTTAAAAAAAATGTGATGCAAAAGTTTAATTATTTTGGTTTTTAGGCATCAAACGTTTTACCATATTTAGCGGCGTTGGGCTTCGATGTGGTCGGATACGGTTGTATGACATGTATTGGAAATAGTGGAGCAATCGAAGATAATATTGCAAATGCCATCGAATCGAACGATTTAGTTTGTTGTGGAGTTTTATCGGGGAATCGTAACTTTGAAGGCCGTATTCATCCGAATACAAGGGCAAATTATTTAGCCAGTCCGTTGTTGGTGATTGCATACGCAATTGCTGGTACTGTTGATATTGATTTCGAAAAAGAACCACTTGGAATATCTTTATCCGGAAATGCTGTATACTTGCGCGACATTTGGCCGACTCGAGATGTAATTCAAGCGCAAGAAAAGAAGTTTGTGATTCCCGCATTGTTTAAGGAAGTCTATGCGAAAATTGAAGTGGGTTCGGGCACCTGGCAACGGCTGGCGGCTCCCGAAGGAAAGTTGTATCCGTGGCACAGTGACTCGACATATATTAAGCGACCACCGTTCTTTGATGGTATGACGAAGGATTTGCCGTCGTTCAAACCGGTGACGGATGCTCGGGTTTTGTTGAATTTGGGCGATTCGGTTACAACCGATCATATTAGTCCGGCAGGCTCGATCGGACGTACAAGTCCGGCGGCCCGTTATTTAGCTCAACGAGGACTCACCCCCAAAGAGTTCAATTCGTATGGCTCGCGACGAGGCAACGATGATATTATGGCTCGTGGAACATTTGCCAACATTCGGATTGTTAATAAATTTATAGAACAGCCAGGACCTAAAACTATATACTTGCCAACCGGAGAAAAGGTAATAGTAAACATTAATGATTCTCATTTTCTGGAGACTTAGTATTCAATGTTTTTATTAAATTTTTCGTACAACGTTGCGCCACTTTCGCAGCTTCCTCAGGTACTCAATCCATGTACTATAATCGCGGCATTTATACGACTGTCCTTCTTCTCATAATTCTCAGTATCATCTCTTTTTTATCCTCAAAAGAGAGGATACTGAGAATTATGAGAAGGACAGTCGTATAAATGCCGAGATTATTGTTCATGGATTTAACAATTGATGTTTGTAATTGAGTACCTGAGGAAGTTGCGAAAGTGGCGAAAACGTTGCACGAAAGATTTAATAAAAACATCGAATATTAAGTATCCAGAAAATGAGAATCATTAATGTATAATAACCATGAATAAGAATACCAGCAATGGTAATAATAAAGTAGAGTTTCTTTAAGGATGTTATGGAGATGCAATCGAAGACAAAAGTACATAAAAATAGAAAGCCGTAAATAATTACGTCATATACTATACCATAAGATGAATATAGATAATTTTTAACTAATTTTTGGGACTGATCTCTAACTTAACTAGTTTTAGAGATATATAACTTTGAAAAATAGCCATGCGGGCGGACATTTTTGTCCATATCTCATGGTCAAAGAGGAATTTGGTCGCGAAAAGTATACAAAATGTGTTTGTATATCAAGCCGATATTTTAACATAAGTTTCGACATAGGTTCCTATTTGGGGGCCAACTCGCCATGTGGATCCTGCTAGACCCTTTATAGTTATCTGGTAGTATTTTGACATACCTCCGTAACATTCTTAGTCCATGGTTCAAGCATTTTAAAAGCCTTAGAACTCATATTAGATCATTTATAATCATGGAAGACAATTAAGGGAAGCAATTCCCTTTTAATTAATAAGTGAGGAATTAAAAAAAACTAGACAATTTAATCGTACAAGTTCATCATTGGCTAGGTTCTTTAAGGGTCTAAGGTCTGTTTATTAAAACAATTTCTTTATTAATGTTGATAAATCTAAATATAAATATTGTCAACATATTAGTATGTAATGTATGTAGTCAAAGTTGAGGGTATTTTATTCGCATAGCATTGACGTATATATTTTTGCGGATATCTCTAGAAGTGAAAAACTTTAATCGACTTTCCCAAGGTTTAAATAAAATTAACGTTTAAACTAAAAACCTATTTTTTTTTTTTGTAGTTGGATGTATTCGATTGTGCTCAAAAATATGCGGCCGAAAAAATTCCTTTGATCATTTTGGCCGGCAAAGATTATGGATCTGGATCGAGTCGAGACTGGGCGGCCAAAGGACCATACTTATTGGTTTGTATTACACCAAAAAAAAAGAAGAAAATATTTACCCCTTTTGGTTCAAATAAATAAAACAATAGGATATTGATATTTTTATCTGAAATTTTATTTACTGTCAATATAAGGGTCATCCGTAAAAAACGTTCGCTATGCGAGGGGAAAGAGGTTCTGAAAAATTGATCTAGTGGGATATTAAGGGGAGAGGTAAAAATAATAAATTATTCCGAATTTTTCATAATTTTATTTTGGGGAGGGTCTTCCGGAATTTTGGACGTTCATGATGAGAAAAACGGGAATCTTACAAGTATGACAGAATCAGGCAATAGGGGATGGAGATCAGAAAATCTTTTACGGATCATCTTTATATATCTTTGGTTTTTAGGGATTCGTCACAGGATATTATAAGAGAGCAGCCTTAACGTGGGACGTTTAAGGGGAGGGAGGGGTTGAACGAAATCTCACACAATTTCACGTGGGGGGGAGAATGGTTTCGGCAAATATCACGTAGTTTTTTAAATTTTCTTTTTAATGAATCTAATGCAGTCGAAGCATAGATTAACTCATGATGATATTAAGGGATGAGGTTGAGCGTAACCTCACGAAATCTTACCGAGGGGGGAGGGCGAGTCGAAAAATACCTAAAATTGTCTCACGTAATTTATGGATGCCTTCTAATAGAATCCCTGATAAAAAGGATAATTTAAATTTAACAATAGGTTGAAGCATTCTAACTAGGTTGCTAGAAAAATAAGTGATAGAAAAGCTGATATGTATGGAACAAAAAAAGATAAAGATAAAAAATCTACCCTAAAAATATTCATGTCTCGTTCGCGTTAACTCGCCACCCACTTACGGCGTAGTTTTAAATTGCCCTTAATAATATTTTTGATCATATTTAACAATAGGTTGATGTATTCTAACTAGGTTAATAGAAAAACTAATATGTATCTAACAAAAAAGACAAAGATATAAATATGGCCTGTACATGAATGCATTCATATGCGTTTAGCTAGTGACTCCTACGGCTTAAAATTACCATCGTTACAACAGAATTATGTATATATGTTAAACGCTTTTTATTTATTTAGAATATCTTCGATTATCTTTGGAATTGAATTATTTGAAAATATTTTATAATTTTTGCAACAGGGCATTATTATATAAAAAGGATGCTTATTGAATTTTTATTTTGCCGCCAATAACAACTCCTCCCAGCTTGACCTTCGACTTCTCCTGTAAGAAATAAATTGACAACTCTTGATATAGTAAAATAAAGACAACATATACCTACGTCCCTATATATTTTACGTTTATAAGTTGCATTTCCGTCATTTTGAAGTGGTAAAGAAAGGACAATTTGATGTTCACAAAAGTAATTTTAAACCATTTAGAATTATTATAGGTATTTTAAATGTAATTATTTTAAATTGTCTTTTTTTTTTTTTAACAGGGATATTAATTGTGATGCAATAGGGGTTACCTCTGCCGAAAGGGCTTAAAGTACAATAAAATTTCAATCGTTTTAACTATGATTTATATTAACTTCTTCTCAAGACCATTAGAAATATTTTCTTTTGCCAATTTGATGTCTTATCTAATAGTCTTCGATTTGAATATAAATCTAGGAAAACATAACTAAACATTTATTTATTTTTTTTAGGGAGTCAAAGCCGTCATTGCAGAATCATTCGAACGAATTCATCGATCTAATTTAGTCGGAATGGGCATAATTCCATTGCAATATCTTGATGGCCAAAATGCGACTTCGTTAGGCCTAACTGGCTATGAAACATATAACATTGATTTGCCGGAAGACTGTAAACCAGGCCAACAAATCACAGTCCATGCTGATGGTCAAAAAAGCTTTAATGTAATCCTCAGATTCGATACCGAAGTCGATTTAACATATTTCAAACACGGTGGCGTCTTAAACTACATGGTCCGAAAAATGTGTGCTTAACTATTTCATTGGTTTTAAGTTCTGTTTTCAACGAAAGAAAATATTCTTGGCGTTTTTGTCTTTCACCTTTTATTTGCAATAATTCATCACAGATATTTGTTTTAGTTATAAAATATAAGAGGCATAGGTATGCTTTAAATTGATGCAATGTTGTTGATTCAATTTCCGAGGAAATTTATCATAATTATTAGGAATAAAATATTGAATTAATAACACAGGGTTGCCGGTTTAAATTATACCTGTGCCAAAATATATTCTAGTAATAGGCATTGGAAAGACAAAGAAGCCAACATAAAACTAATATTTTTCTAAGTGGGAGCAGATGTTTTTTTTAAGTTTATAGTACGAATTTTATAATGAATATATTTTTAATGAATTAACGGTTATTGTATAAAAAAATATCATTATGTTGGTCATTGTAATTAATAAAGAAATTTTAATCTCGGGCTTATATTTAACTGTTAGTTAACAATGGTGTATGATGTATATTGAACCTCAGTTAAACCAAGGATAAGGTTGTTTGTTATCTTGATTTATCGTCTTTCTTTTCTTGGAAATAAAATGCGATTACGTAAATTGGGCCAAACGAAATTGTAAACTTTTATCACATTTTAAGGTTATAAAGCTATAATATAGGCATTGGGGATTGCAAAACAAAGCGATAAGGATGAGAAGGCTGAACGAAAATGTTATAAAAATATTAATTTGTTGCGTGTTTTAAATTATTTTAAGTAATGAAATACGTAACGCGAAAAATGAAACGAGTATTAATTTCAATATTAATTTTATTATTGGGTGAGTTTCGGGCGATACGAAAAACATTTGGAAACATTGAGGTTATGGTCAATTCAAAACATTGCACTTTTCCCAAACATTTGTTGCAGTTTTTGGGTTCTATATCACATGGGTCGACACTGAACGGGAATTCGATAAGAAATCCAACGTTTTCGAGCCAATGTCCAACGAAATTGTGCAAGTACAATTGGAAAATCGACGTCGGGAAAGTGATATCAAAGATCTCGACGAAGCCAAGGGGAAGATTAAAATGTTGGAGACTAAGTTGATGCAACTTGAAGCTAGAATCCCTAAAAAGCATCCTGATGTTAAATTTTTAAACTATCGACAAAGGAAACGAATTTTGGTAGTTATTTTCTGCTACGCTAATATGTTTGTTTTTGTAGCTTCTTTTCGTATATTCTAATCAAATCTCAAGAAGATGTAAACATTAAGAAAGATTTACTGTTGTAGAGAAAGAATATGTGAAAGTTAGTTGGGAAATACACAAAAAAAGCCCTAAAAATTGAAGTCGAAATAGACATATAATCATTATTTACCATCGCTTTATAACTACTAAGATTTTTAGCGACTCTAGGATTAATAAAAATCCATTATTGGGAACCCAACACTTACCAGTATTGGAATGGCCATCTAGACCACTTGGCCATCAATAAACTCGAGTAAAAGATTGAATTGGAAAGGATTTTCAATTTAGATTTCCATTGTTACTTTATTTTCAATCAATTCTAATCATATGTTGGACTCAAGTGTACTTTTGCACACCCTAATCTGGCAATGTTGCATTTTCGACTTTGTTTTTAATTTAATTCGCGATATTTTTGTTAATTCAATTCTAATATGGTATAATTCTCTCTTTTGTGGATAAATTTTCAGTATGGACCGATTTAATCGCGAATTAAATTAAAAACAAAGTCGAAAATGAAACGTTGCCAGATTGTAGGTGTGCTAAAGTACACATGAGCCATATCTTGTATATCTAGCTTTATAATCAATTAAGCAGATAATATATTATAATAATAAAATATTAGCTTTATAATAAATATAATATATAACCAAATTGAGTAGACTGGTCTGGATCAGTAGGATTTCGCTCTTTTTTAAATTCAATTAGGCTCCACAGTAGTAAATCCAGGATTTTCCTATACGCTTTGTTGGCTAGCTGCAAAAGTATTAAGAAATATAAATATATTTTCCTATATTATTCCTGTAGCAAATAAAATGAAAAATGCCACATCTAAATGGCCATATTATAAGCTGTATATTAGACTGATTCAAAAAAAATATGATTTTTTTTCTTAATTATATTAAAAACATTGTTGGGAAAGACAAAAAAAAATCCTGTGAAAATTTAAGCTCTTTATATTAATATTAAGAGGTGTCGCATCGCAAATTTCGATTTTCCATTTAAATAACATGGGAACAATATTCTCTTGCTCTTTGGAATTTTATAGCTCACGTTGGTGACAATATTTCGGAATGACCAAGGTATACTCTTGTAGAAAATTAAACGATCTACAAAAAAAGGCTTGTACAAGTTTTTGATATATTTACTCCTTCAAAAGTTATTCGAGGTCAAAGTTGAACTAAAGAGAAATTTTACGCAACCGTCAATTTTATGAGAAAATTTTATAGGACATTTTTTGTAGAGCTCATTTTTTTCCATAACTTATCTCTATAAAAGTGTTTGATATTTTTCACAGGTCCTAAGTTATTTAATTAAAATAAAAAATAATAATTTTTATGTTAAAAATATAATAATTCAGGGAATTTTCAGTTTAATGCAAATAACTTGTAACCTGTAAAAAATATCAAAAACTTTTATAGAGATAAGTTTTAGAAAAAAAAGTGCTCAACAAAAAATGTCCTATAAAATTTTCTCATAAAATTGACGGTTGCGTAAAATTTCTCTTTAGTTCAACTTTGACCTCGAATAACTTTTGAAGGAATAAATAAATCAAAAATTTATATAAGACCTTTTTTGTAGATCGTTCAATTTTCTACAATAATATACCTTGGTCATTGCTAAACATTGTCACCAACGTGAGCTATAAAATTCCAAAGTGCAAGAGAATATTGTTCCCATGGTATTTAAATGGAAAATCGAAATTTGCGATGCGGCACATCTTAATATTAAGAGCTTAAACTTTCAAAGGATTTTTTTTTGTCATTCCCAACAATATTTTCGATATAATTAAAGAAAAAAAATTATAATTTTTTAAAATCAGTCTATTGTATATGGGTAATTCTCATGAAATATCGAAATTCTTATCCTTGCACTCTTTACTAATCGACCTATGATGGTAATTTTTTTCCCTGAAAAGAGAATAACCTGGGTTAATGGTGTTGATTATAGTTTACAAATATTAGCCAGGATTTTTTATTTATTTATTCTTTTACTACTAGTGGTATTTCTATCGAGGTGCATTACACCTGTTCATATTACCAGAAGACCTATAAAATTTATACAAATAAGTATAATTAATAAAATTTATCAAATTAGTACAAAAGATAAGAATAAATAGGATTTCTAGCAAAGAGATTTAATAAATTTCGCCCTAATAGGCATGCACATCCATCGCATTAAGTCTCTGCTGAGCGATTAGGTTTAAAGAGTTTAATTTTTAACTAATTTTTATGTATCCTGGAAGCTTTTATTATTACTTTTATTAACTGTACCGTAATCTACTTTTATTTATCTATAAAATAAATCATCACAAGGATTATTGTTGACAAAATTAAAGGGGCCGAAACGTCGCGAATAAAAATCAAATTTGAACTGCTTATTTTGATTATAATCCTCTGAGAATTTGTATTAATCTGTACTGTCTAATATTATAGCATTCCTTGTGTTTTAGATCCGGAATTTTCACTCATAGATAGATAAACCAACCCTCGAAATAGTTACTTAGTAGATTAATAATCCTTAATCCTTTACGATTTTTTACGACCAAGGATCTGAAATTTTACCATTAGTTTTTATATTAAAAGTTTGAGGTCAGGTCGTTATTCAAGGGTTATTCTATAGCAAAAATTTAGTTAGTTGGGTCAAATAGAAATTCGAAAAAAACCTTTATAGCTTAGGAGGAGACCTTACTGTATATATCTTACCATAGTCCTAATAAATAATCAACTTCGTTTTCCAGATAACTGGAGGTGCTGGATTTGTTGGATCCCATTTAGTCGATCGCCTCATGATGGAAGGACATGAAGTCATTGTGGCCGATAATTTCTATACAGGACGTAAAAATAATGTGGAACATTGGTTGGGCCACGAAAACTTTGAACTAATCCACCATGACATTGTAAATCCGTTATTTATTGAAGTAGACGAAATCTATCATCTGGCCAGTCCTGCAAGTCCCCCGCACTATATGCAAAACCCTGTAAAAACGATAAAAACTAACACACTTGGTACTATAAACGTCCTAGGTAAACAATCAAATAATTGCATTAAAAAAAAGCAGTTTTTAACTTATTTTTCTTTAGGTTTGGCGAAACGTGTTCGGGCTAAAGTTTTAATTGCAAGCACATCGGAAGTTTACGGAGATCCTGCCATACATCCTCAGCCGGAAACCTATTGGGGCCACGTGAATCCTATTGGTTAAAACTTTTGATTATTGTTGCTCGTAAATTTACGTTGGTTTATGTTTTAGGTCCTCGGGCATGTTATGACGAAGGAAAAAGGGTTTCGGAAACATTGAGTTATGCATATGCAAAACAAGAAAATGTTGATGTTCGAGTGGCACGAATTTTCAACACCTACGGCCCTCGTATGCATCTAAACGATGGACGAGTGGTGTCTAATTTTATTCTACAAGCTTTACAAAACGATGCCATTACAGTACGTTCTAAAAATTTACCATGGTTTATTTAACACTTCCTTAAAAGTAGTGTTATATTTATATATATTTATAACTTATAAAATAAGAAATTTAAAAAAAATAATGTAGGAAATTAACACTTAAGGTTGTTTAGAAGTGCGGTGGGGAATTATAACAAAAAGAGGGATTTTCATGTATACATTCGGATTAAATTTTAACACAACTTTCTAACTTTACGTGAAAATATTTTGCTTAGAAGCCTCAAAAAGTTGATGATTTTGGTATTATCGGCGCGGAATATTTCAAAGAATGTATCGCTATTTTTTTAAAAAAAATTCATTTCTACATTGATTACAATCACGCATAACTTTTGCCATTTACCCTGTGTTAAGTGGTTTCAAAATTACGTAACTTCACGATTTGTTTACTTCATTAATAAGTCCTAAATCGAATTAAAATTTTACAGAAAAATGGTTCAAATAGTTGACTACCTATAGTATTATTTGAATTTTTTTCTCATTACTTTTGACTTTCTTCTAAACAAGCTTAATATAACTTAATAGAGTAAACAGTGCTTATAGCACTATAGATCTTCACACATTTATTCCATTCCTAAATCTTTCATAAATACTCAATAAAAATATCACCACAGGTGGTGATGGATTTTGTGGAATACATTATGAAGATATAGAAAACACTAATCGGCATAGATTGTACCCAAAACTTATGTAATAATTTTTTTTTAGATTTACGGTAGTGGTATTCAAACCCGATCTTTTCAATACGTATCTGATCTAGTCGATGGACTGTTATTATTGATGGAATCAAACTATACTCAGCCTGTAAATTTAGGAAATCCTGTGGAACATTCAATCGAAGGTAAATTTAAAAAGGATAAAATATATATTTTTCCTAATCTTTAAATTCTTTCTTAATTGAATCCTTACTAATATTATAAACGCGAAAGTTTGTATGTATGGATTTAGGGATGTTTGTTACTCTTTTACGTAAAAACTACTGAATGAATTTTAATGAAACTTCACAATAATATAGCCTTATGCATTGGAAGAACTATAGGCTACAATTTACAAAAATATTATTTGAATTGTCTAAAATATAACGATAATTCTGACGAGTACTGTAAAAACCGTTAGAATTACACAGATATAATGTACCATGGTAATTTTTATCTTTTATATATATAAGCCATTATCGCCGAAAAGAATATTAAATTTATTAACGTCTGATAACAGTCGACTAATATCGATGAACAAATACTTCTCAACAAATTCAAAACGGATTAATGTTCAAATTGAATGGATTATGCATTAAAGAATAAATAAACGAATTTTTAGATTGTTAGATGGCAATACAGTGACGTATGAAGTTTAAATAGTTGTTCACTGAAATTTTCCAATTTTCGGTAGGTTTTGATAGTCAAATACGAAGATTAAATAATTATACATAAACATCAGGGAAGTTATTTTTTTTATAATCAGTTGAATTTGATTCTTCTACCACCAATTCGATGTATCAACATAGGTTGCAGATATATATGCATATTAGACTGATTCAAAAAAATTATAATTTTTTTTTTCTTAATTATAACGAAAATATTGTTGGGAATGACAAAAAAAAATCCTGTGAAAGTTTAAGCTCTTAATATTAATATTAAAAGGTACCGCATCGCAAATTTCGATTTTCCATTTAATTAATATGGGAACAATATTCTCTTGCATTTTGGAATTTTATAGCTCACGTTGGTGACAATATTTCGGAATGACCAAAGTATATTCATGTAGAAAATTGAACGATCTACAAAAAAGGTCTCGAACAAGTTTTTGATAGATTTATTCCTTCAAAAGTTATTCGAGGTCAAAGTTGAACTAAAGAGAAATTTTAATATTTTTTCAATTTTTTGACGCAACTATTAATTTTATGAGAAAATTTATTAGGACTTTTTTTGTAGAGCACTTTTTTTTTTATAAATTATCTTTAGAAAAGTTTTTGATATTTTTCACAGTTCTAAGTTATTTAATTAAAATAAAAAAAAAATTATGTTAAAAATATAATAATTCAGGGAATTTTCAGTTTAAAGCAAATAACTTAGAGCCTGTGAAAAATATCAAAAACTTTTATAGAGATAAGTTATAGGAAAAAAAGTGCTCTACAAAAAATGTTCTATAAAATTTTCTCATAAAATTGATGGTTGCGTCAAAAAATTGAAAAAATATTAAAATTTCTCTTTAGTTTAACTTTGACCTCGAATAAATTTTGAAGGAATAAATATATCAAAAACTTGTTAGAGACCTTTTTTGTAGATCGTTCAATTTTCTACAAGAATATACCTTAATCATTCCGAAATATTGTCACCAACGTGAGCTATAAAATTCCAAAGTGCAAAAGAATATTGTTCCCATGTTATTTAAATGGAAAATCGAAATTGCTATGCGGCACCTCTTAATATTAATATTAAGAGCTTAAACTTTCACAGGATTTTTTTTGTCATTTCCAACAATATTTTTGATATAATTAAGGAAAAAAAATATAATTGTTTTGAATTATGGGTCTATTATGGGACCTATTCTATTCTTGATTTTTAGCAAAAACTTACACATTTGTCAAGAAATCAACTTTTCGCAATATGGCAGTACACGATTTGATCTCGTGCCAAATGACACTAGTACTTTCGACATCAATTTCTGACCAAAATATGGCATTTATGGAATGTTGGTAAACATCTTGTTTGTAGGAAATATCCTCAGCTTTCATTTTGATAATAACCATTTTCTTTGTATCTAGCACGGTTCAAAAGTTATAATGAAAATGAAATAATTTTTATCTTCTTTTTGCGAAGGGGAGGCAATGACGGATTTTTTAGTTGAAATCATATTTGAGACCTATTGATCAATAAATATATCTAATAATTGGCGTCTACGTATTTTTTGAAAGAAAAAATTCTAATGCCCGAACAGTTTGGAATCAGATCTAGGCATTCCACAACAATGCAACTCTACAGAATATGTGACCATATAACTGACGCCTTTAACAGTAATAAACACACAGGAATGGCTCTACTTGACATTGAAAAGGCTTTTGATATTTTATGGCATGAAGGGCTAATGTACAAATTAATTAAAATGAAATTCTCTAGATAAATTATAATAATAATATGGAGTTATCTAAAAGAGCGCCAATTTTGTGTGCAAATCAAAAATGAAATGTCTAATAGCTGATTAATTAAGGCTGGAGTCCCTCAAGGGGCTATTGTGGGTCTTATTATATTTATTCTATATATAAATGATATCCCGCGGACACCCGAAACTTTCCTTGCCCTATATGCTGACGATACAGCAAGTTTTGCATCCTCCTGGAGAGCTGAAACAGTGGTCAACAGAATAACCAAAGCCTTAAAAAAATGATTTTTAAAAAATGGAAAATAAAGGCCCATAATAACAAAACTGAAGCTATCCTATTCACTAGAAGAAGACCCAACAAGCATAAAAAGGTATCAGTAAATGGGAGAAATATAGAACGGGCAAAAACAGGTCAATACTTCAGGATGCAACTGGATTCCAGACTCAATTTTGCTGAACACACCAAACTATCTAAAAACAAATTAATGGCCCGACTAGCATCTTATATCCATCGCTAAATAAACAATCAAGGTAGTTTACCTGCAATAATTATAATTTATAAAACAGTCCTTAGACCAGTGCTTACATATGCATGTCCAGTCTGGAGTTCAGTAAGCAAAACCAAGTATCTGAAAATACAAAGAGTCCAAAATAAATTACTAAGAATGCTGGGAAACTACCCAGCCAAATACAAGGTACATGATCTTTATGAGGAATTAAGGATACTACCGGTAGATTTATATATCCTCGCCTTGTCGCGGAAATTCTACACAAATTGTAGAAGTGGGCCTAGCCATAATTAGAAGTATCAGTGACTACACCCTCGATGGTCTACTCCACAAATACAGAAAATACAAACATAAAAGAATAAGACACATGGTCTTGAAAGCAGAAACAATATTCGGGATTTTTTAAGAATTGCCATCTATTTTTCCCCAACTGCAATATCATAAAGTAATCTCTATCCTAGATCAGGATCTACAGACGCTGCTTGGATGGTTTATGCAAGGTACATCACACTTAAAATTAAAAACAAATTGTAAATAAAAGTATTTGTATATATTTTATAAAAAGAATAAATTTTATTTATTTTTACAGTTTCCAATACAGTTTGCATTTGTAATGTCGATAGATAAATCGCAAAATGTTTTGGGTATCAATTTTAAAAATTCATACACTCTAGAAAACGAAACTAACAATATTGTGTGTTATAAATTATAACAATAAACAGTAAACTTAGTCTCTGAAATATTTGAACAGGACAACATATGTCCAATTAGAAAGTTAAAAACCTAAAGACAAATTGTGTATACAATATATAAAATATATTGCAGTCCAATTTATGTAGTAATACATACTACATAAATACTACATAACTTGATATAAATACTACATAAATTGGACTGCAATATATTTTATATATTGTATACACAGTATAACTGTTCAAAGTCAGCGAAAAAATCTTATTTGGACTAAAGACAAATATTCTTAATTGAAATTTCAACTGTCTATTTTATTTTTTTTAGAATTTGCCAGTATTATTAAGGACCTGGTTGGTGCTACAAGTATAATTCGTTCGATCGCTCCCATGGAAGACGATCCGCAACGCCGTAAACCGGACATAACCCGTGCCAAAACGTACCTAAATTGGGAACCTAAAGTGACATAAAAAACTGCAAATTTTAACAAGAATTATTAACAGAAATTATTTTTTTTCAGGTATCTCTTCAGAAAGGCCTACAAAAGACGGTGGCATACTTTCGCGGAGAACTTGAACGAACCAGTCACTCGCAACGGAATAACTATGTTCCTGAAGCATAAAAACGAAATGTGATTTAAATGCAATGTACATAGACTTTTTATATCGATAATTGTAATATATTTTTAAATTGAATTTAACGCATTAAATCGAGGACCAGAAAATTAGTGTAAGGTATATTAACTTTTTTAAAAATGCCTCCCAATCTAGTTACTTAAATTTTCAATCTAGTGACATTTGCGAATTGGTTCATGTCTAACTTCACACCTAATTTCAGCTGCTCGAATAGAAACAAATTAGCAAATAAAAATTATGTGTGTGATGTCGTACTTGTCAAATAAAACAGACGTATTTTCAAATTAATAATTTAATTAATCGAATTAATAGTATAGATCAATTCTCATTTCACGTCCAATCAATAAAACTGCCACAAAACTCAATTGGAAACCAGTCAACATTGACAATGTTAAAGTAAATGTCATGTTTCGGGAACATTGAGGACCACTGGGTGTTCATTGAGGAAAAACGGAGTCTAACTTAATTTGTGTGTTTTTTTTCATTGGAAATAGAGGAAAACCATGAAACATTTGTATTAATAAAGTGCAACAATTTGTGATTGGGATCATATAGAACATATACATATATTACGTATAACACTTATAATTTTGCATATTCTTTATGTGCTTAATCCTTCTTTTATCTTAAAAAAAAAATGAAACTGAGACTTTTCTGAGGTAATTTTATCATTCGGTAGTAATTTTTAAATTTCCATTAAACATTCATAAATAAGAATGCTATAAATGAATCATTTTCATGACTAATTAATGGACTACATTAGTTCAATCGCATTATAAATTCCATTTTTTTTTTTAAAAATATTTCATTTTAAATCATCATTTTCAAAGTTATTTAACCAAAAAAAAAAATAAATCAATAAACCATTCAATTTGCGATAAGCGTTTTGTTTTGTTAAAATTCTTTCTAATTATAAATTAGTTTTCCACTTGTCCTTGGTTTTTATTTCTTTTTGTTCCGACCCAAGCCTAATATGTATATATTATTTTTTTTTTGTTCTAGATATCAACCAGGAAAATGATTAATGTTACAAATTTCAATTGAAAATCAATGGAGACAATTTGGAATTGATTAGTGGGGAAAAAAAAATCGTAAATAGCAGGGAAGTGATAAGAAAAATGCGTCCGCATATCATAAATCAAATTCTATATATATCAACGCTGTTGACAATATCCAGCGCTGATATTTTTGTCTTTCAAGAGGTATGTGAAAAGAATCATTGGCTGATAACAGAAAATATTCGGATGTAAACCTTTTAAGATAATTTACTATTAATTATTCTGATGTATCATTAAGTAAACATCATTTTTTCTATAAAGACATCATTACATGTCTGGGAATAACTTTTTATTTCAGCAAAATTTTTCATTGATATTTCACATAAAAAAATATTTAAAAAGTTTTCAAACGAATAGACTTATAGAGATAACATGTTAACGATTTCTATGCAAAGGGTCTAGCAGGATCCACATGGCGAGTTGGCCCCCAAATATGAAACCTATATCGAAACTTCTATTAAAATATCGGCTTGATATACAAACACATTTTTATATACTTTTCGCGACCAAATTTCTCTTTAACTTTGAGATATGAGCAAAAATGTCCCCCCGCATGGCTATTTTTCAAAGTTATATATCTCAAAAACTAATTGAGCTAGAGAAGTGAAACCAACGTGAGGCTTTAGATTATTTTACAGAGTATATCATAAATTTTTTTGAAATTTTTAGAAAAAAAAATTATACAAAAAAAGTCCAAAAAACAAATGAAATAATTTTTTTTATGTGTTCTCTGAAAATGACAAGCACGAAAAAAATATATTTTATGCTTCTACATGAGCACTATAACTCATAAAAATTACGTGAAAAAATAGTTGGTGCAACATCTTGAAAAAAAATGAAATATGATTTACGCCTACTAGTATACCTCGGTTTTATTTTTTTTCGAAGTGTTTCACCAACTTTTTTTCTCACAAAACTTCAATAAAAAATAGGCCACATATAGGTGCAAAACATATATTATTTTCATAATTGTAAGTCTAAGGAAACATAAAAAAAATATTTTTTATTATTTTTCTATATTTACTCTTAAGATAATTACCTTCAAGATCAAAATAATTGATCCCAAAAGAAAAAAAAAACAACTAGTGTTCAATTTTTATTAAAATAAGAATAAAAAAAAATATCGTGACTGTTATAATTTATTACAACTGAAATACAATGCGTCTCCAATTAATTCTGGGTACATAATGATGGCATCTTAATTACTTGGTTTTCTTCGTTTAGCTTAGGATATTATTCACTGGCTCATACCAAAATTTTTACAGGTTCTACCTAAAGTGGGCAAATAAATGAACTATCAAACAATATCTTAAAACAATGTGTAAAATAAGCACCTAATATCATTAGAGTACAAGTAAAATCAAGACATATGTATAAATAGCAAAGACGGTCGAATATACAATGATTATATTTCGAATGACAAAGATTGTAACAGTATTTTCCGTTATTCCAGTGATTCTCCAATAGAAACTTTACAGTGGGATATTGTTCTCATGCAACAGCTTTTATTTGTTATTTTTCATATGAACAATAATTATCCAGAATTCTGCGTCCTTCGAGATACTAACTAAATTATTTTAGGTTCATAATATTCCAGTTGTAAAAAATATAACAGTGACGATATTTTTTTTTATTGGCTACTTATACAAAATGTATATTACATATGATATGAATTAATTGTTTATCAATATAGCATGGATCATATGTTCGAAAAATATTTACCGAAAATATTTACCTTATAGAAGTAGATTGTTGGCATAAAATTTCATGTAGATATGTATAAACAATCCTTAATAGCACTGTCCTAAAAATTATATTAGTACAATAGCAATGGTATATTTTATTTACCCATTTAAATCTACGAATTGAAACTGATTTTTAATTCAAATATAGAAAAATAGAATGTAATATCATGGATCAATCGGCATTCTTTAGATTATTGGAAATTTTGTATTGAATAATTTCAAAAAAATATTTTTCTTTCAAATGCATTTTAATTCTTATAATAATAATAATAATAGGCAAACGTATGTAATATGTATGTATATATGTTGGTAAAGACAGAGAACAAATATTGTAAACCCATACGTATGAGTGAAATACAATCATTGTCTAAAATTTAAACTGAATCTTTGTTATTATGGTTTCAATAGTAATTTTTATTTCATTCAATCAATTGCCAATTTTTAGCATTTATCAGTTGTATCAGTATTAGGCGGCGGTGAATATTTCACGGGAAATTACTAGTTATGTATTAATATGCATATTGTTTAGGCGATAAAATTTGATAACATTTAGTTCGACGATGTTTTTGTTCTAGATATTAGGGGGACCGGAAAGTATTGTCATAATTTAAACACAAAATTTTGTTGCAACTATTGATTTTAAATCAATGATATAATCAGCCTCAATAGTATCAACGTTTTGACATCTAGTGTGCAATTTTTTAATGTCAAAATAGTAAAAATCAATTGATTACTAAGGAATATATCAAAAAATCATTTAAGATTTCAATTTTTTTACCACTTAGTAAATAAACGACTGAAATAAATAGAAATCCGATGAAATAACTTTGGACAGTTATAATGGGTACGAAAATATCACCTCCCTCTTAATTGATTAGGGTTTTTCCAGGGCTTTTCTTCTGCAAAGAAGTCTTGCATTACCGCGTTGCAGCATAGAATTTTATCAGTTAACAGTCTTTGGACTCTTTTGGGTATTTCGCCGATCGATTAAGATCGATTGGAATTATTTAACAGCTCTTCAACTTTCTGGCATACATTTGGCACCATTTCCCCCTCTTAACTTTTTATTGGTTAAATTTGTTGTCATATTTCGTTGGTACCAGTTGGCGAAAGGAAAATGATCGAATTTGAACTTAAAAAAATTCATTTGGCATTAATGAACATCAAATGCACTTAGATAAACATTGAAAATGTTTTTAGTAACAACTTTGCGTTGCTACCCTGTGAAACTTGAAGAGTATACAATACCAAATTTATATTCTTTCAGATTTTTGATCCTACCATTTCAATATAGATTTTGGAATAACAAATATTTTGCAATTTTTTACTAAATAAGCTGTTTCTGATCCCTCCCCTCATTGTCACGCTATGTCATTCTTTCTGTGACCCCCCTAGAAATATTTCGTCACAAAACTAAGACCCCCCCCCGAATATGATAAATTTCAATTAAAAGTGCACAAGTTTCTATATATTTAAAAACTCTATACATTTAATATTTACTAAATACAAAATTAATGACTTTTTATCATGATAAAAATTGAAAAAGAAAAATAGTCGAAAGAAATATTAATTTAAAATTTGTTGACGAACGGTAAACGTCACGTTACCGAAGACTCCCTCCCTGTCATATTTTGTCACACTTAGCAAAACCCCTCTCCCCTTGTATGCGAATGTATTTTATGAACGGCCCCTAAGTGGATAAATTATTCTAATCCTAAAATGGCTTTAGTACCACTTTGAAATAACTTATAAGCAGATATGACTATTGTCTTAAAAATGACATTATTTTCCGGTACACCTAATAAATTCATATACAATTAAGGTAATATAAAAGAATCTTAAATCTTCAAATAATTTTAATTATGTGTTAAATTATAAAAAAAATGTTTAATAATTGTTTTTTTTTTTTTTTTTAATTTGAAACCATTTAACTGGAAATAGAAACTTATTTCTAAAAAAGATTTAATTTAATTGATATAATTCACTATTTATTTGTATATAAAAATTTAAAATTTCCCTCTGACCATAACGCTTGCGCAAAACACCAATTGGTTCATATTTTGTTTTTCAATTGTTATCGTCCATGATGCTAAGCGAAAATCAAAATTAAAATGTAAAATCTAAAAAAAAATATACAATTGTACAATTTTTTAATTTATTAAACTAAAAATATTAAATCAAATTCAATATTTTTCTCAGAAACCACAGCGAATAGGCGTCGATGAATTCCAAGACCTTCCAGCACGTTTTGGCAGTCCAATACCATTTGATGGTAAAACATTTATTGACATTTATTTTATTATTATTTTTTTTTTAAATCTTTGATTTATTGTAGGAATTAAAACACATTTAGTCATAGCTGATCCAATTGACGGATGTTCACCGCTAAAAAAGCCGCCAAATTTGATTGATCCCATCTACGTGGACAATTGGTTTGTTCTTATTCAACGCTATAATTGTACATTCGAGACAAAAATTCGAAATGCTCAGCTAGCCGGATACGACGGCGCTATCGTATACAACGTGAATTCAAGTGATTTAGGTATAGAAACATTGCAATTTTTTTTGAACGATTTCAATGAATCATGATTTTATATTTTAGAACCAATGTCAGCGAAAAATCCGGAAAGTATCTTCATTCCGTCAGTGTTCGTCGGATGGGACGATGGTGAATTTCTCAAAGCATATGCATTTGTTCAGCCGAATGCTACCGAAATTTATTATTTAGTCATCACAAACGATACGCCCTTTAATATAAATACTCATCTATTGTTGCCCTTTGCCATTGTCGTTGGAATATGTTTTATCGTTATGCTGATTTGTGTGGTAAGTTTCTGGACATGTCACAAAAGTCACTTGTCTTATGGGATATTCGTTTTGACTTTCAGATTGTTAAGTGTATAAAAAATCGACGACGGCTACAGAGATATCGTTTGCCGTCGTCATCGCTAAATAAAATTGCTACGTGCAAATTTGCAAAAGATGATCCCTATGATACTTGTGCGATTTGTTTGGAAGATTATTTGGAAGGGGACAAGTTACGAGTGCTACCCTGTGCTCATGGTGAGTTTAAACGGCAAATATTCCGTCACATATTGTTTGAAATTATATATTAGTGGAATTATATATTAATATCAGACTTTTGCAATAGGAATGCTTAGCTACTTATTTACGGGTAATTCTCATGAAATATCGAAATTCTTGTCCTTTTAGTTGTTACAAAAATCTAGGCGACCTATAATGGTAACTTTTTCATGAAAAGAGCATTACTTGGGGGGCATTCCATGGTGACTAGTGGGACATTTGACTTTGAATTTCGACTAATTATGAGCTATAATTAGATGACTGAAACTAGTATAATCACAATATGTATCTCATTTCATAGAAAAATAACCAATTAATAACATCACTTAATAAAAAAAAAAAAAACTTTTTTTTTCTTAATTTCTTGTAATTGTCACTTGAATTAGTGTGACTAGTGGGACACCAAAAAATCCTTCTCTCTTACTATGGCGCACCTAAAGACAAACTTCAGTTCGACTACTAAATTTTCAATAGAGATTTTCCTCCTTCTACTATATTTATCTCACATTATTTCATTTTCATCAAATATTAGACTAATTACTTACATAGAAGAAATTAAAAAAAAATATATATTGTGGCTGGTGGGACAAGTACAGAATGTGTAAACCAAATTTTTCGTTAATGACATTTTTATAGTTTTTCTATCTTTGTATTGTTAATTGGGCAACATTTTGGTGGAGCTTTTTGATTTAAAGTAGAATTTTATTTATTTTTATACATTTATATATTTTCGGTAACACAAGAATATCGTTAAAACTTATTTTTTTTCAATAAGTTCCGAATAAACATTAAATTTATTTTTATTCAATCATTATCCTTGAAGAATAAAGTCCAGTGTCTTACATTATTGGAGTATGATGATGTTGCCGTCAAATAATAACTAATGCTTTTATTGTCATCAGCTTTAAAATAATGGTGTTTTCTAATGCATGGATTTTTTTTTGTTTTGCCAGTGTTTGTTAAGATGTGAATGATTTTTTTTTAATATCATCTGCTCCAACAAAGAAAAAATAGAAGTCATTGATACCTTTTAACACTAAATAGTCGTGGCAGTCTTTACTATTTTTAATTACTGCTTTTCTTGTCATAATAGCAGACCAAAGAATTCGTTTTGCTATTGCTCCGATACCATCAACTGCTCCTTTACCATGACCAGAAGCAAAAAAAACTCCAATTCTATCCAATTCAAAAAAAATTCTATCATGTATTGGCTATAAGCTATAGTCCCACCAATCAATGTCCTATAAAATTTTCTTATAAAATTGATGGTTGCGTCAAAAAATTGAAAAAATATTAAAATTTCTTTTTAGTTCAACTTTGACCTCGAATAACTTTTGAAGGAATAAATATATCAAAAACTTGTCCGAGACATTTTTTGTAGATCGTTCAATTTTCTACAAGAATATACCTTGGTCATTCCGAAATATTGTCACCAATGTGAGCTATAAAATTCCAAAGTGCGAGAGAATATTGTTCCCATGTTATTTAAATGGAAAATCGAAATTTGCGATGCGGCACCTCTTAATATTAATATTAAGAGCTTAAACTAAGAGAATTTTTAATATTTTTTCATTTTTTTGGCGCAACCATCAATTTTATGAGAAAATTTTATAGGATATTTTTTGTAGAGCACTTTTTTTCCTATAACTTATCTCTATAATAGTTTTTGATATTTTTCACATGTCCTAAGTTATTTAATTACGATAAAAAAAATAATTTTTATGTTAAAAATATAATAATTCAGGGAATTTTCAGTTTAATGCAAATAACTTAGGACCTGTAAAAAATATCAAAAACTTTTAAAGAGATAAGTTGTAGCAAAAAAAAGTGCTCTACAAAAAATGTCCTATAAAGTTTTCTCATAAAATTGATAGTTGCGTCAAAATATTGAAAAAATATTAAAATTTCTCTTTAGTTTAACTTTGACGTTGAATAACTTTTGAAGGAATAAATATATTAAAAACTTGTGCGAGACCTTTTTTGTAGATCGTTCAATTTTCTACAAGAATATATCTTGGTCATTCCGAAATATTGTCACCAACGTGAGCTATAAAATTCCAAAGTGCAAGAGAATATTGTTTCCATGTTATTTAAATGGAAAATCGAAGTTTGCGATGCGGCACCTCTTAATATTAATATTAAGAGCTTAAACTTTCACAGATTTTTTTTTGTCGTTCCCAACAATATTTTCGATATAATTAAGAAAAAAAAATCATCATTTTTTTTGAATCAGTCTAATATAGATATACAATTCCAGTCGGTGTATGGTTCTCTTTACCTAAAGGGTAATTTTGTCGCTTTCCACTCTTTTAGAACAATATTAGTAATATAGAACACAAATTTAATAATTTATTTAATTTTTTTAGCGTATCATTGCAAATGTATTGACCCTTGGTTAACGAAAAATAAGAGGGTATGTCCCGTTTGCAAACGGAAGGTTTTTGCGTACGATGAACGTCCTGAGCCTGATTCGGACAGTGATAGCGAAATTGGCGACACAACACCGCTGATAAATTCGATGGGTAGCCGTTCTAGCGGGGGTACGTTTCGCCCGGAGGACGAAAATCCATTCCAACGGGCACGGCGAGCGTTCACGCAACGGCGAGGCGATGTTCCCGAGCCGGTGGTGCAAACAGCGTCGTCCCCACCCAACCCACGTCAAGGCCGAGAGGCAACGGAAAATTCTAGTGAAAGCGATTTGGCCGTTTCGCCGTCGTCGAGATCTTCGTCGCCGTGGATGTCCTCATCGGCATCGTCGCTCGTCGACGAAACAACACATCCACATCCCCGCAACGTCATCAGCGAAATCAGCACGTTCGTGCGCAAAGCGATCAGATCTGTGTCGAACATTTCAAATCAAAGCGACGGAAGTCAACCGTTTGCCACGTCCTCGGGACAACATTCGATCAACGTGGACGTCGACGACTATTCGACGGCCAGTGATTCAAGCGTTCAGCCACCAACCACCAATCCCACCTCTCCGGATCTTCCACCGGTTGTGTAAAGTTTTACGTCCAAAAACCGCAACCGAAATAGTCAGTCTAGTACATAGTGAACGTCAAGACATTTACAATATAAAAAGAAGAATAATAAGCCTAAACGTTTTCATATTCCATTGCCTAAAACATTACAAATTACAATTAAATGCAAATGAATGGTTTTTCTAACTCAAAAAAATATGATTATATATATATTTACTTTAAATAGTTTCGTGTAGTCATCTTACGTTAAAAAAAGATGTGCGAAATTTTTGAGAGAAACTCAAATTATTTTTTTAAATTACACTTACAGTTGTATATGGGAATTTTTTTTTTTTTTGATTTTTACAATTAATATCTTTAATTTTCTTGCCGTTAACAAAACACATTTAATTTTTAAGAAGTTTAGTACAAAATTATAATTTGCTCAATTTTGTTAATTTGTATGATACTATAATATATACTCCGTGTGCGACACGCATTTAATACTTAACACGAAAATTTGTCTAACAAATTGTTGGGAAGCCTTTCCAGCAATAAATTCGTTCAATAAAATGAATTAACTTTTTCAAAATTGAAACACATTGCATTAAAAATAGAACTTGTAGGATTCACATATAGGTGGGGCATAATGAAATTTAAATATTCCTTCACAATAAATGTATTTGGGGCAGTGTCCCAGTTGCCCTTAAAAACGAACCACATATGTTTTAAATAATTTATTAAGAACTGAAATAATGTTTATTGTGTGTGTTTAGTGGTTCGCAGATTTGTCGACCAATAAAGGGAAATATTATTCCGTTTATTAGGAAATTGGCAATGATTGTTACCGTAAAAGAACGATGATTTATAAAAGTTTGGGAATCTGTAGCTTATAAGTTATAACATATACCAATTAAACTGGTACAAAAATGAGCCAATATAGTGGCACATGTATTAGCTCAGAAATTTATGATTTCGTCCACATATTGGTCACATGATTTAGCATTTATTTTCATAGTATGGAGGTGTTATCCTTAGATTAACATCCTAGTAGATTTACCAGCATTCTGAGTCGCTTCTTTCCCAGGTTGAACTTTATTAAATAATCGGAAATGATTTTCAGAAATCAGTCATATAGCCTATTATTAAACGTAGTGCTATGTACAATGTACATAGCATTATTAAGGACCATCCTATATCATATAGCCTATTATTAAACGTAGTGCTATGTACAATGTACATAGCATTATTAAGGACCATCCTATATCATATAGCCTATTATTAAACGTAGTGCTATGTACATTGTACATAGTACTACGTTTAAATACAATGTAACGTTGTACATTGTATACAATTGTACGTTTAATACAAATTTTTATGTACAATGTACATAGCACTACGTTTAATAATAGGCTATATGATATAGGGTGGTCCTTAATAAAAGTGTTTATGAATTTCTTTGCTCCCACGGGCTCAAATGTTTCCAAATTGATAAAAACAAAATCCCTGAAAATTTGAGCTCTTAATATTAACTTTAAGATAGTCGGCTTTCCGACTTAAGTTTCTTATGGAAATAACATGGAAAAAAATTAATTTGATCTTTAGAATTTCATAATTTAGCAACAAATAAATCGAAAGATACTAATCCCATCGTGTTTTATTGTAAATTTAACGCTCTACAAAAAAGAGCTCTTATGATTTTTCGCTAAATCTATTGGCTTAAGAGTTATTCGAGCTCAAAGTTTAATTATTATATTATTATTAATATTATTAAGTAAATTTTACGAAATATATCAAATTTCTTATGCAAAATTTGTATTTATGATCAAAAAGAAACAAATACAATATTATTGTTGCGATTTTTCGCGGCGTAGCTGTAGTAGTTCATCCTTTATTTTTTGTACTTATTCATTGTCTTCAGATGTAATATTAGCTATGTAACTAACTTTCATTGGCCATTAGTGCCGCATTCTTAAGCTAATAACTCTTAAACCAATAGATTTACCGAAAAATCATAAGAGCTCTTTTTTGTAGAGCGTTAAATTTACTATTCTTATAACGCGAATAATTACTTTCGATTTATTTTTCGCTGAGTTATGGAATTCTAAAGAACAAATTAATTTTTTCCCACGTTATTTCCATAAGAAACTTAAGTTAGAAAGCGGACTATCTTAAAGTTAACATTAAGAGCTCAAATTTTCACAGAATTTTCTTTTATCAATTTGGAACCATTTGAGCCCCTGGGAGCAAAGAAATTCAAAAACACCCCTAATAAGGACCACCCTAACGTACATGTAAAATTAATTTTATTACTTATTCTTGTAAACTTTTTATCCAATTTTGGGAATAATGGATACAAATCACAATTGTCATTACTTTCAATTTACATTGTATTTCAATTTTGAAAAAGTGAAACTATTTTTAAAATGCGGTTTAATTTAAAACTGAAACACCTATAAAATTCTTTTGTAAAGAGTATAAATTTGAAAAATTTAAGCCGATTTCGGTGCTTGAGTTTAATGTTGTCAATAAAGTGTAAATATTTTATGAAAGTAAATTTGTAATTAAAATCATTAATTTATAATTTACAATCAAAATTGCTCGACCAATTATTTCGCACATCTCAAATTTAATGTGATTATCAAATGTGGCACGTGAAAATTTATTGGACTAGGCCTGAGATACATAACTATATGTGTATGATCACAAATCGAAAAGACCAATGAATGCGTAATTAGTGATATAAACTTATGTAAATTAATTAGTCAAAAATGTTAATTACTAGTAGCTCTAATCGATTGATTTCAGGTTTATAGTTTTCAAGTACTTATCTGTTGAAATATTGTTGTTTGATGAAGACCGATTCATAAAAATGTGCTGTTGAATAAAAACATATGGACAAATGAAGAGGAACATTGGTATGAAGTGCAAAATTTAATATTTATAATCTTTATTTTTAAGGGATATGTCTGTGATAAGAATTCATGATAAATGTGCATAGAATGAAATGATAGGGTGTTTTTTTTTTTTTGGTTTGATTTTTTTTAATATTTCTATAAATTTAGGTTTGATATGAGGCACATTTTTATTAGTATCGACGATTAACTTAGACTCTATAGAATAAAATGTTTCTTTTATAATTTATAATACATATATATATGGAAAAATGTATATTTAAGTTGAACTTAGTCATTTTTATTAAATTATTCAAGAAAACGAATCATTTTCGTATATGTAAATACTGTTATATATGCTAGTTTTTCCTCCCTCTTCATCCCGCTTCTTTTTTTTTTTTTAAATATATCAGTTGAGAATTTAGTTTACGAGTATTTAGGCTTAAAGTTTTGTGTGATTAATTTATACAAATCAAATATATACATAATTTCTTTATCAATAAATTTATGTCAGATATTTCTGTCTTTTATGTTGAGTCCTTATATTAGAGGGACCGGAAAGTAATGTCGTTTTTTTTAATAGTAAAACAAAATTATAAATCAAATTTTGATTTTCAGTCAAAAATATAATTAGTACAAATCAATTGATTACTAAGATGTCGAAAATAACTGAAATGAATAGAATTTCGATGGAACAACTTTAGGCTATTATGAGGTGTAGGGCAATATCATCCCCGATTTAATTTTTTTCCAGGGCTTTTCTTCTGTAGAGGAGCCATGCATTACCGTATTCCAAAAATTATTGAATTTATACTTAAAAAACTCATTTGATACGCATGAACATCTAATGCTCTTAGATAAACATTGAAAATGTTTTTGGTAACAACTTTGCGTTGCTACCCTCTTAAACTTGGAGAATATATAATCCCAAATTTTTATTCCTTCAGGTGTTAAATAGACTTCAGATTAAAAATTATGTATTTTTTTGTTTTTTATACCACTTTTAAGCCAATAAATGGCAATTGAATCACTATAGGTATAAAAACGGCATTACTTTTGCATCGTAGGTGATGAATACTAATCTCGCAAAATTTAATATCTTATAATTTTTCAGTGACTTCGAGCCCTTCTCGTTCACGAATCGGAAAAACCACTAAAACTTGGAAAATTTCATGAAAAAATAATTGGTTTTAGCCAAAGAAACATATCCTTTTTTCGGTATGGCATCGATACCATTTAGTCTAAGAGCCAGTGGCTGGCTACCTGTATATAATTGACCAGACTTAGAATTTTGTACAGGGGGTCACCATAACCGAACATACATGAATTCGTGAGTCACTGAGTCCAGCGTGGCGGGCGTAGGTGTTGCGCAGGTACCTCAGGTGTTAAAAATTGACCAATTTTAAAAGTATTTGACCACGGGTACCGTTTGGAAATTTAAAAATATATTATTATTTTTATTGAAAAATAACCATGGCAGACCATGGTAGTGATCGAGTTTATGCTAAAAATCTAATTTTTACGCATATTTATCATCAGGAGAATAAATATCTACTAGGTTGCCTATCAAAATGTAGCCGCTAGTATTTTTAATTACATTATTTTTAATTGATTTTTCGCAAAAATTTAATTGATTTGTTTTTAAAATAAAATATCGTCCACTTCACGGCAACATATATAAAGACTTTGAAAAGTCAGGGTTGCCGTTGCGCACTTGACCGCACCTCTGCGCAGCCAGGTGTAAACAGGTATGATTTTGGGCCCTTTTTACGTTCATAACGTACATTTATGATTTATATACCAAATTAAAGTTAATTTTTTTCTCATTATTATGATATACGGTTGCCTAATTAAATCTGGCCGCAAATAAGGGTTGCTGGCTGCAATAAAATAAATACCTTCGCTTCAGATTGTATTAAAAAAAGTTTTAAGAGTACCACCGGAGACAAAAATCAATAATTAAAATGGAATGAGATATTTTTGGACGTCTGTTGGTAATTGCTATTAATCAAAAAGTTGACATTGGGTACTGTCTGTCATTCCCTCTAGTACCTCTACCTTCTGCACTATTCCACTGCTCAGGTGACATGATGAAGACGGACAAGTCAACTCTAAGTAAACAATTGACAGCCAAGATTCCACCAGCTAATCCCGGACAAGCCGACATAGAAATCATTGGCGGTTTTTATTATTTATATCATTTTGGGTCTACTTTGCCACACACATTTGGAAAAGTAACAGAATCGATATTGATAAAATTTCAAAAAATACTCCGGAAGTACTTGAGTGGTTGAAAACATTAGCACCCGACGCATGCGCAATGGCTTTAAAACGTCATACAGCTGCCAATCGCTGTCCTCGTCTGACTGGTTAAATCTGGCTAGCTCTCTTTCACTCAATTTTTAATATTTACCATCTTTAGCAGCCAGCAACCCTTATTTGCGGCCAGATTTAATTAGGCGACCGTATATCATAATAATGAGAAAAAAATTAGCTTTAATTTGATATATAAATCATAAATGCACGTTATGAACGTAAAAAGGATCCAAAATCATACCTGTTTACACCTGGCTGCGAAGAGGTGCGGTCAAAGTCTTTATATATGTTGCCGTGAAGTGGACGATATTTTATTTTAAAAACAAATCAATTAAATTTTTGCGAAAAATCAATTAAAAATACTGGCGGCTACATTTTGATAGGCAACCTAGTAGATATTTATTCTCCTGATGATAAATATGCGTAAAAATTAGGTTTTTAGCATCAACTCGATCACTACATTTTTCTGCAGTGGGATCCTAGACTATAAGGAAAGTCGTTCTTACTACTGAGACCATTGGTTGAGAGCCCCATTTATCGGAGTTTGCGCAATGATTCAAAAAGCGCATGCTGTTGGCATTCAGCATCCTTATCTAACTAATAGAGTCGCGCATCTGAACAATTCAATTTCAAAATGTCATATTTTTGGTATCTTTAAAATTGTCTTCCACTACGTTAACCGCGCTATAATGGTCTGCCATGGTTATTTTTTAATAAAAATAATAATATATTTTTAAATTTCCAAACGGTACCCGTGGTCAAATACTTTTAAAATTAGTCAATTTTTAACACCTGAGGTACCTGCGAAACACCTAGGCCCGCCACGCTGGACTTATATACAGGTAGCCAGCCACTGGCTCTTAGACTAATTGGGAAATCCATCAAAGTGGTTAATTTGTTAGAAACTAAGGGTAAAAAAAATTTAAATGCATGACACATAATATTTATTTGACATTAAAGAAAAAAATATTACAACAAATAGATTAACAATATAATAAAAAAGCTTAACGAGACAATTTTTAAAAAGTATACTGAAAATTAAATATTTTTTCAACTTTCCGGTTGTTTTGTATATTAGACTAGTTCTATAACAAATTGAGTTTTTATTTTCCAAACTAATTTATTAATCAATAGAAGCACCCAATAAAAAAAAGCTTAGTTTTCGGTTATAACTATTAGCTGTTATATGTATATAAATGTATAAATATTTTTAAAAAAGAATTTTTAATTAGAGAATTTCAAACTTCAACTAACAATCAATAAATTTTCATTTCAGATAATAAATAAATGCAATTGTCCTTTTGAAGAAATAGATTGAAATTGGACGGAAAAAAATATGATTTTGTCATCAGCGGTCCATCAATTGTTCAGAGGAAATGAAAAACAGAGTTCAGAACTCCAACAATATCACTGTCTTTTGTGTGAAGACATACGAGGAAAATTTGCTTTTAAAGCTCATAAAAAACATACAATTTTTAACCAAAACTAAGAACACAAATAAGTACGCTTAAAAAATTCATAAAATTTCCAAAATAATAATATAAGTAAGTGCATTTCAAAAGAAAAATTAAGCTGAATTTTTTGCTTTTTAAAATCATTATCACAATAAAAAGCCGAATTTTTCAAAGAGATTTTTTTTAAATCATAAAATTCATAAGAAAAAAAATTTTAGTCAAACGATTTCTAGAAAATATCTTAGATTTTAGGATTGTGAGATTTTAGTAGAAAAAGGTAGAGAGCTAGTATGTTTAAGTAGTAGCCTGATTGAGATAGAACGATTGACATGAAAATCCCTACTGGTAAATAACAAAGCACCATATAATAGTTTACATAACAGTTTCGAAAATCCAAAGAATATTTTTTTCAACATTTTACTTTTGTAGAAATATCTTATTCGCGTCCGGAACTATACTCTGGATGAAGATCAAACCAGGACGTGTACGCTTGAGTAATATCAGATTTACCCAAATCGATCAAAACTTGACCCATGATGTTGTTGCCGGACGAGAAAATGCTCTTCTGGGTGACTACGGTCACCTCCAAATTTTGACTCTTAAGTTCCGCCTCCGAAATGACGTACTCGAACGATTCATCAAAAACAGGATTGCAATTATCCTTGACAACCTATACAGGGAAAATAAAAATTATTAGTCTATAATAGTTCAAGAAAAATTATGATTTTTTTTTCTTAATAATATTGAAAATATTGTTGGGAATGAAAAAAAAAATCCTGTGAAAGTTTAAGCTCTTAATATTAATATTAAGAGGTGCCGCATCGCAAATTTCAAATTTTCATTTAAATAACATGGGAACAATATTCTCTTGTACTTTGGAATTTTATAGGTCACGTTGGTGACAATATTTCGGAATGACCAAGGTATATTCTTGTAGAGATTTGGACGATCTACAAAAAAGGTCTCGTACAAGTTTTTGATATATTTATTCCTTCAAAAGTAATTCGAGGTCAAAGTTTAACTAAAGAAAAATATTAATATTTTTTTCAATTTTTTGACGCAACCATCAATTTTATGAGAAAATTTTATAGAACATTTTTTGTAGAGCACTTCTTTTTCTATAACTTATCTCCATAAAAGTTTTTGATATTTTTCACAAGTCCTAAGTTATTTAATTAAAATAAAAAAAATCATTTTTATGTTAACAATATAATAATTCAGCGAATTTTCAGTTTAATGCAAATAACTTAGGACCTGTGAAAAATATCAAAAACTTTTATAGAGATAAGTTATAGAAAAAAAGTGCTCTATAAAAAATGTCCCATAATACTTTCTCATAAAATTGATGGTTGTGTCAAAAAATTGAAAAAATATTAACATTTCTCTTTAGTTCAACTTTGACCTCGAATAACTTTTGAAGAAATAAATATATCAAAAACTTGTCGGAGACAATTTTTGTAGATCGTTCAATTTTCCACAAGAATATACCTTGGTCATTCCGAAATATTGTGACCAACGTGAGCTATAAAATTCCAAAGTGCACGAGAATATTGTTCCCATATTATTTAACCCTACATCTTAATATTAATATTAAGAGCTTAAACTTGCACAGGATTTTTTTTTGTCATTCCCAACAATATTTTCGATATAATTAGGAAAAAAAATTTTTTTTGATCAGTCTAATCTATAAGAATTGGAAAAGCAGGAAAAACCATTTACTTACAGAAGTTTTGCGTTTCGTATCTTTAGATCTACTAGGTAGAAGATACAGCTTCACGTAGGGATCTGGAATATTGTTGGGATCACGCAATGGTAAGTTGCTGCAAAAAAAATAATGGTCAATAATGACTTTAAAAATTAAAAAAATCAAATTCGAATCTTTTGATGAGATTTTTCGGTTTACAGACTTGTATAAACTTATAAGAATTTAAAGAAGAAATAATATTTGGAAAAAAAAGATGTCTTACGCCACTTTGTGCACGACGACAATCAATTTTTGACGTTGAATACTATATCGAAGCGTCAATTGAATTTTTCCCAATTTACTCGCACCAGCATCCCTAAAAAAGTAACAATTTAAATTCACAAAAATTAATTTAAACTTTTGGAAAACGTACGTGATACTTTCAACGGTGTTGCGATGACGTAACGTAGGCGACGGTGATGATGAAGTCGACTTTTTCGAGCCTTCCACATCCTGAATAATTTCCTCGGTGAAACTTTCCGAAACCGGTGCCGTCTTATTTTCGTCGTTGACCCCGTGAAAGCTAATTGTACTCATCGAATCCTGTTTATGGAAAGTCGACGGTGGAACAGTAATAACTGAAAATTTAAAAATAAAAATTTTTCGTGGTAATATCTTTAAAAATATCGGCTTTATTTTTCCGGGTTCAAATCCAGTGCCGAGCAAAAAGTTTGTTTCTCGGTTTACGGGATTATGAGGAACCCTAGAGTCATCATATAAAAATCCTTATACAAATTATTGAAATATTTTACATTTTAGATGAAAAATTATGAGAATTAAATACCTGAAGAGCTTGAAGATTTCGTTGAATCGGTTCGTTGAAATTGGGAATTGTTGGATTGTTCCGAATTGTTGTCTCCATTTTCGACTGCCGGAGGTGTATGCTTTAAAATCTAAAAACCAAAAATTAGTCTTCTATTTTAAAATAATAACTTTTTATTATGGTGGACTTTTATTTTAATATATAAGCGGAGAAAACAGAGAAATTCTTGTCTTACCAAAAGTATACTATTCCTATTTGGGATCTTTCATAACCCATGTAAGTTCTTTACGAAAAAGATATATATGTTACTTTGTTATGTGAGTGGTATATTAGGCAACAAAGGAGTAATATTTTCTTTATGTGTATTTACATCGATCAGCAATAATTTGCTTTTAAAGGATTTAGGGATGCAATTTTCTTTGGTTCTAGTGGCTAGTATAGGCAACTAATTTACCCACATGTAAAACTAGTTGCCAATTGAAGTATATGTACTTGAATTTATTTTAATTATTCAGATCCTTTAAGGATGTTATGAAGGTATATCAAATACTTCGAGACAAATAAAAATTTATTAGACTGTTCCTTATTAAATGCTAAAGCTCCTGTACAAATTTTAAAGTGATTTATTAAAGTGTTAAAAAGTTATTGTAATTTAAAAATACTATGATTTTACGCGTAATCTTATGGAGATTCAATGATCGAACAAACTAAATTTAGCTTTATTAGCAAAAAATAATGCTACAGGGAATCCCAAACTTTCACCATATGTAGTTTAAACTTTAGGGAACTAATTTGTATGCCATAAGTTTATTTCAATTCACTATACGGTTTTTAAGAAAAAAATTTACTTGATAAATTATGTTGAATTATTTATTTTTTTAGTGATGATTGTCTTAAAGGCATGTTAATTTAATGTTTTATTTATTATATCAAAAAATATTTTCTGTAGTTACGCCGAATTTTTGACATTGCGTATTACATGAAATCGGTGAAAAAAGTGCCTAATTCGTGAAGAACGTATAAACGTATAATATAGAATATAATTTTTATATTAAACTAAATATAATATATTTATTATAATATAATATTTCAAAATAATAAATTATAAATAAGGGGTCCAGGGGCGAAGCCCCTGTGAGAGTTGCGGAGCGTCGCCCATATCTGGTAGTATTGCACTTCCGGTTTTGTTTTTAATTTTATTCGCGAGTAAGTCAGGCCAGTCAACAGTCAATAAAATAAACAATAAATATAAAACAATAAATAGTATTGCAATCTTTACCATTCGAAATATAATCATTGTATATACGACCATCTTTGCTATTTCTATATATTTCTTGATTTTACTTCTACCCTAATAATATTAGATGCTTATTTTACACATTAATTTAAAATATTATTTGATAGTTCATTTATTCGCCCACTTTAGGTAGAACCTGTACAAATTTTGGTATGAACCAATGAATAATATCCTAAGCTAAACGAAGATAACCAAGTAATTCAGATGCCGTCAATATGTACCCAGAAGTAATTGGAGATGCATAGTATTCCAGTTGTAATAAGTTATAACAGTGACGATAATTTTTTTTATTCTTATTTTAATAAAAATTGAACACTAGTTGTTTTTTTTCTTTTGGGATCAATTATTTTGATCTTGAAAGTAATCATCTTAAGAGTAAATATAGAAAAACAAATAAACTAATAACAATTTTTTTTTATGTTTCCTTAGACTTACAATTATGAAAATAATATGTTTTGCTCCTATATGTGACCTATTTTTTATTGAAGTTTTGTGAAAAAAAAGTTGGTGCAACATTTCGAAAAAAAATAAAACCGAGGTATATTAGAAGGCGTAAATCACATTTAATTTTTTTTCAAGGTGTTGCACCAACTATTTTTTCACGCAATTTTTATGAGTTATAGTGCTCATGTAGAAGCATAAAATATATTTTTTTCGTGCTTGTCATTTTCAGAGAACACAGAAAAAAAATTATTTCATTTGTTTTTGGATTTTTTTTGAATAATTTTTTTTTTCTAAAAATTTCAAAAAAATATATGATATACTCGGTAAAATAATCTAAAGCCTCGCGTTAGTTTTACTTCTCTAGCTTAATTAGTTTTTGAGATATATAACTTTGAAAAATAGCAATGCGGGGGGACATTTTTGCCCATATCTCATGGCCAAAGAGGACTTGGTCACGAAAAGTATATAAAATGTGTTTGTATATCAAGCCGATATTTTAACATAAGTTTCGATATAGGTTCCTATTTGGGGGCCAACTCGCCATGTGGATCTTGCTAGACTTTTTCACTATCTAGATGTTAAACTACTTCTTTTAGATACGATTGTCGATGACGGTTTACATCAAGGTTTATAAAATACACAGGTGGCCTCATGGTGACTACGTGACGTATCCAGAAGAAATTCGTACATATCTTCAGAATGATTCAATTTCAAAATTCTTCGTATGACGTCATTTTTTTTTTCTAATGGAGCGACCTGTGTAATTTACAAACCTTGGGTTTACATAGCATTTTATACTAAAGGGGGATCAAGTATGAAAAATTAATTAGGTGATTTATGGACGGCCCTCCAGCATAACATTATATCAGTTGTCAATATGATAAATTTAAGGCATGTGGGGCATACATAATTAATTAAGTACACAATATAATTAACTTGGAAACTATTTGGCTTGATTAGCAAAGGATGAAGCCACCTTATACTTAAGAAAAAAAAATAAGAAGAAAAATTTACCCTCATGGATAATGAAAAGACAATTTTGCTGTCCGGTCCTGATTTTTGTAAAGTGAAGGGTTGCTTTTCAACGCTAATGTCGGTCTTATCACGCAACAACGCCAATTTGTACGAATATTCTCCAAGACTGGCTCCCGTCTTTTGGTCCATTATCTAAAAAAGAAAAATGTTTAAAAAGCAAAGAAGAAAAGCCGAATTTTGGGGATTAATACTTTGAATTGAATCGAATCGGCTTCGGGGTTTTCAACGAGGAAAATCATCCCCTTCTCCCAAATCGGAGAGTCATTTCGCATCCGGACTTCAGTTTGTTCCGTTTGGTTTCCAACCGAAATAATCACATACGGATCTGGTTTACTTTTGGTTCGGGCTTGGGGTAGATTTTTCGCCGAATCCAAATAAACAGTGAGAAGTGCTGTCGATAAATTCGACACATGCAAATCTTGGATTTCCTGTAAGGTCTACCAATTTTTTTTTCTTAATAATTTCTATTATGAATTATATTATTTTGATATTTTACCTCTTTTAGATCGGCATAATTATTGGATAATCCAAACCATTTCAAACGTAAATGAATCATTCCATGTTTGGCTTGTTCCAAAGTAATCCACTGAAGAAAAAAACCTTTTCAATCGAAACAAAATAAATAAATACAAAAGCCTACCGTATCCAATTCTCCAGTACGTAAAACTCGTTCCAAATCAACAACAGCCCTAAAAGTTTTCATTAATAAAATTTCAAAAATCCCTCTCAATTAATAGTCGCAAAAAATTAAATGAAAAATGATTGGATTATAGCGAATAGAGGAGTTAATGAGGGATGATTGAAACGATTAGCTAAGGTTAGTTACTAGGAAAATTGTTAGTTCCGTTAATCACACCATCACCAATTAATCTACTTTGTCTAAAAATGAGACTAAAGTGATTGAAACGAACCCAACACTGTAATAATAATACACCACCATTCAAAGCGCTAAGCTACACATCTATTTGCATTTTTTTTTCCAAAACCAAAATATAATTTAGTCGATAATATCAGCCAAATTGCAATTAAGTCGTTAAGTGTTACCTGGCTGAAGGAAAAATGTTGAAAATCCAGCCAATTTAGCGATAGGTACAAATCGATAAACGAAATGGAAATGAAAGATTGTTGTAAAAAAAATCAATTAGTAATTGGTTTTTATTGCTAAATGTTAACCACTGGAAAAAGTATCAGGAATACGAATTAAAAAGATAGGCAATCACAGCTGCATAAAGCACTTAATAAACCGAAACGTAGTGCTATGCATAAACTATCACTATCTGCTTTTTAAGTTTATATTCATACTATTTTTCCCAGTAATTAGTACCAACTGATAGTCTAAATAGTTTGTGCTTTCCAATCAGAAAAAGCACCGATTTTGTATGTTCTCTAGACTGATTCAAAAAAAAATTATGATTTTTTTTTTTTAATTAAATCGAATTTTTTGGGAATGTCAAAAAAAAAATTCTGTGAAAGTTAAAGCTCTTAATATTAATATTAAGAGGTGCCGTAATGCAAATTTCGATTTTCCATTTAAATAACATGGGAACAATATTCTCTTGCACTTTGGAATTTTATAGCTCACGTTGGTGACAATATTTCGGAATGGCCAAGGTATATTCTTGTAGAAACTTGAACGATCTACAAAAAAGGTCTCTTGCAAGTTTTTGATATATTTATTCCTTCAAAAGTTATTCGAGGTCAAAGTTGAACTAAAGAGAAATTTTAATATTCTTTCAATTTTTTGACGCAACCATCAATTTTATGCGAAAATTTTATAGGACATTTTTTGTAGAGCACTTTTTTTCCTATAACTTATCTCTATAAAAGTTTTTGATATTTTTCATAGGTCCTAAGTTATTTGCATTAAACTGAAAATTCCCTAAATTATTATATTTGCTACATAAAAATTATTTTTTTTATTTCAATTAAATAACTTAGGACCTGTGAAAAATATCAAAAACTTTTATAGAGATAAGTTATAGGAAAAAAAGTGCTCTTAAAGCTCTTAATATTAATATTAAGAGTTGCCGCATCGCAATTTTCGATTTTCCATTTAAATAACATGGGAACAATATTCTCTTACACTTTGGAATTTTATAGCTCACGTAGGTGACAATATTTCGGAATGGCCAAGGTATATTCTTGTAGAAAATTGAACGATCTACAAAAAAGGTCTCGTACAAGTTTTTGATATATTTATTCCTTCAAAAGTTATTCGAGGTCAAAGTAGAACTAAAGAGAAATTTTAATATTTTTTCAATTTTTTGACGCAACCATCAATTTTATGCGAAAATTTTATAGGACATTTTTTGTAGAGCACTTTTTTTTCTATAACTTATCTCTATAAAAGTTTTTGATATTTTTCACAGGTCCTAAGTTATTTGTATTAAACTGAAAATTCCCTGAATTATTATATTTTTAACATAAAAATTATTTTTTTTATTTTAATTAAATAACTTAGAAACCTGTGAAAAATATCTAAACTTTTATAGAGAAAAGTTATAGAAAAAAAAGTTTTCTACAAAAAATGGCCTATACAATTTTCTCATAAAATTGATGGTTGCGTCAAAAAATTGAAAAAATATTAAAATTTCTCTTTAGTTCAACTTTGACCTCGAATAACTTTTGAAGGAATAAATATATCAAAAACTTGTACGAGACCTTTTTTGTAGATCGTTCAATTTTCTACAAGAATATACCTTGGTCATTCCGAAATATTGTCACCAACGTGAGCTATAAAATTCCAAAGTGCAAGAGAATATTGTTCCCATGTTATTTAAATGGAAAATCGAAATTTGCGATGCGGCACCTCTTAATATTAATATTAAGAACTTAAACTTTCACAGGATTTTTTTTGTCATTCCCAACAATATTTTCGATATAATTAAGAAAAAAAAAATCATCATTTTTTTTGAATCAGTCCAATGTTCTCGTTTAACTTCTTATCCTTTTCATAGTAAAATTTTAATCTGTTAAAATAATTCTTTCAATGATGGCTTAAATTACCATTTATTGAAACGATTAGACTTTTAATTAAAAAATGCAATTAAATTTGATATCAGTGATTGATTTCTAGACAAAAATTAAATGCACAATGTGCTGAGAAAACAATGTGAAATTTTAAAACAGTGAAACACTAACATCACACCATTGAATAGTGAAATACTTATTTCTAATAGAGGGAAAATATTATTTATGGCTCATTTTTTTGACCTCCAGAGGATAGAAAATTTATAACTTTATTTTATATATTTATTTTATATTACCCTGTGTGTTTTATTTTATTAATTCTTTATGTTTTTAGGAATTAATGTCAATGTTTGATCTAATAAACGTTATGACTTCATTGGAGATTTGTTTCCATCATCGCATCCATTCCAATGCATTGGACTCGATATTTTATACATGATCGATTTCCACAAGCCTATCCTAGTAAATCAAAAAAATTGATGAATTTTATATAGATATACAACCATTTACAAAGTATTGATATCTTGGTTATAAATCACAAATTTTCCAATATTATAAGGCGCTGAGACCCAATATGTCATCGGCGTGAAGATTGCTTTATCCTAGGGGTTGAAATATCTAAAACAACCCTAACTAAAAGGCTAAATGGGTATGAATTTTTGTATTTTTTTTTAAATATTTTTCTAGTTCTTAAACTGTTTATAATTTTGTCTCATTTCTTTCAGGATATATTATTTTTTGTAACATGAGTACTGAATATCTTACGATGGTTCTGGAGGGACCACCAATTTAAAATGCAATATATATTCGAAATTATCATCAAAATCGATAGCACGAACCGAAAATCAAAGCATATACGAAACTCCTACGATATTCCTTGTAAACTAGCAATCGTAAATCTTCAAATTACCAATGTTTTTCTTCATTCAATACTGTTTTCTAGGTAAACTTTGGTTTGTTTCTTATTGTTCTTGTTTACTATCATACCTACAGACATGAAGGTGTAAATATTTCTGTATCTGAAGGCCATACTATCTAAAGTCCATTTTCTATTATTTTTTTCTTTATTTTTCTATTATTTCTGATACACCATATATATTGGTGAGCAATAATTTATTAAAGCAAAAACTATCTCAAGTTCTTCGAATGCTGAATGCTAAATTATCATAAAGGGATCAACTGTAAAATAACTAATTTGAACTAAAATACAATGGCTATCAGGTACAGATTACTTCAGTATCCTTCTTTTTGTTCAATAAAACTGTAACCTAAGGGTAGATTATAGTCACAGTGAATTCATCATAGATTATTCCACATTTTAAGCATTTATATAGTAAAGTTTTAAAGTATCTATAACTTAAAATATTCATTTAGGATTACTAAAAAAAATGCAAAGATGGAATCCCCATTAAATGCATTCCCAAGCAACAATTTTTTGATCATAAAACATTACAATTTTTCCAAGAATTCTCCATAAAATATTTTTCATCGAGATTAAAATAAGTACAATACATGTCTACTAAAAATCCCCTATAAATCAAAAAACATTCTCTGTTTAAAAAAGGCATTTTAAATGTAATGATTTCAAAATGCCGCTATATGCTTTTTTTCACAGGGTTAATACTACATTATTATTTTTTTAATAAACCCACTATAACAAAATTTGTACTATTGGTTAATTAACACAATTTCTTCAGCATAGTCTATTCCCAAATAGTTAACGTAAGTAGGCAGGACTTAAAAAATATGGCTTCCTATTGTGTGCAACTAAAAAATTGTCCATAAGTTTACATTAAAGCAGGATATTCACGCTCCGACTTGCAGTCCAACTAGTTGGATCGTCTAAATGATCCGACTAGACATCCAACTTCCAACGACATCATTCACGGTCCGACTTTAGATCCAACTTCGAAAGTCGGACCACTAATTGGACTGCAAATCGAAGCGTGAATGGCCTGCTTAAGTTAGTGTTGTAATTTAAATATACCAATGTTTTCTTTAAAAGAAATTTCCAACTGGATTGGTTCAAATCCAGTTTAATTTTAATTAATAATCAAATTCATTATAATGAATACTTCAAAACTTATTTTTTGAAACTCCATAAAAATCCCAATATTATATAATTGACCTAATTGACGATGCAGGTTATGATTAACTTAAAGCAAGTTCTCGATGTATTCAAAACTAAAATGGTCATCCCCAACTTAGAGTCAATAGGTAGTTGAATAAAATAATAGGCCACAAGGAAGCGAAAAACATTGTTAATATCATTACCAATTTCATAGGTACTTTTCGCCCATTTCTATTATGATATCACTACAGAGATATGGTTTATTAAATAATGCGTTGTAGGGCACCCAAATGAAACTTAACCCTTTTACTACGTAATGCTGATTGAATGTTTGAAATTTGATATTTACTGATGGAGAATTTGTTAAAAGTAGATCTAATTAAACATACCATAAACTACTTCAGATGAATTTTTGCAACCCCATGTATTGAAAACTCAAATGATTCTACTTTTTTATTTATTTTCAAAACTTTTCACCTTCATTAACTTTAATTTGTTTCTGAAAATGAAAAAAAAAACACCTTGAACATCCCCATAATTGTACGTTATGAGAATTTGAAGAATTCTTTAGCCCACATAAAAATATCAAATTTATTTTAAACCCATGTTATATACATTCAGCTATATCAGCAAGCTAAAAGCTCAAAACCGGTGTATACAACATATAGAATATGTTGCGGTCCAATTTATGTAGTATAATTTAATATAATATATAAAAATCATACCATGTAACATAAATTTGAACAGAAGTTTAAAAATGATTGATATTAAAGAATACTACATAAATTGGACCGTAATATATTCTATATATTGTATACTGGACTGATTCAAAAAAAATGAAGAATTTTTTTTCTTAATTATATCGAAAATATTGTTGGGGATGACAAAAAAAAATCCTGTGAAAGTTTAAGCTCTTAATATTAATATTAAGAGCCGCCGCATCGCAAAATTCGATTTTCCATTTAAATAACATGGGAACAATATTCTCTTGCACTTTGGAATTTTAGAGCTCACGTTGGTGACAATATTTCGGAATGACCAAGGTATATTCTTGTAGAAAATTGAACGATCTACAAAAAAGGTCTCGTACAAGTTTTTGATATATTTATTCCTTCAAAAGTTATTCAAGGTCAAAGTTGAACTAAAGAGAAATTTTAATATTTTTTCAATTTTTTGACGCAACTATCAATCTTATGAGAAAATTTTATAAGACATTTTTTGTAAAGCACTTTTGTTCCTATAACTTATCTCTATGAAAGTTTTTGATATTTTTCACAGGTCCTAAGTTATTTGGATTAAACTGAAATTTCCCTGAATTAATATATTTTTAACATAAAAATTAGTTTTTTTATTTTAATTAAATAACTTAGAACCTGTGAAAAATATCAAAAACTTTTATGGAGATAAGTTATAAGAAAAAAAATGGTCTACAAAAAATGTCCTGTAAAATTTTCTCACAAAATTGATGGTTGCGTCAAAAAATTGAAAACATATTTAAATTTTTCTTTAGTTCAACTTTGACTTCGAATAACTTTTGAAGGAATAAATATATCAAAAACTTGACCAAGACCTTTTGTGTAGATCGTTCAATTTTCTACAAGAATATACCTTAATCATTCCGAAATATTGTCAGCAACGTGAAATATAAAATTCCAAAGTGCCAGAGAATATTGTTCCCATGTTATTTAAATGAAAAATCGAAATTTGCGATGCACCACCTCTTAATGTTAATATTAAGAGCTTAAGGGTGGATCACCGTCAGAACGTAACAAAAAATGACTTTTTTAAAACTGCTGCCATTTTTTTTAGAGATATTAAAAAACGGTCTTCGGCATTTAAAAGTTGAAATTTTGAACTATTTTTTTTTTATTTGCCCCGATATGTCCCTCCTTCCTTCCCCTTTTACAGCGCTTTGAAAAAGGGTCCTCAAAAATGAGGAGGCAAACGGGAGACAAGTTTTCTCGGAAACCAGAAGTCGGATCATGATTTTCCAAAGAATGTAGGTTTTGGTAATGCGTTTTCTTGGTACTGAACCTCAAAAATCCGAAAAAAATTGAAAATTCACAAAATGGCGCGACTTTGAAGAAAAAAGTTAAAAAAAACGACCTTTTTTTGGACCTTTCCCCCTCTCCCACTTAGAGGGAGGTGAGATTTGGCCAATTTCAGAGGTTCAGTACCAAGAAAACATGTTGAACTATAACACTCTCCAGTTTCAAGTCAATCCGTCGGATAGTTTCTGAGAAATTTTGTCTCCCAGTTTTAAAAAGTTGATGTCGAAAAAAACGCATTTAAAGTTTTTTTAGGATATTTTTTTATGTTATTATCAATTTATTTAATTTTTATCAGTGAAAATACATTAGTCAGCTATTCCAGGACTTTTAACACGTTATTCTTGAATGTTATAAGAAGACATTTATGGAAAAAAAAAAATCGATTTTTTTTTTCTGACGGTGATCCACCCTTAAACTTTCACAGTTTTTTTTTTGTTATTCCCAACAATATTTTCGATATAATTAAGAAAATAAAATAATAATTTTTTTTGAATCAGTTTGATGTATACACAGTATAACTGTTCAAAGTCAGCGAAAAAAAAATTTATTTTGAACTCAGAACCCTTTTTGGTTTTGAATGTTTAAATACCCAATTTATATATTTTATTAATACATTTTATGAAATAGTTTCAAAACCAATAAGTCATTGTCTTCGGCAATTTCTTTTAGGTTCCGTCCTCTTGCCAAATTCAAAGCTTCCCGATTTTTCTGCGATTAGTACCCAATGTCTGATCCCTCGTCAGTGGCTTGCTACTACTAATTTTCTTTTCTAGGAACATTTGAAGAAAAAAAAAATAAAATTGGGGACACAAGAGGATAAAAAATTCGTTAAAAAAATGAGAAATGCAGTACCTGCCGAGGCTGTCGTCGTGACCGGTTCGATCTTTATCAAACAAATGCATCCATAACTGAGAATTGCTACCGATGGACGATTTGGAATTTGTCGACATCGCCATCTTTTCCACGACGGACTGAAGATTTTGCGCAAAAATAAAACACACAACACAACAGCCATATTAAGGAGCCATTTTTTCTCATCTTAATACTCATGCATTTTACAGCCTTATTAATTGGATTATTCTACTTAAAATATAACATAAAGAGATAATAGTATATAATAAAGGCGTCTCCGCAAAAATTTCGTGGGCCTCTCTCAGAAATTAAGCTGCACTCGTAAAGCTAGGTCAACGTAAAATCGTAATGGAAATCGATGATTTTTTTTTCGTGGAACATAAAGCAACACAATCAAACAATGAACACAAGTTTTAGGGGAAAGTACCTTCCGAGGAAATCATCACATACAACGCCTGGTACACCGGGATCCCAATCGAATAGTTCTAAGCCGAGAATTTGGCCCTTTTGGGCCACGCAAACTTCAGCCTAACAAACATTTTTCCTTTTCGTTATTCAATGAAAAAATAGATTCAATAAAAGTATATTTTGAACAGAAAAACAAAGCAAAAAGCCGAGAAGCTACAGTCATGCGAGCATGCCCCCAAAAAAAAAAAAGGAATCACAGTGTAGAGAAATAAATTATTCGTTTCTTTCGATTTGTGGTCGGAGTTGTGTTTTCGGCGACGTCTCACCTGCCCAACGATTCGTCGTCGCGAGGACCATCGTCCTTATCCCACACGTGGACGAACAGCGATTGATTTCGTGCCGCCATCACCGTCGTCTAAAAGTTTATTTGTTTCGACGAGGAGTACAATAAAACGTGTTCATAAATCACATAAATATACAAAAGACAAATCAGAGACATGCCAACGTAAATCAAATAACATTCCTACGCAAATTCAAAAAATTGGCAACTCAGAAAAAATGTAAGTTAGAATTTTACAGAATTCAAGATTTAAAGTTCGGTGACTACGCTTTTTTTTTTATTTCCACTCCATCAGGTGTCGCGTTTTCGCGAAGAAACTAGTGCTAATTACCTCACACCAATGGTCCCATTTGGGATTGACCGTGTTGTCGATGGCTTTGGTTCGGAAAACGTGGGCACCGAGGGTGAGCACCACGTACGGATCGGACTTGCCTTTTCCCAGCATTCCAATGTCTTTTTTCATCAAGTGCTTGGCTTCAACGACATGAATACGAAGAACTCCCTAAAACAAAACCAAAAAAAAAATTAGTCCAACCTAAAGAAAACTTAAAAAACATATCCAGGGGAATTACACACTAATCCAGCTATTTTTTACTAATAACAAACTTTAATTAACTTTTAAAGGTTTAGGATTTTTTTTTTCATTGGAAAGTTATTTAAAACAAAAAAGAAAATTCCTTTTATTTTTCATTTATCTCTTATTCTAGTATAATACTATGGTGATTAAATCTTTTATGCCTACTACAATACATTGTGTATATTAGCGGGTGTTATAATTCATAATTCCCGTGGTCAAGGGCAACCTATTAGAAATGCATTGGAAATTTGAGGGCATTATTTTTCATAATGCCCTCAAATTTATATTTTACTAATAGTCTAGGATCCCGCTGCAGAAAAGTGTAGTGATCGATTTTATGCTAAAAACCGAATTTTTATGCATTATTAGGTGATAATGTCCACCGAGCGACATATATCCCTCGGGCCAGAGGCCCTCGAGCTGCATTATCACCTTGATAACGCCCTTGGAACATAAATAATCATAACAACAAATTTTCCGTGTAATAGTTTATGATGATGAATTCCGCTTTTTTCCGAATTTTTTCAGGAGCAGAAAAATATTGCAAATGTAGTGTAAAAGCGATCATCTCCCCTCCCCCCATTTATTCCACCCATACTTGCCAAATTGAGAATAATCTTTTACGTAATCTTTAAACCCTTTACGTAATCTATAAATTGCCTCCTAGACAGTAAAATTATATGAAATAATATGTGGGTAATTCTCATGAAATATCGAAATTCTTGTCTTTTCCGTTTTTACGAAAACCTAAACGATCTATGATGGCAATTTTTTTCCTTGAAAAAGACATTACTTGGATTAATGGTGTTGATTATAATTTTTGAACCATATGAATATCTTTAGAATAATAAATAGTACCCTGAAAATCTTCCCTTACTATGCCCCAAACTTGAATTAAGCACATTTTTGAACTTCTAAATCAAAAATTTTTCAAAAAAATTATTAGCAAATTTGACTAATCGATTAAAAACACAATAGATTTAAGAAAATTTTTGAGTTTGGAATGACAAGTAAAGAACACGTTTTCAAATATATTTTTTATGTGTTCCATAAAGGAAAATTATTCCCTCACATCTTTACTAACAGTCGATATATTAACGTATCTGTAATCATTCATGAAAGCTTTTATCGATTTTTAATTATTGGCAATACTGTCAATTATTTCAAATATATAAGTCATCTTACACGTGTTAGAGTATCGATCCCAAAATAAAAATATGAAAATTAAATCAAGATTCCATTTTCAATCGTCATTCCTTCATTGTAGAAAAATAGGAGTACAGTGTAATCTCACTAATTCTGCACTATTAAAAACCGGAAGGTGCCGGATTTTTGGAATGTTCGGATTACTGGGTTATAGTGAAAAAGTCATAGGTAATGAATAAAATAAAGCATTTCATAGAGTGTATGCACAGGTATAGAGGGGCGAGGGCCGAAGGTGCCGATCTATCGAAGTGTCGGATTAGTGAGATTATACTGTATTTACTTTTCATACTAATAATCACACAGTAAAGTAGGTTATCAGACAGTAAACTTACAGAAAAATTCAGATAAAACAAAATTTTATGTACAAATTTTTTTTAAGTTATACTTCATTTCATCATTCCCTTATTTCAAATTGAAACGAGGGAATGGCAATATATGAGATAATGGCTTTTAAACTAGTCGAGCTTTACTGTTTTTTTTTTATTTTTTTGCTTATTTAATCCTTAAATTCACCGTTTTTTTTTTCCTGTTAGAGATTAGAACATCATTCATATTGACATTAATGAAAATTATTGCTATAAGTACAATGTAGAGATACAAGTAGTTCATTTTAAAGGAGTAGGACAACAAATAACTCTTTACAGAGAAGTATTATATTAATGTAACAATAATACAGCCAGGACCCAAACTTTTTGCTCTCTATTAAACAATAACAAACACGCTTCAATGACGGTATGGCCTATAAAAACTATTCCCTTACTTTTAAAAGTATAACTCATCCTTATAATTCGTCTAAAATTAGTTTATTCTGGGGACCATTGTATTGATAAAATCTTGTTGCACAAATACTACAAAACTGAAATTTTCTTCTACCAAATTTCGGAATTTGATGAGAATCACCCATATCATTTCTAATACATAATTTTTCGTTTTTTTTTTTTTAGTGTTCCAAATTTACCTCAGCTTGAGGAATTTTCAATATGCCAGCATCGAACGAATCGGACAATGTAATGGGCAGCTTATTCGGCAAAACCATCATAGCTGCGACTTGTTCCACGATAATTCTTCGAAGCATATCACTGAAAATATGAAAAGCAATCATTAATTATTTCTGAAAATTATTGTTTGAAAATTAACGGTAAAATGAATTGAGATAGTGTTTATAAAAATCACTGTACAATGTGGAGGAACAAAGAATGATGCAAAAATCATCCCTGAACCTAACTACTGAAGTACTTCATCTCATAAAAAACAAATCAAAGTGATAATGGATTTAATAATCGGCCACTGCGGAATGAATTACACCTGCATATATTTGGATTACATGTGGGTAAAATATGCAGATTTTGCCAGGTAGAGGATAAAACCGCTTCTTATATTCTGTGGAAATGCTCTATAGAAATATAAATAGAAATATCGAATTTTGGAATTTAAATAGTCGAAAACACTTGATCTGCCGATTGCTGAGGCTCATTTAGCTCCTTGATCTTAACTAGGATAATAAGGATCAAGAAAATATTATTGAGGCTACAGTGTTATGGCATAATTAATCTCATAATAAAGATCAAAGTGCAACAAACCTCAATCCTGGCATATCCAGTACATCGATCGCTCCGACCAAATCAAAATCAATTGTTGGATTATTCAAAAAGAACACTTGCAAACCTCCCACCAGAGGGATTTTCGTAATCAACGGCTTCATTACAACGCGTACCATTCCGTGAATCTAAAAAATAAATCCATTTGATAAAATGGTTCAATTTTGTTTAGCCATCACATACTTGAAAATCTTTAATTCCACCTTTGATACCATTCAGGAAAAACGAAATGTCGCAATCTCCAGCATAGCTAAAACCAACCATCAAATGAAATTTTCATAGAATAATCTTGTAAAGGGTCTAGCAGGATCCACATGGCCAGTTGGCCCCCAAATAGGAACCTATGTCGAAACTTATGTTAAAATATCAACTTGATATACAAACACATTTTATATACTTTTCGCGACCAAATTCCTCTTTGGCCTTGAGATATGGGCAAAAATGTCCCCCCGCATGACTATTTTTCAAAGTTATATATCTCAAAAACTAATTAAGCTAGAGAAGTGAAACCAACGCGGGGCTGTAGATTATTTTACAGAGTTTTAATTTTGGTATGAGCCAGTGAATAATATCCTAAGCTAAACGAAGAAAACCAAGTAATTCAGATGCCGTCAATATGTACCCAGAATTAATTGGAGACGCATAGTATTCCAGTTGTTATAAATTATAACAGTAACAATATTTTTTTTTATTCTTATTTTAATAAAAATTGAACACTAGTTGTTTTTTTTTCTTTTGGGATCAATTATTTTGATCTTGAAAGTAATCATCTTAAGAGTAAATATAGAAAAACAAAAAAACTAATACATTTTTTTTTATGTTTCCTTAGACTTACAATTATGAAAATAATATATGTTTTGCTCCTATATGTGGTCTATGTTTTTATTGAAGTTTTGTGAAAAAAAAATTGGTGAAACACTTCGAAAAAAAATAAAACCGAGGTATACTATTAGGCGTTAATCACATTTCATTTTTTTTTCAAGATGTTGCACCAAATATTTTTTCACGCAATTTTTATGAGTTATAGTGCTCATGTAGAAGCATAAAATATATTTTTTTCGTGATTGTCATTTCCAGAGAACACAAAAAAAATATTTCAATTGTTTTTTGGATTTTTTTGTATAATTTTTTTTTCTAAAAATTTCACAAAAATATATGATATACTCTGTAAAATAATCTAAAGACTCGAGTTAATTTCACTTTTCTAGCTTAATTAGTTTTTGAGATATATAACTTTGAAAAATTGGCATGTGGGAGGACATTTTTGTCCATATCTCAAGATCAAAGAGGAATTTGGTCGCGAAAAGTATATAAAATGTGTTTGTATATCAAGCCGATATCTTAACATAAGTTTCGACATAGGTACCTATTTGGGGGCCAACTCGCCATGTGGATCCTGCTAGACCCTTTCACATGTTATTTTACTTACAACAAATCAACGTCCATTATGATTTCATTGCGAGAAACATTTTTGTCGTACACTTTAATTCCTCCAATTCTCGGAGGCTATAACAAACATTAATTTCTATTAATATTTAAACTATCAAAAGTTTATTTTAAAAGACTAACAATTGTTCCGAGAATTATCCGATCGAAATAGAATCCATTTAATTTATAAGATGCCAATGCGGTGCGAACGTTTGGTTCGATTACATCTTTGATCAAATCGTTGGCGTAGTGGTTTACATTGGGCCAAAGCTGCCGCAAAATCTGAAAATTGTTTTATTTTTTAAAATTAATTTGCATAAATATTAAATTGTAAATATTTTATACTAACTCGATTCAACCATTCGGCTCGATCAACATCTGGGAAGAAGACCTAAAAGAATTTTTTCTTTAATATTGTAACAATGGAGCATATCGGAGGATTGAACCAAAGAATATGCTTAATGTCAGTGGCGTAGCTAGGTAACCAAGGGCCCTAGGACAAATTAAAAAATGGGGCCCCACTGCTATGTAAACTGATTAGGTTTTATCAAATAAAACTATGAAATATACAAATACTACTAAGCTAAGCTACTTAAGCTCTTTTTTGTGCACTGCAGGGCAGGTAATGAAAATATTAAACAGTAACAACATAAATTACAATTAATACTTGGTGTAGGTTTGGCTAATAAAACAAAATTGAGAAGATTCAAGGGTTTGTTATATAAAGGTCGGGCCTACCAACTGACTAAATAACAATTATATTTACAATTTTTTCCTAGCTTTAGTTTTGGCGAAAGTATCAATGACTTCGTTTAAATCCAGGCTTGATACGATTTTGTTTCTATTAGCGATAAATATCGAAGTCGAGTTTGTCCCATATTATTTCTTAAATAATTTTTTATTATTTTTAATTTGCTAAATGACCTTTCAGCTGCTACAGAAGGGACAGGAATTGTAAAGAATAATAACATTGCTGTAAATATTACCGCTAGATCGCATTCTAGCACTCCATATTTGCTCATTATTTCCTTACATAATTGGTGAACTTCCAACTGAATTTCCAAAAGTTCATTTCGATCGAGATTTCTGGTAAGGATTCGAGGGCCCCCTGAGCTTGAGGGCCCCGGGGCACTGCCCCGCCTAGCCCCTAGGTAGCTACGCCACTGCTTAATGTATACGTTAAAGGGATTTGATTCTTTGTGGAAGTGTTAGTCTAAGATTCGGCTGCGAAATTAGTACATGAATAATGTAGATAAGCAACGCTTACGAAGTATGGAGTATCAATATTTTATCTATTGGTATTTATATCTATGTATAATCAAAATAAGATTTTTTCGCTGACTTTAAACAATTATACTGTGTATACAATATATAGGATGAATTGCGGTCCAATTTATGTAGTACTAGCTGATTCCCGCAACTTCGTCTGCGTAACGTAGGTGTAGATTATGTTTTCTTTTCAAATTTGCCATTTGTAGTGGTATATGAAAATTTTTTATTTTTCTAATTTTTTTTTACAAGAAACATAATCATACTTAAAAAAACTATTTTGTCAACTTTAAAAAGACACATTTAATAAACTGTTGCAAAGAATAAAATTGTTCTATGTAATAATCAATTAATTTTCAAAAAATATATATAAATATCTAAAAAGAGTATGGTCTATTGCGTATAGCTACGGTAGGTATACCTACCGTAGACCAAATAATCTGTAAATCAATCAGCATCTATACATAAATAAAAAATATCGCCAAGTTCAATAAAGTTGGTCTTAATTATAAGTAAAATGCGGAGACCATGCGACATTTTTCAAATAACTTACATTTTTAAACTTGTGATATCTTTCGAATAAAATGTTCAAATTGAATAATTCAAAAAGTTATATAATGGTATTGAAGCAAACTTAAATATGAAGTCATTTATTTTAATAAGGGTTAATCCCAAAGTATAAATAAAAGAGCTTTTATAGCGGTGGCATTTATATATATTTTTTAAAATGAAAAAACACTTATTGTGACATAAGTATAATAGTTAGACATATGCTGTCGGTCTATTTTTTGTAGATAATGATATGTTCTGCAAAATCGTACTACATTATTTTGTTCTATAATCAATAGTTTTCGCAGCGCACGCGATGTAAGAATGTTTTTGGTAAGTTTTTCAGACCTTGGGTTACATTATTGGAGTTTGAGTATGGATCCTTAACTTTTTTGAAAATTTAATATAGCCTATGTTCACCGGAAATAGAGTAGCTTCCCAACAGTGAAAGAATTTTTCAAATCGGTCAAGTAGTTTCGGAGTCTATTCACAGCAAACAAACAATCATATCTTTCCTCTTTATTATAATCGATAGATAATTTAATATAATAATATATAAAAATCATACCATAAACATGGTGAATCATCACAAAGCAGTTACGGAGTGATCCAAACTACTTGATGGCCACTAAGAAAGTTTGCTTGGCAATCAAAATACGTATCTGAGCAATACGTCACGAATATTTTTGTTTGAACTTCTGTTCAAATTTATGTTTATGGTATGATTTTGATATATTATTATATTAAATTATACTACATAAATTGGACCGCAATATATCCTATATATTGTATACACTATATCTATGCAATTTTGTCAATTAACCGACTGATTCTTTTCTATATATATAGTTCTGGATTTTAGCATAAATTCGACAATTGGGATTTGTTTTCTTTTACCCAAGCCGGAAGATCATCGACACGTGCCAAGATCACTTCCTTTTCGCTGGCCATAGCTGCCGCCTTGGCGATGTTTCGTTTCAAATCTTTCTCCAAACGCCATTGGTCCCGCACCACCGAAAAGATCATCGGACAAATCAACCACGCGACCGACCAATTCATATATCCAACAAAATAGACAACGCCAACAGCTGCCGCCTGAAAATCCAACAAAATCATTCATCCCCCTGTCGAAATCAACCACCAAATCAAGCCATACTTTCTTCACGGTACTCCAAATCAGGGATAACACCGTCGAATCCGACGTCCGCTTGGCGACCACATTTCCTGGAGCGCTAACCACTGCCGTCGTATTCACTTGTTCCTTCTCACCTTCCGACATTTTTCTCGGGATAATTTTTCCAATTGTAAGTACAAATACTATTTAATAGGGTTAAACATCACGTCACGTTGCCAAAATTCTATGGTCCTTATACGTAGACAATCCGTGGTGTCATTAGCACAACATACACAAAATAAGCAATACAACTTCTGCAATTAAACGTGAAATTCGTGCAATGTTGACCTTTTGATCACAGAAAATTGTAATGATATATTAATTATAAATAGCTGAGAAAATGATTTGAATATAAGATTGTTTACGAGACCATCCCCTCTAGTTAAAAATTAACTATTAGGTCACAATTTAAAAATAACCTTCAATTTTCTATTCACACATATGCATTGGCTATTCTTGTTTTGCCCACTGCATCGCGTACTGGAATAGACAAAGAAAAGCAATGGGTCACATCATCAATGAGATCATTTTTTTATTAAGACGCATGAAATTGAAATGTGTTGAATGACCTTCGACGAATTATTTATTTCGTAATTGGAAAACAAATTAACTTTTACTTTTATTTAATTAGTTCACAGGTGGTTATTAGGAATGCAATTTTCACTGTGCCAAAATTTAAATTTTTTTTGATTTGTTTATAATTTTTTAAATCAATTTCTCAATTTGGCGCTGGGATGTGCTGCCCTCTGAATGTGGCAAGTCGTAACTGGAGCATTGTTGAAATTGATTGCAATTAAACTATTTAAATTTAATCAATTTATCAAATGAATCGTTTATTTTGACAGTGAGTTAAGTCCATTTCAAGAACAATCCCTATAGTATTACCATTTTTAGCCATAGGAACATAAGATACTTAGGAGGAGGAAATAATTGGCGTTTTTGTTGACAACTAAAATGAAATCAGTAATTTCTGAAAACTTAGCAGTTAAATAATTAACATACTTTGAAATGGACTTACGCCACTTTCAAAATAAACGTGTCATATATTAAGCAAATTTTGTAACTAATATAAATTATTAATATAAAGGAGATCTCTGCAGGGCCGTTTTAAACTAGGCTGGGGCCTTTGGGCACACAAGAATTTGGTGCCCTTTTGGACAGTAAAAAAGCGAATTATAATAACATGTTCTTACTTAGTATGGCCATTTATTATAGGTAATCAAATATGATATAATATGTCATAAATGATAGTAGAATACTGCTGGTTTTTTTATTACCATTACGATAACGATTTCTTTGGGGATTTCTGTTGAGCAAAATCTTCTATTATATGCCCCGTTTATTTTGAAAGTGAGGTAAGTCCATTTCAAGAACAATCCCTATAGTATAATCATTTTTAACCATAGGAATACACATCGAACATAAGATACACTAAGGAGGAGGAGGGAATAATTGACGTTTTTGTTGATAACTAAAATGAAATCAGTAATTTCTGAAAACTTAGCAGTGAAATAATTAACATACTTTGTTCTAGTTACAAGAAGAAGAATCATCATTTTCCAGGAAAGAAAAAAATCAAAAAGATTTTATTCTTGATTTCATTATATACTTATACTTCCAATTTATTTTGGGCTCTAGCTTGACTTAGTCATCCCCAACTTATGCCCCCGAGCCACAAAATGCCCCATAAATGCCCACCATTGGGTCATTATGATAAACATATTATCATTTTCCTACCATGTACCAAAGTTGTGTATACAATATATAAAATATATTGCAGTCCAATTTATGTAGTATAATATAACATAATAATATACAAAATCAATACAATAATATACAAATTTAATATAATAATATACAAATTTAATAGAATAATATATAAACTTAATATAATAATATATAAAAAAAGCATACCTCCAACATAAATTTGAACAGAAGTTCAAACAAAAATATTCGTGACGTATTACCCAGATACGTATTTCGATTGCCAAGCAATCCTCATCAGTGGTCATCAAGTAGCTTGGATCACTCCGTAACTTCTATGTGATGATAAGTTACGGAGTGATCCAAGCTACTTGATGACCACTGATGAGGATTGCTTGGCAATCGAAATACGTATCTGGGTAATACGTCACGAATATTTTTGTTTGAACTTCTGTTCAAATTTATGTTGGAGGTATGCTTTTTTTATATATTATTATATTAAGTTTATATATTATTATATTAAATTTGTATATTATTGTGTTAAATTATACTACATAAATTGGACAGCAATATATTTTATATATTGTATACACGAATTTTGATGATTTCTTTGATTTTGGGACACAACTCTGTCCTAAATACACTGGTTTATAGAAATAGAACTTATATTGTCCATAAATATGAAAATAAAAACTTAAAAATCCTTAGTATTAAATTGAAATTACAATTTGTATTTTTTTGAAACCAAAATTTTACATACCAATTTTTTCGTCTTATTTTCGTTAATCGACACTAACTTTGACTGAATATTTTTTTCCAACCCAAATGCCTAATGAATGAAGCAATTAAGCTCATTAAGATAACGTTTATTGTTTTCGCAGATTAAAAAATAAAGGTATCATAAAAAATATAACGCTATGACTCATTACTAAAACAACTTCAAAGCATATTCTCGGATATAATTTTATTATTGACCATAAATGACAATATTTTAAAAAATACATTTTCTTATTTCAGTCTTACGTGTAAATATTACAAACTGATAAAATTTAATATACAATTACAATAGGCATAAAAGTTTTATGTGGTAGCAAATAAATATAGCAAAGCCGTGGCGAATTGTACAATTTCCGATCCTCCCAATTTCGATTCGCCGTAAACTCGGTCGACAAACGTAATGGGAACTTCTGCGATCGAATAATTCAATTGTCGTGCCCTTATGATCATTTCCATTTGAAACACATATCCTTTACTGACGCAACGTTGAATCAATTTTTCTAGGACATCTTTTTTGTATAGACGAAAAGAACCGGTTAGATCGGAAACGCCGGGACGTAGGAGGAGCTGAGTGAGGAAATTGGCGCCGCGGGAAACTAATTTCCTTTTGAAGTCCCAACCGTAGACACCACCATCGCCAATATATCGAGTTCCCGTCACGATATCATAATCTTTGGTCTTTTGCTTGGCAATAAATTGCGGAATGAATTTTGGCTAAAAATTAAAGAAAAAATAGAAAAAAGACATAAATTTTATATTTTTTAATTACATGATGACTTAAATCAGCGTCCATGATAATGATAAAATCGCCGGTGGAATGTTTAATGCCGTGGATATAAGCGGTGCCAAGACCAAGCTTTTTCTCTCGGGGTCTAAGTACAATTTTTGATTCTCCATAAATCTTTTGCAATTGTTCGGCTACCTGAAGTGTACCATCGGGACTTCCATCGTCGATAATAATTATCTCATAGTTATAATTGCTAAGGAAAATTTTTTATAAGTATTAAATTTGACAGATATCTTGGATGGTTAGATAGGCTACCTCTCGTCCATATATTTAACAATTAGCCATATTATGATAGCGATATTATCGTGCTCGTTATATGTGGGCAATAATATCGAATATTTGCTTTTATTTTCGGAAATTTGCGGCTTTGGTGACATTTTTTGGAGATCGACACGTCATTGAAGTTTCACACGTCAAAATTTTTTAAACTAAGTATTTTAGTGACATGCGCACGAAAGTTGCAAAAAACAATCTGTATTATCGGCATTGCAAAAATCTAAAAAGTTGCAATTTTTGTTTTGAAAAAACTTTGCAAGTCTGTAATAATGAATTAAAATTGAAGCAATTTAGTTTTGTAACTAATATTATTGATAATAGTAAGCAATAGTGTAATTAAAAATTTGTTATAGCGGTTTTAAATTTTGGACATTATGAACTCAAAGGTTTATTTCCAACAATAAGCGATAGAGGGATCCATTGTAAAATTTCCGATGACAGATTCCTTAAGTCAAATGAGTCAAATATTCATTTTAATTGTTAAAAAGATTTCATTATTATTGATTGTACAAAAATATCACAAATCTTCGAAATGAGGAATTGTTTTATTTGTCTAGAAAAATACAAAATAATGGTTCCGCTACATGCATGTTTGGGTGAGGATCCAAAACATGCAAAACTATCGATGGCACAGGTCTTACAAAATTTGCATTTACTTACTGTAAGTATATTAAAAAGCCATAAAATTTTGGTTTTATTGTCCAAATCGAGTTCTTTGACTAAATTTTTATAATATTTTTTTATCAAATTCATTTATTTTAAAAGCTTTCAGACATTGAAAATCATCACCAATTCTTATGTTTCATTTGCGCTGCAAAAATTCAATCTTTTTTCGAATTTAAAATTTTATGTGTTGAACGTGAAAATGCAATGCAAATTATTACCAACAATGGTGTTTCTAACTCAACAATATCATCGTCAATACCTACAATAAAATCTGAAAATATTTACGGAGATAACTTCGAAAAGATTGATGAAGAAATTCCAATTGTTAATGACAATTTTCAAAGGTCTATCGTTGACGACTCATTAAAGAATCAAAAAATAGTAAAAAAAAGAAAAGTAGATGATTCAGTAGATAGCTCAGAGGAGTCAACGACAAAGTTCTGTGTTAAATCTGAAATTGATGTTGATGAAGGAATTTTTGGAGTAAAAGGTAAATTTTCATAAATTGGAATAATTCATAAGTTTGTATTATTATAAATACTTAATAGTTTTTGAATTTTGCGTCCTCGCCTGAAAAGTATTCTACCCTTAATGTGCCATTACTTTCATAATAACAAATACCAACTATTAAGTTTATGAATAACATGAATTTAACGAATTCGAAACAAAAACATTTTTCGGCTCAAGTGTACTTTAGCACACCCACAATCTAGCAACGTTGCATTTTTGACTTTGTTTTTAATTTAATTCGCGATAATTTTGTTAATTCAATTCTAATATGGTATAATTCTCTCTTTGTTGGCTAAATTTTCATTATGGACCAATTTAATCGCGAATTAAATTAAAAACAAAGTCGAAAATGCGACATTGCCAGATTGTGGGTGTGCTAAAGTACACATGAGCCCATTTTTCGACCAAAAAAAACGTGGATTAACCATCGTTGATTTTTCACGAAAATCGACAAATTTCAAAAAAAAAAATTTAAGACTGCTGCCAATCGAAAGTATACGTCCATCTGTGCATTCTGTGCAAAATTTTCCGAAAACAAAACTCGTTTAAGGGATGAAATCGACCATCAAAGTTGTAGAAGAAATCTTAGAAAACTATCCAAATTTCAATGGCATGTAACATCGTTATTTAAGGGATGATTTTCGAACCAAAGGTAGTTTCGGGTTCGTTTAAATTCATTTATAACATAAATTAAAATTTGCATCACAAAGAAGCCAATAAAACAGTGATATAGACTTACAAAAACTATTTAAACGTATTTTAAAGAATATTAACTTTAATTTTCATTTTTTAGAGAAATCTCTTGAGGCTGAAGAAAATCCAGCTACCCAGAAAGGAAATAAAGAAGTAGAAGGCGGGCCTTTTGTTTGTTGCATTTGCCAAAAAGGTTTTAAACTAAAAAAACATTTAAATGAACATTTCGTTACACATACTGGTGAAAATCCTTTTGTTTGCGATATTTGTGGTAAGTCGTAAATACAATGATAATTTAATTCAAAAGTAAGAACTTTATTTCCTTTTAGAAAAGTCATTTAGTACACATATCTTATTATTTAAACATAGTATGACTCATACGGAAGAACGAACATATACGTGTCATGTTTGTGGTAAGAATAAATCAATCAAAAAATGCGTTTTATTAAAAAAAAAAATTTTCAGAGGAATCATTTACAGAAGCCAGTAGTTTAGTTTCGCATAAACTTATTCATACCACAGAAAAATCGTTTGTTTGTAATATTTGTAGTAAGTTTTAAAAATTCAATTGCTTGATTTGGAAAATTGATAAAATGTATACATTTTAGGTAAACAATTTTCTCATCGTAGCAAATTAAAAAGTCATCAGTTAACTCACACTGATATAGATCGTTACGTTTGCGATGTTTGCAGTAAGTCCATATACATTCCGGGTCATTTTATAAATAGTGAAAAAGGGATTTATGATTAATTTTCAGATAATCCATATGCCACTTCGTATTCTTTGATGAAGCATAAAATGCTTCATTCAGGGGAAAAACCGTATGTTTGTGATATTTGCAGTAAGTGTTATTAACAATAGACCTAATACACATATTCGAAATTAAAATAAGCTCCTATTAATCTGGCATTTAAATGAACATTCTAAATGTATTTAAACTAGAGATGCCACGAATAGTGATTTGGCCGAATATTGAATATTCGGCGACATTTAGTACCGTTAGCGAGTAAGGTTTAAAATTTAAACCTACTTTATAATTTATAGGCCTTAAATCAGCCGAAATAATCATGGTGCCCAAACCAGACAAAAATCCCAATAAAGTTTCCTCATACAGACCTATTAGCCTATTATCCACCATTTCCAAACTATTAGAAAGGCTAATCCTATCTCTAACTCATGAAATATCCGAAAAAGTCCCTAGTCACCAATTTGGTTTTAAATGCCGGCATTCCACTATCCAACAATGTCACAGAGTGGTCGAGCAAATAAATAGGGTCTTTGGACAAAAAAAATACTGCCACTCAGTATTTATAGACATAAGCCAGGCGTTCGACAGGATTTGGTACGATGGCCTGCTTTTCAAAATAAAAAAGTGTATGTCTCACCTCTGGAAACTATTCAGATTGTATTTTCAGGATCGATTCTTTAATACAAGAGTAGGCCATTAATGCTCTGACTCCTTTCCAATTAAATCGGGAGTACCTCAAGGTAGTGTTTTAGGGCCCCTACTATAATTATTATATACCTCGGATCTGCCTACCACAGATAACACTTTAACGGGGACATTCGCGGACGATACGGTAATTATGGCTACTCACGAGGACGCCGTGATTGCCTCTCAGTACCTCCAGCATCATTTAAACCTACTGGGCACTTGGGCAGAAAAATGGAAAATCACTATCAATAAGTCCAAATCAGTCCAAGTGACCTTCACTCTCAGGAAATGAACGGGCTCCCCGGTCAATCTGGACTCAACTGAGATCCCATCGTCCGACACCGTCAAATACCTTGGTGTTCATCTGGACAGGAGGCTGACCTGGAAATTTCACATCATCCAAAAACGAAAGTATATTAACAAGAGGTTCAAACAGTTATACTGGCTGTTGGGTAGGGGCTCTAAACTTCTCCTTGAGGATAAACTTCTTGTATACAAAGCAGTAATAGTGCCAATCTGGTCGTACGGTATTGAGCTGTGGGGCTCTGCCAGCAAGTCAAGCATTAAATTAATCGAGGCCACCCAATCAAAGATCCTGAGACAGTTGGCAGATGGTCCATGGTATGTCACAAATGAGACTCTCCGAAGAGACTTACACATCTCATCAGTCACCGACCCCATTACCGTACGTACCACCAATCATTTTGGAAAGTTGAGTTAACACTCAAATCCCCTGATTCCGCCACTTTTGGAGCACCAAAATAAAACACGGCTAAAAAGAAAAGTGCCTAGTAATCAAGTAGAGGTATAGGGAGATTCCTCCACCGGGAGTGATCTCCACGATAGCTCCGGCCACCAAATCGGATAATAGGACCTAGATCCTGATGGCCGATTTATATATATATATAAACTTTATAATTTATGAGGAAAAGTGAAATCGTTTGCTATCACAAACGCTGAAAAACTTATTTTCATTCATCATAACTTACCACTGATAGATTTTAAGTATTAATATGTTATGGTAAAATAAATTTATAAGTTAAAAGCTATTGGTGAAAAAAAAGCCTTTCTGAGTAATATTATGCATTTTTTCCTAATTTACTGTTCGATGTGAATAGTCGAACACCGAATAGTTTTCGAACATTAGTTTCATTTCTAATTTTTTTCCATCACAACGTATCACAGATTGATTTTTATTTTGTAAAAAGTGTAGAAATTTATCATTAAAATAAATATTAAGAGGATCGGAAAGTAATGTCATTACTGAACCTATCGACATTCAATTGCCATTTATCGGTTTATAAGTAATTTCGAAGTCGTACCTAAAGACATTTTCTGATTAGCGTGAGTAGTTAACTCACAAAAGATTAAAAGTATTAATTATTCTAAGCTCTATACTGAAATGATTAAATAAATTCCCAAAGGAATACAAATTCGGTATTATATGCTTCGAAATTAAAGCTTGTGTAAAAATTTCGTGTTTTAATTTTATGTTAAGAAAACGACATTGCTTTCCGATTCCCTATATTCATTTTTGAGTAAAATATGCTTCTTTTTTGATGATTGGGTATTCGGTATTCGGCCGAATAGTAATCAATATTTGGCCGAATAAATTTAAAAAAAAATAGGCCGAATATTCGTGGCATCTCTAATTTAAACGCTATAGTACGGTACATTTACAATATTTGAAATTTAGTGAGGCCAGGTATAGTTTATTGTATATTTTGTATTTTACCCTTTAGAAAGCACTTTACAATTAATCATATGAGCAAAAAAGTAGAGAAATCATCTGCTTCGAATAGTTATAATAAAGATTAAAGGCTTTTATGTTTTCTGAGTATAGCCATTATATGACTCGTTTATTTTGAAACTGGCGTAAGTCCATTTCAAGGACGGAGTCTATATGGTGATTCTTCTTCTTGTAACTAGAACAAAGTATGTTAATTATTTAACTGCCAAGCTTTCAGAAATTACTGATTTCAGTTGTTAACAAAAACGCCAATTATTCCCTTCTCCTTAGTATCTTATGTTCCTATAGTTACAAATGATAGCACTATAGGGATTGTTCTTGAAATGGACTTAACTCACTTTCAGAATAAACGGTTCTTATACGGTTATAATATGTCCAAAATTAAAGTTTGATCGTTTGGAAAAATGAGTTTTCTTACTTATATTAAAAGACTCAGTATGGAAATGAGTGAAAAGCTTAGCTTTTACATATACACAAAACACAATTAGCCATCATTCCATAGACAAAAAAAAAAATAGAGTAACTTTTAAGGTAGAAAAATGCTTTCCATGGTGGAAAATGTGAAATTTTTTTATGAGCTATTGTTATTTTTATGATAACCGCTTAATGATCTGTTGATATCTCGGTTGCACTATATGGAATTAAAAAACTTTTTTCCGTTAAAGTATACATTATTCAGACCTAAAATTTAGTTTTTCCTCACTTTAATCGATTAGAAATAGTGCATATGTTTATTTAATTGCTGGTTTTATAAAATTTTCCGTTTTATACCAATAATTCAAATTTTTATTTGTTCCAGATAAATCATTTGCTATCAGCAGCTACTTAAGTAAACATAAATTAGTCCATGTAAAACCGTACGTTTGTGATGTTTGTAGTAAGTAGAAATATATGAAACAAACTATCTAAGTAAATCTTTTTTTTTTGTTTGGTTTCAGATAAATCTTTTTCATCAACCAAATATTTGAATGATCATAAAATACATCATAATGTTGCGAGTACAAGTACAAATTGAATATATTTTCAACCTCACATCTAAGGGAAGGCCAAACTGGAGTACCTACCCAGGGTGATAATTTAAGAGGATGCCTAATTTTTAATATAATATGTATTTTTAAAAATTCATACTCAGAAGATATCTCTATCAGAGTTTCCTCTCCGATTAAAAAACAAAACGTAAATTCGGAGCTGCATATTTTCCTTGCTGATGTGTGTAATCCATGATACAAAACTAAACGTAATCTTATTTTTTCTATAATTTATTAAAAAAAAAAATTGTTGAACATTTGAAATTATGTTTATATTGGTTATTTACCTTAATTTTTATTCCAAATCTTGGATAGACAAAGAACACAACGAAGATGTCCTCGTAGAAACTGTTGAAGACCGAAACATATAATTCTTAATAAACATCAGGAATGTGGAAAACAAATATTTGAGATTTACCAAATTAAATTCGAAGAAAAGGAACGTAATTGGTCGCAGAACTTTTCTAAGGTTAAAGGTGTTTATATTTTTTTCTTCTTTTTAATAAATTTTAATTTTGTTATTATATACATTAGACTGGGCCAAAAAAATTGACTATTTTAAAGTATATCGAAAATGTTGTTAAAGGTGACAAAAAGAATATCGGGAAGGTTTGAGCCCTTAATATTGTAACAGAAAGGGACAAAGTCTGTCTCTCTCTTTGTGCCATGCCGGCACGCGATTGGCTGAGTGACTTCTATCTCTCTCCCACCAATGCGAATGTACATATAGATTGTTCTGGAAACATCTAGTAGGTGGTGGAACGTTAGCGAACAATGGAGTACATTCTAGAATGTTGGGTTGCGGGTATATAAGTACACTGTGAAAGTGATTATTTATCTTCAAAAGAAATTAAAAGAACGAATAAACGCCATCTCAATACAGTTTTGAGACGTCACGTTACAATATTAATATTAAGACGTCTATCATCTTTAATTTCGATTTTTTATTTGTGCTTTCATTTTTGTGTCAATGCTGTCAAACTATTAAAGTAAAGAAATTCATCTGCACATATATTTATAGAAAATTAACTTCCCTACAAAAAAGGTCTCTTTGAAAATTTTTGCCAGACACGTCGTTTTCGAATAATCAAGCTTCAGACATTGATATAATTTTTAGATATATCTTCTGTATTTTGGAATTTTGTAACTAACAAACAAATAAATATATAGAAATGCACAATGGAGATTCTTGAAGGAAATTTAATGCTCTACAAAAAAGGTCTCTTAACGTTTTCACATAAAATCACTCTTTCAAAATTGATTCAACAACGAAAAAAAAAATTAAGTTTTTTTCAAATTTAATTGTGAATAACTTTCGAAAAAGTGATTTTATGTAAAAACGTTCAGAGACCTTTTTTGTAGAGCATTAAATTCCCTTCAAGAATCTATATTGTTCATTTCTATATATTTATTTGTTCGTTAGTTACAAAATTCCAAAATACAGAAGCTTGATATTAATTAATATTAAAGCTTGATTATTCGGAAACGGCGTGTCTGGCAAAAATTTTCAAAGAGACCTTTTTTGTAGGGAATTTAATTTTCTATAAATATATGTGCCGATGATTTTTTTTACCTTGATAGTTTGACAGCATTGACGCCAAAATGAAAGCACAAATAAAAAAATCGAAATTAAAGATGATAGACCTTTTAATAATAATATTAAGGGCTCAAACCTGCCCGATATTTTTTTTTTGTCACCTTGAATAATATTTTCGATATACTTTTCAAAAAAAAATAGTCGATTTTTTTGGCCCAGTCTAATATACCATGCAAAGGTAATTCGGTCTATATATCCTTAGTTACCGGCCAAAACGCTGAACCGATTTTAATAAATCTCAACTCGATTTGTTTTACTAATGGAAATGAGTAAAACTAATGTATTTTTTTAATCAATTTATTTTAATTTTATAACAAATCATTTACAACTTTTCTTTGGTGTGAATTATTTGATGTTTAGTTAAGCTACTCTTCCGCGTAAAAGTTTTTCCTGCAATTTAAAAAGATTTTTGTTTTCATACTATTTATATTTGGAAAAAAAATACTTACCACAAAGATCACAAACGAAAGATTTTTCATTGCTGTGAATCAATTTATGTATCCTCAAATCTGATGCAGTAGTAAAAGCTTTATCTGCAACAGAAATATTTGTGGCTCAAAAATCAACATTTTGAAGAAAAAAAAATAAAAATTTACCACAAACGTCACAAACGTATGGTTTTATCCCTAAATGAAGAAACTTATGCTTCGTTAAAATACTTAATTGATTGAATGCTTTATCTGAAAAAAATATTTTATCATTTTCATGCCAACCAACACATTTTTAGGTAACTTACTACAAACATCACAAACGTGAGGCTTTTCACCTGTATGGATTATCATATGTCTAGTTAGAGAATTTTTTCTGTTAAATGATTTGTCTAAAAAAAAAATTATGTATAGTTAAATGACGCATGCGAGGAAATGATTTTTCTAAAAAATTAACAATTTTTTTCCACAAAAAATATGAAATTTTTGTTAAACTTACCACAAACATCGCAAATGTACGGGTTTTCAACGGTTTGGTGCTTGTGCTTGATATGTTCACTTAAAGACCCAATCTGGGTAAATTTTGTATCTTAAACAAAAAAATTTTTTTAGCAAATTTTGGTCAAATTACAACTTAAATTTGTGTCAGTAAAACTTACTACAAACATCGCAAACATAAGGCTTTTCACCTGTGTGGACTATCATATGTCTAGTTAGAGAATTACTTCTGCTAAATGATTTGTCTAAAAAAATTTTTAATATGTTTTAGTCACTATACTTATCAACTTTTGGATCACTTACTACAAACATTACAAACGTGGCGCTTATCAGCTATATGAGTTAATACGGAATGTTGCTGTAGAATCTTTTTATTTTTGAAACATTTTCCACGTACAGGAGAAACGCATTGTTGATCTTCTAAACTTTTATTTTCGTAGGAATTTGAACTATCTTGACAAAATAGAATTTCTGAAATAACAAATACACTCTTAAAATGTCTTTTGCAACAATTGGACATCTTCGGTAATGATTACTGATGAAGATTGTAATGATTATTTATTAGAATAGGTGACTCTAGTGTTTCTGCAGGATATCCAGCGGTCAGGGAATTTCATTGGGTCAGGGAAACTGGACAAAAATGCTGAAAATTTTTATGTCCTAATAATTTTATTAGTCTTTACTATAGATATTAGCATCCTTCTGACGAGGATAACCAGCTCTGCATTTAAGGGGACTTTCCTTAAGGTTTATAAAATACTAGCAGAACCCGGCAGACGTTGTCTTGCCAGCCTATGGTTGTAAATAAATATTTATTATTATAATAATTGAATTTAGCCAAACGAAGCTTATGAATTATTAGAATCACCTCCTGTACCAACCCGCAGTATCCCTCACTGCACCAATTATAACTTACTTTCAAGGTATACGTTTATCAATTACGTTTAGAGAAAAATAATTTAGAGAAAAAGTTTCTATCAAATCAGTAAAGCTGTCTTTAAATTGGAACCATAAGTGAAATCAGAATAAAATATTGGTACAACTATTTAGATTAGACTTGTCTGTGACCTAAATTATACTTTTTTTGGGGGGAAACACTAACATGTACCTGAAAACACAATATTATCGAAATCGATTACCCTGTTCTTCAATCATACGCTAGAATTCAGGTAGACAAATATTAAAGTACAATTTTTTGACCTTTGCTCCATAATAACCATTATTGTGAGCAAAATCGAATAAATTCCAAAGAGGTGTGAAATTGAAAAGAATTTTACCTGCTCTCAACTTTCGATAATAAATAATATGGTAATGAGAAAAATGCAGATTCAAAGGTGTAATTTCTGGAATCGGAAAAAGGTGTTAATGTATTTATAATTGACAACAAATAATAAATGTCTCAAACCGGTTCAGATTACTTAAACGATATATTTATATTTGCCATTCTCTCATTTTGGCCTTCAAGTTTTAACTATGTTATTTCATATCACCAATTGAGCATATACTTGAATTTTTTGTATAAATATACAATAGACTGATTCAAAAAAAATGATGATTTTTTTTTTCTTAATTATATCGAAAATATTGTTGGGAATGACAAAAAAAATTCCTGTGAAAGTTTAAGCTCTTAATAATAATATTAAGAGGTGCCGCATCGCAAATTTCGATTTTCCATTTAAATAACATGGCAACAATATTCTCTTGCACTTTGAAATTTTATAGCTCACGTTGGTGACAATATTTCGGAATGACTAAGGTATATTCTTGTAGAAAATTGAACGATCTACAAAAAAGGTCTCCAACAAGTTTTTTGTATATTTATTCGTTAGGTTATTCGAGGTCAAAGTTGAACTAAAGAGAAATTTTAATATTTTTTCAATTTTTTGACGCAACCATCAATTTTATGAGAAAATTTTAAAGGACATTTTTTGTAGAGCACTTTTTTTCCTATAACTTATTTCTATAAAAGTTTTTGATATTTTTTATAGGTCCTAAGTTATTTGCATTAAACTGAAAATTCCCTAAATTATTATATTTGCTACATAAAAATATTTTTTTTTTATTTTAATTAAATAACTTAGAAACCTGTGAAAAATATCAAAAACTTTTATAGAGATAAGTTATAGGAAAAAAAGTGCTCTACAAAAAATGTCCTATAAAATTTTCTCATAAAATTGATGGTTGCGTCAAAAAATTGAGAAAATATTAAAATTTCTCTTTAGTTCAACTTTGACCTCGAATAACTTTTGAAGGAATAAATATATCAAAAACTTGTCGGAGACCTTTTTTGTAGATCGTTCAATTTTCCACAAGAATATATATTGGTCATTCCGAAATATTGTCACCAACGTGAGCTATAAAATTCCAAAGTGCAAGAGAATATTGTTCCCATGTTATTTAAATGGAAAATCGAAATTTGCGATGCGGCACCTCTTAATATTAATATTAAGAGCTTAAACTTTCACAGGATTTTTTTTTTTGTTATTCCCAACAATATTTTCGATATAATTAAGAAAAAAAAATCATAATTTTTTTTTGAATCAGTCTAATATATATATTCAAACTGATTTACTTCTAAATACTTCGGATCCTCCGGATGACGTATTTTCTTTTCTAATGAGGCAATCTGTTTAGTTTATAAATCTTAGAAGAATGAGATGGTAAAATATAAATTCAATTAGCATCCTTTTATATATGTTGACAATTTACTAATTGTACACGTGCTATTGCAATAATTATATAATTTCGTTGAATTCAAATAATTGAATTCTATAGCTATTTGAAGTAAATAAAAGGAGTTCATCAAAAACTTAATACATTGATGCTACGAAATTGCTATCGCCACCTGGTGAGTTTTGAAAAGAACATAACAGAATCGATTTGAAGGAGGAGTCATGAGATCAACTGTGTTATTTAACGCGGCAAAACACAAATTCAATTGAGATCTATTTTTAAATCCTTAAAAATTATTATAATTTATTCTCTTTAAGCTTTTTTACGTTATTTACAGATACATTTGTAAAATTGTATTTTTGTAGTTGTAGCGGAATAAAAAATTCTTAAATATAAGCTATGCAATAGAATATAATATGTAAAAACGTATAGAAATTAATGGTAAAAAATATGCAACTGATACGTAGCATTTCGTAGCATATCCGGCCAAATTTATGTCTTTGTCCTTCTCTGTTAAATACATATTAGCGTTTCTATTACTCATTTTTCTATCAACCTTGTTAGAATGCAATCTTGCATGCCAAATCACTGATTAATGTTTTTCTCTTTTTCCCCTTACCATCGAAAATATTCGTACTTGCTTCTTCGATTTTAATATTCTTAGACTTTCCTACTTCATTTTCAATTTGTATTTCCTCTTCATCTTCATTAACTTTCGCCACGTTTTCTATAAGATAATTATAATTAATTTTAGCAAAATACTGAATTGAATAATTCTTACCCTTCTTGATTTCCAAAATGCCGTCGTCTATATCAATTTCCAACTTAATATCCAAACAATTAGATGAAGTTAGCTGTTGTGCTGTGTTCGACGTTTGATCTTTTGTAATATTTTCTTCGGCAGAAATTGAACTTTTTTCTATTAGACCACATTTTATTTTTAAATGATAAGAAGAATGAATATTTGCTATGCATACAAAGCATATGAGTCGTCGAGAAGTTAATGCATCTGAAACCTTTCATAAACGTTAATTATATACAGTTGTGGATAAATATTCTTTAGCCTAAAGATGTCAAATTTATTAAATAACTAAAGGAGTTAGTACTTCCTGGCTTCAAAATGTAATATATAAAAAAAAAATATTTGATATTTTCATCGCATTTTGACGAATTCTACTAGTTTGTCGCCAAATTATGGATTCATAGTAACTATAAAATTGGCGTGGCTCATAAATTAAAGCTTCAACAGGTTCAACACCTCTTCATTGATGAAAAATATTCTTAAGAAAGTATAAATTACAATAAGTACTATAAAATTTTTAATACTAAAAATATACACTTACTGTTATAAAATTCAACTCTTGCATCATTTGACCTATCGATAATTCTTCATCATTTAAATGTTCTTGCAAAGAAATCATTATTTTGTATTTTTCAGAACAAATAAAACATTTTTGTAAGTCGTATAGTATTCTCCAGAAGGACGTTTCTCTACAATGAAAAAGTTCAAGTTATTAAGGGAAAATTTGGGGAAAAATAGTTAAATAATTTTCTACTCGTAGAAGAGAAAGAATCGATATATATATATTAGGTGATTTTTTTTTTGGTCCCATCGTGAAATTTTGTTGGAAATACCAAAAAGAAAAATTCCCTGAAAGTTTGAGCACTTAATATTAATTTTAAGTCCTCAACCAAGACGTGTAAAGATTTCCCATTGAAAATACATGGAAACTCTGATTTTTTATTTTTAAATTTCTATATCTCAGCGGAATTTAATGGGATCGCTTTTACCGAAGATGGTTTTTTCTCAGAATTAAACGCTCTACAAAAGTACCCATTGCGACAAAAGTCGTAACTCATAATATATATATATATATATATATATATATATATATATATATATATATATATATATATATATATATATATATATATATATGTATATATATATATATTGAGATCGATCCGTGATTACTTTACAGTTTACAAAGCCACCGAATTATATTTGATGACCACTTAAGAAGATGGCTTAGCAATCGAAATACGTATCCAGTGCAATATGTCATTAATACGACATTTAAAAATTGTGAAAATATACTTACAATATAACAAATAACATACCTTAATGAAATATTTTGGTGTGCAATTGTTGAAGAGTGCACTTGGGTAGAAATTTCATTCGGAGTTTGTTGAGATATTCTTCGATTAAGCTCCTTAGTCTTAACTTGTGATTCAAGAGGGTCAATTTTTGATTTTTCTAAATATCCTATTTTACTTGCATTTTTTTTCTCCTCCTCCTCTTCTGTGCACATTGTAATTGATAAACCTGAGGTGTGAATTGATTTCTGCATTTTTTTTAATTTTATTTTATTGTAATATTTTTTGTTGGCTTCTCTTCGTCTTTCACTGTTAAAAAAAATTATTGGTAAATATCCGAAGTAATATATAAAAAAGATTTATAGATCTAGAAGTATATAAATCTCTCTTCTCTGATTATGTAAATTATATCAATAACGTATAGACCACTGAGATGTAGTATAGAGCACTCATGTTTAAAATTATTTAAGTTTTAATAGTTAGTGATTCGAAGATCGTATCTCTTTCCATTTGTTATTTAACTTCAACGAATTCGGTCGAAAGAGATAGGATCTCCGAAATTTAATGTAATTCCTAGATCATGAAGAAAACATTGGTTGTATACAACATGAGCACTTTATCCTACAGATACTATATCTCCAAGGTTTATAAAATACACAGGTGGCCTCATGGTGGCTACGTACGTATCCAGAAGAAATTCGTACATATCTTCAGACTGATCAATGTCAAAATTCTTCGTATGACGTCATTTTTTTTTCTAATGGAGCAACCTGTGTAATTTACAAACCTTGACTATATCTCTATGGTAAAAGCAAGAATAACCTTAATGAAATATGAGCCTGTGAAACTGTAGAAGGGTTTAAAAGATTTTTCTCCATTTTCCGTCTATCTCGATAGGCTTTCGAATTTTTTCGGTAACGCTGCCGATTTTGTTCTTGTTCTTCCAATGATAATTTTTTATATTTTTTTTCGTAATATCTTTTGTTAATATCACGTTTTCTTTGTCTCTTGATAACATTACTGCAAAAAAAAACATTTAAAGTAATTTATCAATTAAGTATAAGCAAAAAGTACTTACGTAGTCGTTGATTGGTCTACACTTCTTGATTGACTTGAAACTTTATCCGGAGTGAAATTTTCATCATCGGTCGGTGAAATAGTAGGATCCGTAGGATCCATCATTACACTTAATTAATTGATCAAATGCAGAATCTATTACACTTTTTATACACCTCCTTTTTATAAACCAAGGTTTATAAAATACACAGGTGGCCTCATTCGCCACGTGACGCATGCAGAAGAAATTCGTACATATCTTCAGACTAATTCAAATTTCAAAATTCTTCGTATGACGTCATATTTTTTTTTCTAATGGGGCAACCTGTGTATTTTATAAACTTTGTTTCTTTCCTACCGTAGGGATACACGATCTAATGACGATTTCGATCTTAAACAATATCGTGCATTACCCTTTTTCTCAGTTAACTTTCACTATCCGTGCTAAAATAGCTTCGCTATTAAAAAAAAAAAACTTCTTATATTCTTATAAGTAGATTTTATCGATGTAAAATAAAAGTTTTAAAAAAAAATCAATTTGTTGATAATATATGACAGATGTTAGTTCTTTGCAAAAGCTCAACGTGGCGCTACTAGTGTTTCATAATTTTATACATAAGCTATAAGCTTTTTGCTACAGATGGCGCTCATTTGCTTATTGTCAATTTGACAGATGTGATTCAATTATATTGTGACTTGATTTTGTGACGTCCCATTATGTAACGATGATAAAAGATATTAAAATACATAACATTAGAAGGAAACATAAAATTAACGATTATCGTGTATAAGTAGACCGCATCTTGATTTTGACAGAAAAGCTGCCACTACAATTTTCAATATTTTCTTCGATAATTTTTCGACAAATTTAATAATATTTTTCCATTGGGAAAAATGTCACAGATTAATGCACAGGAAAAGTGTATTATTTGTTTGGAAAAATATAAATTTATGATTCCATTGCACGAATGTTTAAGCGAATGCGGAGCATTATCGGTGGCACAAGTCCTGCAAAATTTGAATTTTTTATCGGTAAGTATATACGATTAATCCCATAAGACATAAGAAATCTTTACTATTACAATTCATTAAATGAAGTCGAAGGTATAGCTTATAGTTTGCCAGACTAGTGATGAAATTTTTCACCGTTAAAATCTGATGGGTAAATGAAAAACTTTCAAGTTCTAATTTAAATATTTTAAAGATTTCAGATGCAGAAAATCATCACCGATCGTTATGTTTCATTTGTGTAGCCAAAGTTCAATCTTGTTTCGAATTCAAAATTTTATGCAACCAAACCGAAAATTCTTTACAAACGACTGACAATTCCTCATCAGTTCCATATTTTTTACCAATAACCCAAATCAAAAGGGAAGAGAATTGGGAAGAGAGTTCCAACGATGATAAATTATACATTGATGAATTTCACAAGAATGATCAACCCTTAAAACATGAAGAAACTAAAGAAGTATTAGTCACTCCAGAGGGTGGACCACCAATCGAAATTGCTACAAGTCCGAATAAATTTGAAATTAAAATCGAGGAGGGAATTTTTACATCAACCCAAGGTATCATTTAAGTTAGGGTGATTTTTTTTTTACTTTTTTTGGTCCCATCGTGAAATTTTGTTGGAAATACCAAAAAAAAAAAAATCCCTGAAAGTTTAAACCCTTAATATTAATTTTAAGTCCTCAACCAAGACGTGTGAAGATTTCCCATTGAAAATACACGCCAACTCTGATTTTTTATTTTTAAATTTCTATATCTCAGCGGCATTTGATGGGATCGCTTTTACCGAAGATGGTTTTTTCTCAGAATTAAACGCTCTACAAAAGTGCCCATTGCGACAAAGTCGTAACTCACACCGGTGAGGTAGTACGGGCCACTGAACCTGATTTTTCCATAAAATTCGCGTTTTTTTTGCATTTATCTCGTAAATAACAAGAGCTACGGAAAAATTATAAATAAAAAACTTGTAGTAAAATTTGATTTCCTACAAAAAAGTTCCTGTAGACCAAATCGCGAAGATCAATATTAAACGAGATATTAAGCCTTGAATTTTATGGAAAAATCAGGTTCAGTGGTCCGTACTACCTCACCGGTGTGAGTTACGACTTTGTCGCAATGGGCACTTTTGTAGAGCGTTTAATTCTGAGAAAAAACCATCTTCGGTAAAAGCGATCCCATGAAATGCCGCTGAGATATAGAAATTCAAAAATAAAAAATCAGAGTTGGCGTGTATTTTCAATGGGAAATCTTTACACGTCTTGGTCGAGGACTTAAAATTAATATTAAGGGCTCAAACTTTCAGGGATTTTTTTTTGGTATTTCCAACAAAATTTCACGAGGGGACCAAAAAAAAATCAACCTAATTGAAGTATTAGAAAAATAATTAAACGGTTAAAACAATTAAACGAACGTTATACTTGGACTCCGATTAATCTTTCATAATTCTTCTAGAAAAATTTCCACCTCAAGAAAATGCTGATATTTCTAAAAAGAAAACGTTGAAGGAAAAAAGTAATATATGTTCTATTTGTCAAAAAGGATTCAAAACTAAACAACATTTGCGAGAACATTTCGTAATCCACACTGGTGAAAGACCTTACGCTTGTAATGTTTGTAGTAAGTTTAAATTTTTTTCTTCTTAAAACTGTAAAATATAATTATTTTTCTTTTCAGATAAATCATTTCGTCAGTCGAGTAGCTTAACTACTCATAAACTAATACATACTGGGGAAAAACCTTACGTTTGTGATGTTTGTAGTAAGTCTAAAACCAAAAACGTAATTCTCCCAAAGATATACATAATCAATTTTTATTCTTCAGATAAATCCTTCAATCAATCAAGTATTTTATTTAAACATAAACTTATACATACCGGAAAAAAACCACACGTTTGTAACATTTGTAGTAAGTTGTAAAGTAATTTTATTAATTCAAAGTCAAAATCTTTTTTTTTTTTGGATTTTAGATAAATCATTTACTCAATCAAGTAGTTTAAATGCCCATAAAGTTATTCATACCGGTGAAAGACCGTATGTTTGTGATATTTGTTGTAAGTTTAAAATCTTATCTCAACTAAAAATTATTACCTTTTTAATTGGTGCATAAAAATTTAATTACAGTTAAATCATATAATCATCCAAGTGCTTTATACAATCACAAATTTCTTCACACAGGAAAAAAACCATATGTTTGCAATGATTGTAGTAAGCTTAAACAAAGAATTTAATATTAAAAAATAAATAATATGAAAACGTAATTGTTTCAGATAAATCTTTTCCCCATTCTAATCAATTAGTTTCACATAGACTTCATATACATACAGAAAAGGCGTACGTGTGTGATGTTTGTAGTAAGTTTTACCAAAAAAAAAAACAAAATTATTATGAATGTTTAAAAAATAAAGCTTTATAATTTCAGATAAGTCGTTTGTTCAGGCTAGTGGTTTAGCGGCGCATAAATTAATTCATACAGGTGAAGCAAAACCACACGTGTGTAATGTTTGCAGTAAGTATCATTGGCAGTATATATTTTGTATATCAAAAAAGTAATGGTGGATTTATTTTGTATTTTTAGATAAATCATTTAATCATGCCAGTTCTTTGTGGAGACATAAATCAAGTCATATTAATATGAATATGTTCAATCATGTTGAATTAAACCAACCGCATAAATGAAAATAAAATTTATTGTTTACAAATATATTACAATATGACGTGGACTCATTGGTGCTAATGTATGATTATCATTTAATTCAATACTTTTTACGTAAAAACTATAAGAAAACAAAATGTAAATGTTTTTTGTAAAATAAAAAAAACCAACGTGCGTAAAGTATCCATTCTGTAACAACGTTACAGGCGACAAGCGTTGGGGTTTGTCGTTCTATATTATCGTTTGGGGCATTGCCCCGGATATTAAACCGAGCTTAGTTTACAAATCATCGATTTACTATCAATTTCACACGTTAAATGTGGTTTGTTTTTGGAAAAAATTGCACGGATGGACGTTCTTTCGATTGGCATCCTTAAAATTTTTTTTTGAATTTTTACGATTTACCCACGGTTTTTTTTGACCAAAAATCTTTTTGCCTCGAAACCGAAAAAAATTGTTATATCATCGTTCTAGACATTGTCACGAACCCGAAACTGCCTTTGGTTCGAAAATCATCCCTTATATAACGAAGGTACATGCAATTGTTGAAGAAACCACGTTCGTCTCTCCCTCTTAGTGGGAAGTGTTCATCCCTTAAACGGCCTGTTCATCCCTTTAACGTGGTTTGCTTGGGGAAAAATTTGCACAGCATGTACAAGGGACTTATACTTTCGTTTGGCATCCTAAAAAAAAAATTTTTTTATTTGACCAATTTCGTGAAAAATCAACGATGGTTAACCCACGGTTTTTTTTGACCAAAAATCTTTTTGCCTCGAAACCGAAAAAAATTGTTATATCATCGTTCTAGACATTGTCACGAACCCGAAACTGCCTTTGGTTGGAAAATCATCCCTTATATAACGAAGGTACATGCAATTGTTGAAGAAGCCACGTTCGTCTCTCCCTCTTAGTGGGAAGTGTTCATCCCTTAAACGGCCTGTTCATCCCTTTAACGTGGTTTGTTTGGGGAAAAATTTGCACAGCATGTACAGAGGGACTTATACTTTCGTTTGGCATCCTAAAAAAAAAAATTTTTTATTTGACCATTTTCGTGAAAAATCAACGATGGTTAACCCACGGTTTTTTTTGACCAAAAATCTTTTTGCCTCGAAACCGAAAAAAATTATTATATCATCGTTCTAGACATTGTCACGAACCCGAAACTGCCTTTGGTTGGAAAATCATCCCTTATATAACGAAGGTACATGCAATTGTTGAAGAAGCCACGTTCGTCTCTCCCTCTTAGTGGGAAGTGTTCATCCCTTAAACGGCCTGTTCATCCCTTTAACGTGGTTTGCTTGGGGAAAAATTTGCACAGCATGTACAGAGGGACTTATACTTTCGTTTGGCATCCTAAAAAAAAAATTTTTTTATTTGACCATTTTCGTGAAAAATCAACGATGGTTAACCCACGGTTTTTTTTGACCAAAAATCTTTTTGCCTCGAAACCGAAAAAAATTGTTATATCATCGTTCTAGACATTGTCACGAACCCGAAACTGCCTTTGGTTGGAAAATCATCCCTTATATAACGAAGGTACATGCAATTGTTGAAGAAGCCACGTTCGTCTCTCCCTCTTAGTGGGAAGTGTTCATCCCTTAAACGGCCTGTTCATCCCTTTAACGTGGTTTGCTTGGGGAAAAATTTGCACAGCATGTACAGAGGGACTTATACTTTCGTTTGGCATCCTAAAAAAAAAATTTTTTTATTTGACCATTTTCGTGAAAAATCAACGATGGTTAACCCACGGTTTTTTTTGACCAAAAATCTTTTTGCCTCGAAACCGAAAAAAATTGTTATATCATCGTTCTAGACATTGTCACGAACCCGAAACTGCCTTTGGTTCGAAAATCATCCCTTATATAACGAAGGTACATGCAATTGTTGAAGAAACCACGTTCGTCTCTCCCTCTTAGTGGGAAGTGTTCATCCCTTAAACGGCCTGTTCATCCCTTTAACGTGGTTTGCTTGGGGAAAAATTTGCACAGCATGTACAAGGGACTTATACTTTCGTTTGGCATCCTAAAAAAAAAATTTTTTTATTTGACCAATTTCGTGAAAAATCAACGATGGTTAACCCACGGTTTTTTTTGACCAAAAATCTTTTTGCCTCGAAACCGAAAAAAATTGTTATATCATCGTTCTAGACATTGTCACGAACCCGAAACTGCCTTTGGTTGGAAAATCATCCCTTATATAACGAAGGTACATGCAATTGTTGAAGAAGCCACGTTCGTCTCTCCCTCTTAGTGGGAAGTGTTCATCCCTTAAACGGCCTGTTCATCCCTTTAACGTGGTTTGTTTGGGGAAAAATTTGCACAGCATGTACAGAGGGACTTATACTTTCGTTTGGCATCCTAAAAAAAAAAATTTTTTATTTGACCATTTTCGTGAAAAATCAACGATGGTTAACCCACGGTTTTTTTTGACCAAAAATCTTTTTGCCTCGAAACCGAAAAAAATTATTATATCATCGTTCTAGACATTGTCACGAACCCGAAACTGCCTTTGGTTGGAAAATCATCCCTTATATAACGAAGGTACATGCAATTGTTGAAGAAGCCACGTTCGTCTCTCCCTCTTAGTGGGAAGTGTTCATCCCTTAAACGGCCTGTTCATCCCTTTAACGTGGTTTGCTTGGGGAAAAATTTGCACAGCATGTACAAGGGACTTATACTTTCGTTTGGCATCCTAAAAAAAAAATTTTTTTATTTGACCAATTTCGTGAAAAATCAACGATGGTTAACCCACGGTTTTTTTTGACCAAAAATCTTTTTGCCTCGAAACCGAAAAAAATTGTTATATCATCGTTCTAGACATTGTCACGAACCCGAAACTGCCTTTGGTTGGAAAATCATCCCTTATATAACGAAGGTACATGCAATTGTTGAAGAAGCCACGTTCGTCTCTCCCTCTTAGTGGGAAGTGTTCATCCCTTAAACGGCCTGTTCATCCCTTTAACGTGGTTTGCTTGGGGAAAAATTTGCACAGCATGTACAGAGGGACTTATACTTTCGTTTGGCATCCTAAAAAAAAAATTTTTTTATTTGACCATTTTCGTGAAAAATCAACGATGGTTTAACCCACGGTTTTTTTGGACCAAAAATTTTTTTGTTTCGAAACCGAAAAAAATTGTTATATCATCGTTCTAGACATTGTCACGAACCCGAAACTGCCTTTGGTTGGAAAATCATCCCTTATATAACGAAGGTACATGCAATTGTTGAAGAAGCCACGTTCGTCTCTCCCTCTTAGTGGGAAGTGTTCATCCCTTAAACGGCCTGTTCATCCCTTTAACGTGGTTTGCTTGGGGAAAAATTTGCACAGCATGTACAGAGGGACTTATACTTTCGTTTGGCATCCTAAAAAAAAAATTTTTTTATTTGACCATTTTCGTGAAAAATCAACGATGGTTAACCCACGGTTTTTTTTGACCAAAAATCTTTTTGCCTCGAAACCGAAAAAAATTGTTATATCATCGTTCTAGACATTGTCACGAACCCGAAACTGCCTTTGGTTGGAAAATCATCCCTTATATAACGAAGGTACATGCAATTGTTGAAGAAGCCACGTTCGTCTCTCCCTCTTAGTGGGAAGTGTTCATCCCTTAAACGGCCTGTTCATCCCTTTAACGTGGTTTGTTTGGGGAAAAATTTGCACAGCATGTACAGAGGGACTTATACTTTCGTTTGGCATCCTAAAAAAAAAAATTTTTTATTTGACCATTTTCGTGAAAAATCAACGATGGTTAACCCACGGTTTTTTTTGACCAAAAATCTTTTTGCCTCGAAACCGAAAAAAATTGTTATATCATCGTTCTAGACATTGTCACGAACCCGAAACTGCCTTTGGTTGGAAAATCATCCCTTATATAACGAAGGTACATGCAATTGTTGAAGAAGCCACGTTCGTCTCTCCCTCTTAGTGGGAAGTGTTCATCCCTTAAACGGCCTGTTCATCCCTTTAACGTGGTTTGTTTGGGGAAAAATTTGCACAGCATGTACAGAGGGACTTATACTTTCGTTTGGCATCCTAAAAAAAAAATTTTTTTATTTGACCATTTTCGTGAAAAATCAACGATGGTTAACCCACGGTTTTTTTTTGACCAAAAATCTTTTTGCCTCGAAACCGAAAAAATTGTTATATCATCGTTCTAGACATTGTCACGAACCCGAAACTGCCTTTGGTTGGAAAATCATCCCTTATATAACGAAGGTACATGCAATTGTTGAAGAAGCCACGTTCGTCTCTCCCTCTTAGTGGGAAGTGTTCATCCCTTAAACGGCCTGTTCATCCCTTTAACGTGGTTTGCTTGGGGAAAAATTTGCACAGCATGTACAGAGGGACTTATACTTTCGTTTGGCATCCTAAAAAAAAAATTTTTTTATTTGACCATTTTCGTGAAAAATCAACGATGGTTAACCCACGGTTTTTTTTGACCAAAAATCTTTTTGCCTCGAAACCGAAAAAAATTGTTATATCATCGTTCTAGACATTGTCACGAACCCGAAACTGCCTTTGGTTGGAAAATCATCCCTTATATAACGAAGGTACATGCAATTGTTGAAGAAGCCACGTTCGTCTCTCCCTCTTAGTGGGAAGTGTTCATCCCTTAAACGGCCTGTTCATCCCTTTAACGTGGTTTGCTTGGGGAAAAATTTGCACAGCATGTACAGAGAGACTTATACTTTCGTTTGGCATCCTAAAAAAAAAATTTTTTTATTTGACCATTTTCGTGAAAAATCAACGATGGTTAACCCACGGTTTTTTTTGACCAAAAATCTTTTTGCCTCGAAACCGAAAAAAATTGTTATATCATCGTTCTAGACATTGTCACGAACCCGAAACTGCCTTTGGTTGGAAAATCATCCCTTATATAACGAAGGTACATGCAATTGTTGAAGAAGCCACGTTCGTCTCTCCCTCTTAGTGGGAAGTGTTCATCCCTTAAACGGCCTGTTCATCCCTTTAACGTGGTTTGTTTGGGGAAAAATTTGCACAGCATGTACAGAGGGACTTATACTTTCGTTTGGCATCCTAAAAAAAAAAATTTTTTATTTGACCATTTTCGTGAAAAATCAACGATGGTTAACCCACGGTTTTTTTTGACCAAAAATCTTTTTGCCTCGAAACCGAAAAAAATTGTTATATCATCGTTCTAGACATTGTCACGAACCCGAAACTGCCTTTGGTTGGAAAATCATCCCTTATATAACGAAGGTACATGCAATTGTTGAAGAAGCCACGTTCGTCTCTCCCTCTTAGTGGGAAGTGTTCATCCCTTAAACGGCCTGTTCATCCCTTTAACGTGGTTTGTTTGGGGAAAAATTTGCACAGCATGTACAGAGGGACTTATACTTTCGTTTGGCATCCTAAAAAAAAAATTTTTTTATTTGACCATTTTCGTGAAAAATCAACGATGGTTAACCCACGGTTTTTTTTGACCAAAAATCTTTTTGCCTCGAAACCGAAAAAAATTGTTATATCATCGTTCTAGACATTGTCACGAACCCGAAACTGCCTTTGGTTGGAAAATCATCCCTTATATAACGAAGGTACATGCAATTGTTGAAGAAGCCACGTTCGTCTCTCCCTCTTAGTGGGAAGTGTTCATCCCTTAAACGGCCTGTTCATCCCTTTAACGTGGTTTGTTTGGGGAAAAATTTGCACAGCATGTACAGAGGGACTTATACTTTCGTTTGGCATCCTAAAAAAAAAAATTTTTTATTTGACCATTTTCGTGAAAAATCAACGATGGTTAACCCACGGTTTTTTTTGACCAAAAATCTTTTTGCCTCGAAACCGAAAAAAATTGTTATATCATCGTTCTAGACATTGTCACGAACCCGAAACTGCCTTTGGTTGGAAAATCATCCCTTATATAACGAAGGTACATGCAATTGTTGAAGAAGCCACGTTCGTCTCACCCTCTTAGTGGGAAGTGTTCATCCCTTAAACGGCCTGTTCATCCCTTTAACGTGGTTTGTTTGGGGAAAAATTTGCACAGCATGTACAGAGGGACTTATACTTTCGTTTGGCATCCTAAAAAAAAAATTTTTTTGTTTGACCATTTTCGTGAAAAATCAACGATGGTTAACCCACGGTTTTTTTTTGACCAAAAATCTTTTTGCCTCGAAACCGAAAAAATTGTTATATCATCGTTCTAGACATTGTCACGAACCCGAAACTGCCTTTGGTTGGAAAATCATCCCTTATATAACGAAGGTACATGCAATTGTTGAAGAAGCCACGTTCGTCTCTCCCTCTTAGTGGGAAGTGTTCATCCCTTAAACGGCCTGTTCATCCCTTTAACGTGGTTTGTTTGGGGAAAAATTTGCACAGCATGTACAGAGGGACTTATACTTTCGTTTGGCATCCTAAAAAAAAAAATTTTTTATTTGACCATTTTCGTGAAAAATCAACGATGGTTAACCCACGGTTTTTTTTGACCAAAAATCTTTTTGCCTCGAAACCGAAAAAAATTGTTATATCATCGTTCTAGACATTGTCACGAACCCGAAACTGCCTTTGGTTGGAAAATCATCCCTTATATAACGAAGGTACATGCAATTGTTGAAGAAGCCACGTTCGTCTCTCCCTCTTAGTGGGAAGTGTTCATCCCTTAAACGGCCTGTTCATCCCTTTAACGTGGTTTGTTTGGGGAAAAATTTGCACAGCATGTACAGAGGGACTTATACTTTCGTTTGGCATCCTAAAAAAAAAAATTTTTTATTTGACCATTTTCGTGAAAAATCAACGATGGTTAACCCACGGTTTTTTTTGACCAAAAATCTTTTTGCCTCGAAACCGAAAAAAATTGTTATATCATCGTTCTAGACATTGTCACGAACCCGAAACTGCCTTTGGTTGGAAAATCATCCCTTATATAACGAAGGTACATGCAATTGTTGAAGAAGCCACGTTCGTCTCTCCCTCTTAGTGGGAAGTGTTCATCCCTTAAACGGCCTGTTCATCCCTTTAACGTGGTTTGTTTGGGGAAAAATTTGCACAGCATGTACAGAGGGACTTATACTTTCGTTTGGCATCCTAAAAAAAAAAATTTTTTATTTGACCATTTTCGTGAAAAATCAACGATGGTTAACCCACGGTTTTTTTTGACCAAAAATCTTTTTGCCTCGAAACCGAAAAAAATTGTTATATCATCGTTCTAGACATTGTCACGAACCCGAAACTGCCTTTGGTTGGAAAATCATCCCTTATATAACGAAGGTACATGCAATTGTTGAAGAAGCCACGTTCGTCTCTCCCTCTTAGTGGGAAGTGTTCATCCCTTAAACGGCCTGTTCATCCCTTTAACGTGGTTTGTTTGGGGAAAAATTTGCACAGCATGTACAGAGGGACTTATACTTTCGTTTGGCATCCTAAAAAAAAAATTTTTTTATTTGACCATTTTCGTGAAAAATCAACGATGGTTAACCCACGGTTTTTTTTGACCAAAAATCTTTTTGCCTCGAAACCGAAAAAAATTGTTATATCATCGTTCTAGACATTGTCACGAACCCGAAACTGCCTTTGGTTGGAAAATCATCCCTTATATAACGAAGGTACATGCAATTGTTGAAGAAGCCACGTTCGTCTCTCCCTCTTAGTGGGAAGTGTTCATCCCTTAAACGGCCTGTTCATCCCTTTAACGTGGTTTGTTTGGGGAAAAATTTGCACAGCATGTACAGAGGGACTTATACTTTCGTTTGGCATCCTAAAAAAAAAAATTTTTTATTTGACCATTTTCGTGAAAAATCAACGATGGTTAACCCACGGTTTTTTTTGACCAAAAATCTTTTTGCCTCGAAACCGAAAAAAATTGTTATATCATCGTTCTAGACATTGTCACGAACCCGAAACTGCCTTTGGTTGGAAAATCATCCCTTATATAACGAAGGTACATGCAATTGTTGAAGAAGCCACGTTCGTCTCTCCCTCTTAGTGGGAAGTGTTCATCCCTTAAACGGCCTGTTCATCCCTTTAACGTGGTTTGTTTGGGGAAAAATTTGCACAGCATGTACAGAGGGACTTATACTTTCGTTTGGCATCCTAAAAAAAAAATTTTTTTGTTTGACCATTTTCGTGAAAAATCAACGATGGTTAACCCACGGTTTTTTTTTGACCAAAAATCTTTTTGCCTCGAAACCGAAAAAATTGTTATATCATCGTTCTAGACATTGTCACGAACCCGAAACTGCCTTTGGTTGGAAAATCATCCCTTATATAACGAAGGTACATGCAATTGTTGAAGAAGCCACGTTCGTCTCTCCCTCTTAGTGGGAAGTGTTCATCCCTTAAACGGCCTGTTCATCCCTTTAACGTGGTTTGTTTGGGGAAAAATTTGCACAGCATGTACAGAGGGACTTATACTTTCGTTTGGCATCCTAAAAAAAAAAATTTTTTATTTGACCATTTTCGTGAAAAATCAACGATGGTTAACCCACGGTTTTTTTTGACCAAAAATCTTTTTGCCTCGAAACCGAAAAAAATTGTTATATCATCGTTCTAGACATTGTCACGAACCCGAAACTGCCTTTGGTTGGAAAATCATCCCTTATATAACGAAGGTACATGCAATTGTTGAAGAAGCCACGTTCGTCTCTCCCTCTTAGTGGGAAGTGTTCATCCCTTAAACGGCCTGTTCATCCCTTTAACGTGGTTTGTTTGGGGAAAAATTTGCACAGCATGTACAGAGGGACTTATACTTTCGTTTGGCATCCTAAAAAAAAAAATTTTTTATTTGACCATTTTCGTGAAAAATCAACGATGGTTAACCCACGGTTTTTTTTGACCAAAAATCTTTTTGCCTCGAAACCGAAAAAAATTGTTATATCATCGTTCTAGACATTGTCACGAACCCGAAACTGCCTTTGGTTGGAAAATCATCCCTTATATAACGAAGGTACATGCAATTGTTGAAGAAGCCACGTTCGTCTCTCCCTCTTAGTGGGAAGTGTTCATCCCTTAAACGGCCTGTTCATCCCTTTAACGTGGTTTGTTTGGGGAAAAATTTGCACAGCATGTACAGAGGGACTTATACTTTCGTTTGGCATCCTAAAAAAAAAAATTTTTTATTTGACCATTTTCGTGAAAAATCAACGATGGTTAACCCACGGTTTTTTTTGACCAAAAATCTTTTTGCCTCGAAACCGAAAAAAATTGTTATATCATCGTTCTAGACATTGTCACGAACCCGAAACTGCCTTTGGTTGGAAAATCATCCCTTATATAACGAAGGTACATGCAATTGTTGAAGAAGCCACGTTCGTCTCTCCCTCTTAGTGGGAAGTGTTCATCCCTTAAACGGCCTGTTCATCCCTTTAACGTGGTTTGTTTGGGGAAAAATTTGCACAGCATGTACAGAGGGACTTATACTTTCGTTTGGCATCCTAAAAAAAAAATTTTTTTATTTGACCATTTTCGTGAAAAATCAACGATGGTTAACCCACGGTTTTTTTTGACCAAAAATCTTTTTGCCTCGAAACCGAAAAAAATTGTTATATCATCGTTCTAGACATTGTCACGAACCCGAAACTGCCTTTGGTTGGAAAATCATCCCTTATATAACGAAGGTACATGCAATTGTTGAAGAAGCCACGTTCGTCTCTCCCTCTTAGTGGGAAGTGTTCATCCCTTAAACGGCCTGTTCATCCCTTTAACGTGGTTTGTTTGGGGAAAAATTTGCACAGCATGTACAGAGGGACTTATACTTTCGTTTGGCATCCTAAAAAAAAAATTTTTTTATTTGACCATTTTCGTGAAAAATCAACGATGGTTAACCCACGGTTTTTTTTGACCAAAAATCTTTTTGCCTCGAAACCGAAAAAAATTGTTATATCATCGTTCTAGACATTGTCACGAACCCGAAACTGCCTTTGGTTGGAAAATCATCCCTTATATAACGAAGGTACATGCAATTGTTGAAGAAGCCACGTTCGTCTCTCCCTCTTAGTGGGAAGTGTTCATCCCTTAAACGGCCTGTTCATCCCTTTAACGTGGTTTGTTTGGGGAAAAATTTGCACAGCATGTACAGAGGGACTTATACTTTCGTTTGGCATCCTAAAAAAAAAATTTTTTTATTTGACCATTTTCGTGAAAAATCAACGATGGTTAACCCACGGTTTTTTTTGACCAAAAATCTTTTTGCCTCGAAACCGAAAAAAATTGTTATATCATCGTTCTAGACATTGTCACGAACCCGAAACTGCCTTTGGTTGGAAAATCATCCCTTATATAACGAAGGTACATGCAATTGTTGAAGAAGCCACGTTCGTCTCTCCCTCTTAGTGGGAAGTGTTCATCCCTTAAACGGCCTGTTCATCCCTTTAACGTGGTTTGTTTGGGGAAAAATTTGCACAGCATGTACAGAGGGACTTATACTTTCGTTTGGCATCCTAAAAAAAAAATTTTTTTATTTGACCATTTTCGTGAAAAATCAACGATGGTTAACCCACGGTTTTTTTTGACCAAAAATTTTTTTGTTTCGAAACCGAAAAAAATTGTTATATCATCGTTCTAGACATTGTCACGAACCCGAAACTGCCTTTGGTTGGAAAATCATCCCTTATATAACGAAGGTACATGCAATTGTTGAAGAAGCCACGTTCGTCTCTCCCTCTTAGTGGGAAGTGTTCATCCCTTAAACGGCCTGTTCATCCCTTTAACGTGGTTTGTTTGGGGAAAAATTTGCACAGCATGTACAGAGGGACTTATACTTTCGTTTGGCATCCTAAAAAAAAAAATTTTTTATTTGACCATTTTCGTGAAAAATCAACGATGGTTAACCCACGGTTTTTTTTGACCAAAAATCTTTTTGCCTCGAAACCGAAAAAAATTGTTATATCATCGTTCTAGACATTGTCACGAACCCGAAACTGCCTTTGGTTGGAAAATCATCCCTTATATAACGAAGGTACATGCAATTGTTGAAGAAGCCACGTTCGTCTCTCCCTCTTAGTGGGAAGTGTTCATCCCTTAAACGGCCTGTTCATCCCTTTAACGTGGTTTGTTTGGGGAAAAATTTGCACAGCATGTACAGAGGGACTTATACTTTCGTTTGGCATCCTAAAAAAAAAATTTTTTTATTTGACCATTTTCGTGAAAAATCAACGATGGTTAACCCACGGTTTTTTTTTGACCAATAATCTTTTTGCCTCGAAACCGAAAAAATTGTTAAATCATCGTTCTAGACATTGTCACGAACCCGAAACTGCCTTTGGTTGGAAAATCATCCCTTATATAACGAAGGTACATGCAATTGTTGAAGAAGCCACGTTCGTCTCTCCCTCTTAGTGGGAAGTGTTCATCCCTTAAACGGCCTGTTCATCCCTTTAACGTGGTTTGTTTGGGGAAAAATTTGCACAGCATGTACAGAGGGACTTATACTTTCGTTTGGCATCCTAAAAAAAAAATTTTTTTATTTGACCATTTTCGTGAAAAATCAACGATGGTTAACCCACGGTTTTTTTTGACCAAAAATCTTTTTGCCTCGAAACCGAAAAAAATTGTTATATCATCGTTCTAGACATTGTCACGAACCCGAAACTGCCTTTGGTTGGAAAATCATCCCTTATATAACGAAGGTACATGCAATTGTTGAAGAAGCCACGTTCGTCTCTCCCTCTTAGTGGGAAGTGTTCATCCCTTAAACGGCCTGTTCATCCCTTTAACGTGGTTTGTTTGGGGAAAAATTTGCACAGCATGTACAGAGGGACTTATACTTTCGTTTGGCATCCTAAAAAAAAAATTTTTTTATTTGACCATTTTCGTGAAAAATCAACGATGGTTAACCCACGGTTTTTTTTGACCAAAAATTTTTTTGTTTCGAAACCGAAAAAAATTGTTATATCATCGTTCTAGACATTGTCACGAACCCGAAACTGCCTTTGGTTGGAAAATCATCCCTTATATAACGAAGGTACATGCAATTGTTGAAGAAGCCACGTTCGTCTCTCCCTCTTAGTGGGAAGTGTTCATCCCTTAAACGGCCTGTTCATCCCTTTAACGTGGTTTGTTTGGGGAAAAATTTGCACAGCATGTACAGAGGGACTTATACTTTCGTTTGGCATCCTAAAAAAAAAATTTTTTTATTTGACCATTTTCGTGAAAAATCAACGATGGTTAACCCACGGTTTTTTTTTGACCAAAAATCTTTTTGCCTCGAAACCGAAAAAAATTGTTATATCATCGTTCTAGACATTGTCACGAACCCGAAACTGCCTTTGGTTGGAAAATCATCCCTTATATAACGAAGGTACATGCAATTGTTGAAGAAGCCACGTTCGTCTCTCCCTCTTAGTGGGAAGTGTTCATCCCTTAAACGGCCTGTTCATCCCTTTAACGTGGTTTGTTTGGGGAAAAATTTGCACAGCATGTACAGAGGGACTTATACTTTCGTTTGGCATCCTAAAAAAAAAATTTTTTTGTTTGACCATTTTCGTGAAAAATCAACGATGGTTAACCCACGGTTTTTTTTTGACCAAAAATCTTTTTGCCTCGAAACCGAAAACATTGTTATATCATCGTTCTAGACATTGTCACGAACCCGAAACTGCCTTTGGTTGGAAAATCATCCCTTATATAACGAAGGTACATGCAATTGTTGAAGAAGCCACGTTCGTCTCTCCCTCTTAGTGGGAAGTGTTCATCCCTTAAACGGCCTGTTCATCCCTTTAACGTGGTTTGTTTGGGGAAAAATTTGCACAGCATGTACAGAGGGACTTATACTTTCGTTTGGCATCCTAAAAAAAAAAATTTTTTATTTGACCATTTTCGTGAAAAATCAACGATGGTTAACCCACGGTTTTTTTTGACCAAAAATCTTTTTGCCTCGAAACCGAAAAAAATTGTTATATCATCGTTCTAGACATTGTCACGAACCCGAAACTGCCTTTGGTTGGAAAATCATCCCTTATATAACGAAGGTACATGCAATTGTTGAAGAAGCCACGTTCGTCTCTCCCTCTTAGTGGGAAGTGTTCATCCCTTAAACGGCCTGTTCATCCCTTTAACGTGGTTTGTTTGGGGAAAAATTTGCACAGCATGTACAGAGGGACTTATACTTTCGTTTGGCATCCTAAAAAAAAAAATTTTTTATTTGACCATTTTCGTGAAAAATCAACGATGGTTAACCCACGGTTTTTTTTGACCAAAAATCTTTTTGCCTCGAAACCGAAAAAAATTGTTATATCATCGTTCTAGACATTGTCACGAACCCGAAACTGCCTTTGGTTGGAAAATCATCCCTTATATAACGAAGGTACATGCAATTGTTGAAGAAGCCACGTTCGTCTCTCCCTCTTAGTGGGAAGTGTTCATCCCTTAAACGGCCTGTTCATCCCTTTAACGTGGTTTGTTTGGGGAAAAATTTGCACAGCATGTACAGAGGGACTTATACTTTCGTTTGGCATCCTAAAAAAAAAATTTTTTTATTTGACCATTTTCGTGAAAAATCAACGATGGTTAACCCACGGTTTTTTTTTGACCAATAATCTTTTTGCCTCGAAACCGAAAAAATTGTTAAATCATCGTTCTAGACATTGTCACGAACCCGAAACTGCCTTTGGTTGGAAAATCATCCCTTATATAACGAAGGTACATGCAATTGTTGAAGAAGCCACGTTCGTCTCTCCCTCTTAGTGGGAAGTGTTCATCCCTTAAACGGCCTGTTCATCCCTTTAACGTGGTTTGTTTGAGGAAAAATTTGCACAGCATGTACAGAGGGACTTATACTTTCGTTTGGCATCCTAAAAAAAAAAATTTTTTATTTGACCATTTTCGTGAAAAATCAACGATGGTTAACCCACGGTTTTTTTTGACCAAAAATCTTTTTGCCTCGAAACCGAAAAAAATTGTTATATCATCGTTCTAGACATTGTCACGAACCCGAAACTGCCTTTGGTTGGAAAATCATCCCTTATATAACGAAGGTACATGCAATTGTTGAAGAAGCCACGTTCGTCTCTCCCTCTTAGTGGGAAGTGTTCATCCCTTAAACGGCCTGTTCATCCCTTTAAAGTGGTTTGTTTGGGGAAAAATTTGCACAGCATGTACAGAGGGACTTATACTTTCGTTTGGCATCCTAAAAAAAAAATTTTTTTATTTGACCATTTTCGTGAAAAATCAACGATGGTTAACCCACGGTTTTTTTTGACCAAAAATCTTTTTGCCTCGAAACCGAAAAAAATTGTTATATCATCGTTCTAGACATTGTCACGAACCCGAAACTGCCTTTGGTTGGAAAATCATCCCTTATATAACGAAGGTACATGCAATTGTTGAAGAAGCCACGTTCGTCTCTCCCTCTTAGTGGGAAGTGTTCATCCCTTAAACGGCCTGTTCATCCCTTTAACGTGGTTTGTTTGGGGAAAAATTTGCACAGCATGTACAGAGGGACTTATACTTTCGTTTGGCATCCTAAATAAAAAATTTTTTTATTTGACCATTTTCGTGAAAAATCAACGATGGTTAACCCACGGTTTTTTTTGACCAAAAATTTTTTTGTTTCGAAACCGAAAAAAATTGTTATATCATCGTTCTAGACATTGTCACGAACCCGAAACTGCCTTTGGTTGGAAAATCATCCCTTATATAACGAAGGTACATGCAATTGTTGAAGAAGCCACGTTCGTCTCTCCCTCTTAGTGGGAAGTGTTCATCCCTTAAACGGCCTGTTCATCCCTTTAACGTGGTTTGTTTGGGGAAAAATTTGCACAGCATGTACAGAGGGACTTATACTTTCGTTTGGCATCCTAAAAAAAAAATTTTTTTATTTGACCATTTTCGTGAAAAATCAACGATGGTTAACCCACGGTTTTTTTTTGACCAAAAATCTTTTTGCCTCGAAACCGAAAAAAATTGTTATATCATCGTTCTAGACATTGTCACGAACCCGAAACTGCCTTTGGTTGGAAAATCATCCCTTATATAACGAAGGTACATGCAATTGTTGAAGAAGCCACGTTCGTCTCTCCCTCTTAGTGGGAAGTGTTCATCCCTTAAACGGCCTGTTCATCCCTTTAACGTGGTTTGTTTGGGGAAAAATTTGCACAGCATGTACAGAGGGACTTATACTTTCGTTTGGCATCCTAAAAAAAAAATTTTTTTATTTGACCATTTTCGTGAAAAATCAACGATGGTTAACCCACGGTTTTTTTTGACCAAAAATCTTTTTGCCTCGAAACCGAAAAAAATTGTTATATCATCGTTCTAGACATTGTCACGAACCCGAAACTGCCTTTGGTTGGAAAATCATCCCTTATATAACGAAGGTACATGCAATTGTTGAAGAAGCCACGTTCGTCTCTCCCTCTTAGTGGGAAGTGTTCATCCCTTAAACGGCCTGTTCATCCCTTTAACGTGGTTTGTTTGGGGAAAAATTTGCACAGCATGTACAGAGGGACTTATACTTTCGTTTGGCATCCTAAAAAAAAAAATTTTTTATTTGACCATTTTCGTGAAAAATCAACGATGGTTAACCCACGGTTTTTTTTGACCAAAAATCTTTTTGCCTCGAAACCGAAAAAAATTGTTATATCATCGTTCTAGACATTGTCACGAACCCGAAACTGCCTTTGGTTGGAAAATCATCCCTTATATAACGAAGGTACATGCAATTGTTGAAGAAGCCACGTTCGTCTCTCCCTCTTAGTGGGAAGTGTTCATCCCTTAAACGGCCTGTTCATCCCTTTAACGTGGTTTGTTTGGGGAAAAATTTGCACAGCATGTACAGAGGGACTTATACTTTCGTTTGGCATCCTAAAAAAAAAATTTTTTTATTTGACCATTTTCGTGAAAAATCAACGATGGTTAACCCACGGTTTTTTTTTGACCAAAAATCTTTTTGCCTCGAAACCGAAAAAAATTGTTATATCATCGTTCTAGACATTGTCACGAACCCGAAACTGCCTTTGGTTGGAAAATCATCCCTTATATAACGAAGGTACATGCAATTGTTGAAGAAGCCACGTTCGTCTCTCCCTCTTAGTGGGAAGTGTTCATCCCTTAAACGGCCTGTTCATCCCTTTAACGTGGTTTGTTTGGGGAAAAATTTGCACAGCATGTACAGAGGGACTTATACTTTCGTTTGGCATCCTAAAAAAAAAATTTTTTTATTTGACCATTTTCGTGAAAAATCAACGATGGTTAACCCACGGTTTTTTTTTGACCAAAAATCTTTTTGCCTCGAAACCGAAAAAATTGTTATATCATCGTTCTAGACATTGTCACGAACCCGAAACTGCCTTTGGTTGGAAAATCATCCCTTATATAACGAAGGTACATGCAATTGTTGAAGAAGCCACGTTCGTCTCTCCCTCTTAGTGGGAAGTGTTCATCCCTTAAACGGCCTGTTCATCCCTTTAACGTGGTTTGTTTGAGGAAAAATTTGCACAGCATGTACAGAGGGACTTATACTTTCGTTTGGCATCCTAAAAAAAAAATTTTTTTATTTGACCATTTTCGTGAAAAATCAACGATGGTTAACCCACGGTTTTTTTTTGACCAAAAATCTTTTTGCCTCGAAACCGAAAAAAATTGTTATATCATCGTTCTAGACATTGTCACGAACCCGAAACTGCCTTTGGTTGGAAAATCATCCCTTATATAACGAAGGTACATGCAATTGTTGAAGATGCCACGTTCGTCTCCCCCTCTTAGTGGGAAGTGTTCATCCCTTAAACGGCCTGTTCATCCCTTTAACGTGGTTTGCTTGGTGAAAAATTTGCACAGCATGTACAGAGGGACTTATTCTTTCGTTTGGCATCCTAAAAAAAAAATTTTTTATTTGTCCATTTTCGTGAAAAATCAACGATGGTTAACCCACGGTTTTTTTTGACCAAAAATCTTTTTGCCTCGAAACCGAAAAAAATTGTTATATCATCGTTCTAGACATTGTCACGATCCCGAAACTGCCTTTGGTTGGAAAATCATCCCTTATATAACGAAGGTACATGCAATTGTTGAAGAAGCCACGTTCGTCTCTCCCTCTTAGTGGGAAGTGTTCATCCCTTAAACGGCCTGTTCATCCCTTTAACGTGGTTTGTTTGGGGAAAAATTTGCACAGCATGTACAGAGGGACTTATACTTTCGTTTGGCATCCTAAAAAAAAAATTTTTTTATTTGACCATTTTCGTGAAAAATCAACGATGGTTAACCCACGGTTTTTTTTTGACCAAAAATCTTTTTGCCTCGAAACCGAAAAAATTGTTATATCATCGTTCTAGACATTGTCACGAACCCGAAACTGCCTTTGGTTGGAAAATCATCCCTTATATAACGAAGGTACATGCAATTGTTGAAGAAGCCACGTTCGTCTCTCCCTCTTAGTGGGAAGTGTTCATCCCTTAAACGGCCTGTTCATCCCTTTAACGTGGTTTGCTTGGGGAAAAATTTGCACAGCATGTACAGAGGGACTTATACTTTCGTTTGGCATCCTAAAAAAAAAATTTTTTTATTTGACCATTTTCGTGAAAAATCAACGATGGTTAACCCACGGTTTTTTTTGACCAAAAATCTTTTTGCCTCGAAACCGAAAAAAATTGTTATATCATCGTTCTAGACATTGTCACGAACCCGAAACTGCCTTTGGTTGGAAAATCATCCCTTATATAACGAAGGTACATGCAATTGTTGAAGAAGCCACGTTCGTCTCTCCCTCTTAGTGGGAAGTGTTCATCCCTTAAACGGCCTGTTCATCCCTTTAACGTGGTTTGCTTGGGGAAAAATTTGCACAGCATGTACAGAGGGACTTATACTTTCGTTTGGCATCCTAAAAAAAAAATTTTTTTATTTGACCATTTTCGTGAAAAATCAACGATGGTTAACCCACGGTTTTTTTTGACCAAAAATCTTTTTGCCTCGAAACCGAAAAAAATTGTTATATCATCGTTCTAGACATTGTCACGATCCCGAAACTGCCTTTGGTTGGAAAATCATCCCTTATATAACGAAGGTACATGCAATTGTTGAAGAAGCCACGTTCGTCTCTCCCTCTTAGTGGGAAGTGTTCATCCCTTAAACGGCCTGTTCATCCCTTTAACGTGGTTTGTTTGGGGAAAAATTTGCACAGCATGTACAGAGGGACTTATACTTTCGTTTGGCATCCTAAAAAAAAAAATTTTTTATTTGACCATTTTCGTGAAAAATCAACGATGGTTAACCCACGGTTTTTTTTTGACCAAAAATCTTTTTGCCTCGAATCCGAAAAAATTGTTATATCATCGTTCTAGACATTGTCACGAACCCGAAACTGCCTTTGGTTGGAAAATCATCCCTTATATAACGAAGGTACATGCAATTGTTGAAGATGCCACGTTCGTCTCCCCCTCTTAGTGGGAAGTGTTCATCCCTTAAACGGCCTGTTCATCCCTTTAACGTGGTTTGCTTGGTGAAAAATTTGCACAGCATGTACAGAGGGACTTATTCTTTCGTTTGGCATCCTAAAAAAAAAATTTTTTATTTGTCCATTTTCGTGAAAAATCAACGATGGTTAACCCACGGTTTTTTTTGACCAAAAATCTTTTTGCCTCGAAACCGAAAAAAATTGTTATATCATCGTTCTAGACATTGTCACGATCCCGAAACTGCCTTTGGTTGGAAAATCATCCCTTATATAACGAAGGTACATGCAATTGTTGAAGAAGCCACGTTCGTCTCTCCCTCTTAGTGGGAAGTGTTCATCCCTTAAACGGCCTGTTCATCCCTTTAACGTGGTTTGTTTGGGGAAAAATTTGCACAGCATGTACAGAGGGACTTATACTTTCGTTTGGCATCCTAAAAAAAAAATTTTTTTATTTGACCATTTTCGTGAAAAATCAACGATGGTTAACCCACGGTTTTTTTTGACCAAAAATTTTTTTGTTTCGAAACCGAAAAAAATTGTTATATCATCGTTCTAGACATTGTCACGAACCCGAAACTGCCTTTGGTTCGAAAATCCTCCCTTATATAACGAAGGTACATGCAATTGTTGAAGATGCCACGTTCGTCTCCCCCTCTTAGTGGGAAGTGTTCATCCCTTAAACGGCCTGTTCATCCCTTTAACGTGGTTTGCTTGGTGAAAAATTTGCACAGCATGTACAGAGGGACTTATTCTTTCGTTTGGCATCCTAAAAAAAAAATTTTTTTATTTGACCATTTTCGTGAAAAATCAACGATGGTTAACCCACGGTTTTTTTTGACCAAAAATCTTTTTGCCTCGAATCCGAAAAAATTGTTATATCATCGTTCTAGACATTGTCACGAACCCGAAACTGCCTTTGGTTGGAAAATCATCCCTTATATAACGAAGGTACATGCAATTGTTGAAGAAGCCACGTTCGTCTCTCCCTCTTAGTGGGAAGTGTTCATCCCTTAAACGGCCTGTTCATCCCTTTAACGTGGTTTGTTTGGGGAAAAATTTGCACAGCATGTACAGAGGGACTTATACTTTCGTTTGGCATCCTAAAAAAAAAATTTTTTTATTTGACCATTTTCGTGAAAAATCAACGATGGTTAACCCACGGTTTTTTTTGACCAAAAATTTTTTTGTTTCAAAACCGAAAAAAATTGTTATATCATCGTTCTAGACATTGTCACGAACCCGAAACTGCCTTTGGTTCGAAAATCCTCCCTTATATAACGAAGGTACATGCAATTGTTGAAGATGCCACGTTCGTCTCCCCCTCTTAGTGGGAAGTGTTCATCCCTTAAACGGCCTGTTCATCCCTTTAACGTGGTTTGCTTGGGGAAAAATTTGCACAGCATGTACAGAGGGACTTATACTTTCGTTTGGCATCCTAAAAAAAAAATTTTTTTATTTGACCATTTTCGTGAAAAATCAACGATGGTTAACCCACGGTTTTTTTTGACCAAAAATCTTTTTGCCTCGAAACCGAAAAAAATTGTTATATCATCGTTCTAGACATTGTCACGATCCCGAAACTGCCTTTGGTTGGAAAATCATCCCTTATATAACGAAGGTACATGCAATTGTTGAAGAAGCCACGTTCGTCTCTCCCTCTTAGTGGGAAGTGTTCATCCCTTAAACGGCCTGTTCATCCCTTTAACGTGGTTTGTTTGGGGAAAAATTTGCACAGCATGTACAGAGGGACTTATACTTTCGTTTGGCATCCTAAAAAAAAAATTTTTTTATTTGACCATTTTCGTGAAAAATCAACGATGGTTAACCCACGGTTTTTTTTGACCAAAAATCTTTTTGCCTCGAAACCGAAAAAAATTGTTATATCATCGTTCTAGACATTGTCACGAACCCGAAACTGCCTTTGGTTGGAAAATCATCCCTTATATAACGAAGGTACATGCAATTGTTGAAGAAGCCACGTTCGTCTCTCCCTCTTAGTGGGAAGTGTTCATCCCTTAAACGGCCTGTTCATCCCTTTAACGTGGTTTGCTTGGGGAAAAATTTGCACAGCATGTACAGAGGGACTTATACTTTCGTTTGGCATCCTAAAAAAAAAATTTTTTTATTTGACCATTTTCGTGAAAAATCAACGATGGTTAACCCACGGTTTTTTTTGACCAAAAATCTTTTTGCCTCGAAACCGAAAAAAATTGTTATATCATCGTTCTAGACATTGTCACGATCCCGAAACTGCCTTTGGTTGGAAAATCATCCCTTATATAACGAAGGTACATGCAATTGTTGAAGAAGCCACGTTCGTCTCTCCCTCTTAGTGGGAAGTGTTCATCCCTTAAACGGCCTGTTCATCCCTTTAACGTGGTTTGTTTGGGGAAAAATTTGCACAGCATGTACAGAGGGACTTATACTTTCGTTTGGCATCCTAAAAAAAAAATTTTTTTATTTGACCATTTTCGTGAAAAATCAACGATGGTTAACCCACGGTTTTTTTTGACCAAAAATCTTTTTGCCTCGAAACCGAAAAAAATTGTTATATCATCGTTCTAGACATTGTCACGAACCCGAAACTGCCTTTGGTTGGAAAATCATCCCTTATATAACGAAGGTACATGCAATTGTTGAAGAAGCCACGTTCGTCTCTCCCTCTTAGTGGGAAGTGTTCATCCCTTAAACGGCCTGTTCATCCCTTTAACGTGGTTTGCTTGGGGAAAAATTTGCACAGCATGTACAGAGGGACTTATACTTTCGTTTGGCATCCTAAAAAAAAAATTTTTTTATTTGACCATTTTCGTGAAAAATCAACGATGGTTAACCCACGGTTTTTTTTGACCAAAAATCTTTTTGCCTCGAAACCGAAAAAAATTGTTATATCATCGTTCTAGACATTGTCACGATCCCGAAACTGCCTTTGGTTGGAAAATCATCCCTTATATAACGAAGGTACATGCAATTGTTGAAGAAGCCACGTTCGTCTCTCCCTCTTAGTGGGAAGTGTTCATCCCTTAAACGGCCTGTTCATCCCTTTAACGTGGTTTGTTTGGGGAAAAATTTGCACAGCATGTACAGAGGGACTTATACTTTCGTTTGGCATCCTAAAAAAAAAATTTTTTTATTTGACCATTTTCGTGAAAAATCAACGATGGTTAACCCACGGTTTTTTTTGACCAAAAATCTTTTTGCCTCGAAACCGAAAAAAATTGTTATATCATCGTTCTAGACATTGTCACGAACCCGAAACTGCCTTTGGTTGGAAAATCATCCCTTATATAACGAAGGTACATGCAATTGTTGAAGAAGCCACGTTCGTCTCTCCCTCTTAGTGGGAAGTGTTCATCCCTTAAACGGCCTGTTCATCCCTTTAACGTGGTTTGCTTGGGGAAAAATTTGCACAGCATGTACAGAGGGACTTATACTTTCGTTTGGCATCCTAAAAAAAAAATTTTTTTATTTGACCATTTTCGTGAAAAATCAACGATGGTTAACCCACGGTTTTTTTTGACCAAAAATTTTTTTGCCTCGAAACCGAAAAAAATTGTTATATCATCGTTCTAGACATTGTCACGAACCCGAAACTGCCTTTGGTTGGAAAATCATCCCTTATATAACGAAGGTACATGCAATTGTTGAAGAAGCCACGTTCGTCTCTCCCTCTTAGTGGGAAGTGTTCATCCCTTAAACGGCCTGTTCATCCCTTTAACGTGGTTTGCTTGGGGAAAAATTTGCACAGCATGTACAGAGGGACTTATACTTTCGTTTGGCATCCTAAAAAAAAAATTTTTTTATTTGACCATTTTCGTGAAAAATCAACGATGGTTAACCCACGGTTTTTTTTGACCAAAAATCTTTTTGCCTCGAAACCGAAAAAAATTGTTATATCATCGTTCTAGACATTGTCACGATCCCGAAACTGCCTTTGGTTGGAAAATCATCCCTTATATAACGAAGGTACATGCAATTGTTGAAGAAGCCACGTTCGTCTCTCCCTCTTAGTGGGAAGTGTTCATCCCTTAAACGGCCTGTTCATCCCTTTAACGTGGTTTGTTTGGGGAAAAATTTGCACAGCATGTACAGAGGGACTTATACTTTCGTTTGGCATCCTAAAAAAAAAATTTTTTTATTTGACCATTTTCGTGAAAAATCAACGATGGTTAACCCACGGTTTTTTTTGACCAAAAATCTTTTTGCCTCGAAACCGAAAAAAATTGTTATATCATCGTTCTAGACATTGTCACGAACCCGAAACTGCCTTTGGTTGGAAAATCATCCCTTATATAACGAAGGTACATGCAATTGTTGAAGAAGCCACGTTCGTCTCTCCCTCTTAGTGGGAAGTGTTCATCCCTTAAACGGCCTGTTCATCCCTTTAACGTGGTTTGCTTGGGGAAAAATTTGCACAGCATGTACAGAGGGACTTATACTTTCGTTTGGCATCCTAAAAAAAAAATTTTTTTATTTGACCATTTTCGTGAAAAATCAACGATGGTTAACCCACGGTTTTTTTTGACCAAAAATTTTTTTGCCTCGAAACCGAAAAAAATTGTTATATCATCGTTCTAGACATTGTCACGAACCCGAAACTGCCTTTGGTTGGAAAATCATCCCTTATATAACGAAGGTACATGCAATTGTTGAAGAAGCCACGTTCGTCTCTCCCTCTTAGTGGGAAGTGTTCATCCCTTAAACGGCCTGTTCATCCCTTTAACGTGGTTTGCTTGGGGAAAAATTTGCACAGCATGTACAGAGGGACTTATACTTTCGTTTGGCATCCTAAAAAAAAAATTTTTTTATTTGACCATTTTCGTGAAAAATCAACGATGGTTAACCCACGGTTTTTTTTTGACCAAAAATCTTTTTGCCTCGGAACCGAAAAAAATTGTTATATCATCGTTCTAGACATTGTCACGAACCCGAAACTGCCTTTGGTTTGAAAATCATCCCTTATATAACGAAGGTACATGCAATTGTTGAAGAAGCCACGTTCGTCTCTCCCTCTTAGTGGGAAGTGTTCATCCCTTAAACGGCCTGTTCATCCCTTTAACGTGGTTTGCTTGGGGAAAAATTTGCACAGCATGTACAGAGGGACTTATACTTTCGTTTGGCATCCTAAAAAAAAAATGTTTTTATTTGACCATTTTCGTGAAAAATCATCGATGGTTAACCCACGGTTTTTTTTGACCAAAAATCTTTTTGCCTCGAAACCGAAAAAAATTGTTATATCATCGTTCTAGACATTGTCACGAACCCGAAACTGCCTTTGGTTGGAAAATCATCCCTTATATAACGAAGGTACATGCAATTGTTGAAGAAGCCACGTTCGTCTCTCCCTCTTAGTGGGAAGTGTTCATCCCTTAAACGGCCTGTTCATCCCTTTAACGTGGTTTGTTTGGGGAAAAATTTGCACAGCATGTACAGAGGGACTTATACTTTCGTTTGGCATCCTAAAAAAAAAATTTTTTTATTTGTCCATTTTCGTGAAAAACCTACGATGGTTAACCCACGGTTTTTTTTGACCAAAAATCTTTTTGCCTCGGAACCGAAAAAAATTGTTATATCATCGTTCTAGACATTGTCACGAACCCGAAACTGCCTTTGGTTCGAAAATCATCCCTTATATAACGAAGGTACATGCAATTGTTGAAGAAGCCACGTTCGTCTCTCCCTCTTAGTGGGAAGTGTTCATCCCTTAAACGGCCTGTTCATCCCTTTAACGTGGTTTGTTTGGGGAAAAATTTGCACAGCATGTACAGAGGGACTTATACTTTCGTTTGGCATCCTAAAAAAAAAATTTTTTTATTTGACCATTTTCGTGAAAAATCAACGATGGTTAACCCACGGTTTTTTTTGACCAAAAATCTTTTTGCCTCGAAACCGAAAAAAATTGTTATATCATCGTTCTAGACATTGTCACGATCCCGAAACTGCCTTTGGTTGGAAAATCATCCCTTATATAACGAAGGTACATGCAATTGTTGAAGAAGCCACGTTCGTCTCTCCCTCTTAGTGGGAAGTGTTCATCCCTTAAACGGCCTGTTCATCCCTTTAACGTGGTTTATTTGGGGAAAAATTTGCACAGCATGTACAGAGGGACTTATACTTTCGTTTGGCATCCTAAAAAAAAAATTTTTTTATTTGTCCATTTTTGTGAAAAATCAACGATGGTTAACCCACGGTTTTTTTTGACCAAAAATTTTTTTGATTCGAAACCGAAAAAAATTGTTATATCATCGTTCTAGACATTGTCACGAACCCGAAACTGCCTTTGGTTCGAAAATCATCCCTTATATAACGGAGGTACATGCAATTGTTGAAGAAGCCACGTTCGTCTCTCCCTCTTAGTGGGAAGTGTTCATCCCTTAAACGGCCTGTTCATCCCTTTAACGTGGTTTGTTTGGGGAAAAATTTGCACAGCATGTACAGAGGGACTTATACTTTCGTTTGGCATCCTAAAAAAAAAATTTTTTTATTTGACCATTTTCGTGAAAAATCAACGATGGTTAACCCACGGTTTTTTTTGACCAAAAATCTTTTTGCCTCGAAACCGAAAAAAATTGTTATATCATCGTTCTAGACATTGTCACGAACCCGAAACTGCCTTTGGTTCGAAAATCATCCCTTATATAACGAAGGTACATGCAATTGTTGAAGAAGCCACGTTCGTCTCTCCCTCTTAGTGGGAAGTGTTCATCCCTTAAACGGCCTGTTCATCCCTTTAACGTGGTTTATTTGGGGAAAAATTTGCACAGCATGTACAGAGGGACTTATACTTTCGTTTGGCATCCTAAAAAAAAAATTTTTTTATTTGTCCATTTTTGTGAAAAATCAACGATGGTTAACCCACGGTTTTTTTTGACCAAAAATTTTTTTGATTCGAAACCGATAAAAATTGTTATATCATCGTTCTAGACATTGTCACGAACCCGAAACTGCCTTTGGTTCGAAAATCATCCCTTATATAACGGAGGTACATGCAATTGTTGAAGAAGCCACGTTCGTCTCTCCCTCTTAGTGGGAAGTGTTCATCCCTTAAACGGCCTGTTCATCCCTTTAACGTGGTTTGTTTGGGGAAAAATTTGCACAGCATGTACAGAGGGACTTATACTTTCGTTTGGCATCCTAAAAAAAAAATTTTTTTATTTGTCCATTTTTGTGAAAAATCAACGATGGTTAACCCACGGTTTTTTTTGACCAAAAAATTTTTTGTTTCGAAACCGAAAAAAATTGTTATATCATCGTTCTAGACATTGTCACGAACCCGAAACTGCCTTTGGTTCGAAAATCATCCCTTATATAACGGAGGTACATGCAATTGTTGAAGAAGCCACGTTCGTCTCTCCCTCTTAGTGGGAAGTGTTCATCCCTTAAACGGCCTGTTCATCCCTTTAACGTGGTTTGTTTGGGGAAAAATTTGCACAGCATGTACAGAGGGACTTATACTTTCGTTTGGCATCCTAAAAAAAAAATTTTTTTATTTGACCATTTTCGTGAAAAATCAACGATGGTTAACCCACGGTTTTTTTTGACCAAAAATCTTTTTGCCTCGAAACCGAAAAAAATTGTTATATCATCGTTCTAGACATTGTCACGAACCCGAAACTGCCTTTGGTTGGAAAATCATCCCTTATATAACGAAGGTACATGCAATTGTTGAAGAAGCCACGTTCGTCTCTCCCTCTTAGTGGGAAGTGTTCATCCCTTAAACGGCCTGTTCATCCCTTTAACGTGGTTTGTTTGGGGAAAAATTTGCACAGCATGTACAGAGGGACTTATACTTTTGTTTGGAAACCTAAAAAAAAAATTTTTTTATTTGACCATTTTCGTGAAAAATCAACGATGGTTAACCCACGGTTTTTTTTGACCAAAAATTTTTTTGTTTCGAAATCGAAATCTTTTTCTTGAAATCGTTCCTTTACCGATGTGCCTATTTATTTTTACTGTGGTTTTCTATGGATTTTTATGTATTTTTTTTTTTGCTTTAGTAACGCAACTAAGGAACCAGGGAACCAATCGACAACAATGGAGGAATATTGGTGTTTAGATCAGTGCTTGCCATTCATGTAATTAATATTGGATCGTCGGAAAAGAATTCTTTATGAAAATGGTGTTGTGTGAATAGTTATAATAATAATATTAAAGAAAAAATAAAATAGTTTTTTATTGTTAAAGTTTTAGTGTAAATCTCAAATGATTAAATGAACAATGAAAGAATAAAATTATTTTCTCTAAATAGTGTTTTTTATAACTTTAAATTTTATTTATATTCACTTCAGTATGATTAATAAAAACCAAAACAGTATTTTGTAAATGAAAAAAATATATTTTGTGGAAATACTCCATAGTTGTATTTGGAAAACTTTACTGAAAATTAATAAACATTTTTATTATGGAAACATTGTTTTATTTACAAGTATTGTTTTTCAGGAATTTCTTCTTTCAGATAATTTATCAACAATAATGATATTAAATAAGGTTTGTTTGAGATTACTTACTAGTTCAATAATGCAAAAATTTTACCAACAAAAATTGATTTAGTTTTTCTCAAACAATCCATCTTTAATATTATTATTTTGAGTCTAAAGTTTGGTAATTGTTGGCAATTTCGAACATCATTCTATTGTTTGTTTTTGGAGATTGTTGCACAGAAGTTTCACGGTAAGTTATCCTTTCGAAGAGTAAGTATTACGATTTCATCAATAACTCTAAGAAAAGAAAAAGATGATACCTTTTAGTGGGAGTTTCAACGTAATGTTACACTTATGCAACCCACTTTGCATTACTGAATGTTAGTTGCGTTTGAAATTAATATGATAAATATTAGTTTTGATAAACAATAAGATAATGAGATGAAAATGTCATTGATATTTTCATATTATTTATCATCGAAAAAAACGACCAAGGACTTAAAAATGTTTTTCGATTACTTTTGCGGATTTAACACGAAGCAGCCTATAGTATAGTGTGAATGATTTCAAAAAATGCAATTTAGTTTAATCAAAAGAATTTTCCATTTTAAGTGCAAATCTCATAAGAATTGTTTATATATAAGTTTTAACGACGTTTACTTATATCTTCTAATGGCCGAATCGTCAGAGAGCCCGTCCGTCGCCCAAGCCGAAGGTCCAGCGTTCGCACCCCGGATCCGTAAGTGTTTTTTCTTTAATATAATAATTGATTTCTATTCCTTACAGCTTATCCTATAACTAATTAACATTAATCCTTGATTCCAGACATTGCTTCATCGAAATATTCGATCGAACAGTTCCAACCTTTCGGGGTTGGAAATGATCGATCGATTACGTAGTTTTTTTTTTTTTTTTTGATTTCGCATGTGGCGTCATACAATGACGTAATCAAATGACGTCATCCCCGAAAAAATGAGGGGGAGGATATCGAATTTTCGATTTTCATGAAATAGGGTTTCGGGAATGGCTTAGTAAGGCTCCGGGAAGCCTAAAAAACATATCCTTAAAGTGATTTTTTTCGATTTTTTGGGGAAAATTTTTCGGGCTAAATCCAAAAAAATCTGAAAAATTGGACAAAACTGACACTTTTTTGCACTTTTTTCAACTTTAACGTCGATTTGTGCGTTAACTATCGATCGTAGGGTAACGATCGTTAGCTTATTCGATAGCGCTTAAATTACTCTATCGATGGTGAAAATTTGGTCCCGGAAAAGCTTAAGGGGAAAAACTTTTTTATTTAACTTTTCAGAAATTTAAAATCGTCGATGAAATGGTCGACGATTTTAAGAGATTTTTTTTCTTCAAATTTCTCGATGAAATTCACACCTTAGATGCCTAACGTTACGATTGAAACGAATATAGACAATTTTTTTAGATTTTCGATGTTCTTAATGGAATTTTTCGATTTTACAAATTGGCATATTATACATCATAATGCAATGCAAATGTAAATTGTTTTCTTGGAAAAAAGGATCAAGGACCTATAAATTTTCCAATGTGGTTCCACAACTTTTCCGAACGTAACATGAAGAAGCAATGATTCAAATTTTTCCGGAAAACTCCACGAAAATCGATCGATTGTAAAAAATTAATGTTATTCAATATGATATTGCAGATTTATATATTTGCAAGATAATGCTATACAAATACAAATTTGTTTTATCGAAAAAAAGGATGAAGGACTATTAAATGTTACAATGTGGTTAGACAAATTTTCCGGGATTAACATGGAGCAGCTATGATTAAAATATTTTTGGAAAATTCCAATTCCTTCGATCGAAAAAAAATTTCAAGTTTCAATCGATTAAGAAATCTTTATATATGAGTTTAAATGATCCATAAATATATCTTCCAATGGCCGAATCGATAAGCGCACGGAATATGTTATGAACGGAAAGACGAAGGATCGATCCCCGAATAAGGTAAAAGATTTTTATATTTCTACTAACAAATTTCTAATTTCTATATATTCGTTACAGCTTAAAGTATCACTTTCGATCGATAATAATAATCTTAACATTAATTCCAGCCGAATAATTCGATCATCACTTCCAACCTTTCGGGGTTGAGAAGTGATCGATCGATTACGTAGATTTTTTTTCTTTTTGGTTCATATATATGACGTCACATATACGTCGCCATCCAATGACGTCACCCAATGACATCACCCAATGACGTCATTCCCGAAAAAAATCGAAAAATGTGCGAATTTTCGATTTTCGTGAAATAGGATTCTGGGAATGGCTTAGTTACGTCACGGGAAGCCTAAAAAACATATCCTCAACTCAATTTTATTCGTTTTTTTTTTTCAAAAATTTTTCAGCCGAATCTGAAAAATCTCAAATATAGGCCAAATTTCACGTTTTTTCTCACTTTTTTCAACTTTAACGCCGTTTTTAGCGAAAACTATCGATCGTACGATAACGAATGATAGCTTATTCGATAGCGCTTGAATTACTCTATCGATGGTGTAAATTTGGTCCCGGAAAAGCTTAAGGGGAAAAACTTTTGTTTTCAACTTTTCAGAAATTTAAAATCGTCGATGAAATGGTCGAGGATTTTAGGAATTTTTTTTTTTCGAATTTATTGATGAAATTCACACCATAGATGCCTAACGTTCCGATTGAAACGAATATATAAACACTTTTTAGCTTTTCGATACCCTTCATCGAATTTTTCGATAATGAATTTTTTTATGGACGTCTTAATGCTTTGCATATGTTAACTTGTTTTATCGAAAAATTCGATGAAGGGTATCGAAAAGCTAAAAAGTGTTTATATATTCGTTTCAATCGGAACGTTAGGCATCTATGGTGTGAATTTCATCAATAAATTCGAAAAAAAAAAATTCCTAAAATCCTCGACCATTTCATCGACGATTTTAAATTTCTGAAAAGTTGAAAACAAAAGTTTTTCCCCTTAAGCTTTTCCGGGACCAAATTTACACCATCGATAGAGTAATTCAAGCGCTATCGAATAAGCTATCATTCGTTATCGTACGATCGATAGTTTTCGCTAAAAACGGCGTTAAAGTTGAAAAAAGTGAGAAAAAACGTGAAATTTGGCCTATATTTGAGATTTTTCAGATTCGGCTGAAAAATTTTTGAAAAAAAAAAACGAATAAAATTGAGTTGAGGATATGTTTTTTAGGCTTCCCGTGACGTAACTAAGCCATTCCCAGAATCCTATTTCACGAAAATCGAAAATTCGCACATTTTTCGATTTTTTTCGGGAATGACGTCATTGGGTGATGTCATTGGGTGACGTCATTGGATGGCGACGTATATGTGACGTCATATATATGAACCAAAAAGAAAAAAAATCTACGTAATCGATCGATCACTTCTCAACCCCGAAAGGTTGGAAGTGATGATCGAATTATTCGGCTGGAATTAATGTTAAGATTATTATTATCGATCGAAAGTGATACTTTAAGCTGTAACGAATATATAGAAATTAGAAATTTGTTAGTAGAAATATAAAAATCTTTTACCTTATTCGGGGATCGATCCTTCGTCTTTCCGTTCATAACATATTCCGTGCGCTTATCGATTCGGCCATTGGAAGATATATTTATGGATCATTTAAACTCATATATAAAGATTTCTTAATCGATTGAAACTTGAAATTTTTTTTCGATCGAAGGAATTGGAATTTTCCAAAAATATTTTAATCATAGCTGCTCCATGTTAATCCCGGAAAATTTGTCTAACCACATTGTAACATTTAATAGTCCTTCATCCTTTTTTTCGATAAAACAAATTTGTATTTGTATAGCATTATCTTGCAAATATATAAATCTGCAATATCATATTGAATAACATTAATTTTTTACAATCGATCGATTTTCGTGGAGTTTTCCGGAAAAATTTGAATCATTGCTTCTTCATGTTACGTTCGGAAAAGTTGTGGAACCACATTGGAAAATTTATAGGTCCTTGATCCTTTTTTCCAAGAAAACAATTTACATTTGCATTGCATTATGATGTATAATATGCCAATTTGTAAAATCGAAAAATTCCATTAAGAACATCGAAAATCTAAAAAAATTGTCTATATTCGTTTCAATCGTAACGTTAGGCATCTAAGGTGTGAATTTCATCGAGAAATTTGAAGAAAAAAAATCTCTTAAAATCGTCGACCATTTCATCGACGATTTTAAATTTCTGAAAAGTTAAATAAAAAAGTTTTTCCCCTTAAGCTTTTCCGGGACCAAATTTTCACCATCGATAGAGTAATTTAAGCGCTATCGAATAAGCTAACGATCGTTACCCTACGATCGATAGTTAACGCACAAATCGACGTTAAAGTTGAAAAAAGTGCAAAAAAGTGTCAGTTTTGTCCAATTTTTCAGATTTTTTTGGATTTAGCCCGAAAAATTTTCCCCAAAAAATCGAAAAAAATCACTTTAAGGATATGTTTTTTAGGCTTCCCGGAGCCTTACTAAGCCATTCCCGAAACCCTATTTCATGAAAATCGAAAATTCGATATCCTCCCCCTCATTTTTTCGGGGATGACGTCATTTGATTACGTCATTGTATGACGCCACATGCGAAATCAAAAAAAAAAAAAAAAACTACGTAATCGATCGATCATTTCCAACCCCGAAAGGTTGGAACTGTTCGATCGAATATTTCGATGAAGCAATGTCTGGAATCAAGGATTAATGTTAATTAGTTATAGGATAAGCTGTAAGGAATAGAAATCAATTATTATATTAAAGAAAAAACACTTACGGATCCGGGGTGCGAACGCTGGACCTTCGGCTTGGGCGACGGACGGGCTCTCTGACGATTCGGCCATTAGAAGATATAAGTAAACGTCGTTAAAACTTATATATAAACAATTCTTATGAGATTTGCACTTAAAATGGAAAATTCTTTTGATTAAACTAAATTGCATTTTTTGAAATCATTCACACTATACTATAGGCTGCTTCGTGTTAAATCCGCAAAAGTAATCGAAAAACATTTTTAAGTCCTTGGTCGTTTTTTTCGATGATAAATAATATGAAAATATCAATGACATTTTCATCTCATTATCTTATTGTTTATCAAAACTAATATTTATCATATTAATTTCAAACGCAACTAACATTCAGTAATGCAAAGTGGGTTGCATAAGTGTAACATTACGTTGAAACTCCCACTAAAAGGTATCATCTTTTTCTTTTCTTAGAGTTATTGATGAAATCGTAATACTTACTCTTCGAAAGGATAACTTACCGTGAAACTTCTGTGCAACAATCTCCAAAAACAAACAATAGAATGATGTTCGAAATTGCCAACAATTACCAAACTTTAGACTCAAAATAATAATATTAAAGATGGATTGTTTGAGAAAAACTAAATCAATTTTTGTTGGTAAAATTTTTGCATTATTGAACTAGTAAGTAATCTCAAACAAACCTTATTTAATATCATTATTGTTGATAAATTATCTGAAAGAAGAAATTCCTGAAAAACAATACTTGTAAATAAAACAATGTTTCCATAATAAAAATGTTTATTAATTTTCAGTAAAGTTTTCCAAATACAACTATGGAGTATTTCCACAAAATATATTTTTTTCATTTACAAAATACTGTTTTGGTTTTTATCAATCATACTGAAGGGCATACAAATTAAATTTACAGTTATAAAAAACACTATTTAGAGAAAATAATTTTGTTCTTTCATTTTTCACTTAATCACTTGAGATTTACACTATAACTGTCACAATAAAAAACTATTTAATTTTATTATTATAACTATTCACACGACACCATTTTTTTAAAGAATTCTTTTCTGACGATCCATCATTGAATACTTTAATGGCAAGCACTGATCTAAACACCAATATTCCTCCATTGTTGTCGACTGGTTCCCTGGTTCCTTAGTTGCGTTCCTAAAGCAACAAAAAAAAAAAAAAAAATTAAAATCCATAGAACAGCCACAGTAAAAATAAATAGGCACATCGGTAAAGGCACGATTTCAAGTAAAAGATTTCGATTTCGAAACAAAAAATTTTTGGTCAAAAAAAACCGTGGGCCATCAACCATCGTTGATTTTTCACGAAAATCATAGAAATTCAAAAAAAAATTTAAGGATACTAATCGAAAGTATACGTCCATTTAGGCATTCTGTGCAAATTTTTCCAAAAACAAACCACGTTTAAGGGATAAAATCGACCATCAAAGTGTCAGAAGAAATCATAGAAAACCATCTAAACTTCAAGAACTTACAACGTTGTTAAATAAGGGATAATTTTCGAACTAAAGGCGTTTTCGGGTTCGTAGCCATGTATTAAACGATAATATAATAATCCATTTCGAATTCGAAAAAAAAAAATTATGGTAAAAAAAAACCGTGAGTTAACCATCGTTGATTTTTCAGGAAAATCGTAAAATTTAAAAAAAAAAATTAAGGATGCCAATCGAAAGTATACGTCCACCTGTGCATTCTGTGCAAATTGTTCCAAAAACAAACTACATTTAAGGGATGAAATCGACCTTCAATGTGCCAGAAGAAATCAAAGAAAACCATCTAAACTTCAAGTGCTTATAACGACGTTATATAAGGGATGATTTTCCAAACCAAAGGCAGTTTCGGGTTCGTAGCAATGTATTAAACGATAATATAATACACATTTCAAATTCGAAAAAAAAAATATTGATCAAAAAAAACCGTGGGTTAACCATCGTTGGTTTTTCACGAAAATCGTAAAAGTTCAAAAATAATTTTTAAGAATGCCAATCGAAAGTATACGTCCACCTGTGTATTCTGTGCAAATTATTCCAAAAACAAACCACGTTTAAGGGATGAAATCGACCATCCAAGTGCCATAAGAAATTATTTATTGTCAAAAAAAACCGTGGGTTAACCATCGTTGATTTTTTTCATAAATCGTCAAATTTCAAAAAAAAAAGTAAGGATGCCAATCGAAAGTATATGTCCTTCTGTACATCCTGTGCAAGTTTTTCCGAATACAAACTACGTTTAAGGGATGAAATCGAACATCAAAGTGGTAGAAGAAATAAATGTTCGTCCAAAAAAAAACGTGGGTTAACCATCGTTGATTTTTCATGAAAATCGTAAAAATTCAAAAAAAAAATTAAGCATGCCAATCGAAAGTATACGTCCATCTGTGCATTCTGTGCAAATTTTTCCAAAAACAAACCAAGTTTAAGGGATGAAATTGACCAGAAGGAATCATCAAACCATCCAAACTTCAATCGCATTTAACATCGTTATATAAGGGATGAATTCGAAACCAAAACTTTTATTATCAAAAAAAACTGTGGGTCAATCATCGTTGATTTTTCACGAAAATCGTCAAATTTCAAAAAAAAAATTTTAAGGATCCAAAGCAAAAGTATCAGTTCAACTGTACATGCTGTGCAACTTTTTCTTAAAGCAAAGCTCGTTTAAGAGTTTAACAAAGTTTTAAGCTCTTGAAGTTTATATGGTTTAATGATTTCTTCTGGCACTTTGATGGTCGATTTCATCCCTTAAACGTAGTTTGTATTCGGAAAAATTTGCACAGCATGTACACTGTAACTGATACTTTCGATTTGTATCCTAATTTTTTTTTTTTGAAATTTGACGATTTTGATGTGTGAGTGGTTGCATATACAAATTCAATTTAAAAATCATCTTTCTAATATGAATTTTGATTTTCCCATTTTCAAAACCTCTTTTAGTACGTTAGGGTAAAGAACCTAAAAAAAATTAACCCTGAATGACTAAATTAAAGAATGATTTACAAATCACAAAGTTATTCGTCTCCGTGGGTATGTCCCAAACGTTATAGCAAAACATTTCATATTAAAAACCAAAAAAAATTTCCCCAAAAATAAACGTGGACCAACTATCGTTGATTTTCACGAAATTCTTGATTTTTTATGATACCAATCGAAAGAAATAAATTACTTAATCGTTCCATGCGAATTTTTCCCCAAAACTTATAAAAAATAAGGGATAAATCGACTCCCAAAACGCCAAAAATCACCGCAACTACAATTCCTGGTTATTTCTTTGAATAAGGGATGGTTTTCTAACTATGAATAGATTTATGTCTGTGGTACTATTACAAATAACTATAAGCTAGAAAAATAATATAAACTTATGTATTTCATTTTATTTGATTAAACTAAAATGCTTGGAAACACGAAATATAAATTAAAACAATGTTACTGAAATTTTATTACCCTTATCATTTTGGGTTATTAGAAGGACATCCTTTCATAAACCAAACAAAAATAAACTGTTATAAATATTACAACTAACGTTATCAAATGTACAGCAATGAAGATAACTCAACCGATTTTCTTTTAATTCCACATTAAATTAAAAATATCATAAGTGAAACCGTGGAAATCGGAAGTTACTTCCAGTCAATAAAATTTTCGTTGATTATTTGGGAAAATAAATTACCATATTGTTTTAGGAATGGATTTTAAAACAGGTAAACTTTTGAATTCTCCGTATAAATATTTAATGTAAGAGGATACCTGAATCCTTAAGGGGCTACTAATCCTAATTGTTCTCTTCTATTTTGGCTTAGAAGTATAATTGAAACCCTAATTGTTTGGCAATTTTCAACAATTGTCGTTTATTTTTTTTTATTTATATCTTATTATTACCTGGTAAAGTAAATTTTAATTTAATGTTCATAAATTGTATTTTTACTTTCACATAAACTTAAAATAAAGATTAACATACCTGGTGGTAAAGAATTTAGTAATTTCGTGCACTAATTTTGCGTGCAAATTTGCTTAAGGATATAATTTAAATTTTTTTATTAAATAGTACATAAATTTACTTATAAATTTTTACATATTTTTCAGATAACAACCCTTATAGTAACTTGGTGAAAACCATAACGATCAACTCGAAAGATTACAAATATTTCGATCTATCCACCTTGGGATCCAACTATGGTAATCCATCAAAAAATTTAACCCTTCATCATCCATAATTTCTTCATATTTCTTAAAGATAAACTTCCGTTTTCAATTCGAGTTTTACTCGAATCAGCCGTTCGAAACTGCGATAATTTCCAAGTCACGGAAAACGACGTCAAGAATATCTTCAACTGGCAAAACAATCAAACTTCCAACAATGGAATTGAAGTGGCTTTCAAACCTGCCCGTTTTATTCTCCAGGTAATTCCCACAAATCTTGTTGTAAATTTTTCGGGCCAACAATTTAACGTTTTTCAGGACTACACAGGACTTCCAGTCGTCGTAGATTTCGCAGCTATGCGTGAAGCCGTCAAAGCTTTGGGAGGTGATCCCGAAAAAGTCAATCCTTTATGTCCAGCCGACTTAATAATTGACCACTCTGTTAAAGTGGAATATACTAGATCGTAAGGGGGGACATATGAAGAATCTGAAAAATTTTAATTTTTTTTTAATTTTTATTCATTAGGCCAGATGCTTGGAATAAGAATGAAGATTTAGAACTTGAGAGTAATAAAGAACGGTTTACATTTTTAAAGGTGAGAGATAAGAAAATTTACCTGATTTTTATTGGTATTTTATTGGTATTTTATTGCGTTTTTTTTTTAGTGGGGTGCCAAGGCTTTTGATAATATGTCTGTATTGCCACCAGGAAGTGGTATTATGCACCAAGTTAATTTAGAATATTTTGCTCGTGTTGTCTTCATCGGTAAGGATGGAACTTTATATCCGGATACCGTAGTTGGAACTGATTCCCATACGACAATGATTAATGGACTTGGGGTTCTTGGTTGGGGAGTTGGAGGCATTGAAGCTGAAGCTGTAATGCTAGGTCAGGCAATTTCGATGTTGCTTCCAGAAGTTGTCGGATGCAAATTAATTGGAAAACTCAGCAGCTATGTAACTTCCACCGATTTGGTTTTAACTATTACTAAAGTAAAGGCATTAAAATTATGTATATTAGACTGATTCAAAAAAAATGATAATTTTTTGTTTCTTAATTATATCGAAAATATTGTTGGGAATGACAAAAAAAAATCCTGTGAAAGTTTAAGCTCTTAATATTAATATTAAGAGGTACCATATCGCAAATTTCGATTTTCCATTTAAATAACATGGGAACAATATTCTCTTGCACTTTGGAATTTTATAGCTCACGTTCGTGACAATATTTCGGAATGGCCAAGGTATATTCTTGCAGAAAATTGAATGATCTACAAAAAAGGTCTCCAACAAGTTTTTGATATACTTATTCCTTCAGGAGTTATTCGAGGTCAAAGTTGAACTAAAGAGAAATTTTAATATTTTTTCAATTTTTTGACGCAACCATCAATTTTATGAGAAAATTTTATGACATTTTTTGTAGAGCACTTTTTTTTCTATAACTTATCTCTATAGAAGTTTTTGATATTTTTCACAGGTCCTAAGTTATTTTCATTAAACTGAAAATTCCCTAAATTATTATATTTTTAACATAATTTTTTTTTTTATTTTAATTAAATAACTTAGAACCTGAGAAAAATATCAAAAACTTTTAAATAGATAAGTTATAGAAAAAAAGTGCTCTATAAAAAATGTTCTATAAAATTTTCTCATAAAATTGATGGTTCGTCAAAAAATTGAAAAAATATTAAAAATTCTCTTTAGTTCAACTTTGCACTTGAATAACTTTTGAAGAAATAAATATATCAAAAACTTGTAAGAGACCTTTTTTGTAAATCGTTCAATTTCGGAATGACCAAGGTATATTCTTGTAGAAAATTGAACGATCTACAAAAAAGGTCTCTGACAAGTTTTTGATGTATTTACTACTTCAAAAATTATTCTACGTCAAAGTTGAACCAAAGATAAATTTTAATATTTTTTCAATTTTTTGACGCAACCATCAATTTTAAGAGAAAATTTTATAGGATATTTTTTGTAGAGCACTTTTTTTCCTATAACTTATCTCTATAAAAGTTTTTGATATTTTTCACAGGTCCTAAGTTCTTTGCATTAAACTGAAAGTTTCCTGAATTATTACATTTTGACGTAAAAATTATTTTTTTTATTTTAATTAAATAACTTAGGACCTGTGAAAAATATGAAAAACTTTTATGGAGATAAGTTATAGAAAAAAAATGCTCTATAAAAAATGTCATAAAATTTTCTCATAAAATTAATGGTTGCGTCAAAAAATTGAAAAAATATTAATACTTCTCTTTAGTTCAACTTTGACCTCGAATAACTTTTGAAGGAATAAATATTTCAAAAATTTGTAAGACGACCTTTTTTGTAGATCGTTCAATTTTCTACAAGAATATATCTTGGTTATTCCGAAATATTGTCACCAACGTGAGCTATAAAATTCCAAAGTGCAAGAAAATATTGTTCCCATGTTATTTAAATGGAAAATCGAAATTTGCGATGCGGTACCTCTTAATATCAATATTAAGAGCTTAAACTTTCACAGGATTTTTTTTTGGTCATTCCCAACAATATTTTCGATATAATTAAGAAAAAAAATTCATCATTTTTTTTAAATCAGTCTAATGTGTATGTTTTTTAAACTAACTAAATTGTACAGAACCTTCGTGAGTTGGGAGTCGTTGGTAAATTTGTCGAATTTTATGGACCAGGAGTCACTGTGTTATCGATCGCAGATCGAGCCACCATTGCCAATATGAGTCCCGAATACGGCGCAACGGTCGGCTATTTTCCTGTCGATGAAACCGCTTTGGATTACCTACGGCAAACTGGTGATTAATTCTTATTTTTTCCACCAAAAATTAAATGAAAAACTTTACATTTTTTTTTTCGGTGAATTATCCATTAGGTCGTACAGATGAGAGTATCAAAATCATTGAACAATATCTTCGGGTCACCAAACAATTTCGTGATTATTCGAACCCCAATCAGGACCCGGTTTATACGTCTTCGGTTACATTGGATTTGAGTACTGTTGTCGTATCGGTTAGTGGTCCTAAACGACCCAACGATCGAGTTTCTGTCACTAATATGAAAGAAGACTTCAATGCTTGCCTCCGAAATAAGGTACCCCGTTAAATAATTACTCTTCTTAGACTTTCAACTGATCTTTGATGTATGTTCGTTACACATAATCTAATTTTTTCTATTTTAGGTTGGTTTCAAAGGCTATGGCATTCCAGAAAATCGATTGAAAACAACAGCAACTTTTAATTTCGATGGCAAAGAGAACAAAATTGGGCATGGAAGTGTCATAATTGCAGCCATCGCCAGTAGCACCAATACAAGTAATCCCAGTGTCATGTTGGGTGCTGGTCTTCTTGCCAAAAATGCAGTCGAAGCTGGACTTACTGTTGCTCCATATATCAAAACATCTTTATCTCCGGGTTCAAAAGTTGTAACTTCCTACCTAAAAGTATAAAATTTCACTTTAAAAAAAAAATATAAAAAAATTAAATGGTTTAATTTTTAGGCATCCAACGTCTTACCGTTTTTATCAGCCCTGGGCTTCGATGTGGTCGGTTACGGTTGTATGACATGTATCGGAAATAGTGGACCAATCGCAGAAAATATCGCAAATGCCATCGAATCGAACGATTTAGTTTGTTGTGGAGTTCTATCAGGGAATCGGAACTTTGAAGGCCGTATTCATCCGAATACAAGGGCCAACTATTTAGCCAGTCCATTATTGGTGGTAGCATACGCAATCGCTGGTACTGTTGATATTGATTTCGAAAAAGAACCACTCGGAATTTCTTCATCCGGCAATGCCGTATACTTGCGTGACATTTGGCCAACGCGGGAAACAATTCAAGAGTACGAAACCAAGTATGTGATTCCCGAATTGTTTACGGAAGTCTACGCAAAAATTGAGACCGGATCCAGTGCTTGGCAACAATTGGTGGCTCCCGAAGAAAAGTTGTATCCCTGGCAAAATGGTTCGACTTATATAAAGTGTCCTCCATTCTCTGATGGTATCACAAAAGAATTGCCTCCAATCAAGCCGGTGAAGAATGCTCGGGTTTTGTTGAATTTGGGTGATTCGATCACCACCGATCATATTTGTCCTTCGGGAACAATTGGTGGTACAAATCCGGCGGCTCGATATTTAGCGGGACAAGGACTTTCTCCGAAGGAGTTCAATTCGTTCGGAACACGACGAGGTAACCATGATGTAATGGTTCGAGGAACTTTTGGTAACATTCGATTGGTGAATAAATTTATGGCGCAACCAGGACCAAAAACGTTATATTTACCAACTGGAGAAGAGGTACGAATTGTCATCTAGCCCCTTTTCATTGTGAATCATTCCCTACAAAAAAAAATTCCACATATTAAGAACTGTTACGAACTCTTTTCGAATACTTAACTTTTACCAAAGAAAAGGGTCTAGCAGGATCCACATGGCGAGTTGGCCCCCAAATAGGAACCTATATTAAAACTTTTGTCAAAATATCGGCTTGATATACAAACACATTTTATATACTTTTCGCCACCAAATTCCTCGTTGACTCTGAGATATGGATAAAAATGTCCCCCCGCATGGCTATTTTTCAAAGTTATATATCTCAAAAACTAATTAAGCTAGAGAAGTGAAACCAACGCGAGGCTTTAGATTATTTTACAGAGTATATCATATATTTTTTTGAAATTTTTAGAAAAAAAAAATTATACAAAAAAAAACTCCAAAAAACAAATGAAATATTTTTTTTATGTGTTCTCTGAAAATGGCAATCACGAAAAAAATATATTTTATGCTTCTACATGGGCACTATAACTCATAAAAATTGCGTGAAAAAATAGTTGGTGCAACACTTTGAAAAAAAAATAAAATATGATCTACGCCTAGTAGTGTACCTCGGTTTTATTTGCACCAACTTTTTTTTCACAAAACTTCAATAAAAATAGGCCAAATATAGGAGCAATACATATATTATTTTCATAATTGTAAGTCTAAGGATACATAAAAAAAAATTTTTTATTAGTTTCTTTGTTTTTCTATATTTACCTCTTAAGATGATTACTTTCAAGATCAAAATAATTGATCCTAAAAGAAAATAAAACAGTGTTCAATTTTTATTAACATATGAATAAATTGTAATAAATTATAATAGTGACAATAGTTTTGTTTTATTCATATTTTAATAAAAATTGAACACTAGTTGTTTTTTTTTCTTTTGGGATCAATTATTTTGATCTTGAAAGTAATCATCTTAAGAGTAAATATAGAAAAACAAAGAAACTAATAAAAAAATTTTTTTTATATATCCTTAGACTTACAATTATGAAAATAATGTATGTTTTGCTCCTATATGTGACCTATTTTTATTGAAGTTTTGTGAAAAAAAAGTTGGTGGAACACTTCGAAAAAAAAATAAAACCGAGGTATACTAGTAGGCGTAGATCATATTTTATTTTTTTTCAAGGTGTTCCACCAACTATTTTTCACGCCCTTTTTATGAGTTATAGTGCTCATGTGGAAGCATAAAATATATTTTTTTCGTGATTATCATTTTCAGAGAACACACAAAAAAAAAGATTGCAATTGTTTTTTGGGTTTTTTTTTGTATAATTATTTTTCTAAAAATTTCAAGAAAATATATGATATACTCTGTAAAATAATCTAAAGCCTCGCGTTGGTTTCACTTCTCTAGCTTAATTAGTTTTTGAGATATATAACTTTGAAAAATAGCCATGCGGGGGGACATTTTTGCCCATATCTCAAGGTCAAAGAGGAATTTGGTCATGAAAGATATATAAATTGTGTTTGTATACCAAGCCGATATTTTAACATAAGTTTCAATATAGGTTCCTATTTGGGGGCCAACTCACCATGTGAATCCTGCTAGGCCCTTTCGGAAGAAAGTAAATTTTTCCTTTTGATCAACCTCTTCATACCTCCGAATATCAATTTTCATTACAATATTGTAGATGTACGTGTTTGATTGTGCTCAAAAGTATGCAGCCGATAAAATTCCTCTGATTATTTTGGCCGGCAAAGATTATGGATCAGGATCGAGTCGAGATTGGGCGGCTAAAGGACCGTATTTGTTGGTTGGTATCCTAAAACAAACAACACAATTACTATCTGACAAAAAAATTCAATATAACTCGTAACTTTTTAATTCGCCAGGGTCGTAAGACCCTGGATCATCTAATACATTATAGATTCATTCAACCATTTAATCATATTGACAACTTTTTAGGGAGTCAAAGCCGTTATTGCCGAATCATTCGAACGAATTCACCGGTCTAATTTGGTCGGAATGGGTATAATTCCGTTGCAGTATCTTGAAGGCCAAAATGCGACTTCGTTAGGCCTAACTGGCTTCGAAACTTTCACCATCGAGTTGCCAAAAGATTGTAGACCAGGCCAGCAAATTACAGTGCATGTGGATGGGCAGAAAAGTTTTAATGTAACCATCAGATTTGATACCGAAACCGACTTAACCTACTACAAACATGGAGGCGTCTTAAACTATATGGTTCGGAAGATATGTGCTTAATATGTTCTTTTGCTTTAATTGTTGGAATCATTGATTTCACAAAATTTGCAATAACCAGAGAAGAAAAACTTATATAGAAGTTCAATTCGGTGTTTGGAAAAACCACGTGATCAAAGCTTCTGGTCACCGGCACCTAGTTGGCGCTGTACAAAATTAGGGTAATTTTGTCATATCACGACTTTTATCAAAAAAAAAATCGTAGGCACATAAAATTAGTGTTAAAATATTCAGAACACTAAAAAATGCAATATTCCGGCGGCGAAACTCTAATTTTCTTCACAATTATTACAAAAAAGATTAAAAAAAATACCATTATAGTAGATTTTAATAGACGTCCAAGTAACTGTTAAACGCGTTTACATACAAGTACGCATGTGCAATAAAAACAAAGAGATGCAAAAATGACAAAGAGAGCAAATATGAATTTAATTTGACAAAGCACCCGGGAAAGTTAAAGTTAACCAAATTACAGTAAAATATCTGATACGAAGTAATGACCAACAGGTTACATAATTTTATGGTACAAATATCTTTTATTAACGTTACTGTATGGTGTTTTAAATCAATTCGCGAATTTATTCGATATTTGGTTGTTAATTCACCTCGGATATTTAATTTCTCCTTTAGTGCTAAATTTTATGAGGGCCAATTTATTCGCGAATTGAATTAAAACCGGGATAGAAAATGGGACGTTGTCATATAGTTATTTGTATATAAATACCTAATAAAAATTTTATAGTTGAAAAAAAATCTATTTAGTATTTGAAATTAGTCCATGTTTATTTTGTTCCTTTTATCTTTTTATTGTTAAATCTTAGGTAATTTAAGGTAGACCAATAATATTACGTTGCGAGACTGAACACGAGTTTTGTTTTACGCCAGATTTAATTTTTAATTCGCCGTTTAATACATATATACACTGGAAACAATTAATTTAAATTCGTTAAGATAATATAAAAAAAGTGATACGTATATCGAGGGGAACTTCGCGAATTTTTTTCAAAAAACTGCTTTCAGTTTTGAGCAGAAGTCATATGAAATTCACCATAATAGGAAATTATGCATGCAGAAAATTATGTGATATTATGGCATTCAGGTATTACCATGAAAAGTTAAACACGTATAACGTTTGGAGTTATCATTTTATATATTTTATTTGACATGGTTTAACTTATACACCGGTACAATTTGATAACGTCTCATTCGCTATTTTGTTTTTAATTCAATTCGCGAATAAATCGAACAAAATATCATTTTCCCAACATTATTTAAATTTATACTTTCCCGGGCGCTTTGTCAAATTAAATTCATATTTGTTCTCTTTGTCATTTTTGCATCACTTTGTTTTTATTGCACATGCGTACTTGAAAGCAAAAGCGTTTAACAGTTACTTTGACGTCTATTAAAGTCTACTAGAATGGTATTCTATTTTAGGCTTCTTTGTAATAATTGTGAAGAAAATTAGAGTTCCGCCACAGGAATATGGCATTTTTAAGTGTTCTGAACATTTTAACACTAATTTTATGTGCCTACGATTTTTTTTTTGAGTAAAGCCGTCATATGACAAAATTTTCAAAATTAGGCTTGTCCACGGCTTAATTTGCAAAGCGCATGCTTAGATAAAGGAGGGAATTTAAATGTTAAGACTCTCGAATTTCATCAATTAAATTATGGTATTAATTAAGAAAAAATTAACATTTATTGTAAAAAAATTGTTATAAGTATAAATTATACTTTTTAAGCATACTAGAAACGCTAGATCACGTTTTTGTCTTCCATTCAAATGAAGTTCTATATATGTCTTTCTTTTCTGGTGATAGATCTGTGAAACATAAAGAATCCAATATAACACAATAAGAATACTTTTCTAGATGAAAATAATCTTTAATAAAAAGTATACAATATTGACACATAATTTATTTTATTGCTAAAAACATTTGGTTACAAAATTTCAGGATACAAAATATTTCTAAACTAAAACAGGTACTAATTAATTATTTATCCTTATCATCGCTGCGTTGGCCGATTTGTTGAATCGGAATAATTTTTTCCGCTTTGGCTTTGAGACCCACAGCGGGTGCTGTAACCGTCAAAATGCCATCGGTTGATAGGGTGGACTGCACTTTTTCGATGTTGGTTCCCTCGGGAAGCATGTACCGTCTCACGAAATGCCTGGAAATGTAGCCATCCTTGCCCTGCTTTTGTTCGTGTTTTCCCTCGACAATCAGCATACTGTTCTCAACGGTCCGCACAATAATATCGCTGGGATTGAATTGTTGCACATCGATGGCAATTTCAAATTTATCATTATCGATGTTGATTTTGGTATCGATGTCATCGCTGAACAGCGATTGTTGTAACGGCCGCAATTCCTTCATCAATTGATTGCGAATTAAATTGCGCGACCGCACCGCAATCGGCTCAAAAACATCCATCAACAAAAACGGAAGTAATGACATTTTTTTTCCGGTTCGAAAATTACGATAATTACGCACGAAAATCAAATTCAAATCTGATGCAACACTGACACAACGCGCGTATTTATACTCTACTGACAGGTCTTTCTAGTACATTCCATCTGCTGTCTCTGTTGCTCTGCTACAAAAATCAATAGTACTAACAACGACGCCAAGTTGGCTCTGGTAAGCTCTAGCATATTCGAGACTTGCTAGACTTAACAAAGATAGAGATACGAAAGTCTCTTCAAGTCAGAGTGAGATGAATCATTTGATCAAAAAAGCATGACTGTTTGGTGACAAAGATAGTTTAATATCCGTCTCATGTAAAAAGACGAGGAAAGTAAATTTGAAAATCCATGGAGAAAAAAAAAATGAAAATTTGTTGACAATTGAAACAATCATTGAAAGTGAAAAAAAGGCGATGTCACTATTTCCAATAATTTCTAACGAGTTATACTACGATTTATTACGTCCGAGTCGAATAATCGACTCGCTCCCATATGACGATCTGCTAAATCCTGGATTTTCGGGAGATTATTTACGGCCGTGGAAATCGGTTCTGTCGCACGTGATTTCTCCAAACGCGGGTCCCAATTTACTGGCCCCGAACAATGATACGTTCCGGGTTAGTTTGGATGTGCAACAATTCGCCCCGCACGAATTGTCCGTGAAAACTGTGGAGAATTCGATTGTGATTGAGGGGAAGCACGAGGAGAAGAAGGACGACCATGGATACATTGCCAGACATTTTGTAAGGCGTTACATATTGCCGGAAGGATGCGACGTTAAGGATGTCGTCTCGTGCTTGTCTTCCGATGGCATTTTGACGATTTCGGCGCCGTCCAAGTTAGCACGGGAAAATTCGAGGGAACGAATTGTACCAATCACCCACACGGGACCCGCAAAAGTTAAGCCAAACTCCAAAAAATAAAATGATAGATACCTAGGTACTTATAATTATTACAGAATATATAGGTATATAAAAGTATAAATTTGTTTTAGGTAGTGCTATATACGGATATTGGATGTACGGAAATCGTATTTAATTTTGGTAAGAGAACCAGTGGTTCTTCAAAAATTTAAATGGTCAATACTAGTTCCACTTTGGCAATGAGCTCGTGTATCTTGAACAGTGGCGTAACTACCTAGGGGCTAGGCGGGGCAGGGCCCCGGGGCCCTCAAATCCTTACCAGAAATCTCGATCGAACTGAAATTTTGGAAATTCAGTTGGAAGTTCACCAATTATGTAAGGAAATAATGAGCAAATATGGAGTGCTAGAATGCGACCTAACGGAAGTATTTACAGCAATGTTATTATTCTTTACAACTCCTGTCACTTCTGCAGCAGCTAAAAGATCATTTAGCAAATTAAAAATAATAAAAAATTATTTAAGAAATAATATGGGCCAAACTCGACTCCGATATTTATCGCAAATAGCAATTGAAAACAAAACAGCATCAAGCCTGGATTTAAAGGAAGTCATTGATACTTTTGCGAAAACTAAAGTTAGGGAAAAATTGTAAATATAATTGTTATTTAGTCAGTTGGTAAGCCTGACCTTTATATAATAAACCCTTGAATTTTCTCTATTTCGTTTTATTAGCCAAACCTACATCAAGTATTAATTGTAATTTATGTTGTTACTGTTTAATATTTTCATTACCTGCCCTGCAGTGCACAAAACAGAGCTTAAGTAGATTGGCATTTTTAAAGTATTTGTATATTTCATATTTTTATTTGATAAAACCTAATCAATTTACATAGCAGTGGGGCCCCATTTTTTAATTTGCCCCAGGGCCCTTGGTTATCTAGCTACGCCACTGATCTTGAAGCCCTGGAAATACGCTCTCGAATCCAGAAAAGAGCACCCGAAGTTAACCCTTTGACTAGTATTTTTTTTTTTTTAATTTAAATATTCTCATAATGACTCATCAAATAGTTATAGTCAGCACTGTCCAACTTATAGTCCTAATCATTTCGGGGACCAAGAAGGCCAATTTTAATATCTATTAATAATAATAATTTAGCGACATAAATTTATTCATAATAAAATGTACTCGCGGGCCGCCATTTGGACATCCCTGGTTATAGCAATCTATACACTGATGCTTATAAAAAGGAGACTTAATATGCGCCGTTTATTTTGAAAGTGAGTTAAGTCCATTTCAAGAACAATCCCTATAGTGTTATCGTTTTTAACCATAGGAACTAAATAAGATACTAAGGAGGAGGGAATAATTGGCGTTTTTGTTAAAATCAGTAATTTGTGAAAACTTAGCAGTTAAATAATTAACATACTTTGTTCTAGTTACAAGAAGAAGAATCACCATATAGACCGTCCTTGAAATGGACTTACGCCACTTTCAAAATAAACGAGTCTATATAACTCACGCTCAAACTTACATGATTTACAAGTACGCCCGTATTTCCAGATAACCAGGAGGTCGACGTACATATACGTCAGTACTAGTCAAAGGGTGACAAAGCATTGGTTAGATTTATGAATTTCATTAATTATTTGTTATGAATAAATTCATAAAGACTCTAAAAAGCACATTCTAAACCAAGTAATAGGCAATATTTATTTTCCAATACAAAGGGTATAGCAGAGTTTGTATGGGAAAACAGCCCCCGCGGCTTTTTCGATTCAAATTCAGGGGATCGTTTTGATCGTTTAGGTCCTTAAACCTTTTTTTACGGTAAAGAAATATAGACAATTATAAAAAAAAAATAGTAAAAAAAATATTTTTAAAATTTATTTTTTTTTGCAAAAATTCATTTAAATAATAATCGCATTTAAATAATTGCACTACGGGATACCCTAATCGGATTATTAAGAGGCTTCAATTGGATTCAAGAATAGCAAATTGGTGACGTTTTGATGGAAAGCCACAGGTGGTCAAACTGGTGGTAATCAATACGTAAATCTTTCAATTTTATTACATGTTAACACTTCCAAATTACAATAATATGAATACAATAATAAATAGAAATATGCAGTTTGGCACCCTGTGGCTTTCCATCACCCAAATCATCGCCCATTTGTAATTGTTTAATCCAATTGATGACTTTTTCCATTCACTGTTTTCTTTGGATTCAAATAAAAATTTAAAATTTTCAAGCTACAATAAATTATATATTTTGGCTAGTCTGGTTTCCATTAAATGCTTCTATATTTTCTTTTAAATGCTATACTAGTACGTTGGGTAGGCAACCATGTGTACACATATACATCCATATTGCCTAATTCGATGTAAGACATATATGGCCAAGGTTTATAAAATACACAGGTAGCCTCATGCGCTACGTGACGTATCCAGAAGAAATTCGTACATATTTTCAGACTGATTCAAATTTCAAAATTCTTCGTATGACGTCATTTTTTTTTTCTAATGGGGCAACCTGTGTAATTTATAAACCTTGATATATGGCAACTAAAAATTTACGTTATCATATAGTTGTTTGTATATAAAACTCTAGTACTACAAAACTACTTGTAGAAATTTCATAATTGAAGGAAATTCTACTTAATACTTAAAATTAGTTAATGTTTATTTTGTTCCTTTTACATTTTTATTGTTAAATCTTAAGTCATTTAAGGCAGACTAATATTACGCTGCGAGACTTAACGCGAGTTTTGCTTTACATCAGATTTAATTTTTAATTCACCGTTTAATATATAAACAGAAAACAATTTAAATTCATTAAGATACTATAAAAAAGAAAGATATGTATATCGAAGTGAACTTTGCTATTTTTTTCAAAAAAGCCTTTCAATCAGTGGCGTAGCTAAGTAACCAAGAGCCCTGAGCCCCACTGATATGTACACTGATTATAATTGAATAAAAATATGAAATATATAAATACTTTCAAAATACTAAGTTACTTAAGCTCTGTTTTGTGCACTGCACGACAAGTAATAAAAATATTAAACAGTAACAACATAAATTACAATTAATATTTGGTGTAGGTTTAGCTAATAAAACTAAATTGAGAAAATTCAAGGGCTTCTTATATAAAGGTCGGGCCTACCAACTGAATATATAACAATTATTTTTACAATTTTTTCCTAGCTTTAGTTTTCGCAAAAGTATCAATGACTTCGTTTAAATACAGGCTTGATGCGGTTAAGTTTTCAATTGCTATTAGCGATAAATGTCGGAGTCGAGTTTGGCCCATATTATTTATTAAATATTTTTTTATTATTTTTAATTTGCTAAATGACCTTTGAGCTGCTGCAGAAGTGACAGGAATTGTAAAGAATAATAACATTGTTGTAAATACTTCGGTTAGGTCGCATTCTAGCACTCCATATTTGCTCATTATTTCCTTACATAATTGGTGAACTTCCAACTGAATTTTCAAAAGTTCAGTTCGATCGAGATTTCTGGTAAGGATTCGAGGGCCCCCGGAGCTTGAGGGCCCCGGGGCACTGCCCCGCCTAGCTACGCCACTGCTTTCAATTTTGAGCACAACTCGTATGAAATTCATCGTAACAGATAATTATGGGATATTATGGCATGGAAAAGTTTAGCATGTTTTACTTTTGGAGTAATAATTTCATAGATAATTGAATTAAGGAATTTGGTATTTGTTTAGCAAAAAATACAAAAAAGAAATATTTTGCAGATAATTTTGGTTTGAAAAATTTGACATTGAAGAAAATATGAGAATTTATTTTTAAAAATCTGGGAAATTTCAAAGTTCTGTAAACACGATTGACTCTAACTTCAGTGCATTGGAATTGAATCAGCTATTAACCACTGGATGGCGCAAGAGTCGAAATTATCACTAATATAAATTTTTTAAATATTACTTATTATTATATCTAAATTTTAGTAGTGTACTTCCAAGGAAAAATAAATATGGACCAAACTAAGAAGAAATTTTCAATTTTTTTTTTTCTTAAAAAAAAAATCGTAATTATTCTTGCATAAATTTTTAAGTTTTTAATTTTTAACGATTATAACTTTTCTTTTATAAAATCAAGAAAATATCTAAAGTAAATTTCCATTTTCCGATGAAGAAAATCCACAATTTAAGTGAAAAATTCGATTGAACTGTCGATTATATTTCTATTGGTACAACTACCTCGTTGTCGGATGCTTTGGCACCGCCCTCCAATGCTCCGGTTGGTTCAGGCGTGCCCAATTGAATTGGCCGAGCCCATGCGTATTACAACCGAAGTATGCCAACAACTTTTACATTATCAACAATTTTTTTTAATCAAACTACAAACTATCACGAAAAAAAAATTGCATATTCTCAATCACCACAAAAAGGCTAGCCTACGAAAAAAAATTCATCCCCTTTCATCAACAAACAACCCCAAAAAGTCACATCAAACCCTATCGAATTATCAGAGCAGTGGCTACGCCACATATCTGGAAATGGGCCAATTTTTTTTCTATCATACAAATTATTTTTTTGAAAATTCACTTACATATTTCGATTGAGGACCAAAAGGACATATTTGATTATTTTTTTGAAAATTTTTCTACCAAGTCTAAGGGATGAAAAATGCCTTTTACTTTTTCTCCTATTTACGCTTTACTGCGTTACTAGTATAGCGTCAAGTTTATTCCATAGGATACGCATTTCAATATAGCAAATTTATTATTTGGAAAATTTGGATTTTCTACCCTTTTCCTCCCTACTTAATTACTTATGTAAGAAAAAAATGAAAGTGGAAAAGATTTCTAATAAGTATAAGCACTTGATACAAACATTTACAGTAAGAAGGCCTTGGAAAAAATAACTAATGGCATACATAAAACAATTGAATCTCGTACGTGTATTGTATATAAATGCATTTTTTTGAAATTGATATTTTCAAGAAATATTACATCCCCTCTCTTTACAATTCAGAATCAGAAATACTTATTTACACTTTGTGTATTTCAATTGTTTTTTACAAACAACACACTACATACCTATCTAGATTTGGTTTAAATTATAGAATTCATAACCTATAAAATATTTATGACGTCTAACAAGAAAGCGCTCGTTTGTTTGTTATAAAAAAAAGACAGTCACTAATATAAATAAACAGAGGTTAATTTCGACATTCATTTTTTTTTTGGACTCAATGTATTTCAAATGGACTATCATCATGGGAATGCATATAAAAATTCCGATTTTGTTTTGTCGACTCGTTGCACCGTTTGTCGTAACTTAGCCCGGAGCAAGTGAGACACGTAGATGATGGGGACATGCACTGGAAGAGGATGGGGCTAGGGAGTTGTCGTCGTAGTCACCGAACCCTCTGCAAAGAGTATCGAGGCCCCGTCGCGCCTCTCGCCGCCTCATCCCGCGGCCTCCACCTAAATGCGCCTCATGAACCCCTCAATCTCCCGTGCACCCTCCACACCCCGTCAACCTAAAAGCCACGGACGAACGTTTCGCGCTCATCTCACGATATTTATCGTGGTCTCTCTCGAACATGTATCCCGCACACTGCCGCACCACACCGCGGACAATCCCCTCAACTCGCGCCTACTTGATCCAACCAAACAAACAACGGAAATGATTTCAGGTTCGGAAAACGGAAGAAGTACCAAAGCTCCAGAGATTTTTTCCAATCAAACCCTCTTTTATGATCAACCGCAATGAAAATGGGTTCAACCAATAAAACAAACAACATAAAAAAAACCTATAATTAAATTATATCTCTCTCTTAATTAACAAAAGGGTTGAAACCGCCAATTAAGAACTTGTGAAATGATTGATTAGCTCATTTATCATTTCTAACGAACGCCCAATGTATTATATAATGCCCGATAAAGTGATCTTCCGTCACAAATTTAACGAACAACCCTCAAAAAAAACAGGGGTAGATATTTTTTTTTTAAATATATTCACATCTTTTGATTCTAATTCCCTTAAAATTCAGGTAGGTATAATATCTGCGTATGTTTTTGAACTCGCAGAAGATAGAAGTATAAAACAAGTGAATAGCTAGGTGAAACAAAATAGAAACACGAAACAAATGAATGAAGCGAAATCTGGCGTTTAGAGAAAGGGGGCAGATTAGGTGGATGTATGCGGGGAGGAGAGGCCGGATGAGGACGAGGTGATGGAAGCGGAAGAAGTAAATGCGACAAGTGAAATTGTGAAAACTTTCTTTTTCGCATTTTGATTTGTGACAAATGCGCGGCGCGAGATTTGAATTAATTTTGCTTTTCTCACTTGGTGTAGAAATGTATACATTGTGATAATATACACCAATGTAATCTCAAGGTAATTTGTCAAAGATGTTTATAGCTTGATCTAGATACCCATTAGATTGAGGTGACGAAAAAATAAAGATTGATCTGAAGAAAATCGAGGTGGAGGAAAGTCCAAAATGTCGATAATCTTTACTAATTAAATTTGAGAGGAAAGATCAGTTAAGAAGTTATTTTTGAATCTTACAAATATCCACTGGAACATAGGTACCTACGACATTCCAGGAGAACTCATACTGGGGGAGGCCATTTAAAACTGACCGTTTAGAAAGCAGTCGTGATTGATTTTATGTTTCATTTATTGTCATGGCGGAAACTAAAGAGAGAACTACAGAATTTTCAAATCGCATGGATACTCTGACGGTATAAGTGATATCCGTAGTATAAACACTGATTTACCTGGAACGCTTTCAATAAATATAGTGACCTCTATCAAGTTTTTATGCAAGTCTTTTTCGTAATCTGGTTCTATTGGATAACTTTGGCGAATTGAGATTTCACAATAGCATTTCTGGAGCATCCACTTTCCAGATAAATGTATAAGACGAAAGACCAGGTGGACTTAATTCATTAAAGAACTCCATAGGATACTCTCTAGTAGTGCTGTGTATACAATATATAGGATATATTGCGGTCCAATTTATGTAGTATAGTTTAATATAATAATATATAAAAATCATACCACAAACATAAATTTGAACAGAAGTTCAAAGAAAAATATTCGTGACGTATTGCCCAGATACGTATTTCGATTGCCAAGCAATCCTCATTAGTGGTCATCAAGTAGTTTGGATCACTCCGTAACTGCTTTGTCATGATTCACCATTTGTGAATCATCTACTTGATGACCACTGATGATGATTGCTTGGCAATCGAAATACGTATCTGGGCAATACGTCACGAATATTTTTGTTTGAACTTCTGTTCAAATTTATGTTGGTGGTATAATTTTTATATATTACTATATTAAATTATACTACATAAATTGGACCGCAATATATTTTATATATTGTATACACAGTATAACTGTTCAAAGTCAGCGAAAAAATCTTATTTTGATTATGATTTTTTTATTTTTGAGAATATTATATTTGAAATATGCAGAATTTGTTTTTATTCCCTCCGAAAAGCAACAACAAATTGTTTATCTAAAAATTAAAAATTTGAGTCCCTAATTATATGGTCCACTACCGTAGGATAGGTACTAACTTAAATAATATTATTAATTAAAGTGACCCAACAAATACTAAAATTCAACTTAACTATGATTTTTTTCCACCCTTAATTACTCGACCAAAGGTAAGACGACAGGTGTTTGTTTGTTTCAAAGACAATCAAACAAAATGACCGTCATTTGTTTCGCGCCTCGTTTAATTTCCTCTATCATAAAACCAAAATTCAAAAAGACTAACAGTAAATAATTTAAAATAAATTTCTAAAAAAAAAAAACTTTAAATTTTCAACCCTCCAGACACTGACAATATGTATATTCTAGAGAAAGTTTTAAGTTGTGACACGAGCGCCATCTATTTAATAGACCTGAAATTTTGCATTGGCGGAAAGTAACTTTCGCGGGTCGAAGGGAAAAGAGTGGCTTCATTGGGGCTGTAACTGCGTAAGTCTGCATGTTTTGTATGCGATGATGGAACGAGGAAGTGGAGTGTAAAGAGGGTACCGGTTTCGTACCTTCCTGTGTATGTTATACGGGAGGAGAGATGCTTTTGGCAATTTTCAACTTTCTTCCTTCTCTTTATCAACCAAACCACCGCACACCCTCCCCCCTAAGGCTCCCCGTGCCTCAACCCCTGAATTTAATTGCCGAGAAATGTAAGTGAGTCACATGATAATTTGCCTGGGGATAACAGCAGGGGTAGAGTTGATCATTTTAAGTGTTAATTTCTGTTTGATTACGATTTTGAGGGAATTTTTTTTTTTTAATTCTGACATTTTTTTTTTTTTTAGTTAAATGAAGAAAATGAGAGTGAAAATGAAAATGGTCGAATTAATTTTCGTTTTAATTGCCTCGATTTGCGTGAAGGGTAGTTTTTGAATTTGGCTCATTAGTGATGCACATGTGGGAATATAAGCCAAGCCACATGGAAATTTGAAAAGGGTTCGTGACGACGATGATTATGACAGCAATATGGGCGTTAATAATGTACATACGTATTTAGGTACCTAGATTGTAGGTGCCCTTAATATATTATGTATACATTTACACGTTGAACTTTTCAATCTTATAATCTATACATCTACGTTGATATTAAAGGATATAAAGGATTATCTACGATTTTAGAAGAATATTTTTAATTTTAAAAAAGTTTTCCCATTGGAATTTCAAAAATACGCATTTCCTAAGAAAATGTGGCACAGAATTTCCCATTTGTTTTTTCAGAAAAAAAAATAGACTCCTAAATGACGTCATTGTCCAAGTAAATCTGATGGACTACAAGAAATTGAAGAAGTATTAATATTAGACTGATTCAAAAAAAATAATGACTTTTTTTTCTTAATTGTATCGAAAATATTGTTGGAAATGACAAAAAAAAATCCTGTGAAAGTTTAAGCTCTTAATATTAATATTAAGAGGTGCCGCATCGCAAATTTCGAATTTCCATTTAAATAACATGGGAACAATATTCTCTTGCACTTTGGAATTTTATAGCTCACGTTGGTGAGAATATTTCGGAATGACCAAGGTATATTCTTGTAGAAAATTGAACGATCTACAAAAAAAGTCTCTGACAAGTTTTTGATATATTTATTCCTTCAAAAGTTATTCGAGGTCAAAGTTGAACTAAAGAGAAATTTTAATATTTGTTAAATTTTTTGACGCAACCATCAATTTTATGAGAAAATTTTATAGGACCTTTTTTGTAGAGTACTTTTTTTTTTTAACTTGTTTCTATAAAAGTTTTTGATATTTTTCACAGGTCCTAAGGTATTTGCATTAAACTAAAAATATTCGTAATTTTATTACTTTAAATTAATAATATTCCCTGAATTATTATATTTTTAACATATTTTTTTTTATTACTTAGAACCTGTAAAAAATATCAAAAACTTTTATAAAGATAAGTTATAGAAAAAAAACTACTCTACAAAAAATGTCCTATAAAATTTTCTCATAAAATTGATGGTTGCGTCAAAAAATTGAAAAAATATTAAAATTTCTCTTTAGTTCAACTTTGACCTCGAATAACTTTTGAAGGAATAAATATATCAAAAACTTGTTCGAGACCTTTTTTGTAGATCGTTAAATTTTGTACAAGAATATACCTTGGTCATTCCGAAATATTGTCACCGACGTGAGCTATAAAATTCCAAAGTGCAAGAGAATATTGTTCCCATGATATTTTAAATGGAAAATCGAAATTTGCGATGCGGCAGCTCTTAATATTAATATTAAGAGCTTAAACTTTCACAAGATATTTTTTTGTCATTCCCAACAATATTTTCGATATAATTAAGAAAAAAAAAACATTTTTTTTGAATCAGTCTAATAAATATACTTTTAAACTTAATTTATCAAACGATGAAAAATCCTATAATGGATATCATATCAGAATACTGGAATTCCTGGTAACAGGATACTACAATCTAAAGATTAATCTCCACAGTATGGGGATAAATACTGAGGTAGGTATGCAAAAAATGCGGTGAAATGCAGTACAAATTAAAAACCACCTTTGACTTTATAGGATCTCTAGACTATGGCTGGGTAAGGTAATATAAAAGAAGATATTCTAATCTTGCAATGCATCATGAGAAATCTGTTAAAATGCAGCGCCGCCACAAGTGTTTCTAGAATACTAACTAATCAAAACTATAGTCTTATATGCTAATTGTTAAATTGAGTACGCTAAATAATGCACTTATGACAACGCCAACTTTTGATGCATTTCTCATCATGCATTGCAGGATTGGAATACCTTCTTTCATATTATCTTATGGCTGGAAATTAGGTATCCATGGTAACCCAATTGGCTGCCACCTGAGATTTATTTTCAAAACTAGTCTGACCAATTGAAACCAGGAATAATGGTGGAATGCAATTGTTCTTCCAGGATATACAATGCAAACAAGTTTACAAAAGAGGCTTCTAGAAATAAAAAGAAGTACCTACAATATAATTTTACTAATCCGGCACCCTTCACCCGCGACTCCCTCGCTCCTCTACACTTGTGCGCTCTATGAAATACTTTATTTTATTCATTACCTATGACTTTTTCACTATAATCCAGTAATCCGAACATTCCAATAATCCGGCACCCTTCGGTTTTTAATAGTGCCGGATTAGTGAGATTACACTGTAATTACTTTTCTTTGCATATCCAAAACTAGAAGAGGTAAATCAGATCATTAACGCTCCGACTTGCAGTCCAACTAGTCGGACTACTAGTTGGATCTTCTAGTTGGATTGCCTAAATGATCCGACTATTCCGACTAGACTTCCAACTTCCAACACCATTCACGGTCCGACTTTAGATCCAACTTCGAAAGTCGGACTGTAAGTCGGAGCGTGAATGGCCTACGTAAGACGACATATTCTCCAATCGAAATTCGCGGTTTTTCCCTCACATGTATAAACAAAAATTGTTTTTTTTTAAATCTACAAGTTGCTTATTTAAAAAGTTACTAGAATTTTTGTATCAATTTCCCGAACTGTTGGACAACCTGTTTTTGTTACACATGAGTTTATGGGTAGAAAATTCTTTCCAAATATTATAGTAAAAATATAAATGAAAACCAGGGACTCGAACGATTTGGTAGTTGATATAGTAGGAATCATCATTAAGTAAAAATATTGGTGAACTCCAAGGTTTATAAAATACACAGGTGACCTCATGTGCTACGTGACGTATCCAGAAGAAATTTGTACATATCTTCAGACTGATTCAAATTTCAAAATTCTTCGTATGAAGTCATATTTTTTTTTCTAATGGGACAACCTGTGTAATTTATAAATCTTGGGTATTTAATGTGTAATTTATATATTGGTGCGTGCTTCTCGCATATGACCCATGTTGGAAACAAATACAATATGCGCATGCGCTAATTTTAATTAATTTTTTAATTACTAATAAAATAAGTAAAATAAATAATAGGATAATACATTTGTAGGACCAATACGGATCTAACGATAAGGAATGCAAAAACATAAAAATAAATTAGTTTCCTTTTAAATGAGGTGCTAACCTGCAATTTTTTTTATGCAAAATTTCAACAATTATTTATAAAAAAAACTATAGGAGACCTAACGAAAAAAATATCGGACCTAAGGGACCTAACGATTAAGATCATTACCAGTTCACAAATCCTTGGATGGGGTGCTAACTTTGCATTGGTCCTATAGATACTTAAGTTGATATCTAACTTTTCTAATAACTATACATCGGAAATGCTAATTAATTTTTATAAAGCATTTTTAGTATAGGAAAAACAGAAATTCCAAATCCAAATTTCCCGCATTTTTATAATAACTTTTCTGGATTTACATAAGTAGATGGCGGTGGAAATATTTGCACGACAAAATTGACAACCTTATTATGAGTTATGAAAACTTTTTAACGATTTTACCATTAAATATTTGCAAAGTTCCACTAAGATATACCACGATTTTAGTTGCAATGTGGGATGCATTAATATGCAACAAGCAAATATTCGAGACCACCATACTGGAGTATGAATGAAATAACATGTACATGTAGTACATTAACCGTGGGATCCCAATAATCGTTGATGCGTAATTTAAAAAGAATTATATTTAGATTATAACCAAAAAATCATTGAATAATCCCTTTAACACTAATATTAAATAGTAAAAAATTTACCAAAATTCAATTTTAATTAAAAATTTTGAAAAAAAAACATACCTTGACTTCCGGATTCCATGGCATTCATCTTTACATCTTCCATCACTTAATCAATGTCAAAACTTTTTCATAAAACTTTAAATTAATAAATTTTAAACTTCTAAATCAATCTTTCGTTAAAATTTTCTTACATTTTCCCAGTTTAAATCCAAAAAATCCACCAAGAAAATCCGTTCAACTGATCTGTCAGTCAATTATTTTTTCGACATGATAAAGTAGACATCAATATTAACGGCGCTAAAATTCAAATTTGAAAAGAACATGTAATCACGTGGTAAAGAAATTAATTTTATTTTTTTTCATTTGATTTTTATTAATTAAATATGAAAAAATATTTTTTTTCAATATCTCAGTACTGCTTTTTCGAATACCAAGCTTTTATACTTACACAATAATTGCTTAAACAACTAAATTAAAAATAAAAACTATTGACTATAATTAAATAATGAAAAATAATTAAATACAAAGGAATAATATTTAGATGGTTTGTACCTACAACAGGCTATTTTTTTATTTCATATTCGTATGGAAGGAATTTCCAATCTTTGGTTTGTTGGTCCGTGGATGATGGGTTATTTCTTCTGGGCGGCCGCCGCCGCGGCCGTTTGTTGCAAATTTTTCAAATAGTTCTCGAACTGCATCAGGGATTCGTTCGATTGGTTTTGTTGCAACAAACGATTGCGAATTTCCATTGTTTGGCGATAGAACATAACTTGGCGCAGTTGAGCCAAGCTTGGTAGATTGAATTGTTCGACGAGATTTGGATTGAGGGCTGGAATTGGGGACGTGGATGTGGGAATGGGTGTGGAAGTTGCTGACGGGGATGTAAGCGGTGGTGATTTAATTGTCGGGGATAACGTAGATGAAACACCGTTGGTTTCGGCCGAACTTGAAATCATATTCGATTGTGGACTTTTCCGGTTTGGACTCTTTTTCGGCGATAGCACCTGAGTTGGACTGGGTCTTTTTGGGACAATTAACGTGGATGGTTTCGGTCTAATTTCTGGTAATTTGGGACTTGGACTTGACAAATCCAATGCGAGAATACCGTTTACACTGTTCACACTATTCGTGTCCGGTTTTGGAAGGATTCTTTTTGGACTGGGTTTCAAATCAAATTTTCGGGTGATAACTTTTGGAACGGCGTCCGTCGTTTTGGCGGCCTCTGTTTTCTTGACGGCTTCTTCAAACATTTTTTGGAATCCAGTGCTTGATTTGTTCGAATCAACCAATTTTGGGACTACTGGTTTGGTGTTAATTGGAAATAGAGGCTTTTGGGGAGGCTTCGCCTCCACGGGAGATGAAGCCGGAGGCTTCACCGTTTCACCATTAGACCACCCCAAACTTGGAACGACAGTTGGACTTGGAATCGCATTTCCAGTTGTGTTTTGAACCTCTGGTTTGACGGAAACTTCCCCCATTTTTGAACTTTTTGCTTCACTAATAGAAGTGCTTGAGGAAGTCACTTCCGAAACTGAACTAACGGTTAAATGTAAGTTATTTACATTTACGGTGGATGTAGATGTGGCCACTGTTGACGTCACTGGTGTCAAACTTCCAGTAGAACTAACCGTACCATTGGTACCCACGTCTCCTTCATTCTTATCCGGAATCTTAAATATTTCTATGTACATATTAACCGGAGGACTTTGCCGCTTGGCATTTGCTAAACTTTGTGCCGATATTTGATCTTTGTCACTAGGTCCTTCTGTTAGGGTTATCGAAAGGGAACTGGGAATATTTAAGTTACAGTTATCGAACAATGATTTCAAAGGGTTTTCACCTGGCTTTTCGGGCACTTTAGTGGTAGCTTTCGATTCGACGGGTTCCTGTAAAATTTTATCCAATCGAGCCCGTTTTTCTTCCAACAACATTTTTTCTGCTTTAATGGAATTTTCCGCTTTCCTTTTCAAAATCGCTCCGTTACCATTATTTCCCACCAATCTCTTCATATTATTAAATTGCTGACAAATATTTTGTACAATAGAACTGATCGATGACGTAGCCGGCGAAATTGGAGAACTTCGTGGCGTTCCGGAATCATTCTGGATCTTCTGATTTTTCGCCGCCGGTTGTCGTCCATTTTTAAACGTATATTTACGTTTTGGCTTCTCAACACCATTTATCTTGACCGAAAGATTCTGTTTCATTGTATTCAGACTAAATGGGCTAGTTTTCGGTTGAAGTACTACTGGTTTGGGCGGTGAACTAGTACTGGCGGCCGATTTCGAAAGCACGGATTGCAAAGAATTGTTGTAGTTCTTCATAGCCTCGGCCTGTTGTTCTTTGGGCGATTTAGTTGGTGATGATTTCTGCGGTGTGGTACCACTTCTTGAATTACTAATCGGAGAAACTTTGGGGGAATTCTTTCGCGGACTGGAAGTTTTGATCGAGAGGGGCGTGGAAAACATGAGGGAACTGAACGGAGAACTTTTCGGCGATTTGCTCGAATCGGAATTTTTCGGCGATAGACTTTTAATTGAGGTCAACTCAAAAGTGTTCAAAAACAAGGACTTTTCTTTGTCCTCCTCATTTTCCTCATCAATAATTAAACTTCCCGAACTATTTATATTTACCGTTTCATTCGGCGTCGAGGTAATTCCACTTTGGTTCACTTCTTTGTTAACTTCACACGTATCCAACTTCACGTCTTTGCTTTTATTGTCAACGTTTTTCGCTAATTTCTCGTCACTTTTATTTACATTGTCACTTTTGATCACATTAGTCTGTAAAACACTTTTAAGTTCACTTTTGTTTTTCATAGTTTTATTAGCTGCGTCTTTCACTTGTTTCGTTTTTTTGTTTTCCACATCACCCTTGCGTACATTGTTCACACGATCAGGCGTTTTCCGTTTAATGGCATGAAGCGTATTTTGAACTTTCAAACTATTATCACTTTTATCAGGACTTTTACGTGCCACGCACGTTTTTATTTTGTTTTCTGCTTTCACAGCTTTTTGTTTCACAGTAACTTTCACATGCATTTTTCTTTTTTCACTATTTGAACTTTCGATTTTCACCCCTACTTTGTTGCGATCATTTAAATTGGTGTTGTTATTGTTGTGATGCAAATCACTAGGAAGTTCAGCAGTAGGTTTGATCATCAAAAGTCCATTTTTGTTGGCAATAGGTGGCGTTGGTGGTGGTGGCGCATGCGTTGAAATCACCATTGGAATTTTACCGTTTTTCTCTTGTTTCTCGACTTTCAGTTCGATTTTCGGCTCAATTTTCGGTTGGAGGAACGTGAAGTTGTCCAAGGCATACTGGATGTCGGTGATTCGATAGAAAAGTTTCATTGGTGCATTCTGTAACCCAAAAATTTTATGATATACCAAACTTTTACTACCCTTCTTCTTAAAAGGACTTACTCTTTTCCAGGAGTAGATATAAGCGATATCCATTAACTTGTAGTCACTGGGAAGAGGGACGCGTTTATATAAAATATCGATCTGGAAAAAAAAGGGTTGAAAAAAAAATCCCCTAAATTTTTTTTAGACACTTACATAATATAGTTGAGTATCGATATCGAATTTTCCTATAAGAAATTTTTTTAGAAGTCTCACTGAAACACCTGCAGGACATTGCAGATACCGCGTCGGTGGGATAGAAGTACCTCCATTCTTTCCACCCTTTTCCCCCTTTACACTCATCATTCCATTCAACCCATCCGATTTAATAGATAAAATACTTGGAATTTTGGTGTCATTGCTAAAAAAAAAAAAAAAAATTTTTCGAGGACTTAATTTTTTTATTTATTTATTCTTACCAATCAGTGGGACAATATTCCAAAGATAAGCTAATCGGATCTGTGACATTATAAATCACACGTTCGTTATCTTCGCCACGCTGTTCGGGTGTCATCGTTGTGAGCAAAGTGAGCCGATGTGCGGCGCCACCGGCGTTTTCATTTCCGCCAGCGCCACCTACACCATTCATCGCCCCACACCCATCGCCGCCACTGGAATGGTTTATTTCGCCGTTGCCCTGGGGACTTGTCCCCGTATCCCGCTCGATCCCGTTTTGCACAGCCATCTTTTGATAAAACTCACGTCGGCGTCGCATTTCATCCCGATGCAATCCAGGTACCAATTTGTAAACGATATCTTGCAGTGTTTTGTCTGGCCTTTAGGAAAAAAAAAAAAAAAGAAAATCAAACAATTTTCTTTTAAGGGATGTTTTCCCGATCTTACTTGATATTTGGCTTCGCCTTATTGATCATCATGTCGCATATTGGACAATAACTCTTCACTCGTAAATGTTGAATAATACAACTGCGACAAACTGAAACAAAAAAAATCTTATTTAATAAAATTTCCAAGGCCACCTTATTATTTTTTTTTTTTAAAGAAATGAGATATTTAACGAAGTGATAATCCCTTTCAGTGCTCCTCTTAAGTCCCTATAAACAGAATATACAGCGTGTAGAGATAATCTTTGTCGAGCTTATTCCTCCCCCGTCACATGAACCACATCATAAAATAATATCTAAACCAAAACCGCCCTTAAATGTCCTCACATGTACATAAGAGATATATTATTTGTCTATGACGAAGTTCCCCTCGCGTCGCTTTTACGTTTCACGCTTCCATTACCCCACCACTCACCCCCCCTCCCCACCAACGACGGATGAGCGTGAACGATGCTGTTCTGTTTTCAAAGCCTACCCGATCTGTTTAGTGAGACTAACCTCACTTTAATTACAATAAATCTATCCTTGTCTGGCTGACTCGCTTTAAATTCATTCTGATTGATGTTTTGTTTTTTTTTTTTCATTTGAATTTTGTTGGTAATTTACATATGTAATAACTGAGATTTAAAAGGCCGCTTAAGATGTGACATTTCTTAATTCGGTGAATATCAAAGAAATATTTTCGAAACATAAATAATTGTAATGAGGAGACCTTAAAACGTAATTAGTTAACTTTTCCATTTGGTATATATAAAAAAATGGCTGCAAAAATATAAATTCTTTATATCTAGTTGGCAAATAAAAACAAATGCATATTATAATAAGGTATCTATCAAACTTGATTCTGGTTAAATCAGGACATTGAAAATATGGAGGGTAGAAGGAAGGAGAACCGTCTTATATGGGGGACAAGTTGAAAAAGTGTCCACTTATAAACAGCAAATAATAATTCGAAAACTCACCGAAATGGCGCTCGTGTAGGTAATGGAAATTATATAAATTGAAAATAATATATAAATATATTTCATATATATATTTGCCTATGATATAATAATTTTAAAAAATGCGCTGTAATAAACCGGAAGTACTATGTACACAATAAATAGTATATATTGCGATCTAATTTATGTAGTATAATTTAATATAATAATATATAAAAATCATACCATAAACATAAATTTGAACAGAAGTTCAAACGAAAATATTAGTGACGTATTGTCCAGATACGTATTTCGATTGCCAAGCAATCTTCCTCAGTGGTCGTACTTCGTACTTCGCCAGAAGTACCGTAGTCTCATCAAACATTCCGTTGCCGGAATAATTTGTCAGGGTTTTTTTTGTCTTGGGGTTATTTTTTACGGGGATTTATTTCGGGGTATATTTGGTCTACGGATACTTTGTCGGGGGATCAAATATCATGGCACCATTTTTTGGGCAAACAACTTATCCTTTTCGAAGACAAACTTTAATCCCTAATTTTTTACTCCTTTTCCTTGAAGTTTTACACCATCAAGAGTATTTGTCATGGAAAAAACATGGCAATCGTTTGATCCCATATAATGTAATTATAAGTGCAATAGATAAAAATTTCTCAATTATTTAATCCAAAGTCCTAACTATAACTTCAATAGATAAAAATTTCTCAACAAAACTCCTAGAACTTCAGGTAAGGCATTAAAATCGTGTGAAATCTACGGTTGTTTTGGTGGACAACAAATCTTCTAAAATCTGCTAAATTCTGACCTTTGCTGGTTAATTTATTTTCACAATTGGTCCAATTTTGGACCAAAGATTTCCAAAAATTGTCTTTCAACTATTATCGATCAACTCATGAAACATGAGACCCTTCCAGTGCTATCATAGACATAGTAAAATCTTTCAGACCGTTTATCCTTGTTTGGCCACCATTGGGATCACTTAATGAGTCGTAGATCATTAAGATTTTCGATGGATATTTTTGTATGGAATCGATTTATCGCCCTTTGTCACCATTTTTCTTAGAAAAAATTCGGTTTCATAATATTTGACCAAAGATTTACCTATAAAACTGAAATCCAACACATTTTTGCGTCAACACTTACGGCTTTCAGATACCTATCAACCGCTTTCTTGGAGTCAACCTTATGTAAATCAGCGATCACCAAAGCGGTGGTCCGTAAGAAAATTTTGCGGGTTGGTAGAAAAATATGAAATATACTTCTAATAATAAATTTAAGGTCAAAAATTTTGGCGACCGCTGATTTAAATGATTTAAAGTTGATTCCTGGTCGATTTTCAGTTCTTCGGTGATACTACAAAAGCATTTATCTTCACCTACTTTGATTATTTCCAAGAGTTAATCGATATTTTCAACAATAGATCTTCCAAACGGGAAGAATATCAGAACCTTAAGTCGTATTTGATTGGCTGTTACAGTATCGAAACCGTAGACATCCCCCTCTTAAGTTTAGGCGCCTAATTTTAAAAAAAAAAGATGAGTAAATTTAATTTTCTTTCTGACCAATATAAATACAACTCTTTAAAAAGAATACAAAATCAAAGAAAAGATATCCATTTCTACAGATGAATTTTTCCTAACCAAATATCCCACCACTGATAAGCATAATGAGAGCTTTTTCCCGTTTTAAATTTACTTATCCTTATCCAAATTCCATTGATAGTACCCAAGGTTTATAAATTACACATATTGCCCCATTAGAAAAAGAAAATGATGCCATCCGAAGTATTTAGAAATGGTTGATCAGTCTAAGTATAAATACTTTTGAGTCAATGTACGAACAATTTTGATATATTCATACCAATACTACAACAGTTATGAATTTGAATTATTTCTGGGTACGTCACTGAACTTATGAGGCCACCTGTGTATTTTATAAACTTTGGACAGTATCGTGATACTTCCTACAACTAGAACTAGAATTCTATGGTAGATCAAAAGAATCAATCCTAAGAATATTGAAAATCCCGAATAGACTATCTTCCATCGGCTTTACAAATATTCTGGATTTTTTTTAATACATTGCATGAAAGGATAACAACTATTTAGAGACCCAGAGGGCGCTCACCAACCCTGCTCCCAACCCTGACTGATCAGGTTCAAAAAGTCACCGGAATCTCATTTCCGGATCCATAACTAAAGACCGGCGAATCGTAACCAATGGACCACTTAAGACATAGGTCACTAATAATCGAGATTCTCAGTACCAAATTAAAAAACAACTACAGAAATACACTTCGAATCGAGCTTTGTATCTACAGTATAATCTCACTAATCCGGCACTTCGATAATCCGGCACCCTCCGCCCACACCTCCCTCACCCCTCTATACCTGTGCATACATTTATTCCTTCTATGAAATGCTTTTTCACTATAATTCAGTAATCCGAACATTCCAATAATCCGGCACCTTCTGGTTTTTAATAGTGCCGGATTAGTGAGATTACACTTTATTTGTATTCTATGGTATCTTAACTTTCAAATAATGGCGCAAATTTTAAAAATCGATCGTTTCCTTTAATACTAGATATGATACAAGTAAACAAAATGAACACTTATTCATTTGTTTATTTAAAAAAAAAATCGAGTCATATTTGAAAAATAGCTGAACCTCGATTGGCTGAACCATCGATGACGACATATGTCGTCCTATTGGCTATATTCAAAGCAATTCACAATCCAAAATTTCTACTCGAATAATGAATCTAGTAAACCTTGTAAACAATCATTACAACGATTTTTTTTTTTTTTAAATTAAGTCAAATCCACCCCTCCTCTTCAGTTGAAAAAACCTATAAATTTTTCGACTTCATAAAGCCTAAATCAGGTCTGCCAGTCCATCTATAATAAATTCATATTTTTCAAAGCAATTTTCCCGGTTCAAGTTACCGGAATTTAAATGTCAAATCGTATAAATTCAAGGAAGACTAGATCAAATATTTATTCCATATATCCACTATTGTATTAGGTATATATATTTTTTATTACTTTAGCTATATATGCCACGAAAAAAAAAACCTTTCCTATACACAAGTACCTATTGATATCGAAAACCTTGACTTCTCGCATGAGACGTAAAGGCTTTAAGCGCATGAAAAACATAAATTTATATTTCGTAAGTTCGATCTCCAAGTCGGATAAAATATTTGAATAAATCACACCCCACACTATATAGGTATACAACGTTCATCCATCTTTGTCCCACTTCAATCGATAACCACCAAACTGAGAAAAAAATAGGTAGATATATAGGTGCACTATAGCATCTTGAGACTATATTTTCAAACAAATTAATCAATTATTCTCTAGTGTCATCTCTAATATTCAAATTTTGGCGCGAATTTTATCAAGTTGATTGATGCGATGATGTTTATAAATAGAAGTGCTGATATAAATAAACAATTGACTCACATGAATGAAGACATTCGACGATCGTTGTGGCGTCTATGTAATAGCCTTTACATAGATGGCAGGTCAAGTGGGCATTCACTTCTCGAAGACGAATTCGAGGTGTCGTCACTTCCAATAACGACTCCATTTTGACTCCTCTTTTGTTTTTTTTTTTTGATGTTTCAATTCTGGAACCGAAATAATGAAGATATAAGTTCAAAAGTATATAACATATAAATTGGTAAATGTGAAGGAAAATAAGCGGGGAGGAGGGTTGAAATGAGCTTTTTTTTCCTTTCAGGTTTTATTCAGTTTTCGGGTTTTTGTTTCGTTCGTGAATCGAACTCCCTTGTTTCTTGCGATAGTTCTTTCGTGACTAAGGGTGGGAAAAAAAACGCACATATAAGGGATGTTCGATTCGCCTTGAATTGAACTTATATTTTTATAAGTTATTTGTTTTCCAGTACTTTTTGTTTATAGTGAACAATTAAAATCATTTTGATAATCCAATTTAAATGTCACGGAAAAAAAAACACTAACAAGTAACAAACCAATCAGCCAATCAACGCATTCGCTGTGTTACTAATGACCCGAATAAGCACGACAATTTCCGAACGAAACGTACTACGACTTTCAATTGTTCACGTCCACAAACTACCCGGTTTCGTTATGCTAGTTCACAAGAAATATTTCTCTTCCTAACCCAAACACCAAATCATTCATATCTACAAGAAGTATTTCTTTTTTTTTTTTGAAACAAACGAATACGATAAACAAATAACTCTTCAATAACCAATCAAATATTCTACGAAAAAAAATTCTACTTCACTCTTAAACTATATTTTCCCCAATTAATGCAAGAAATAACGTATTCACTTGTTTTTTTTTTGTTTATAAATAAAAACATAAGACGATCAAATAGCATATTACAATAGTTGCCAAGGTAAATAATTATATATGATGTTTATTTAAAACGTGAGAGAGATGCGCAACAAGTCTCTGTCTCCCTCCCCCTCTGCGCTCTCGTCCACCAGGCAACTACGATCTCACTTCTCGTCCCGTGCAAATTCAAAAAAAAAAAAAAATCTCATCACATTCATAATAAGCCCACGGGGTTTGACGGTTTCGTCTCTGTTTCTTGGCTCCATCTTCTTCTTATAGCGATATTCTGAGGACATTATTCAAATGTATTTTTTTCTCCTTTTTTAATCATATGAAACAGGACAAACGACTGTCGACCACACGCAAACTTCGAAAACATTTCTCTCTCTTTTTCACGTGAAAATCTACCAAAAAAAATACTTGCAGTAGTATTTACTGAAAAAAAAAATGAAAATCGTTTCCATAAACAATAAAAAAAACAAACGAATGTCATATACATTGTACGAAACAAACGAATGTCGCGACAACAGCTGTTTCACGCGCACGTCCAATGAGAGCAAAGAAAATGCATTATTATAATAATAATAAATAAAAGAATATCGTGCGGTTAAACGGACACCTTACGGTAATTGTCGTTACTAACTACCTTAAAAAGAAAACGCACCATCTTTTCTTTCTTTCTTTTTTTTTTTGGAAAAATAATTTAATAATCTTCTCATTTGCTTTGAACAAATTTTCATTCATCCCTCTTGCAATTTCTATTTAGGGGAAGGAGAGAGAGAAACTCACCCCTATTTGACTGAGTTTTCGCCACCCCTTCTTTTTCATCTCACTGCTTTTCCATCCACTTATTGCGTGTACTATATACCTATATATTGAGCCCCACACAAATTCACCACCACCCCCTTCACCCCGACTGACGTCCACTCTTACTAGAGAGGATATCAACATATATATATATATATATATATATATATATATAGATATATATATAGACGATACACTATGGAAAAATGGGGGAAAATGCATTGTTGGCGATGCGAGTGGAGCGAAGGGATGAAACTCAAATGGAATGGGGATGAAAAAAGAAAAACACGAGATGCATTGGTATTTCCAGTGCGTGGTGCCGAAAGAGACAGAAAATAAACGACACGTGTGTGAAAAATATGAACGAGAGCCTCTATTGTAACTACCCCTAGTAGAAGGGGGTGGGTGATCGCGGGGGTGGCAAGCAGCTTTGTGCGATAATCGATTTTCATATATACATTTCAATGCGTTTCGCAATTGGAGGGAAAAGAAAAGAAAACCAATTTTTTTTTTGCTCATATTTATTGAGGGAAGAAAAATCATTCAAAAATTGCTCAACTCGAATCAATGTGACAGGTGGTCGACAAAACGGTTGGGCAGGGGATGGAGAAAAAAAAACTTCCAAAATTGAAATTATTACCCAATAACTGTCAATTGTTTACGAAAAATAAGGGGTTGTAACGACAAAGTTTCATTTCAAAAATTATTAATTGACATTAATTTCTTTGAATTCTATGTGACGCCCTCTGAAGAAACAATTGAATTTGTTTACAAAAGATTTTAGATATAAGGGTTGTGGAGAACAAGGGGGTAAAATACGGTTTATTTATGTAAAAAAAGGTGTTTTAGGTATTCATTGAAATACTCTGAATTGAAGATTAAAAATTTCAGAAAAAAACAAATGAAATTGTTTATTCAACCACATCAATTGTTTCAATCACCCTCCATTTTGTTTTCAATTTAATTTTTTACACCTTCAATTCAAAGAAGTACATAAATAGATCTCAAACCCCCAAATCTTTTCTCCGAAATCCCTAATAAATTTTTTAGGTTAGAACTACCAAATAATTTCAATAAACCGAAAATATTCACTTCTAACACATTTCCCATCAAACAATCGAAGATTCGAAGCTCTAAAAAGGCATCCAAGTGCAAAATCATTGATCTTTTTTCCATCCGTCCGGTTTTGGCTTAAGCCTCCGAAAAAAAAACGTCGTTATACTTATAGGGATTCCCAAAAAACATACTCTACTTTTTATCCATTTTTTTTCCCTTTGAATCATTATCAATTTACCCTCTTACTAGTTCCTCTACAAAAAAAATCTCACCCTCGGCCAATTATACAAGCGCAAAATATAGAGGTGGCAATGGTGGAGGGGAGAAAAACAAGTGAGTACATATAATACATTATTTAGGTGGTTTATTATGTCGATCAGTTTCCTTTTTTCACCCCATTCCCGTTATTCCAACCACCTCGTATTTTTCCCCGCCAATCCAACGCACATATAATCCATCACTATCAAACCCATTCATAAAATATTCACAAAAACCAATTCCCCTCTCACTCGCACTTTTCAGCCCATTAATCTCACTATTATGTCAAAAAAATATGACTCACATTAGTGTCCCGTTAGTAGAAAAAAAAACACTGTTTTAAAAAACAAAAAACTATCAACTGTATCAAAACAAACGCGTAAATGTGAAACAAATGAACAAGGACTAGGACAAATGTTCATATCATGGCCTATTAGATTGTCTATGATAATGATTGTTTCGGAACGATTCGGAATTCGTGGCCGAACCGGCACGAATGAGAACTATAAACAAATCTATGACGTAAATCATGAAAAATTCATCTTTCGAGATTCCAATAAATATAAATTGCAAATTAAACGTAGACGATGCAGACAATGAAAACGCGACAGACAAAACGAACGGTACGGTAGGTGTATGAACTATAAATTAAACAAGGCGCGAATTTCAAAAAAAAAAAAAAAAAATATATAAACCACCCCATTTCAAGTTCAAAAAAATGTCTCAAATTTTTTCAAATTTAAAAATTAGGTATAACTTCTTTTTCTTTTGCCCAAAAAGACCGCCCGAACCCTGAGGTGTAAAACAGGGTTAAAAATTAGTGCCCAAACCACGTCAAAAAATATTCTAGTCGTTCCAACAGCTTTTATGGCCATAAAACCAACGGCATCAACCCTTAGCTGTATACGTATGTACTTGAAACGGGTCGGGAATGAATGCATATATAAGACCGTTGTACATAAGCCAAATATATACCTACCTATATATATATATATATATATATATATAATAGGTATCGTGAACTTCATCCCTTGTAAATTGTCTCGTAAGCTAACAGACGGTGGAAAGCATTAGAACAGGACGGACTAAGAGACAAACTGACTACGATTTTGCTAGATATTATTGCGCTCTGTTTTCCACCCCCTGACGGTGCGTTTCACTCACCAACCTACCACTATCATCCCCCAAGATGACAACCACATTATATATATATATTCCGCTTCTATTTATACTTCGTTTATCTACCAAAAATATACATATAGCAGACAATTTGTATATATAAACTTTATGAGTAGGTACCTAGACATAATTTGATACAATAAATACCAAAAATATTCAACAGATTTTCAAAAAAATTGTAAACTATAAACCATAAGGGTTGAAGTAATATACAATTGACATATAAAACATTCATAATATAAGGTTACATCTTTACCGTTTTGTGAGAGACTAGCTGATCCCCGCGACTTCGTCTGCGTAACGTATTTTATTTTTTTTATTTCTTTTACGAAAAATATAACCATACTTAAAAACACCTCACACTTCTTGAAAAAGACACATGTAATAAACTATTGCAAAGAATAAAACACTTCTATGTAATAATCAATTAATTTTCAAAAAATATTTATAAATATCTAAAAAGAGTGAGTTCAATTGCGTATACCTTCGGTAGGTATACCTACCGTGAACCAAATAATCCGTAAATCAATCAGCATCTATACATCAAATAAAAAATATCGCCAAGTTCAATAAATTCGGGTCTTAATTATGACTAAAAAAAGTCGAAAGTTATCAAAATACTCGCGTCAAAATAACAGAAGTTAAGGATCTAGATTTTTGAATATTAGTTGGAATCCCATCTCATTGTTTCGATTCCCGAATGAACCTTTTTCCAAGAACTATTACACAATTGCACTGTACAACACAACCGCTAAATTGAAATTTGTACAATTGCACGAAACCCAGTTCTTCCATAATCATGTACAACCATTATGTATTTATAAACTTATTATTAAAATATCTAAATTTCAACTATATAATTAAACCATATTGGATAGTCCAGAGTTCACCATACACGATTTGGCGTATGTCTTTTGCTCTGGAAGAGGATTTTAAATTTCTTTTATCATTATGATGATATGATTATTTATTATTTATAATTATGATGATTTCTGGCTGGAATTGCGAATTATTTTCGTGATCCCTTTCACGCACATGCAAATAAAAAATATTGTACCCCCCCAAGAAAAAAATCCTGAATCCGCCCTTGTCTGTTAGGGTAGGAATTTAAAAAAAAAAAACTTATCATATGCCTACTTCCTATAAGGAATATACCGAATATTAAAAATTCATCAGTCAGAGGGAGTATATAAATACACGATTTTATATATGCACGGTTTTAAAAACGTATTTACTTTAAGTTTTATTCCTACTATTATTATTATTATTAGTATTACTATTACATTTTTTTCGTTAATATTTCCTTACTGAGCAACTCTAAGGATCTATTTACAACAATTTTGTAAAAAAAAAGTTTACTGCCAGATTATTATCTATAAAAACATTTATATTTCAAAGAGGCATTTTTTTGTATTTTAAATTAAATTACTATGCTTTTTATTAGTTCAACTAAAAATATTATAACAGATCATTTTTTAACTTTTAAAAACCTTTTCAATGATATATAACTCGCCTGTCTAAAGTAAAATATTTTTTTTCATCCCTCAGTTTTTACGTATGGGATACATTTCCTTATTATTTTTAAGGAATGATAAGTAGCTTAACGTGTGTGAGTAATTGTGTTGTATTTTAATATAAAGTTTCATTAAATTCGGTTGTTCCGTTCTTTAGTTAAATCACCAGCGCACGCAATGTAAGAAAGTTTTTTAGTAATTTTTTCACACATTATTGGAGTTTTAGTGTGGATCCCTAACTTTTTTGAAAATTTAATATAGCCTATGGTCACCGGAAATAGTGTAGCTTCCCAACAGTGAAAGAATTTTTCTAATCGGTCAAGTAGTTTCGGAGCCTATTCAAAGCAAACAAACAATCAAATCTTTCCTCTTTATAATAATAGAAGATGATAACTCAGACACTAAGATTGAATTGGATCAAGTAACTTATGAATAACTGAAATATTTTTATTGGTTATTTATTCAAAGAATTTCTATTAGAATTCAACAAGGCCCACTTGAAAATTTCTACTTGGTATAACTGCTTTATAGGTGATAAAACCTTTAACGGATCTAGGGTTCATAAAAATCCGTAATCCGTAGACTCTAGTGCTATAGCATTGGTTAGTTAATAAATGTTTCGAAAAAAATGAGCAGTAGAGAAGGGTTGAAATTCTGAGATTACTAAAAAATATATTAATTTTTATTTATTGAATTTAAATTGAAAATATTATATTTTTGTGATTCAAGAAGCCTGATGATGTTACGATACGTAACGAAACGTAGCTAATTTGAATATTAAAAAATATTAAATAAAAAAAGCCGATCTTAAACAACCTGAATTGTCTTCTTATTTAATAAAAGCTGCGATCTGAATTTTATCATCTATTACTAAATTCCTTTGGTAATTTTCACTTGACACTTGATCAATTATTAATTAAATGAGACCTACTCTAAAATATTTTTTATACAAGAAGTTGAACTAAACTCCTTATTTTCAAACAATTGAATATCATTTATCAGTAGTTACCCTTTTTCCATTAAAATGATCTAGTCTTCAGTCCAGATCAGGAGTGGTTAAACTTAATACTGACATGATCGATAGTACTTTTTCTTCCTTATAGGCGATTTACTTAAAAAATGGGTTAAATTAAAAACCAATATCAATTTAAAGAAAGAATGAGGTGAATCTGTAATATTCGTAGTAGAATAAATGCGTGTTTAGTTTTAAATTCAAATTTCATTAGATATTTGCTAAATTTTTAGTAGGTAGATCCACATTTACAATTAAAAAATTAAAAATATGGTCAAAAAATTATTTAAAATGCCTGCGATCGAACATAGCCCCTCCCCACCTAGATTCTGGAGAACTAGATACCTAAGAATCCAACCACACCTATGTAGAATAGATCAGTGATTTGCAAATGGGGGGGGGTATCTAAGAATAGAAAGCATGATGTTTTTACTTTTAGTACGGTAATTCCAGGAATGGATCTTTCATTACATTTTAGTTGACATACAGTTCAGTTGACTCATGGATACTATCCAGGAGATTGACTGAATATAGGCACAATAAGGCACTGAGACGTAAACTAAAGTGAACTCGGTCATAAAACAGCCATACATAATTTGAGTGTCATTGGGTCCCCTTTTTTATTAAAGTTAAATTTTCACGAATGTCCATATGTCAACCATAATAACTTCAACCTTATTCCAACGTTGAACTGAAGTGGAGAGATAATATTCTGTAGAAATATGATGTGGAAGGGGTACGACGACTCAAAAAATTGAGGGGAAATAACAATTTAACATTGAATTTATGGAGTTCAATTCACTCCAACCTACATCTCAGTGTCTGTAAGTCCTTATGGATATTTTATTTCGTGACGATATAATGAAGTATTTGTAAGTAGTCTGAATATTTTAGACCAGTGATTCTTAACCTGGATTCAATCAAACTCCAACGGATTCGATGAGTCAGTCTCACGGGTTCGGCTGATCCTTAATGGTTTTGTACTTTATTCCGCCAGGTTTGTCTTCTGTCCAGGTGCATCCCAAGGTACCTGACCTCCGTCGCCTGTTGGTTGTGAAGGAAGCCAGATTGGGAATGCCACCTGGACAGATTGACTTTAATATATCATGTGCCAATCTAAGCTATCAGCTTACCGAGAGCACCTTATAATTTGGCTATTGCTATCGTTGAATTTCTGTACCCCGAATATAAATGTAATTTGCCAATTTAATCAAATTACCCTATATTAAATAATATACAAAATGCAAAGAAAATAAAAAAAATCTGGAATCGAACTCAGCAATCACTGAAAATTGTTATTTCTCTAATTTATTGACTAATAGAACCCATATGTTGAATTTGTTAAACAATGAATATTATCCAAACAGCTTTGGATGAAGTTAACTTGATTCCAATAAAACCAGAATAGGTATTAATTTTTCCCAAAAACCATCGGCAAATATGAAAAAAAAAACACCCAAATAACTGAAGGTAATGTACAATGGAGGATTCTGGATTTTTTTTTGGGGGGGGGATTATATAATCTTTCATTGACAAGTACGTGAAAGGGTTGCAACGAAAAAAATTCGCAATTCCAGCCAGAAATAGACTGTTATTTTATTTATATACATATTTTAACAACTCTAATAATTTGATTTGCTTCTAAGTATGTACTGTGATGTAATCTCCACTGTACACAATAATACCTGGGGGACACGGGGGCACATGTGCCCCCCCATCCTTAAATCCGCCCTTGATAATGTACCTATACGAATTTTATTAATACAAATTGAGTCTACCCTTTAAAAACAAAGAAGATCGTCTTTTTTTTTTCGAAAAACTACGAAGGAAAAAACTGAGGAAATATGTGAAAACCGCAAATCTTTGCATAAAATTTCCCAAATGTATCATAACATACATTAGTACAAACTTTTCCATAAGGGAAGTTTCCCCCACCCCCACCCACCCTGTACCAGCTAAAATTTCACGTCACCAAAAATTTTATTTACAAAACTATTCCCAACATCTAAATTACTAAAAGCTGATATCAATTAAACAAAAATCAGTAGGCACCAACTGTTAAGCTGCTCGCAATTGTTTTGTCTGTCATTTGTTTCATAGAAACCAACCAATAAAAGAAATGATAAAGTATATTATTTTGCTTTGAAACATTGTACTATGTATACTTGGTTGAGGTCAAAACAAATGACAATCAGCGACTTTTTTTTTCCTTTTTTTTTTTTTTTGAAAACAGTAGACAGTGGAGGGGACACAGGCGGAAGGAAGTAGGTTTTTTATATCCACGCGCCACCCTGCTCTCCCCCGTACAATCCCAACTCGTTTCACTATAAATTAATCGCACACCAACACACATACGTAAGTGTGTTAATTACGAAACGTGTGACCGTTATTCTTTTTTTTTTATTTACACCCGATTTCCCCTTCATTTGTTTGACATAAGCCTAACTATTTTTTTTTTTGGTATATTAAATAAAAGATATTAATTTTGAGGTATCCATTTTACGTATATGTCAAATTTGAAGTGTAATCGAATTGTTGGTAAAACCAATTCGGAAAAAAATCACCCCCGTCACCCATACCCTAATTGGGTTTTGTTTTCGTTCATCCCTTAAAAATCCATGGAAACACACTGAGAGAAAACAAGTGAACATATACAGGGAATTTTCTTCGTTGGCATCACACTAGAGAACGAAAAGCAAAGGATCGGTATAATCGTAACGATACAGCACACGAAATGTAAGGGTGTACGAAGAAAAAGCCTGAATTCCCATTTCCACCCCGACCTCTCACCCCCACCCCTGTATCATCAATCTGGTGGCATCATGCACGAATGGTGTACCAGACGCAGATGACAACACAACACAATGATGCCATCAGTGAGAGACAAAACAAACACCACCCACACACCCCCGTACGGGGGTGAAATGCGAATAGATCGAAAGGAGAGAAAATGAAAACTGCACAAGTCTCACCCCTGCACATGCACTATCCCTCTCTGTCTGGCTTTACATTAACGGTACCTATGTATGTATGTGTGAACTTGAGAAGATTCATGAAAGTATCAGCTGAATAAAGAAAATATAATAATAGTGTAGGCAAGTAAAGATGTAATAATGGTATCAAACCTAACCTCAAAAACGACTTCACCCCCCATTTGTCATCCAATATCTATATGCGGTGTGGATACTTGATCGCAACACCCGAAAATTACGACCTCATAACGATCCGGGAACGAGATTCAAATTTCCCGTTTTTTCACACATAACAACAGAATGAAAACAATTGAATGGGAATAACAATAAAAACAAATGAATCAACAAACGAGAGTGACAGTTTAATATGCTCTTTTTCAGCATATTGTTCGATTGAAAATCAAAAGGCGGAAAATGTAAATGATTGTTACAAATTTGTATCGATAAAAAGTATAAAAACACTTATATATGTTGGCTCCGTTTCGTCACCATTTTATAACTTTAAAGTTAAAAAAATGTTGATCAATGGGATAAAAATATTGAGTTAAAATATGTAGGTACAACCTAAGGTTTATAAAATACACAGGTGGCCTCATGCACCACGTGACGTATACAGAAGAAATTCGTACATATCTTCAGACTGATTCAAATTTCAAAATTCTTCGTATGACGTCATTTTTTTTTCTAATGGGGCAACCTGTGTAATTTATAAACCTTGGGTCCAACCGAAAATTGTATCAATCAAAAAATGGAAGGAAGAACGGTACAAGATTATAAACATGAAGGGGATATAAAATCCATTGATGTATAAATAAAGTTTTTAAGTCACCAATCCGTAGTTCAATTGTTCAGGATAAATTTTATCACAAAGTCGCAACATTTTGGTAATTTGATAAAACCACAAAGACAATGATATTACAATATGTAATTAGATGGCATTCGCCCTCCAGAAATGATTAAAACCTGAGGATGCCATTATTAGGTATTATTAAATTATATCCTATTGGTATTCAAACACTCATATATTTTGGTTCCGTTTCGTCACCACTTTATAACTTTAAAGTTAAAAAATATCAATCAAAGGGATAAAAATATGTAGGTACCTTCTAACCAAAGATAAAATCCATTGGTGTATAAATAAAAACTAGTTTCTAAATCACCAATCAGTTATTCAATTGGTCAGGATAAATTTCAATAAATCATTCAATAAATTTCACAACAGGAAAAAGGGGGTGGGTGAATGTTATCACTGAAAATTATATCACAACATTGAAGGTTTGATTAGCACAATCACTCCGGGAAATACGTAATCATCCATATAAATTTCGTCAATGTTATCAGAAAAATGACCCACTAACAAGGGGGGTGGGGTGGATTTTCATGCAATTGGGGGTTGAAAAAATTTGAAAAAACTTTTGGTGTCAGTTTTCAAACCAAGTTTCTATGATAACATTACAAAACAACAGTATATTGACAAATATACTTCCTCAATGGGTACCTAACCCTTCTGGAAGGCGGATGTCTTCTGTTGGACATATATATCATAATTTTTAACTTGTGAAACATTTTAACTTTTTCTATCCGAATTGCCTCCCTTCCTCTATAAATTAACGACAAAACATTCTTAAATAAAAAGATCATATAACAAAAAATCCCTACTCAAAATTGGATCCCATTAAAAGGTACAAGCTAAATCAGAGCCAAATTTAGAAGTCTGGAGGACTCGGGGCAATAAAGGAGTGAAGGCCCTTTGGAAAAATTGTTTATTAGTCTAAATTTGAAATATTTTATCGAAATCTCTATTATAGGGGTCCCTCTTTGGTGGAGACCCCGGGGCTGTAGCCCCGATTGCCTTCCCTTATATCCGGCCCAGGGCTAGAGCTTTTATAGCGAAAATTTGCGGGGGGGGAGGATTGTGAGTAATTTGGAGAAATAAAGCTATAGTCGTAGAAAACTATCGAGAAATAACCCATGAATCATTCAATTCAATATATTACATAACAGAAAGTGGGTGTTGGGGGTTGGGGTGAAAATTACGTCACAAATATTGGAAAGTTTGGCAAGTTGATCCTGGCTTATAGTAAATATGTATTTGCCTAAAAAAAAACATTAAGGGAAACAAAAGATAATTGGCACACAATCATTTGTTTTCAAGTTTATCAATTGTTTTTTTTCCAATGTACCTTTAGAAAAGACAACTTATTTTTGTTAATGTTATACCTTTCACCCCCCGTCTAGGTAGGTACTTGTGGTGTTCAAAAAAAGTTGTTAAATTTCACTTTTGAAAGCATTTTTGACCCTCTTTTAATGGTTTGGCTCACTTTGATGTCATTAAAAAAAATCACCCCTAAATGTCTCCCTTAATGCTTTTACTGTTACTGCCCTACAAGGTACTTATATTCTTTGCATATTGAAGCTCTAAATTCTTATCTTAGAAAGAAATTATTGCATTGGTAGTTTCAAAACAAATGAAAAACGTTATTGAAGAATTACTTCTTTTGTTTTACGTAAAACAATTGACAAACACCGAAAACATGACCATAGCTACCAAGGTTTATAAAATACATAGGTGGCCTCATGAGCTACGTGACGTACCCAGAAGAAATTTGTACATATCTTCAGACTGATTCAAATTTCAAAATTCTTCGTATGACGTCATTTTTGTTTTCTAATGGGGCAACCTGTGTAATTTATAAACCTAGCATAGCTACTGGTAGTGCTTTTAGTACCAATTTACTTCCTAATATTCGGAAAAAATGTATAATTAGAATTATATTCAATCAAAGAATTAAGTTACAAGATGATCATATATAATAGAAAATTTAAGGGGATATAATGGTCGATTTACACTCTTTAACAAGTAAATTTCTTTAAAAATCAAATAAATTTTTGTTAACACTTTAGGGCAAGTTCTCGTTCAGGTCTACCACCCGAAAAAAACATCATATTTACCTAACTATTCCATATACAAAAGTTCCACATTCCAAACCCTAAACCTCACCTCCATCCTTGTCCCCCCTTCTTTTCCTGTTCCCCAAGCGATTCATCTGTTTTAGTCACATCAGCTGTTTGCCCGAAACAAAACCAATCAAATTTCAAGCCCAAAAAAGTCTTCCCAAGAAAGAAAGAACCAAAAAAACAAAACACAAACGATCCAAAAACCCATTACAACATCTGCGCAATTTCAAACAATTGTCATCATGTTATGAATGTCAAATTTCCAATATTCTAAAATCTAAACGGAAAAAAAAAACAATTTAGCCATGGAAACACTTATGGACGTCCGTTTAAAAAAAAACAAAACAAAATCAAAACAAGTGAATGTCGCGATATTTTTTTCCATTACTAGATATCGATGATAAAATTTATAATTATCAAGAACATATTTATCTACCGTTGAGTATATAACATGTCTATATGTTTTGTATAAAACCGATGACGTCATATAGGCATTATATACCAAAAATGAAATATTGGTCGGGTTTACTATATTTATATATATCTATATATATATATATAGATATATACCTCTCCTCACACATTATTCCGATTATATAAAACGTGAGAGAAAATCCTTTCGGCTTGTGTTCTTCAAAATATAGTCATACCTATATACATATATCCCCCGTGCACCCCTCTTCATTTACAAAGCACCTATATATCAAGTAGATATATAAACCATATACCAAGAATCTATCTATATATTTATATTCGTATTTACATAGGGTTACAGCACATAAGGCCGACCGACAGCAAGAAACGAACCGACAAACGAAATGTTGAAAAGAAATATAAAATATGGAGACATTAAGTGCAAGTGCAAGCGTAATAGAGGCCCGAATAGCCGAACGAAAAACCCGAATATCGCCGCCACCGCCGATACGTTTCTCTCGACTAAATATTTAAAATATTAAAAGAAAAAAAACACTATCTCTTATGCATAAATAATAACAAATGAGCAACAATCAAATGTCAGTCAAGGCAAGAGTTGATATTTTGCATTAGTTGATTTTGAGAGTTGGAAAAGGAAAGAAAATGAAAGATTTACCTTATTTTCGATTGTTGCTGGGATTTAATACCAAAATTGGTCCATTTTGGGTTTTCTTGATTTTCCGTTTTTGTTGCACTTGTTACACACACGTAGCGGTGTTTCACTCGGAATTTTCAACGAATCAAACGAAGCGAATGACACAAATAAAAACATTCCGTCCGTCCGTCCGTCAATTGAAATGAAAACGTTGAAATTGAACGGATCCCGAAAAAATTGAGGTTAACGCCAAAACCAAATGTGCTGAGGCAACTCGGGAAAAACAAAACACTATAGGCACACCGGGAAAACAAATGACGTGTGCGAGATGCAATGCCGATTCGATTTTGTTTTTTGTTTTATTTACTTTTATGATCGTTTTTCCTTCGAAAAAGTAATTTCAGATTTGATTTCTGATTAAGTTGGCCGAGGAATTGGGGGAAAAAAAAAATTGACACGGACTCGAAACTTTCACATCATGTGCGCGATCTGATGTGTCTGAAACTGACTCGACAGCCACGACTTCCATTTACTCTGAATTTACTCAAATGTGCGACCGAGACGAGACTAGTCAAAAGACAGAGATGCCATGATGAATAGGGGACCATTTATTGTGTCTGCAAGCACTACGCATGATCATTAAGTCATTACAGTATTCAACAAAAAAACAAATGAATCCACTTAACCACCAAATATTTTCCATCTAAAAGCTCCTCAAACTATGTTTATACCTCTAATCAAAAAAGATCACTGTAGCTTTCGAGAATTTTTTTTTGAAATTCTAAGAAAATTTAGTTTTATACATTTTATACACAAGTCAAGTGACTTATGAATCAGTTACACAACGAAGGCAAAAGCAGCTGGTAGTATATGAACAAAACCGAAATCGTATTTATTCAATGCACTCAAAGGACCAAGTAGACAAGAAGCGAAATACGAAATTTCCCACAAATGGCTATTGCCATCTTTTTTTTCTAAATGAATTTTCAGTCAATGAATCTAACAATATTCTCCAATATAAGTTCACCATCTATGTTTTAACTGTACTTAACACAGTAAGACTGATTCAGAATTCCTTGAACTCTTTTTTTTTCACCAAAAATCTATTTAACCAATTTTTATAGATTTTTTTTTCTTCAATGAAAATTAATCATTTTTGAAAAGTATATAAGTTAAATTTTCTCAGAAAGAGATATATGGTATCGTTAATTGATGGTAGACTAATGAAAATGGCATTTGCTTATTCATTTTTCATCCAAAAATGAGTAAAAAATATCAAGGGCGGATTTAGGGGGGGAGGGTATAAAAGACAAAAATACCGTGGGGGGCACGAGCCCCCGTACCCCCCTTAGATATTTTTGTGTACTATGGAGATTCCATCACAGTACATACTTAGAAGCAAATCAAATTATTTGAGTTGTTAAAATATATGAATAAAATTTAGTCTATTTCTGGCTGGAAATGCAATTTTTTTTTCATTGCACCCCTTTCACGGACTTTAGAAATGAAAGATGATATTATGCCCCCCCTTCCTCCAGAAAAAAATCCTGAATCCGCCCTTGAAAGGTATAGATTCAAACTTTAATATTTTTCAATGATTTAAAAACAATATATTGTGGATTTAGGGGTCTTCCATTAATTAGGTGAAACAATTTTAGCTATTTTGCAACTTGCCCTCCCCCCTTGGCTAGATTTCACGTGGTACTCCTCAACCCCCACCCCTAATATCACGTAAGATTATTCAAAATGCGTATTTGCAATGTAAATGAGTTAACTTGTGCTTCGATTACACACCTATTCATTAGATTTATTTAAAAAAAAAAAAATAATACGTGATATTTGCCGAAACCACCCTCGTTTAAGTCGAGAAACTTTACGCATATATACGCCACCTGGTGGTCAAAAATATATAATTATTTACGGAGACGTATGTCATTTCATTATTGAAGTTATTAAGATGAGAAGACAATTTAGGCTGTTTAAGATCGATTTTTTTTTAATTTTATATTTTTACTTTTCAATTAGCTACGTTTCGTTACGTATCGTAACTTCATCAGGCTTCTTGATTCACAAAAAATATAATATTTTCAATTTAAATTCAATAAAAAAATCAAGAAGCCTGATGAAGTTACGATACGTAACGAAACGTAGCTAATTGAAAAGTAAAAATATAAAATTAAAAAAAAAAACGATCTTAAACAACCTGAACTGTATTATAATTTAAAAAAATAAAAGCTGAGATCTGAATTTTATAAACTGTTATTAAGATGTTTTATCAGTGAATGACGTTCTCGAACTTATTGAATCTTATCCCAAAGTGTAGAAAATATGTAGAAGGAAAGAAAATATATGATAGACAATATTAAATATAATAAATGTATTAAGTATACGGTATACGTATACCTGCTATATATATACGTATTGTATACGGTATATTCAATAACGCGTGGACTGAATAAAAATCAAATTTTCAAATTTAATAATATCCCATCGGGAAAGTATTTATGCTATGAGTTGACCACTGGAACAATTCCATCCTTAATTTCTTAAAGTTTTACATGTAAGAGGTTCAAATTTAATGGTATACCGTATACCATCAAATTTTGGACCACCAAATTTATGTATCTACACAGTATACCATCATATTTGTAGAGGTTCAAATTTATGTACACAGTATACCATCAAATTTGAACCCCTTGCATGTAAAACTTATGAAGAAAAATTAGTGATGGAATTGTTCCAGTGGCTCCAGTGGCCAACTCATGACTTGAATACTTTCCCGATGGGATATTATTAAATTTGAAATTTTGATTTTTACTCAGTCCACGTGTTATTCTATACAAATAATTTATATACCCACAATAACTTTGTTATCCTTTTTAGGGGTAGAAATTTTCAAAAAAATCCTCTCATATTAGACATATCGGATGTATACATCATAGGAAGAATAAATCTTCCAAATTTCAAGTCTCTATGGTCCGTCAAAAATAAATTGATATATTTGACCCAAAAAGAGCTATTTTCCTTGAAAACGAAGCAAAATCTCATATTTTTGTATTCTTTACTTTCGATGTATTTTACCTTCTTCTACAATAATCGGCGGTTGAATGAATAAATAAAGCATCAGAAATATTATAATTATAATTATAATATTATAATTGAATCATCTTTAACAATAACCGTTACATGTACGTTTGTAATTACTTTGTTGATATTTGATTTACTTTATAATTCTATATTATAATTCTTTATAAATACTTTAAAATTATGATTACCTACAATAAAATAGACTCGCCAATAACTTTGGTATTCTACCAATGAAAGATCTTTGAAACTAATCATCAAATCCGAAAGTTACCCTCTTCTTCTAAACTGAATTTCTTTGCAACTTAACAAAATTCAAACTAATGTGACCTAACGTGGGACTAACGCCCCGCAGGGGGCAAAGGGCTTGCTTTCGAAAGCTATTAATAACTCTCGGTATCTTATAACATTATGTATGAGTATATATTGATAAGGCGGTCATAAGAATTTAAGAAAAAAATTAAACAACAAATCTTTTCAAAATTACCAAAACTTCATACTGATTAAATCTCTGTTGTTTTATCAGTGGCTTAATAATACACATATTCCCGAAACGAGAGTCATTTGTTTTAGTGCACTACTGATACTATTAGCATGTACTTACAATTAAGCACCAAATATCAGCTAGATTGCATTTGTTTGAAAGGAATATTATTGTAGAATATTCTAAATTGGTACAATTTCATTACATTGGCTTCGCAATAGAACGAGCAAGAGGCGGAAGCCACTTGCTTTTTCTTTTAAAAATAAATATTATTTTAGAAACAATTTTTTTTTCATGATTTGTTAAAGAAAATCATTTGTTATGATTCCATCCCGACTAGAAATCACTTTGGGATTGCCTCATGTATACACATGGTGCTTTCTTGGGTTCCTATACCTGTTTAGGCCCTCAATTGGGGGTGAACAGATACCTATTTGAATGGAAAATCGTAATAAGAAACAAAATAATTATTGTCAGTTTTTCCCGATTTGATTTGGTGTGATACCTAAGTGGAAAACCTCCAAGGTTTGTACATTGCATAGGCTGTCCCTGTAGAAAAAAATTGACGTCATCGGAAGTATTTTGAAATTTGAATCAGTCAGAATATATTATAGGTACGTACTGTATAGTGATTGAAAAATTGGTACAATAGATTGCAATATGCATTTTAGTTTAAACCATTGAAATATTGTAATCATAGTAACACTTATACCTACTTTAAAAAAATAATTGCGATTTCAATTGATATATTTCGATATATTGTTACCAATGCTGCCAAAAGTTATGCATTTGAGTTCCTTCTAGACACGTCACCTTCCTAAATATTTGGATTAGTTTTTTTAAATAAGAAGAAAATTATTTAAGATCTTTTTGTTTTTTTTTTTATTTTTTTTTTTTATTTTTTATTTAATATTTTATTATTTCAAAAACCAACGTTTCGTTACTAATCGTAACTTCCTCAGGCTTCTTGATTAACAAAATAAAAAATATTTAAAAAAAATATGAAAGCTGAGATCTGATTTTTATCATCTACTTGGATTAGTTGTGAACCCATAAGGCCACCTGTGTAATTTATATACCTTGGGAAACGTCAACGTAGAAATGAAATATCAGTTTCTGTTTTTCCCTATTACATACCAGATAGGAACTAATCCAAAGCCGGTTCGAAGGTTTTAAGCGTCCCGGGCAAAACAAATTTGGGTACCCTCTTGTAGGTATAACTATAAAAAAATTTGCTATAGATTAAACAAAAATTTGATTTTTCATTCGGTGCCCCTTCAGTTTGGCAGTTGTCCGGCTTGCCCGCCCCTTTATCCACCCCTGATCTAATCGGGAAACCTCAATATTAAAAAAAACAATAACAAACGATTGTTACCGAAATAGTTTATTTATAAATTATCGTTAACTTATTTTTAAATTTACTCCTCTCGTCTCAGAACTTTCCCTATTAGATTTATAGTTAAATGGCTTTAGAAGAATCTTTATGGGATTGCCCCATTAAGGTATATCCGGAATTGCACAACCTCTATAAGAAATTTCCATTCGGGACCCAACAAAACCAATTTGAAAATTTCTAGTCGGGATATTGAAAATTATAGAATCATATTTTTTTGTTCTCCCGTAGAAGTCCAAAGATCTAGATTACACCCACACCCCAATAATAACTTAAAAAAAAAATAGATATAGGAACTCATGTATGAAAAATGTATACATTTTCTTCTTCCCTCTCAGGATAGACATCTTTTATGAATGGTTCTTTATATGTATAACAAAGAATTGATGACATTTCCAATGGGGAACAAATCGAAACCATACATCAAAAAATACAAGATTTATATTCATCCAACTCTTTTTGATACACAAACCCCAAACACTTATTTAGTTGAAAATAGCGGATCAAAGTGCTTTGGTATAAAACAAAAGACGCTCTAATCGTCACTAGAATCTGTAGCATAGCGTGGTGGATGCAGGAGGCATGGTCCCGGACGGCATATGAAAATGGGGCGGCATATTGACATTGATAATTCCTTAAGAGAATTAATAAAATACATTTTTAACTAATTAAAGCAATTTAAAATATTTGTTTACTACCAATTTTCTTGATTAATAATGAAAATAGGGATCGGCAAAGTTCCGATTGACCCAAAGCGGTGAAAACGCATGGTACGCCACTGGTTTTAATAGTCACAGAAACCAATAGTATAGCGTGGTGGGAACAAGGGGGTGGCATGGCTCCATGCAGTATATGAAAATGGGGCGGCATATTGACATTGATAATTTCACAAAACGTGTTGATTTAAGAAAAATATGAAAAGTACATTTTTAAAAAAATTCAAAATGTTGATTTTTTTACTAATTTTTTGTGACTAATAATGAAAATAGGGGAGGGGCGAATTTCTGGTTAGCTCCGCGGGTGGCGAAAACAAAAGCTACGCTACTAATAGGAATGGATTATTAATATAAATCATTTTTAGTTACACATACCTATTTAATTTTCCGAACTAAATTTTTCACCGAAATTCTTTTTTTTCCGCGATTCTTTTGTTTTCGTGGAAATTACCATTCGGAGAAACGGATTTGGATAAATGTAAAAATAAAATTGTCCACATTCTTCATTATCCAATGTACTTATAAGTGAATATACAATCTAAGATTTTTTGGTACATATTTAATTTAATCAACTAGGTACTATTTATAGCTATGGATTAAAATATCCGCCAATTCTTTCTAATTTTATACAACAGTAATTACGAAATTAATATTTTGCTTGGTTTTCCACTTAAATTAATTGGTTAGTGCCTTGGTTTTTAAAAAGTAAAGAGAAAGTGAAAGAATTTAACGTAAATTACGTAAAATCTTTATTCAAAATAAAAATTCTTCATTTGTTATTCATTACCATTAACAAATGAAATATTTTAATCACACCGCCTGGATTTTAATAAAAATATTTTTGTCACCTCAAGACTGGTTTGATTGTTCTTCAAGTTCATCTCAAATCAGGACCGGATTTACAAATTAATCTAAGTAGGCTGCAGCCTACGAACCCCCACCGCTCATTTATCTATTTAACATTTGAAAATCATGAAATTTCACCATTGAATTTTGTACTAATAAACTAACATTAGAAGTATAAGACCTAGAGAACTAGAAGTATCTAGACCTGGCTCAAATTTTAATCTATTATTATAACGAGGAAAGATTTGATTATTCGTTTGCTTTGAATAGGCTCCGAAACTACTTGACCGATTTGAAAAATTCTTTCACTGTTGGAAAGCTACACTATTTCCGGTGAACATAGGCTATATTAAATTTTCAAAAAATTTAGGTATCCATACTAAAACTCCAATAATGTGTGAAAAAATTATTAAAAAACTTTCTTACATCGTGTGCGCTGGTGATTTAACTAAAGAACGGAACCACCGAATTTAATGAAACTTTATATTAAGATACAACACAATTACCCACACACGTTAGGCTATTTATCATTCCTTAAAAATAATAAGGGAATGTACCCTCTACGTAAAAACTGAGGGATGAAAAAAAAAAGTTACTTCAGATAGGCGAGTTAAATATCATTGGAAAAGTATTTAAAAGTTAAAAAATGATCTGTATTAATATTTTAAACTGAACTAATAAAAGCACAGTAATTTATTTTGAAGTACAAAAAATTGCCTTTTTGAAATATAATGTTTTTATAGATAATAATCTGACAGTAAAATTTTTTTTTTTACAAAATTGTAAATAGATCCTTAGGGTTGCTCAGTAAGGAAATATTAATGAAAAAAATGTAATAGTAATAATAATAATAATAGTAATAAAGCTTAAAGTAAATACGTTTTTAAAATCGTGTATTTATATACCCCCTCTGTCTGATGAAATTTTAATATTCGGTGTTTTCCTTATAGGAAGTAGGGATGTGATTAGATTTTTTTTTTGAAAATTCCTACCCTAACAGACAAGGGCTGATTCAGGATTTTTTTCTTGGGGAGGGGCACAATATCTTTTATTTGCAAGTGCGTGAAAGGGATCACGAAAAAAATTCGCAATTCCAGCCAGAAATCATCATAATGATAAATAATAAATAATCATGTCATCATAATGATATAAGAAATTTAAAATCCTCTTTCAGAGCAAAAGGTATACGCCTAATCGTGTATGGTGAACTCTGGACTATCCAATATGGTTTAATTATATAGTTGAAATTCAGATATTTCAATAATAAGTTTAAAGATACATAATGGTTATACATGATTATGGAAGAATTGGGTTTCGTGCAATTGTACAAATTTCAATTTCGCGGTTGTGTTGTACAGTGCAATAGTGTAATAGTTCTTAGAAAATGGTTCATTCGGGAATCGAAAAAGGGAGATGGGGTTATTTTGATGCGAATATTTTGATAACTTTCGACTTTTTTTAGTCATAATTAAAACCGAATTTATTTAACTTAACGATATTGTTTTATATGCAAATACTGATTAATTTATTTATGGATTATTTGGTTCACGGTAGGTATAGATATTTATAAATATTTTTTGAAAATTAATTGATTATTACATAGAACTATTTTATTCTTTGCAACAGTTTATTAAATTTGTCTTTAAAGTCGACTAAATAGTGTTTTCAGGTATGATTATATTTTTCGTAAAAGAAATAAGAAAAATAAAAATGTTCATATACCACTACAAATAGCAAATCTAAAAAGAAAATATAACCTACACCTACGTTACGCAGACGAAGTCGCGGGGATCAGCTAGTCTTTAGATAAGTTTAATATAACTGAGCCTTCCGACTATCAAGCCCTGCCCTAGCAAATTTGCCGCCCTGGGCAAGATGAAAAAATGCCGCCCCTTCAGGGTTGAAAAAACACAGAGTTTTAATATCACAAAATTTTTAATTTTTTGGAAAAATATTTTTTTAACTAAAAACTATTTTTTTCACATTTTTGTTCATATTGTACATCAAATATGACAAAATGCCACCCCTGAAATTTTCCGCCCCGGGCGACCGCCCGGGTTGCCCACCCCTAAAGCGGGGGCTGCGACTATGAATCCTTACCTACAAAAATTGTCACCCCTAATTGAGAATAGAAATCTGTGAAACTCAAACCACTTTTTCCAAATTTCCTATGGATCAAGTTCCAATTAGCAATACATTCCGTAACACTGATTTCTTCAATTTTCCCCTCCCTTATAAAGACAATCAACCCCCTCTACATGTAAGTGAAAAACCTCCACCAACAACAAAGAAAAAAAGGCGGCTTATCCTTACCCAACTTCGATTGTTTTACAAAAAAAACTTTTGTATTTTGAGGAAAAAAATAAAATAAAACTTTGTTACCGGTTAGATTACACGTCGGGGTAGGTAGGTAGGTACTAATGTAATTGCAGTTTTGTTATTTCATGGAACATATTTCACCCTCTTAATTGCCTCACTTATTTATCCTTCAGCTACAAACACAAACAACAATCAATGGGGATGAAGCGACGGGATTAAATGCGAAGCATGGAAGGGATGAATGCACGAAAATTAATTTCAATATTTCATCCCTTGCCGACCACGCGCTATTTTCCAACCGTAGCTATATCAGTACAATATATAGCCAATACTTCGTATGATTCAATTGTAAAATGAATTGATTGATAAAACAAAAGAGCATCATTAATAATAAGAAAAAAAAGAAGCACTTTTTAATTTTTAGTCTTTTGTTTTGTTAAAAAAAAAAACCCTATGAGACTTATGTTTTGAGTCATTGATTATAAATAGAGCATCAAAACAATTTTTCTTGAAAATTTCATTTGTCATAAGTTGGTAAAACATTTATTGATTCACTGTAGAATATGAGCCGTTCATTTTGAAAGTGGTTTAAGTCCATTTCAAAAACAATCCCAATAGTATTATTATCATTTTTAACCAAGGAAACATAAAATATTAAACTAAAATTATATCAATAATTTGGGAAAACTTAGCTGTTGAATAATCAACATACTTTGTTCTATAAGTTACAAAAACCAGAAATACCATATGGTCGTCCTTAAACTGGATTTGCATCACTTTGAAAATAAACAGTTCACATTATACTTTAACATATTAGAAGACGGAGAAAATTTTTTTTTAATAATAATTTTCACTACTTTTCCCAGTATAATTTATGTACTTAATGTCATTTAAATACTATGAAACAGTTGCACATCCAGGATTTTAGATGGAGGGAAAGAGGACTTGATCCCCTAAATAATTTTTTTGTCTCTTTTAATAATTTTTCGTAAACTTTTCATTGACTTCATCATGTTTTAGAATCCCAGATATATCAGGTGCTAGAATTTATATGTTCTTTAGGTCCTCCCTGGTGGTTCCACTGCTACTATACATCTACTATAAAGTGTTCTATAAATCCTGGAAATGTTATCAATAGAAATGAACTATTTCCACTTGAAAAGGAGATGGATACATTGGTATGGTTAGAATTTTATGATTAAATGATTAGCAACACTAAATGACTTCCGTTTCCTGTCTTACATTTATAAATCAATTAATTTAACCACGAGTGTATTCATTTGTTCGTGGATTGCTTAACCAATCAGTGATCAGCTCTACCAATTGAGGATCTAAAAAAATTCTTAATTCTTTGAATTACATTTGATTTTCTATTGGTAAATTTTGGCGCAAATTTTCATTTTTTGAAATTGATCATTACCAAGGTACCAAGGTAAAAAGATACCTTAACCATCAAAAGACCCTAAACGAGTTATGCATTTGGGGGCGATTTATATTTTAATCAGAAGACCCGGTGAACTTAACTTAATACTTATACTTGATTATAACTTTAGTGCGTTTTTTTAATATAATAAAAATAATAAAAGGCCAATTTTTAACAGGAAGTGGGGATAATGCTGAAGAACTAAAAGGTGGCAAACCTTCCTTGGGGTCGGGACAGCAATTCCTCCAAGTTTCATCAAAATCGGTCGAACAGTTTAGGAATGCGTAAAGGACAAACATTAATTTTTTTAAATATTTTATAGATATAGATAAAATTTAAAAAAAACTCATAATTTCAATTGTACACCATACTTATTAATGAATTAACTTATACATCCCAATGCCCCCCACTTTCTGACACCCCCGGCAATTATATTCACCTCACCTCCCTCTCCCACAACCCCATTAAAGCTAGCTAACGTATACATCTTACTAATATTGATTCACAGCCTCCAATTTATCCACCTATAAGCATAGTGTAGAAGGTGCAGAGGGACCAAAGCTCCAGGTGGCATATAAAAATGGGGCAGCATAGTGACATTGATAGATTTTACTTAGAAAAAAATACGATGAACATGTTTTAAAAAAATTAAAGGATTTGTCATTTATCCAATTGACCAAATGATGAAAAAAAGGGCGGCGAATTTCCGGTCCTGGCTTCGGGCGGCAAAATCGCATGCTACTTCACTGCATCCTTACTTCTTCCTGTTTAGTAAAATTTTATCAGATTTCAAAGACCACCATCCCCCAAAAAGTCTTACATAACCAATAAACAACCCCTTATTCTTGGTCAGTGGAATGTAAATCAAATTTATAAACACTCTATCAAAAAACAATTGATTGTTTCAACAAATTTCTGTCAAGCAATATGGCTATTTATTGCAAGACAAAACAGAACATTTCATATTTTTATAAATTAAATATAATTTCACTATTACGATATCTTCACACTTTACACAAAATGCTTGCCTACTTTGTTTACTATTAAGAGTGTTTTCTTTTGTCCATTTATGTTGACTTTCACTTCTAAAACCCTCATTATATACTGTTTACTACCTACGGTGAAATTTCATAAAATTATTTAACCTTTTTTTTTAATATTTGCCAGCCAAAATTTCGTCATCGTGAGGGGAAAGGGGTAGGACCCATTTTATAGATTCAAATGACATAATAAAATAGAATAAATAATAGAATAAAATGACACTTATCGTCGCTTTCTAATAACCAAAGTTTATAAGGACTCTAGGGTTGATAAAAATTTGTAAATCAAGAAATTTCAAAAATTCGGTCTGTATGAAACCACCACCTACCAGTTTTGGAATGGCCACCTTGATCACTTGGCCACTAGTAGGCTTTATAAAAATAATACAACAAATCACCCATTCTAGATTTCTCATCTCCTTTTCTTGTCTAACTTATACAGTATAATCTCACTAATCCGGCACTTCGATAGATCGGCATGTCCAATAATCAGGCACCCTCAGCCCATGCCTGTCTCGCCCCTCTACATTTATTTCCTCTATGAAATGCTTTATTTTATTCATTACCTATGACTTTTTTACTATAATCCACTAATCCGAACATTCCAATAATCCGGCACCTTCCGGTTGCTAATAGTGCCGGATTACTGAGATTATACTGTATATTGTATTTTTTTTTTTTTGTTCTAAGTCTCAGTTTCTCTTTACTAATTTTCCAGGAGAAACGTATTCCCTTGAGAACCCTTAATACGGTACCATTTTTTCTCTACAAACATTTAAATCATTTTTTTTTCTTCGCATCAAAATTAGACCTTTTTGTTTTGGTTTAGTACAGAGACTTTCCGATCACACCAATTCCCAACCGTCGGTATGATTGGATGGTAGACAGACGGACGAACTTTGAACGAGTGCGACATCACCCGAAATAGACAGAGAGCGAAAATGGTCGTTCAAAAAAGGGAACAAAATCGCTGTCGCACGTTACGTGTGGATTGTTCGCTTTCCACACGCACAAACACTCTAGCACACGTGTTGTCCTAGTCCGCTTCACACACCGTCAACTGTTTCGTCTTTCAACTATCACAATAATAATTGCAGGGTCGTCCAAAGTCCACATAAACACCATTTCAAACCGGCATATCTCCCACAAAATAAAAACAAATCAACCCCTAAATATTGATATTCCACCCCTGAAAAATCATCTTTCATACAATTTATGAAAAAATTACTGTAATCGGCTTGGAAAATTTTCTTAAGAAAAAATATAATGAAAACATTTTAACAAGAAAGTAAAAATTGCGGGGGCAAATATTTATTTTTTTTATTTAAAATTTGGTTATAAATATTTTATAATTTCAACCCTGATGTTAAAAACCATTCTACGTCGTTATTCGTGTGCACAAACGCAAAATTCGACAAGACGGCGCATAAATTTCTGTTGAAGCAAGAACGCTAATCTATCTCTTACTCACTTGCTCCTACACATACCCAACTCGCTCTATCTCATTTTATTGAAACCAATCGCAACAACCCGCATAACTTGACTCGCCTTCACGTATGCTTTACATAATTCGACTAGTTCCAGCCAAAGGTCTCCCTTATATACTTTTACCATTTATATACACCACATATACTCGATTTTCTTCTCCAGCTTATATGGCCCTTATATACTCAAATTTTTACACTTTGCCCCCTACAATACCCCTCCGTACCCCTCCCCAATCGCATGTTCGTCACGCTTAACATAATGAAATCGTTAAAGCGGCTCAAAAGAGGCCTCGAATTTTTTCGCTCACTAGTTTAATAAAGCCGCGTTATTGAAGCCTTATTATATATATATATATATATATAAATTTTCCTATATATATTTATTTCTATAGTACATATACCTAAGTAATCAAATCCATTGACTAGTCCGTCTGTCGATTAGTCCGTTTTTGTTTGATTTAACTTGAAGAGTGCCTTGGAACGTGGAGTAATGCGGTGGCGGCGGGGTGGGGAAATGGCAACAAAAAAAAAACAAGTGACGATCTCCGTACTTTGTTTGTGGGAGAGGGACGCGAGACGCACGGTGTTGGCTCGTCCAAGTTGGCCAGACGTAAAACATACGATTAATATATAGAGAAATATATAAATAATTTATGTACAGTGAAATTATATAATATCAAAGTAGGCCTTGGTATTTATTTTACGTACATAAGTCTAATGCACACATATGGTAATAGACATTTGGCTTTGATTTGAATTTCATTTACATTTAATCTTTCCATACATTCCCATCATTCTCTTCCACATTTTGTCTTTCTTTTTTTTTTTTGAATATATGTTAATACCACAGATACTATTATGGAAATATTTCTATGAATGACATTAATAATTTAAGTTGGCTTAGACTTCACTGTAGATCCTACAGAGTTCAAAGAGTAGTTTTGGAATTTATTAGTGAAATGGTCTTTTCAAATTTAAATGAGACCCAAAACAAAAGCAAAGCAGTAGTCAAATACCAACTTTAAACTGAAAAATTATAAATTTTCAATCATTTATCCACTTGAAAGAAGAAGAAGAAGAAGAGTAAAAAATGCATCAATACTTTCATAATAATTGCGAAAAAAAAGAAAGTTGAAAACAAAAGAGCGCTACTAAACTATTTTCTATTGTTATTTCGAAAAAAAAAATGAAACCGACTATTAAATTTAGGTCTTATTACGTTGGTACGTATGTCCCTCGATTGTGTTTTGTTTTTAGTCCAATATATACAATATACATACATTCACTTTAAATAGTTATTGACAGAAAAAAAAAAACAAAAGGCTTCATTGATATAAGTGTTTAATGAAAACTTATTGATAAAAAGATTTAATGTAAGCAAGCGCTGAAAAATAAAAAAAAAAACAATTGAAAGACGATCGAAAACCTATGCCATAGAAATGTTAAAGAGTTCTGATTGGTTGAAATTTAAAAATTGTTGGTAACATTGTCGACTTGTAGGGATTTTATTTTGAAATATTTCAGTGTTTCTTTGTCTGTTTAAATGTTCATATTTTAGGAGTTCACAAACAAATGAAGGCATTTTATAAGTAGAAAAGTACTATCAATTTGGTTAACATTAAATCTTAACATTGGCTTTTTAAAAGCTATGACTACATAGCGGAAGGGGAGGGGGATAAACTTAATTAAAACAAATGATAATATAATAAAATTATCGATGTTTCTTCCAACAAACAAAGAAGTTCCTACTGTTCTACCGCTAAAGTAATTGTAAATTTCTTTTTTAATTTTCTTATAATAAAACCCCAAGAAAGGGAGATAAAGTTTCAAAATATGACCATAGTAGAATGGAATTAAGGGAGGGGATTCGGAAAACGGACATTCAATTTTGGATATTCAAATATTTGCACTTTTATTAACGAGACTTCAGACAGGGATACATTCTTTCCCATCTGTTATTCAACATTTATTTGGACATGATTTCCAAGTAGGCTTTGCAATAGTAGCGATAGTAGATCGCAATTTTTATCGATTTTTTTCCGTGTATTTTATTAAAATATATAAATATTTCTACTGAATTTTAAAAGCACATTTCGCCTGACATTAATATGGAATTTTAGTATGAAAATATAAAGAAAAATATTTATGCCCCAAACATATATCTACAAGTTACCTCCGAAATCTTGAATAGTTTCCCCTTAATCGATAAATAAAAATAATCAATTCTCGGAAAAAATACTTGCAATTTTAACTTAGGACTGCATTCCTTTGAGTACTATCCGATTGCAAAAAAAAATGCTTCAAATTTTATAGAACATTTTTTGTATAATGTATAAATTCATTTTTTTTTCGTTTTCAATTGTTATCACTAGAGGGAGGGTCTAAAATGTATTTTCAATCATTACCCTTTTGTTTTATAGGTAGATTTTGCATATAACGTGTTTTTATGCAACCACGTCCAATTGAAAGGAAAAGGGTTGAAAATGTTTCAATTCAGCGCGTGAACAAGTGGTCAAAATAAGGGCGGCCGACAATGAGACACTGAACGAGAGAGATAGCCAATCAAATTAGCCAAATTCCTGTTCAACTAGGGAAAGCCAGAAAGAAATAGTAAATCAAAAACGAGATGTGACGTATAACAATTACATACGTGACATCAATTCATTCATACTATTACATAGTATTACCTAAACCATTAAATCAAGAGAAAAAATAGTACAGAGATAACTAGTTAATAAAGTGGGTTTTGAGTTCAAATCCCGTACCCGAGACGATATTAAAAGAGTTGTGGAGTTGAAAAAAAAACACGACTCCGACTCCAACTTCGACTCTGATTCCTATGTTTACCAACAACACGACTGCGACTCCACTACTCCAACTCCAAGACTCCAACTCCACGACTCCGACTCCACGACTCCGATTCCAAGACTCCAACTCCACGACTCCAACTCCACGACTCCAACTCCACAACTCCGACTCCACGACTCCGACTCCACGATTCCGACTCCACGACTCCAACTCCACGACTTCAACTCCTCGACTCCGACTCAAAAAAGCTCAATTTTAGCAGGTTGTTTCCTACCTTTGCATATAGCCATTTTTTTCATGTTATAGGGAAAAAAATAAAAAAGGTCAAATTTGAAACGACATGAGATAAAAGGGGACAACCGACAAACCCATTCTCGTAGACTTTATACATTCAATGGATATTGGTAATTCACCATATTGGCGCGACTTGCGCCTGCAAGTTTATATTTGTGCACAATGCACACCCATTTTAATTTATAAAAATTAAAAAAAAATTATATTAAATTACAACGAAAAAGCAGTCGGAATCGCTTGTTTTTTACGACTCCGGCTCCGGCTTAAATTCCGCGACTCCGACTCCACAGCCCTGTTAAAAATTGATTTACATCGAAAATTTGGAAAGTTCTTTTGAAAGAGCCGGACTTTCCCTAAGACCTCATAGACCTAGGGACTATAGCAGCCAATAGATCATATGCAAAAAACATTCAAGTCATCATTGATCATTCAAAAAACATTATTAATATGAGGAAAAATCAATTTGAACCAATTTGCGAGTCCCAAAACGATAAGTGTGTCGGATTAAAATAATTCAAAACTACTTAAAACAACTTAAAAAGTTGGTTAAAGAAAGAAATGTTTAAGGGGTTCAAAATGGGGTAGTTATCAAATACGTCCTAGATTTCCCGCGATAGTTTCGAATTTTTAGACACTGTCCAGAGTATTACAACTAAACTTTTTGTTTCTATTATACTTCCAGTCTCGCCCTCGTGATTACATGTATAGAAATTTTATATTTATATAGTTGTAAATTTAAGACAAAATGTTATTGGTTACAAATTGCTAGAAAAGGTGATACAACAATTTGTAATCATTTGGGGCGAGACTGTTGTATAATTACGATCGAATGCACTTATAGGCAAGTTTGATCATATAAATTTGCAACATTTGCTTTTAATTATCCTGAAATACGATAATCAAGAAACTAAAAAGTTTAATTAAAAGCAAGTATGGTGTAACTACTTATGAATGGGTCTTTTGTGACGTCACAATCCATTACTTGAAACCGAAATATAAACAAATCATTGAGCGGTTACCATAGAAACAGTAATAATTTATACAATTTTCCACCATAAAAACACATTTTTATACTCCAAAGATTAAATTCATTTTTTTTTCGTAGAAATAGATGCTATGTAGATTGTAAATGGTTTAAATCAGCGGTTCCTAACCTTTTTCAGTCAGGGACCCCAAAGGAAATCAAGTATAAAGCCAAGGACCCCTGAGTGAAAAAAAGATGCAATTTTCGGACAATATTATATTTTAGTATTCCTTCATTAAATTAAAAAATAAAAAACAAACTTTTTCAACCCCTGGGACCCCTGGGGGTCCGCGGACCACAGGCTAGGAAACAATGGTTTAAATCATTAGCATAATAAGCACAAGGAAAATGTCTATGGGATTTTAAAGTTTCGTACTGTGACGTCATTTTAATGCCGGACCAATAGGTAAAAATTTTAGGCATTTTGAATTTAAAAGCACAAAAGACTACAATTTCCTAACTCCAAGAAGAAAATCAAGAAGATAATTTCAATATAAAAAAAAATTGAAGAAAAAATATTTTACTTACAAACATAAATAATTCTGGAAACTGTCAATTGATGCAAAATTGAGGCACTTTTCTACGAAATCTTATCACACAAATGACATTGAGCAAATTTTATCATTTTTTTTTTTTGTAAGTTTGAAAATCAATAAACGTTAAAATTTAATTGACAGTTAAATCAATGCTATACCAATTATTGTAACATAAAATTGAAACGATAAAAAAAATTCAATGGGCGTTATTGTTGTAACCACTACATTCTAACGTAGGTACCCATATAAACCATATATTGTTTAACTGAAGATATAAACATTGCTTTCCATTCCAATAATTAATTTCTAGTAGATATTGTAAATATTTATGAATTGATGACAAAATTAACGGATGTAATATAAATTATTCCCTAAAATAGTTTTATAAGGCAACCCTCATGAATAAATAATATTCATCACTTACCCCTTTTGGCTGTTAACTCCAACAATTGGCATTCTGAAACCAGAAAAAAATAAACATTAGTTAACTATCAAATCATTACAAATAATATGTAGGAACAATTACGGATCTATAGAGAGGGGTAAGGAGTAAATAAATAAATAAATCAGAATTCTACTATGACATACCCAAATTTAATCACTAGGAACTTAATTAGGAAATAGTATGCAACACTATAGTACAATTTTCAAACTTTTTACCATGATAAAATCTACCCTTAGATCAATCCTTTCCAAATTCATATCCGGGACTTTCTGCTATTAGAAGGTATTTCTAATTATAATTATTCAACTTTATGTTTGAATTTTTGATTATTTTAAGTAAAAGAAACCGAACTGTATGGACCACATTCTGAGAAAAAAATGGCATATATAATAAATAAGTAGGAACATCTATTATTATAAAGAGGAAAGATTTGATTGTTTGTTTGCTTTGAATAGACTCCGAAACTACTTGACCGATTTGAAAAATTCTTTCACTGTTGGCAAGCTACACTATTTCCGGTGAACAAAGGCTATATTAAATTTTCAAAAAAGTTAGGGATCCATACTAAAACTCCAATAATGTGTGAAAAAATTACCAAAAAACTTTCTTACATTGCGTGCGTTTACATTGCGTGAATTTAATGAAACTTTATACTAAGATACAACACAATTACCAACACACGTTAGGCTACTTAGCATTCCTTAAAAATAATAAGGGAATGTATCGCCTACGTAAAAACTGAAAAAAATATTTAACTTTAGACAGGCAAGTTATATATCATTGGAAAGGTATTTAAAAGTTAAAAAATGATCTGTATTAATCTTTTTAGTTGAGCTAATAAAAAGCACAGTAATTTAATTTAAAGTACAAAAAATTGCCTTTTTGAAATATAAATGTTTTTATATATAATAAACAATTATTGTAATTATATGTTCATAGCGCTCCAGAAGAACTGGGTTTCGTGCAATTGTACAAATTTCAATTTCGCGGTTGTGTTGTACATTGCAATAGTAGTGTAATAGTTTTTGGAAAAAGGTTCATTCGGGAATCGAGACAGTGAGATGGAATTCCTACTAATATTCAAAATACCACTCCAAATATCAAATCTAAAAAAAAAAATATAATTTACACCTACGTTACGCAGACGAAGTCGCGGGGATCAGCTAGTATATAATAAATATATAATACATATATAATAGCATATATAATAAATAAGACAACGAACACGATAGGTAATTTGTTAGTTCTTTAGATTTAGTTCTTTTTTCGGCCACCAGTAGCGCATTATCGCTAAGAAACATAACCAACTTTATCTACTGCATTTTTATTGGTTGTTCGCGTTTTTGTTATTGTAATTCAAAGTTAGGCTAAAGCTGTTAAAGCATTACATTCATGTTCTTCATATAATTTAATTCCTTTAATATAAAACAAATTCATAATTATTTAATTCTTCTTATGTTCAGGAAACAATTTTCCATTGAAATTATTAATCTCTTGTGAATTATATGAAATTTTTTTTGGCACTTACATTCATACTTGTATACTATTGACACTAGAGTCCTCTGTACTGTACCTTGATTTTGTGGACGACTTTGCAATACAGTGTTCGTTCTCCTGTTATTTATACTTCGTGAGCTAAGGAATCAGTAAGAAGAAGGGTTGGAATCTTATACGCGAATTCCAGTTCAAAATTGCTTCATTTCTAATTTTATTTCAAAAAAATTGTCAAATAAAATTTAGTAAATCGTTACATATACTACTAGTAACTATCCGTGAAATATTCAGAACCCAACACTGAAACAACCAACTCATTTTTTTCACTGCATCCTCCAGTGTATGAGATTAGGCTTCCCCGATATATGAACTTTACTTAATTACTTCACAACCTTTCAAAGTAGGAAACCCTAATTTGGAACTGAAAATTTTAATCAGTCAACATTCACAAAATAATTAAATAAAATTTTCATTAGTTTTCTCAATATACTTATCTACAAAATATATTATTTTCTTATGATGTTTCGTAGAGAAATAAACAAAAAAACATCTGCAAATCAAACTCATTCGACTGTCTTATGTTTTATTTTTTTGTTTCTACGAAATGTTTACATATAAAATACATAGAGCTATATCAGTTTCTGTCGCAACTTTAATAGTGTTTGGTTTGGCAACTATGCATTTTGTTCGGACAAAAATTTTTTCCTCTTTTATTTTGTGAAAAAAAAAACATTTTTCTTTGATGTCTCTACATAAATTATAAATAAATTCTACACAAAAATATTGGGTAATCAGTTGATTTTTAAAGTAAAACAAAAACAATGCTAATTTAGCAAGCATGCAAATTTAAACTTTATCTATAGGTGTTGAAAAGTGGCGGCAAAATACAAAATAACAACTGATTACATTGTTTTGTTTTTTTTTTTTTTATATCGAATGTTGTCTCATAATTTATGGAAAATATTCGATTTTTTTAAAACAATTACAATTAGAAGGCTAGAAGAATATTTGAAAATAAATTTTTGAACAAAGTTCCAAAGCCGAAACAATAGTTCTTTTCAACTTTGTGCAATTACTATAGTACCATAGTATAAATTGTACAAAAGAGTTTTTAGGGATTTGAATAAAGTATTAAAAATAGTATTAATCGGATTATCTTTTAACTATATTCATATCAAACAGTTATTCTTTTTCTTCGGGAAGTATCCGACCAAAACTAGTTTTTATGGCCGAAACCGAAAACAAATTTCGGCATCAGCCTCAGTTTCGGCCGAAACCGAAACTACCATATAAGTTAAGAATGTGGATAACTGGAATTTGGACATAAGTGACGTTTCGTATATTTATTTATACTTCTTCAAGCAACTGAAAAAGCAAATTATGCCAATCAATTATACAAACAAGTTAAAAAAATTAACAACCAATAAATCATACCTTCATAATGCCTGCTATTTGTCAACATTAAAAATTAATAAAATAATTAATAAAATTAATTAATTTGTCAATATTACAATTAATCCCGTTATCCACATTCTTAATTTTGATAATTGGACGTTAGCTGTATGGATTTTTTAGAACCTGGGGGTACAACCATATAAGGTTATGTTTTCATAGGAAAAAATTAATCATAGTCATTTTCATAGAAATAGCTAAGTTCAAAGTTCACATTAAAGTTCAAAAGAGATCAAAGTTCATATTAAAATTGTTAACTATCATCCACGAAAAATTATAGAAAAAATTATAATTATAATAAAAATATATCCACACGAAATTAAACATCATTATTGAATCATTTCAAAATGCAGAAATTTTCATTTGTACGAATTTCTATAATAAAGAATTAAAATTTAAACGTAATACTATTTCAGATCGCTTCTTATTATTAAATTTCGCGCCTCTGCATTTGTTTTCTATAGATAATGGTGGAACTTACTACTGTCAATTGTTTTTGGCAGTTTTTCGATAATAGCTTAAACCAGCGGTTCCTAACCTTTTTCAGCCGCGGACACCCAAGGAAATCAAGCAAATTCACCAGCACAGCAAATTCACCACAATCAGCTTTTTCACCTGAGTGAAAAAAAGGTGCAATTTTCGACAATATTATATTTTAGTATTCCTTCATTAAATTAAAAAACAAAAAACAAACTTTTTTAAATGGGACCGCGTACCCCCAAACATAGCCTCACGGACCCCTCAGGGGTCCGCGAACCACAGGTTAGGAAACAATGACTTAAACAATAAACCAATAAGTTGGGGTGGCTTTTGTTTAATAAATTTCATAAATAGTTTGATCTTTTGATTTACATGTTAAAGTTTAGTCAAACAAAAATTGTTTCCTTAACAACGAATCCTGGAACCCCCAAATTTTCTTTACAGGATAATTAACCTAATAGATTAACCCCATTATATTATTTATAGTTAATTGAAAAAAAAACAATGTTTTGTCTCAAATATTTCTTTTGAAAATCCAATTATAGATCTAAGTAACATATGATCTAGAGATCTAGACCAAATAGCCTTACTATTAGCTAGTATACCTATAATTTATGGAAAATATTCGATTTTTTAAAACCAATCTGAAACTAGTTTTTATGGCCGAAACCGAAACCGAAAATTTCGTCATCAATCTCAGTTTTGGCCGAAACCAAAACTACGATATAAGATTGTTTTCGTAGGAATAAAATTAATCATAGTCATAAAATCTCTGTCATTTTCATAGAAATACCTAAGTTATATTCACATCAAATAATCGAAGAGACCAAAGCTCAAATCATCAAATCTCATATTGAAATTGTTGACTATTATCCACGCTTTTTCTTATTAAATTTCGCACCTCTGCATTTGTTTTCTACAATGGTGGAATTTACTACTGTCAATTGTTTTTGGCAGTTTTTCGCTAATAGCTTAAACAATAAAACAATAAGCTGGGGTGGCTTTTGTTTAATAAGTTTCATAAATAGTTTGATCTTTTGATATACATGTTAAAATTTTGTCAAACAAAAATTGTTTCCTTAGCAACGAATCCTAGACAGTGGCGTAACTACTTAGGGGCTAGGCGGGGCAGTGCCTCGGGGCTCTCAAGCTCAGGGGGCCCTCGAATCCTTACCAGAAATCTCGATCAAACTGAACTTTTGGAAATTCAGTTGGAAGTTCACCAATTATATAAGGAAATAATGAGCAAATATGGAGTACTAGAATGCGACCTAGCAGAAGTATTTACAACAATGTTATTATTCTTTACAATTCCTGTCACTTCTGCAGCAGCTGAAAGATCATTTAGCAAATTAAAAATAATAAAAAATTATTTAAGAAATAATATGGGTCAAACTCAACTCCGACATTTATCGCTAATAGCTATTGAAAACAAAACCGCATCAAGCCTGGATTTAAACGAAGTCATTGATACTTTCGCGAAAACTAAAGTTAGGAAAATTTTTTAAATATAATTATTATTTAGTCAATTGGTAGGTCCGACCTTTATATAATAAACCCTTGAATCTTCTCTATTTCTTTTTATGAGCCAAACCTATACCTAGTATCAATTGTAATTTATGTTGTTACTGTTTAATATTTTTATTACCTGCCCTGCAGTGGACAAAACAGGGCTTAAGTAGCTTAGCATTTTTAAAGTATTTGTATATTTCATATTTTTATTTGATAAAACCTAATCAGTTTACATAGCAGTGGGGCCCTATTTTTTAATTTGCCCCAGGGCCCTTGGTTACCTAGCTACGCCACTGATCCTGGAATCTTAATTTTTTTATAAAATAACCCCAATAGATTAACCCCATTAAATTGTTTATAGTTAATTGAAAAAAAAAAAACAACTTTTTTTGACAACCCAATTATTGATCTAAGTAATATATGATCTAGAGATCTAAACTGAATAGCCTTACTATGAGCTAGTATACCTATATCTACCGATATGTTAACCATGAAACATAATACATAGCGAGTTGATTGAATTAATTATTCAGGATCGGATTTATTTATCATATGTAGCCGCATTATGCGGTCAAGGACGAAGTTTCAGCGAAATACGCCCGCAAATTCGATTAGACCGCATTTACATTCGTTCCTCGTGCCACTTTTATTACTTTAACGTCATATAAAAATATTTCTACTGTAACCGTTAGGTATACTATTATGGTATACTATATATTGTGCCTAATGCTACGGCTACCACCCTGCGGTCGACATAGTAATCAACTCATTCAAAAGCACTTAAGGGTTGGTCGAAACAAAAGGGGTAAAATGTGCTTCCCCAACATGCATTCTCGACTCTTCATTAAAAAGAACAATTATTACCAAACAAATATTACTCTTAAACACCGCATGGAAAGACAGCAGTTAGAAATTACTTTTGGGGATTATAAAATTCGTACGATCATGGGGGAAAAGTACTTAGATTATGAAAAAAAAAAATTAGGCAATATTGTTCTAAGGACTATCTACAACAAATCAAATCCATAAAATTTAAAACATTAAGAGTACGTTATACGTTAATACGTTACTAATATTAAGAGGCCGCCACTGTGATGGACAAATAACCTGATGAAGATGGCTTGTAGGAACTGGACAAGACCTAGAGAAATTTGAAGAGGACTTTATCCAAGAGTGGAACGTCGGGGGATTCCATTAATTACGTATAAAATTGGGGGGAAAGGGCAAGCAAAACCTCACGTGGTGGAGAGGATGGTCTCGGCAAATATCACGACATTTTTTTCCACAAGAAATAATATGAAATTGCCAGAAAACTACGTTAATGTAATTAAAGAATGTTTTCCACTAAAGTATGGCTAATTCATATACCTACATAATAATATCCATTGCTGGTTAATTATGTACTGATAAAAGAATTTATAAAAAAAATTGTTTAGTTTTTTGTTTCTTAAAAATTTACATAAGAAATCTCACGAAAGTGGGGGGGGATGTCGAGTAAAATCTCACAAAATCTTACCAAGAGGGCGGGGGGTCAAAAATAGCCAAAATTGTCTCACGTGATGGCTGGAAGTAATATATTAAGAATGCTTAATACTGTCGGAGATATATTTACATTTGAATACTGATTTTCCTATCAACAGTCATTTAAACCATATTCTCCATTTTCTTCATCCCAAGGTTCCTTAAATCAGAAAAAAAATCAAGGCTTCCTCCCCTAAATTTTTTAAACTTTCCAACAGCACTTTATTATGTACCATTAATTATTAATCCAGAACTCCCTAAGGAACCGCATCCCTCAGTTTATAAACGATTTTAAAATTTATGCTACTGACCATTAATCCAACTAAGTACAGATACAGGGAGTAAAAACGTAATATTACAAAACTGGCATCAATTTGATCCTCTGATCCTTTGATACCTCTACCGGTAAAAAGTGCTACTTTTTAAAAAGCACTCGTTCAAATTATTACGCGGAAAGTGTTGTTCACGGGCTGTTAACTCCCTAAGACGAGACAAGGATAACCAAACTAGATAGAAATAGATAGAATTTCGGAATTTCTACCTCTTTCTAACCGCAACAAACACTCTATACAGCTATTCCACAATTATCCTACCCAGTTTGCCTATCTTTGTCTCATCTTGGATAGTTAACAGCCCGTGGTGTTGTTGTTATTAACGACTGTCAAAAAACCATATTTTATATACGACAATATCGGGAAGTTTACGAAATAATCAGTATTTTTGATGTAAATATAGGTAATAATGGTATCGGTACGTCTACAATAGTGTCTGGAATACTAAATTATGTTACCTTAGTCCCTTTACACAAAGTACATAGCTTCGGTTTAAGTTAGTACTGCAAATGCACTAGTGATGTCGTCACTTTCCTATAATCCATTACAAGAATAGAATACCTTCTAAATACCGTACGTACGTATTGAAAATTTGGGCTTTTAGCGCCAGAAAAGAGAACTATGAACCGTACTCCATTATTAATGCTCATAAAAAAATCTATATCGATTGAATTCCTTGTATCTATACTTCGTGATTAATCGGTTAAGGAAAAACTAACTAGATTACATTATCAAAAAAAATGTATCATACTTGATGTTAAAACCCTAATAAAAGAGAAAGAGAACTTATTGAAATTTTGAATTTATTGCCAATCGGCATGACTGATTTAAAGAATTTTTCCAGGAAGATATACTTCGAAATGAATAAATTAATCATGCGATTATGAGAAGAGGTGAAAATTGTACCTACTTCCTCTCTATACTCTCCTCCCCTGATCCTCTATAGATATCCTCAAATAAACATTATAGACTTTAAAATTTATAACTTAACAAAAACAAATCTATAGGCAAATATGAGCAAAAATTTTGAGTTACAAATGAATATTTGGCACACATACACTTTATACCAGTGCTTCTCAAATTAGGGGGCGCAGCCCCCTAGCACATCCGGGAGCTGTTGCCTGGGAAACGCGAAATATTTCAATAGATAATAATAATTAATGGTACTATAATTGATTTTTTTCTGATTTAGAGGACCATGGTATGAAAAAGTTGGAGAAGCATTGATTTAAATCAGTAGGTATAATCTGGCTACTTTACATATTCAACTTTTTTTTCAATTGTTATTTACCAACGTTTTATAACTACTAAGGTCTTTAGCGACTCTAGGATTAATAAGAATCCGTAATCGAGATATATCATAAATTTACTTCGAATTTAAAACCTAACAGTTTTGAAGCGGTCACCTAGACCACTCGGCCACTTGTAGCATTTATTCTACTTTGTTTTTAGATAATTTAATTCGCGAATAAATCGAAAAATTCATTAATTGCTAAGTTTATTATGATCGAATTATTCGCGAATTGCATGGGGAATGAGACGTAGTAGAAAAGTAGAAAGTAGAAAATGAGATCTTACCAAATTGTACCTGTCTAAAGTATCTATCATTACCTGTAATCAATATTTTATAGACATACAAATGAGTCGTTTATTTTGAAAGTGAGTTAAGTCCATTTAACAGTTAAGAACAATCCCTATAGTATTGTCATTTTTAACTATAGGAACATAAGATACTAAGGAGGAGGGAATAATTGGCGTTTTTGTTAACAACTAAAATGAAATCAGCAATTTCTGAAAATTTAGCAATTAAATAATTAACATACTTTGTTCTACCTAGTTACAAGAAGAAGAATCACCATATAGACCGTCCTTGAAATGGACTTACGCCACTTTCAAAATAAACGACTCAAATGACAATTCGATGACAATAATTCGTTAAAATTTTTAATAATGCCGCTTAAAAATTAAATTCCCTGTCATGTGGTTCAAGATCGACTTAACAGTGTGCCACGCATATGAAGTGGAGAGTATTAGGTAATGTACAAGTATATACAACGGTGGATCCAAAAAATTTTCCTGGGAGACCACAAGGGGCCGACGGCAAAAAAATTAACAATAACTATTACAACAAACAGTTTATTTCTACAAATACAAGTACGTATAGGAAAGTTTATCAAAGTGTCAAAATACCTGGGGGGGGCACGTACCCCCGTGTCCCCCCTCTAAATCCGCCATTGAGTACATAAACGTAAAACATATAAAGTTCAAAATGATGCACAAATCCTATTTATTTTAAATTGCATGCCCTGTTCAAAACATGGATGCCAACTGCAAAGTGAAGGATATAATAGCTATTTTTTTTCTTGTTACACATTTTCTGGTTATACAACCAAAAAGTGTCCAATTTCCGATTTCTTTTCTATATTTGCATAATAAGCTTTTATATATATCTTACCAAATTTTATGACTCCAAACCAAGTGTAACCTTTCGTAAATCTTTGAATAAAAAATTGGCTAAAAAATTCACATAAATATCGAAAATTGTTGATTTCCTTATCCTAACACCTTTATTTAGTCCTTAAAAATTCGATGCAAGATCTTTAAGATGTAAGTATATCGCAACTCAGGAAACCGAATCAGGAAACCTGGCAAGTCCCCCTGGAGTAGCAAGGTTTATAAAATACACAGGTGGCCTCATGCGCTATGTGACGTATCCAGAAAAAAATCGTACATATTGTAACAGAAAGGGAAAAAGTATGTCTCTCTCTTTGTGCCATGCCGGCACACGATTGGCTGAGTGACGTCTATCTCTCTCCCACCAATGCGAATGTACAGAAAGATTGTTCTAGAAACATCTAGTAGGTGGTGGAACGTTGGCGAACGTTGGAGTATATTCTAGAATGTTGGGTTGCGGGTATATAAGGCGCTCAGTTCAAGTCAACAGGACAGTTCTGTATTGAATTTCCGTTACAACAAAGCGATTTTTATTAGTGTGATTTGAGTTAAAAGTTATTATTGTCATTTAAGTGATTGTTTTGACTAGTGTAATAAAAAGTGTATCCAAGTGTAATAAAAAAAAAGTGATTGTTAAGTGTGAAAGTGATTATTTATTTTCAAAAGAAATTAAAAGAACGAATAAACGCCATCTCTATACAGTTTTGAGACGTCACGTTACAAAAATATTTTCAGACTGATTCAAAATTCTTCGTATGACGTCATACTCTTTTTTTCTAATGGGGCAACCTGTGTAATTTATAAACCTTGCTGGAGTAGGTGTATATTATAAAGTTAAGCAAACTTCATTTCTTAACTTTTAAAATTCCTAAACAGGTGGCAGATTTTCAACGAATTGTAACATAAGATAAATAGAAGGTAATTAATTTGAGAAAAAAAATGTCAAAAGTTTATCCTAAATATAAAAAGTTTTCCTTTTACCTTTACGTTTCACCCCCTTGGATCACCATTCCTTATTTTTGACGGGGAACTTGGTAAAATATTGTAAATTTCCAACGAATTCATTTTAAGTAAATCAAATCCAAACTCGACAATATAAATCATCATCCACATTACCATCAATCATGCACACGTTACAAAAACAGAAGGGGACCAATTGTGCACTTGCTGAAAACATTTCACCCCCTCATTACATCCCCGAGCCAGTCCCACCCGGCGCCTCACCCCCGTATAGCCGTGCAAATCCTACAGCGATTCCACACCACAGATTCTCGCAATTTTAAATCTGACATTTTCCACATTGTAAAATTCACTTGCAACCCCTTGGAAAACCCAAAAAAAAAATTAAGTACTTAGAAAACAGTTTTTATTTTAGTTGAAATCCAAAAAAAAAAAGAATCATAATTCCAGGCTAGCGAATGTCATTTGTTATATCTGTCGTCGTCATCATCATTAATGTCGCAGCCGACTCGGGCGCGAAGTTGGCCGAGCATACCAAAACACTGAGCCGAATTGAGCCGAATGCGTGGCACAACGATATTCAAGTAGGCTGTGAAGAACCTTGAGCAATACACACGGCACCACCAACACATGTAAATTCCACACATATCCACATACACATTCAAAAGCCAGGCAACCAACACATGGACACGAAAATAAATGTTTCAGTAATAATAATTAGGCTTGAACATATATAAAATGAAAGAAAAAAAAACGGATTATATAAGTGAGACGGAGAAAGCGAGAGAGGTCTGGCGTCAAAGTTATGGGCTATACGTTCGTCTCTGTTTTGTGCCTGACGAAATGAATTTATTTTCAATTGGACAATGATTAATGTCGCACGAGTTTTCAGTGGCGGCGGAGAAAAAAAAACGATTTCAATATAATGACATTGTTGTCGACGTCATCGATTGAAACATGTAACAGATGTTTGTCATATTTTTTTTTCCAAACATCACTTATTGTTTAGGCATTTATTTGGCTCGTAACTTTCCTAATGAATAAATCATATTAAACATCGTTCCACTAAAAGTTATCATATCTAAACTAATGAACCGATTTTGATGAAATTTGTTACGAAGAAAGTTAAAATTTTGGCTTATGTGTACTTTAGCTGTGGGTGTGCTAAATATGACATGATAACTTTTAGTGGAACGATGTTTAATATGATTTATTCTACGTAAACTGAAATTTGCTTGTTACGAGATTTGAACTCAATACCTACCGGCTTGGAGCGGTCACTTTAACCACTCGGTCACCAGTAGGCCTAGAGGTTTTTTTATAACTTACGTAAGGCACTAAGAAGGAAAGGGTCATATTGACAACTCTGTCTTACTAAGCTAATAATTTATTACTTTGGTAATTTTTTTTATAATTCCGGTCGATTTGAGAGTAAAAAAAACAAATGCTAGACGGTTCTCTAAATTTTGTCCTTTGACACTAATTTCTTTCACTGAAAACACCTTATAACCTTACAAAAAGTTTTGGCTCAAGTGTACTTTAGCACACCCACAATCTGACAACGTTGCATTTTCGACTATTTTTTCAATTTAATTCGCGTTTAAATCAATCCATAATGAATATTTAACCACAAAAGAGAGAATTATACCATAATAGAATTGAAATAACAAAAATATCGCGAATTAAATTAAAAACAAAGTCGAAAATGCCACGTTGTCAGCTTGTGGGTGTGCTAAAGTACACTTGAGCCAAAACTTTTTGTAAGGTTATAAGGAGTTTTCAGTGAAAGAAATTTGTGTCAAAGGACAAAATTTGAAAACCGTCTTGCATTTGTTTTCTTTAATTCTCAAATCGACCGGAATTATAAAAAAAATAACCAAAGTAATAAATTATTAGCCTAGTAAGACAGAGTTGTCAATATGATCCTTTCCTTCTTAGTGCCTTACATAAGTTATAAAAAAACCTCTAGGCCTACTGGTGGCCGAGTGGTTAAGGTGACCGCTTCAAACCGGTAGGTATTTGGGTTAAAGTCTCGTAACAAGCAAATTTCAGTTTACGTAGAATAAATCAAATTAAATATCGTTCTACTAAAAGTTATCATGTCTAGCGTAATGAACCGATTTTGATGAAATTTGATATGAAAAAAATTGGAACTTCTTGTAAAGTTATAGGAGATTCTTAATGAAAGAAATTAGTGTCAACGGGTAAAATTTGGAAACCGTCTTTCATTTGTTTTTTCATTCTCAAGCCGACCGGAATTATAAAAATTTCAAACCGAAATAATAAATTATTAGCCTCCAGTTGGCCGAGTGGTTAAAGTGACCGCTCCAAATCCGGTAGGTATTGGATTCAAATCTCATAACAAACAAATGTCGGTTTATGGAGTTAAATAAGCCCTAGAGTCGCTATAGACATTAGTAGTTAAAAAGCAGCAGTAAATAACTAATGAAAAAAAAAATTATTATACAAAAAATGATTCATAATATAGAGACGAAGTCACGGGTATCAATAAGTACTACATATTTTTTTTTTAAATTCTTCTAACCTTAAAGTGACGTACTAGTACGTACTAATGAAGTACTCTTCTGTACCTATAAAGTGATATTAAGATAAATAGATTTTTCTTTTTATTGTTATTTAGGGGCCGATCAAATATTGTGTAAGCACTATAGGAGGCGGGGGAGGGGGGCCTTGGCTTTGCTTATTTTTAATGATATTGGGGAGGGGGGGTTGATATAGTGATTACGTCAGCAGTAGTTATTTAGCACAGTCAAATCTGGCAACGTTGTATTTTCTACTTTGTTTTTTTATTCCATTCGCGATTTCTTTTGTTAATTCAATTCTTATATGGTTAAATGGTGTAATGCTGTCATGGACTGAAGACTGTTAATAGGAATTAATATGTATAAATATTCAAAATAAGATTTTTCCGCTGACTTTTGTGAATCATCACAAAGCAGTTACGGAGTGATCCACACTATTTGATGACCACTGATGAAGATTGCTTGGCAATCGAAATACGTATCAGGGCAATACGTCACGAATATTTTTATTTGAACTTCTGTTTAAATTTATGTTTATGGTATGATTTTTATATATTATAATATTAAATTATACTACATAAATTGGACCGCAATATATTCTATATATTGTATACACATGTATAAATATGTACTATATCACTAAAGTTTGTTTAAATGAGTCTTATGTGCATTAAAGTCTTCTGTCCCAAGCCTATTTTCTAATTGGTACCAATGTTTACGTAAGCATGAGAGGGGGGAAAAAGCTTTGCTTACTTTTGCTGACAAAGGGGTGAGTGGGGTAAATAATTGTACTAAATCTGCACACGTAATACTTAAACGACCCCTTACCGTGGCTATTTAACAACTGAAGTCAAATGCAGTGTTGCCAACTCTCAAAAATTTATTTCCCTAAAGCCTCAATCAAAAACCTCTAAAATCCCCATAATTACTAGGAATTCCCCTAAAAAAATGTAATATTTATTAAGTAAATAATTAAATATTATTACATATTTTTTTTTTTTGCTTTTGGCATTGTAACCATACGTAGCAATCAACGAACGATCAGTTTTAAACGATCAGGTCTAACGTTTACATTATTCAAACTAAATAATTATTTTAAACTTACAATAACAATTAGAAATTCAACGATCAGCTGTTACGACTTATATATAGCCATATGCATCAGCACCATCTAGCGACCATTAATAGTATCATTTGATCAATTCAAATTTTTTCATAAACTTTTATTGAATACAAGTATGGAGTATGGAGAGTAGTGCAATTAAAAAAAAAACACATTAAAATTTTATCCTCAAAAAATTCTCCCTAAAAAACTCCCTGTATAGATTTTTCCCACTAAATTTAGGGGGAAAACCCCCATGTTGGCATCACTGATAAAATGTGCTCGAATCGAGGATCGAACCCAACACCTACCGGTTTTGGAGCGGTCACTTTAACCACTCGGCCACCAGTAGGCCTAGAGTTTTTTATAACTTACGTAAAGTCCTAAGAAGGAGGGATCATATTGACGACTCTGTCTTACTATAATATCAAAATAGCAAGAAAAAAGAACAAAAACTTTCAAGTATAACACAAACTCCATTCAAAAATGATGGGAAAACATCAAGCACGCCACTGAATTCCGACATGTTTGCTTTTTTTTTGTGCACTTTACGCTTTTGTTCACTTTGTAATCTCAAAGCACACATTGATAATAATCGCTCAAGTGACAATGCGGCTGTTGAAAAATTAATATTCTAACCTAAAAAAAAAAATCTTTGCCAAATCGTAGATCATTATAAAAAGATATATTCAACATTGATTGGAAATAAGTTTTTGAGTCGGAAAATCCGGTGCGGAGCATCATGTGGTACGAGCTTTATCAAATGTCTTTTCCACACGTGGAAAGCTCATAAAGCTCATTTCCTAATCCCCCGGTTTTCGTATATATATACGTAGCATATACATAGATATACCCACGCGACATCTGTGTACAGACAAATCAATAATTTTGTTCAACCGCCTACGAGAAATGCGCAGTATCACACCGCACACGCAACTCGAAGGGCTCGTGGCGGCCCTTTGCACACCCTTACCCCCCCCCCCCCTAACATCACATCCCCATTCCATAATTCCGGCTATATATATACAAAAAGGATAGAATCTCACAGGAACGAAAACCACAACAATTGCCGATCCAATAACCAAAAACAAAGACACTACAATCATCCCTTAATTAACCAACATCCCCTTTGAAATTCCATCAATAGTTTTTTGTCATCAAATCCCTCCTCTTGTTGACGCGATAAATGCGTCTTCAAACCGATAAATATAATTTAGATTAATTTGAAATGCAACCCACGCGGGAATAGAGGGAGACAACAACGTGGCAGGTTGGTGGCACCCACCTGTTGCCCACCGTTTAAGGATGAAAAACGGGAGTGACGGGAACAAAACGCGACGCCAACGACCCCTGAAAGGATGTCGACCAGACTGTAAAATCAGTGCAACGAATCATTTCAACAACAAATTAAAGCAAAAAGAAAAAGAAAGAAAGACAAAAACAAATGAAGAACTACGAGCGCAATTGTTTTCGTTTTTAAAATGGAAGAAATATGGAAAGAATGACATGAAGAAAATGATAAATTAATATATTTGGCCTTATAGGTAGTTAATCTATTGTATATTAAATAATTAGGGACAGAATTTTTATATTTATATGGTGACATTTATCTTCCAGATAAAGTTTTATTAGGTGTACCGGAAAAAAATGTCGTTTTTAAACCAATAGTCATTCAATTGACATTTATCTACTTATAAGTTATTTCAAAGTGGTACTAAAGAGATTTTATGATTGGATTAGAGTAATTTATCAAATTAGTAAAATTTCAAAATATTTTTTATTCCGAAATCTATATTAAAATAGTAGGACCAGAAACCTGAAATAATTCAGTATTGTATACTAATCGAGTTTCACAGGATAGCAATGCAAAGTTGTTACTTAAAATCATTTTCAATGTTTATCTAAGTGCATTAGAAGTCCATTAATGCCAAATGAGATTTTTTAAGTTCAAATTCGATAACTTTCATTTCTTCAACTGGTACCAACGAAATATGACAAAAAAATTAACCAATAAAAAGGTAAGTAGGGGAAATGGTGCCAAATGTATGCCAGAAAGTCGGAGAACTGTCAAATAATTCCAATCAATCTTAATTGATCGGCCAAATACTCAAAAAAGTCCAAAAAATGTTAACAGATGAAATTCTTTGCTGCAAAATGGGTAACGCAAGACTCCTCTGCGGAAGAAAAGCCCTGGAAAAAACTAATAAATTAAGAGGGGGGGTTATACTACTGTACCCATTATAATCGTCCAAAGATATTCTATCGGATTTCTATTTATTTCAATCGTTACCACATTTACTAAGTGGTAAAAAAATTAACATCTAAAATGATTTTTTGATATTTTTCTTGCTAATCTCAATTGATTTTTACTAATATGGCGTTAAAAATTTCCATACTAGATGTCAAAACATTGATACTATTAAAGCTGATTATATCATTGATTTAAACTCAATAGTTGTAACAAAATTTTGTATTTTAATTGTATATTGAAAAAAACGACATTTCTTTCCGGTACCCGCTTATATTTGAAAGATAAAGAAAACATGCATATTTTCACCTAACAATAAAGATATTTACAGGATTTATCAAACAGATAAGTTTTATCTATTGAAAAGCTATATTAAGAATATAGTCAATACCTATTCAGGAATTAAAATATCGGTCGTAAGTAACTAGATAAGTTACCAAGAAATTGTAAACTTCTTACATATCTATCTTATGATGTTCAGGTGTTTTTGCACAAAATTTATAAATAAAACAAATGACATTTAAATTCAAGACCCTTTGTATCCTAAATTTAGTGGTCCACTTGTTGATTTGAAAAATTATTCATATTAGCAATGTTAAGAAACTTGGTTCAAATCACAAGATGGCCATGAAATTAAAATTTTGATTTGAAACAATGACAATGATTTTAACAGTGAAAACAATGAAAATAACACAATTATTTTCATTGTTAACAATATTGAAAATAAAACAAATAAAAAATTATTAATCATTATTGAGCCGATCGTCGACCTGTAAAGTTATTGTACCAAGTTTCTCAAAAGTAAAGTTATTTTACCAAATTTACCACAAAGAATCACTCAAGTGATCGAAACACTCAAGTGAGATTAAATTTTTGCTTGAGAAAATAATCAAGCAATATGAACGTTTTTCCTTCGCAATTTTGATGAATTTTTATAAATTTTTATTACTCCAGGCTCTAAATATTTATAATTTTTTTTAACCAAAATGAAAAAAAATGACCTGTAGATATAACAATAAGCACATTTTACGTTTCTTCCTTTAAATGTGGTAGATACCTATTGTATATTAAAACATTTATGGGAACTAAATGGATAAATTTCTATTTATTAAAGTTAGTTTACCTGGTAATTATTTGACACTTGTTGCATTAGAAAGATGTTTATATTTTTTTCGAAATAAAAACATATAGGTAAATAATTCATGTGATAGTTTTTAATTTAATTATAAGATAATAAATCTATTAAAAGAAGTTACTACAATGTCCGCTTTACGATTTAATGTAAGGGGTAGTTGTAAATTGGATTTTTGTGTATTAGTTTACCCTAAGATTTGATATGGAGCGCCGCGGAATAATTCAAATACATTAAGACATTGTTTCTTAACCTGGGGTTCCGCGGCCCCATTTGAAAAAGTTTGTTTTTTTAATTTAATGAAGCAATACTAAAATATAACATTGTCCGAAAATTGCACTTTTTTTCACTCAGGGGTCCTTGGCATTATTCTTGATTTCCTTGGGGGCCCGCGGCTGAAAAAGGTTAGGAACCGCTGCATTAAGGGCGTCGGAAACCGAAAAAGTTTAGGAACCCCTGCTATAGATATTTCGAGCAAATTTCTGACCTATCGAAGCCATTGGTGAATAAATCCTTAAGAATTGATGAGTTTTGGTAAACAAATGAATGGCCGGAAAATATCTAACAATACAATTTTGTGTTGTAAATTTCTACCAGGATACTTCCTGTTATAATTTACTATTAGGTAGGGTAGAGTGGGGCTTAAAGGTCCGCGGGTATAAAGGTCCACCATGAGTATCTAAAATACTAGTGGCATATTGCTCTATTTAACTATAATGGTAGGGATGAGGAAGTGTAAGAACCATTTCGAGGCCATCCTGGCAGTTAAGCTACATCACTGATAGATTTACAACGCCATCTCGATATTTTTACGAAAGTAAATTTTTTAATTATTATTCTTTTCGGTTTCCAGTAGTAATATTACTTTGACTAGACTGAAACGTAATTTAATAGTACATGAGATTTGGTGGTATTTCAGGATTTATTATTAGTTTTTAGCTAATTTACACAGTAAACTAGTTATAACCTAGAAAAAACATTTGAACGTAATTGGGGTAAAAAGGTCCACGTGGACCTTTTCCTTACCCAACCACGTGAATGCTGGATTCAACGCCATCTTTGCAAGCAATGGACCCATGAAAATTGTATTTCTAACCGAGGGTTCTTTACTTCGATTGTTATAATTGTGATTCGGGAAACAATAAATTTGATTAACTTAAGATAAAGGTATAAAAAAATATTACTTATGGTTACAATTAAGGTCAATATTATTATAAAGAAAGAAGAGTTTTATGTTATGTCTGAAATGACTGTAATAAAATTTTCCAAATGAAAATCCAGAAATATTTCATTGATTCAAATACTGTTATTAATTCATAACACCTGCCAGATACTTAAAAATAAATGTAGGACCTATTTGCCCCTTAGCCGTTCCTTTTTGCCCCTACTAAGGTGCAAAAAGAGACAGACGACAAGGTCTAGAAAAAATGTAAAATGACAAACTTCTTTAAAGATGATTCCATTAAAAATTAAATTAAAAATGGCCAGATATTTGCTTGTTTGGTTAGCAGTATACGTTTCAAATTAATAGGGTTGGTTTTCCCAATATAATACGAAATAGTAAAATTGGACCTTTGAACCCCATCCTACCCTACTGTAAATATTAAACATTAATATCTTAAACATCAAATCACTGAAATCTTTTTTTTTAATTTTAATCCACAATATTTGTTTTTATGAAAAAATATTAAAAGTTGACCACCAATTCTTGTAAAAGCCAATCTCTAACGCAAATGACCATCGCTTTTATCTTGTATTCCGATACTTCATTTTAAAGGACATGCATAATTATCTTTTTTATTTTAAGTAGATAATTTTTTATGAAAATTAAGAGAGCAAAAATATTATTCCTAATATGTCATGATAATATTTTTTTTAATATTTCTTCAAAGGAAAATTAAATCTACTATAATTAGGTACCTATTAAATCACAACATTTAGATACATTATGTGGTTGTATTCTTACTACTTCTATTGTAAAAAAACCATAAAATTTTAAGGATTTTTTTTCATAAAAACCAATCCGTAGATTTTTAATATCCCCTGGATATAGATAACTATATAAATAGTACAAAACCAAAACACTAAAGTCGAAAGTTTCCCATATAAAATTGCAAATCCCATTTAAAAAAACAACTTTTGAAGAATTAAAATTTGTTCATTTAGATACTCAACCCTTTCGTAATTAATTTCTTAATTCACCCGCATGAAAAATTAAAAAACACGGAAATTTGATCCAAACCATCGTCACTGAACTGGGCCGAATATCGGCCGATTTTGTCATTAAAATTCCTCGAATTTCGAAAAAATATTTATAAAGGGATGCCAATGATAGATATTTGTATTGTATATAGAAGTTTACGAGTAAACCATATCGTCTCACCATTTTAAGATAACATCTTTGATATTTTATCCATCCAAAAACCGTATTAAGAAGATACAAACTTGATTATAAAACAACACCAAAAAAAAAAAAAAAAAAAAATTAGGTATTATCATAAATTAAAAAACAAGATTTTTTTCTAATTAGCATTTTCCTTACGAAGCCACAATTAATATAATGTAAAAAAAATAGTTTCAAGTTTCTAGAATTTTGCATTAGAGAAGTAGAGAAAGTTTTGATTTATTTATCCACCTGTTATTATTATGGAAATTAAATGGAAATTTTATATGATTAATTATTATACTATATTGTTTGGACAGTTTACGCGCGTTTATATCTCCGAATAAAATATCCTCCGATTAGATATCTCGGAACATTATTATTCTAGTTGTTTTCTTAAAAATGGCGCACTTCATTTCTATTGGCGAATTAAAAACAAAATCGCGGATTCTTCCTTCTTGAAAATATAGCTCAAAGAAGTATATGGTTTGATATATATTTATTTGTTAATACAATGTATAAAATATATTGTGGGAAATGTTAAGGTAATATAAAAAAAGGTATTCCAATCTTACAATACATTATGGGAAATGTATCAAAAGGTGGCGCCGCCACAAGTGTATTTAGAATACTATCTAACCAAAACTAAAGTTTTTTGCTAATATCCAAAGTAAGTACTTAAAACACTTTTTTAGGGGCGCCACATCTTGAAACATTTCCCATAATGCATTGCAGAATTGGAATACCTTCTTTTATATTATCTTAAGCAGGCCATTCACGCTCTGACTTGCAATCCAACTATTCGGACTACTAGTTAGATCGCCTAAATGATCCAACTTTGAACAACACCATTTACGGCCCGACTTTAGATCCGACTTCAAAAGTTGGACTGTAAGTCGGAGCGTAAATGGCCTGGTTTAGAAAATGTGTCAACATGTGGCGCCGCCACAAGAGTGTCTGTAGTACTTACTTATGTTACCATAGTTACCTTTGAGGAAGTGCATAATTTCGATTTCAATTAGTCCTGCAAATCAATAATGGCGGCACTACAATTTGATACACTCCTCTTTATGGATTGCAACAAGTGTGGATGGGGGGGGCACGTACCCCCCCAGGGTATTTTTGTGTACTGTGGAGATTCCATCACAGTACATACTTAGAAGCAAATCAAATTATTAGAGTTGTTAAAATATATGAATAAAATAACAGAAAGAACATTAGTGAAACTTTTGTCTATTTCTGGCTGGAATTCGGAATTTTTTTCATGATCCCTTTCACGCTCTTGCAAATGAAAGATGATATTGTGCCCCTACCCCTCCCCTAAAAAAATCCTGAATTCGCTCTTGGATTGCAAGATGCTTTTTACAATCTTAGTGATCTTAGCGTTCTGAATACTTGCGCTTCTAGTGACAAAAAATCGAACTATGATCTGGGTTTGTTATTGTGTACATGAATATCGTGAAACTCCTATATTGTGGACTTCTTGTATCTATGCTCCGTGTTTCATCTCCTTATAATTGGAAATTCATAAAAAGCAAATATTATGATAGCAATAAGATTTCCAACCTACAACAATTTTTCTATGATAATATCCAATTTTAATGATATAATTAAAATATGTAAAATTCAGTTTGGGATTTGTGGAAAGGAGCGAAGCTCCCTAGTTTAAAATAGGTTAATGTATAACAATATTTGTCCTATGACTCAAATTCTTCTCTATTACGACGCGTTTCAACAGTTTTTGACTGACATCATCATTTGAGTCATAGGACATATCAGGGGAGTCTAACTCTTATGGCAGACTTGGTTCCCGAAATCTCATACTTAGCTCGGCCAAATATAGATGGCGTGGCAAGCATTTATAGTTTTAAATAGCGCAGACCTAGGGTAAAGAACAGAAGGTTGGTAAAAGTAAAGCTATTGGTAGTTGGTAGAAAAATGTAAAATTTAAACTTATAATTATTACTATTTCTAAAATCATTGTCCAGTTTTCTGTAGTGATCATATTTCGTTTTAAGCAATTTAAATTTTTCAATACTTAATAATGTTATGTTTTGTATTTCAATTTTTGTAAATAAAATTAATTTTCAATCAAATTTTCATTTTTCTATATAAAATATTTCAGGAATAAATTAAATTTGAAAATGGCGCTCAAATCCAAACTGATTAAAAGAAGATATCGTTATTATCGGCTGTGCTACTAAACTAGCGCCATCGGGACTTGGCCGCAAGAAATAGACCTTTTGGAGGAACAAAAAATTAACATTGAGTTAGCCTCTCGTGGGACATATATTACTATCCATTAATATATTAATTGTGACTCGGAAATAAATAAAATACTTATCAATTTAAAATAGGAATTATAAGCCTTAACTTCCTTAAATCCTTCAACGAAAAACAAATAGGCGAAAAACAAATGTTTTCTTTGTTAAATTTGGAAGTCGCAAGCTTTTGTTTCGGCACATGCGCAAAGTCATAAAATTTTCAAGCATTCAAAAAGCAAATATATTTATTTTGAAAGAAAGTAAACAAATATTTTCCGTTTTAAATAGGTGAAAAATCGAACATTAAAGTGCAAATTTATCGCCAAGATAACCTCATAAATTTAAAATTATACATAAACATTAACGATTAGACACTTTTATGACTACGCGAAAAACTTTCTTCTTTCTTTTTTCCCTCGAAACAGCCTCGGTTTATTTTCCTTTTCTCACCAAACGTAAATAAAATACAAGCTATATACTCGGGCGATATAAAAATATTCAAGTCATACACAAATGCGGCTACATATACAATAATAAATTTTATGTTTAAAAGTGCAACAAATCTAAACTAGGTTAGATTATTTGTCGCAAATAAAATCTGCAATTGCAATTATTGCAACTGCAATCGGTGACTATCCGTAGGAGATACCTATATGTTTAGTGGTTAGATAATGTTGGCGAAGAAATGTCGTATACAAAACTTGTTGGACGACTTTTCCTCGGTATCTGGCCAAAAGTATATGGCTACCAATATAACGTAACGACATCGTCATCGTTCGATTCGACTTGTAATCGCAATCTAGATCTCATCATTCGCCAACCAGACATTCTACAAGATAAATCGCACACTACCGTCAATCAATTCATCGATGATTTCGATGAAACCACGCTGACCAGGAAAGGCAGATTTCTTTTTTGCCAACAGTTTCTCTAATCAATCAATTTTTTGCTATTGAAACCTACATTCACGGCAATGTTAGCACTCCGATCACAAAGTGTTATATTTCCTTAACAAACCTAAACGAAACTCTTCACACTTCAAAAAATATGTGTAGGGGAGTCTGGGTACAAAAGTAACGGCGGGTCGAAAGTAACAAATGCTTTCTAGGTTTATCCAATGGACAAACATCGTTTTGCTGCCATCAGGTGATAGCCTAGAGCACCCCCCTCAATCACATTTAGTCGACGCGTGCGCAGTGCCTTGTTAGGTTATATAATAGTACGTAATGTGTTTTAACGAGCCAAAAATAATTAACCAATTATAAGAGAATATTACCAAAATTTAAAAAGAATGGTTGGCTTAGTAATTATCACTAAATAATTTAAGATAATTTTCAAAATCCCAACGGTTTTTGTTTTAAAACGAATTAACGATACTGTCTTACAACTGCGAATCAATCAGGATCATATATAATCAATAGATTCTTAGAATTAAGGTAATATATAAGAAAGTATTCCAATTCTGAAATGCATGATGGGAATTGTATCAAGATGTGGCGCCACCACAAGTGTGTCTAGAGTACTAATTTTAACTGTTATCATAAAAGTAAACATATTAACCTGTTGATGGTCAAGGGATCTAGGTGACCGCTCCAAAACTATTGGGTAAATGGTTAAATGGGTAATTGGGTAATGGGTTCGATCCTTGTATCGTGCAAATTTTCAATATTTCTCGATAACGGATTTAATTAACGCTAGAGTCGCTAAAGGACCATAGTAGTTATAAAGCGACGGTAAATAATAATTCAAAAAAAAAGGTATATAGTTTCGGTTACCTAGTATTTCAGAAACATTTTTAGTAGGCCATGAGTGTTCTGACTCCTTTCCGATTAAATCGGGAGTACCTCAAGGTAGTACCTCAACTATACTTATTATATACCTCGGATCTGCCTACCATAGATAACACCTTGACGGGGACATTCGCGGACGATACGGTGATTATGGCTACTCGCGAGGACGCCGTAATTGCCTATCAGTACCTCCAGCACCATTTAAACCTACTAGGCACTTGGGCTGAAAAATGGAAAATCACTATCAATAAGTCCAAATCAGTCCAAGTGACCTTCACTGTTCAGGAAAGGAACGGGCCCCCCGGTCAATCTGGACTCAACTGAGATCCCATCGTCCGACACCGTCAAATACCTTGGTGTTCATCTGGACAGGAGGCTGACCTGGAAATCTCACATCATCCAAAAACAAAAATACATCAACAAGAGGTTCAAACAGTTATACTGGCTGTTGGGTAGGGGCTCTAAACTTCCCCTTGACGATCAACTACTCATATACAAAGCAGTAATAGTGCCAATCTGGTCGTACGGTATTGAGCTGTGGGGCTCTGCCAGCAAGTCAAGTATTAAATTAATCGAGGCTACCTGATCACAAAGATCCTGAGACAGTTGGCAGATGCTCCATGGTATGTCACAAATGAGACTCTCCGAAGAGACTTACACATCTCATCAGCCACCAACTCCATTACCGTACGTACCACCAACCATTTTGGAAAGTTGAGTCAACACTCAGATCCCCTGATTCCGCCACTTTTGGAGCACCAAAATGAAAGAAGGCTAAAAAGAAAAGTACCTAGTGATCAAGTAGTGGAATAGGGAGATTCCTCCACTGGGAGTGATCTCCATCACGTCAGCTCCGGCCATCAAATAGGATTATAGGATCTAGATCCTGATGGCCGATTTATATACAAAAAAAAAATAAAATTAATAAAGAAACATTTTTGGCGGCGCTATATCTTGACACATTTCCCATCATTGAAATACCTTCTTATATATTACCTTACCCTTAACCATCTAAGTGTCCTAAACAAAAGGCATACTTTAGGCGCCTTTTTATTTCATTTTAATTAAGAAAAAATCGTATTTTTAATCGCTTAGTATATTAATATATTATTGAAATAACTTGTACTCTGGCGCCCTAAAAATTCCCTTAATCTTTAGGTGTCAAAATAGCAAGCGCATGCCTATAATCAGAGGCGTACCGAAATATTTAGAATGTTCGATAATTTAACGATTATAAACAAATAAGAATCGTTGACTTATCAGTGTTTTTTTCTGTACTAGGCCGCCTCTGCTTCGAAACATAGGTACTTGAAATCCTAAGTGCGATTTTGCATGACAATGCACCCTTTCGTGAGTATAGTGAAGCATTATTCCTATGTTTTTCCAGTACAAAGGACGTATGTATGAAAAGGCTTGAAAAAGGCAAAGGGGATGAGAAAACTTGAATTTCAACCCCGCAATTTTTTGTTTAGAAAAAGAAATTTCAAGTACAAAAATTAATTAAAAACCTCCATTTTCTTTAATCTTGCATAAGTATTGAGGAAGAAGTATTACGTATGGATATTACGAAATAAAGATTTGCTAAATTTTTCGTAGAGGTGTTAAGATAAAGTGTTTATATCTTGTTTGATAACCATACATTTACCGTGATCTTAATGAACTTTTAAAAAAAAGGCCAATCTATCTCTTTTTATCCGTATTACTAACGTAAAAAGGATACAACTCTCTTTTTATTAATTTTTTTTATGATTTTAATTCTCCAATAGAAAGTCCCAAACAATCGAAAAATGGACACAGATGGCGCCACTTATTAAACCTAATTTTACCTTTGGAAGTTTAAAATCGATTTTAATCAAAACATTTTAAAAAATCGGCCTAAATCACCTAAGTAGCCATTACGTCTGTCCATATATACCTTCTTAAAGATTAGAAATTTTAAATATTTGAATATTTAATTTAATTAACATATTAATGTCGTCTTTTTTGTTTTTTTTTTTTTTACTTCTCACAACGGAGATCAAAATTATTTTCTTATTCCCTCACTCACGCACATGTCTCATTTAGCTAATCTATTTTTTGTGTGTCTCCAACAAATAAACGGAGTAGGTACGGACGAAACAAAAAACGGCGAAAAAAAAAAACACTCACGAAATGACAGTCATTTTTCTTCAAATTTAAGGAACCGACAGACCGGTTATTAATAGAAATTGGGAACCCACCTTAAGTTTTCGGAGAGACAAAATATGGTTTTTAATGACTAAAATAGCTCATAGACTACATTAGCTTATGCTAAGTTGATGTTCGCAGAGATATACTTAATTAGTATAATTGGTTGAATATAATTGTTCAACTATAAACCTGAGTATGGGACAATTTGTTGTAACTTCGGCCTATTCGGTGATTTTTTTTCTTCTTTGAACCGCAAATATATCGTTAAATTTGTTGATCTATATCTAAATGAAATTATAGTTTCAATTTATTACATATGCACCACGCAAAAACTACTGAAATTTAAAAGTTTGATATTGGATAAAAGAAAAGTAATTTATAATTCCTTGGTTATTTTGTCTGAAATCGATTGACTAATTTAAATATGTAATAGTTTTTAGACTTGTAAAGAATTAGTAATCAGCGCCAATCTAAGACTTAACTTTGAAAAAAGGAATAAATTTAAGGAAGTTAAATCGACAAATATTCAAGGAAAATCTCCTAAAAACATATACTTATATATCTTCTATTAAGGTATAGTCACCAAATTTCGTCCCCAAGCTTAATTTCGCCCCCGTGGGTATCTTTTTTTCTAAATAACGCCATCTAGTTTTTATAATTTGAATTTAAAGTCAGTTAAGTCAAACAACCATTTCAAATGTTTAGCGGTGAAATGTTGGGTCTGTGTCAAGATATTGAAAAAAATAAAAAACTTGTCAAGGTAAGTTTTTGATTGAAATACTATCGATAAGGTTTAAATGGTGATGCTCTTGAATTATTTAAACGAAATTTTGCCAAAATTTGATGTTATCGCTTAAAATTAAATCGATTATATTTTCATTTAGGTTATGACATGCGTTTTTGGTTGAATACAAATTGTCAACACAACTGGCAAATTCCTAATATCGTCCCCTTACATAAGCCTAATATCGCCCCCGGGACAATATTGAAATTACTTCGTTATTCGACAGTTGTATTTTTTCAACAATCATTTTTTCAATAAAATATTTAGTGTGGACGAAACAGGGATCAGCACCATGATAAAATGGGAGAAAAGTGGATAGGATGCACAAAATGTTTCCAATGGATGCATGAGGATTGTGTTGAAAATCCAGGGCCTAACTTTATCTGTTCATTTGCTTAGAGAATTAAAATTACTTAAAGTTTAAACTATAGGTACATCAATGATTAATAAGTCTGACTAGAAATTGTTATTATTATGATTATACTAATAATTATATATTGTTAAAAATATAGTTTATGTTTATGTAAGTCCTGATTATTGTGATCTCAATATAGTCCCCGGGATGTAATTAGGTGCCCAAAAAATTATTTTCAGAATGTCTACTTTTTTGTAAAGAATATTTTTGTATAAATAATAAAGAATTTAACAGATTTTTTTTTATTTAAAATAATAAAGAAATGTTATTACTAAACTTTGACGTTATATTGATTACTTTAATCGCAACATTTTTTTCAAAATTTAAGGCGTTAAAATACAGCAGCGAATCTACTGAGTTATATTGTGCTGGTGGAAAAATAAAATTACCATAATTGTTCATACCACTAGATCCATTATTATCCTTAGTTTATGGGATAGGTAATGATTCTAAAAACTCCTTGGCCAATATTCAAAGATATAAAGTTGTTTTCGAATGACGTCATTTGGTGCATAAGACAAATATTATGTTTAAGGAAGTATTGAAGAAAACAGGAATATTCCCAGTAAGTTTCCAGTCCCTGAATAATAGCGACCTTAGGATCGAATTGGCCAAAAGAATAATATAATTTCAAGGGATACAAAATATTCAATAATAAAAATATGTTTAAAAATATCTATGTATGTCTTTAAACTCATGAATAGGTGAAAATTTAAAGATTTTTTGTATGTATATGAGTTTTAACGTGTTTAATTTTTTATAGGTGTAAATCAAAATAAGTACAATAAAATGTTTAATAATTTTATTGTTAATAATTAATGTTATTGTTAGTAATGTAATAAGTAAAAATGTAGCAATATTACCGATATCAATTAATTTTCGCAATTCAATTTTAGGTGGTACAAAGTTCACCGGGTCCACTGATATTTTATAAAGAAAAATATTTGCATATAATATAATCAAATAGGTACATATCAATTGTAATGCAGGCAATTTATAAAATGCATTATTTTTTTTAATGTATTTAATAATATAACCATACACAAAAGAATTTAATGAAACCATGAAATGAATTTGAAATTTGGATTGTTTGTAAAAACATTAAAAATATTATTAAATTGTATAATATATATACGAAAAATTCAAGTATATGCTCAACTATTGATATGAAATAACATAGTACAAGCTTGAAGGCCAAAATAAGAGAATGGCAGCTTTAAATATGTCGTTTAAGGAATTTGAAACCAGTTTGAGGTTTTTATTATTTGTTGTTAATTATAAATACATTAACACCTTTCTTCGATTCCATAAATTACACCTTTGAATCTATACCTTTTTCTCATTGTTATATTATTTGTTATTGCCAGCTGAGCTCAGGTAAAATTCTTTTCAATTTCACACCTGTTTGGAATTTATCCGGTTTTGCTCACAATATTGATCAATGATCAATATTGTGAGCAAATATGTTTCGCCACTTTCGCAGCTTCTTCAGGTACTACAAACACACAGTATCAATATTGCATAATTAATACAATAAATACACTAAAACACAAAATACCTCAATTACAAACATCAAATTTTGAAATCCATGGAAAATAATCTTTCTCATAATAATTCAATAAATTTAAAATAAATAATATGAATTATTATGAGAAAGATTATTTTCCATTGATTTAAAAATTTGATGTTTGTTATTGAGGTATTTTGTGTTTAAGTGTATTTAATGTATTAATTATGTAATATTGATACTGTCTGTTTGTAGTACCTGAAGAAGCTACGAAAGTGGCGAAACGTAGTACAAAAAATTTAATAAAAACATCAAATATTAAACACTATCCAGAAAATAAGAATCATTAATGCATAATAAAACCATGGATAAGAATACCAACAATGGTAATTTTTAATATATTGATTTTTTGGACTAAAGCCTTAAAAGTAGCCTTAAAAAAGGTGCGAAGTTACGTAAGAAGTTATACTTCTTTGTAAAAGTTTTTCGAGGAATAAGTTTCAACCATTCTTCCACAATAACTACAGTTCCTAACGGAATTTGCACGGATACTAGTTGTTACCCGTAAAAAATATTCACAGCCAACACTGATACAACTGACAAATTTAATTAAATCTTATATAGTCGGAACATAGATTAAGTCTTAAAAAATCACATGTGATGTTTAGGGGATGGGGTCGAGCAAAATCTCACGAAATCTTACCAAGGGGGGAGGGCGGGTCGTAAAATGGCTAAAATTGTCTCACGTAATTAATGGATACCTCCTAATACCATACTCATATCAGTAATATATTAAATTACTCCAAATACGTATTTTGATTGCTAATGGAGAAGCTGATTAGAGAATCTTGGTAAGCTTTTAAGCAGGGCATTCACGCTCCGACTTGCAGTCCAACTAGTCGGATTAGTTGGATCGCATAAATCGGCGGTTTCTAACCTTTTTCAGCCGCGGACCCCCAAGGAAATCAAGCATAATGCCAAGGCCTCCTGAGTGAAAAAAAGGTGCAATTTTCGGACAATATTATATTTTAGTGTTCCTTCAGTAAATTATCGCGGATCCCCAAGGGTCCGCGGACCACAGGTTAGGAAACAATGGTTTAAATGATCCTATAGACATCCAATTTCCAACAACACCATTCATGATTAGATCCAACTTCGAAAGTCGGACCACTAGTTGGACAGTAAGTCGGAGCGTGAATGGCCTCCTTCAGTAGTTATTGAGTAATGAAGTATGAAAATCTTTTGATATAACAATGCAAATTTTATGTTACGGGGATATTAGCATGAGGGTCAAGCTCTTATGGAAGACTTGGCTCCCAAAAATTAATAGTTGGGGCGTCAAATGCAGATGGCGCGGTAAGCAATATTTCAAGTTTTAAGGGACTTTTAGCTAGGGTAAAGTGTAAAGTTGGTAGAAGTGTTGAAGTTTATATCTATTGTATTTATTTATTTACGAGCTAATACCCACTTTTTTATGGGACAAAAATATGATTTAAATTCAAACTTTGAATCTATTTTCTTAAGTAAAATAAATTTGTTTCAGCAAGGATTCGACGATTTTTCTAGGCAGTCACAATTCATAGCGATAGAAAAGGACAATTTTCAGGACGCCATTGACGCTATTAAGTAAATATACTTTAGCATGTCTGTAGTTAACGTTAATTAAATTTTGGCGCATAAAATTCTAAAAGTGGTTAAAAGTAGTTATCGTTCTTATCGGCTATGCTACACTAGCGCCCTCAGTAAATGACGCCCGGAAGATAGCCATTTGAAGGAACACAAAATTAACATTGAGCTAGAGCCTCCCCTGGATATTAGGACACTTCCGGCGTCACGATTTGACGACGGATTTTTATAGATCTCGACAAAATAAAACGAAAATGAAGGATAAAAATTGTCGCTATCTCGCTTAGTTTATGAGATATCGATATTTAAAAATTGAAATCCGTCGTCAAATCGTGGTCCCGGAAGAATCGTAGTTTTGCCATTGTTGCTGACATAAATTCCGGGACTTTCATCTATAGTCTACTAAATTAATTCAACGTGCAGATGTTTCTAAACATATTATGTTTATTTGAGAAAACATCTTTTCCAATTTAAATACTGAAGATTGCAAAAAAATAAAAATTATTTTCTATTCTTCTATTCCTATTCTATATTAATTCAACTAAGAAGATAAGTTTCGTTTATAGGTTTCTTTTTAAAAAAATTCCCCGTTTTTTTATTCCCATTTTGATTTAAATCATCGCGGATAAGATTGCATCAATTAGAAACCTCAATTACCGATAAATCTTTAATGATACAACTGATAAATCACTTACAATTTAACAATCCGGAACTATAAAGATGATCTCGTCACATTATTTCCATTCTCAGCTCCATAGAAAAACATTCACCAAACAAAAAATTCACTTTAAAACTAAACTTCCACAAAAATTCATTACACAAAAAGTCTTAAAAAAATGCATTTTAACTGATAAACGCAATCGTATGGCTGCCGTCATTCAATGACCTTCATGGCCCAATCACTATTCGGCGAAATTTCCGTTGAAAATACGCGAAAATTACGTCAAACACATGTCAACATTTACGAAAAACTATTTTCCAAATGAAAAACTACAATTACGACCGGTTTTTCACGAGTTTTCATCAATTTTTGACATGATAATTAACGCGTCACGTCAACGATGCACCGAATCGTAATTTTGTTTTTCATTTGTTTTTCAAGTCAAAAAAAACGATTGGCAACGCAGTGAGAAAAAAAAGTCACTAGGAAAGTTACCAAAAAATTTCAAATGTCAAATTCAATGCGCGAAAATATGACAGATTTGAATATTGCTATGGGTTTGGGTTTTGAATATTTCAAATGAAGTTTTGTTGATGTTATTATTGATAAATGTTTAAAAAATTTGTGGAATTCAATTGATTTAATTGTTGTGTAATATATTTTATGGATAATTAGTTGAATTTGTTTTTAATTGTATTGATTTTAGAATATGGATTTCCAAGAAATTATTGGTTACACTTGACATTTTGATGCCAAAGATAATACACTTATAAAATGAAAATCGCAATTTTCCGACTACTTTTGTCGATAGATATGTTGGATAATTCGGTATTTGGATCAAATTCAATCAATCACTATCGATTACCATCACCGATCAATACATTTTCTTATGCAAAATCAATCGTTATTACAACCTATTTCCAATTTAATTCGTAAATGTACTGTATACAAATTATTACTTACGACTTCGTCGCCGTGTAAATCACTTATCTCAGCGGTTCCTAGCCTTTTTCAGTCGCGGACCCCCAAGGAAATCAAGCATATTGCCAAAGATCCCTGAGTGAAAAAAAGGTGCAATTTTTGGACAATATTTATATTTTAGTATTCCTTCATTAAATTAAAAAACAAACTTTTTCAAATGGGACCGCGGACCCCTGGGGGTCCACAGGTTAGGAAACAATGACATATATCATTGTTGCGGTTTAGCGTAAAGAATGTTTCGAGATTTGCGCATTTTATATTGCTTTACTTTATATTGCTATAAAATGAACTAAGAATTAAAACTTTTGGTCACTAGAAAATTTATTTAATCCATCTTTTTTAGGTATCATAAATAAGTGAGGAGGAAAAAAATTGCGATTTACATACAAGAAATGAATCGCACATTCATTTATGTATGAGGTAAAGTTTCATTATGCATTATCATGTTTCACAACCATAAATAAATAGATAAGTTCAGTGATGAGCGATAAGGGCGCTACTGGCTTTTGCCTGAAAAGGTTGAGTTCGTGATTAAATTACAAATTTAAATCGATATTACCTGCACCTATATAGCATAATATATGGTATATTCATATAGATATAGGTATACCTGCAAAAAGTAAGTAAACGAGTCACTTTCGTTGAAGTCGGACTGCAATTTTAATGCGCTTTTTTCTTTGGCCGGGAACAAAAAACGAACTACAGTGCAACCACGGATTAGAGGTAATACTCCGAGATAATACCCAAGTATGAGTGTAGGTATTCCACTATTCATGTTTGCGGTCGGGGAATGAAAACTTGGAAATAACTCAAGTCGAGAAATTAAAACAAGTTTGTTAACTGCAGTGCCATGAAAGTGGTTGCAGTCACCAGCTTCTTTTTCTTTGGCTAAACAATTAATTTGGCTTTTTTGTGTAGAGATAAATATCAGATAAATGAAATCTTTAGTACAAAAGACATAAAAAGGAATAAATAAGAGTCGATTTTTAAACTTGAAAGTAATTCCTCTTCTGCGATTATTTCACGTAAAGATAATGTAAATTATTTTTTTTTCTATTAATTTTTAGGGTAATCCAGTCGGGAATTTTTCAATGAGGATGATTTCGCTTCCCATACCAATAATTTTACGTGGTCAAGTTATAGATACTTCGTCAAAGAATGATCAAAAGTTATATTTGGTCCGTATAGTTATGCAGGCCTGAAATCTGGACTCTTAAAGTTGCTACGATAAATCGCCTGGAAACTTTACATGGTTGCATAGAAGAATGCTCCGAATACGCTGGACAACTAGATTTACTAACGCAAGGATTATAAATTACACAGGTTGCCCCATTAGAAAAAAAAATATGACGTCATACGAAGAATTTTGAAATTTGAATCAGTCTGAAGATATGTACGAATTTCTTCTGGATACGTCACGAAGCGCATGAGGCCACCTGTGTATTTTATAAACCTTGATACTAACGAAGCCGGTTTAAAAAGAACAAATGTTGTTCGGGAATTATTTAAAACTGTTAAAATAAAGAAGATATCGTACATTCGTAGATACCTACAAGTAAAACCGAAAAACGGAGAAAATTTGGAATAAACCAAAAAAAAAACATTTGCGATTGGATTAGTTATTTAAATAAATCAAGAACAATTGACCAATAAAATTGCCAACTTCAGGGAGATCTAACATGGATAAAAGAAGACGAATAAGTCATATTATAAAGGAATTGCAATACCGGACTAAAAGTTCAATACTGGTATTCAGAACTTTTTAAGATTTTAATACCGGAATACTGATTTTAATAACGATAGTAGGAATTTTATAAAAAGAAAAAGAACAGTAGTTCCTTTGTTTTATTTGCTAGTTTAATTAGAGAGAGTATATAAAGTATATAAAGCAGGCTATTCACGCTCCAACTTGCAGTCCAACTTGTGGTCCGACTTTCGAAGTTGAATCTAAAGTCGGACCGTGAATGGTGTTGTTGGAAGTTGGATATCCAGTCGGACTAGTCGGATCATTTAGGCGATCCAACTAGTAATCCGACTAGCAGTACTGCAAGTCGGAACGTGTATTTAAATCACAAAAATTGTAAATATTCAGTCTATGGTACCATTACAAATCTTTGAAATGTGATCTTTATAAATAAAATGCATCAATTGTACTGACATTAGGCCTGGAATGTAATTTTGTGCAAAAATTACCAGCTTTTGAAAACGCTATTTCAGTATCTATACTAATTGGCTTTATTAGGAAATTACTTTATATTTTTTATTATTTTTTATATTTTATATTATTCCCCAGTGATCTGAGACAGATATCTTTAAATATTTATGTAGTTAAGAATCATACTAATTTCTTTTTTTTTTTTCTATTTTCTATGTTTTCTAAGTTGTTGAAAGGCAAAGACATGCGTCTGGAACTTTTACTATTATATTATTTCATTTCTTTTATTGTATATATATTGTTACTGTAGATTAGACCAATAAAAAACTTTTTTTATTATTAGGAAACCGCGATTTATTTTTCCCAAGTATTAACTTCTAAACTACTAATCTTCAGATAAATCGAATATTCGTCTAATGGTTTTGGATATAACTGATTTTATATATAATATTTTACTTTATAAACTATTGATAGCTCTAATGTTTCTTCAAGAAGCAATTCCTTTTCACTATCAACACAAGTGTCATCATCATCTTTGATAATTCTACCGAATTCTTTTCAATGTGGGTAAAAAATTTAAAGAAAATTTACTATAAAATTGATGAAATTCGAATTGGTTAGTCTCTTTTCTTGTGAAGCAATGATTCTTAATTTCGGTTCGATCAAATCCCAAGGGTTCGGTGAGTCAGTCTCGGGGGTTTGATGGAAGTCAAAACAACCCTCGACCCATATTACCGGTGTATACCAATGTTGACCAATGTTTTAAATTTAAAAAAATCAAACTTTATTTTTCCAATTATGAAGGGTTCGGTGAATGAGCATATAAAACTGACGGGGGTAAATATTTCCAACAAGGCTAAGAACCACTGTTGTAAAGAGTAGAGGAAACAATTTAAAAAATTACTAGTAAATACCGAAAAAATGGTAGGTATACAAACTTATGAATGCCGGTATTACAAAATGGCACAAATTGGTCAAAATACACGTTTTTGGTATCCCGATAAGGCAATTCCGACTATGAAGTAACAGTATGATAGTTCCTCTCCTGTTCCTCAATGAAATAACACCATAAAGAACCAAATTAACTTTTTTCTTACAAACAAAGTTAGGACTATCGGACCATTAGGACTATTGTGAAATCATTCGGTATTTAACATTAATACCAAAAGAAAGATTTGTTTTTATAAACTTTTAAAAGAAAAAAAATTATAAAAACGCTTCTTTTTTTGCTAAAAGATAATATAATATGATGGCAAAAATAATCTACTGTATACATTAATACTTTTATAAAAAATTACTAGTTAAACAGTGGCTGATTTACGAATTTGCCGCCAATAGGTAATTCAATTTTTGCCGCCTCTACTGGCCTCTACTGACCTCTGAAATTTGATACCCTATTTCGCAATAATATTAATTACATTTATTTTATCAATGAAATCGCAATTTGTGCTCTTTCGCCGTTATTAGGCTCATTAACTTTTCCTGTGATTAGCATAGTTATGAACTAATAGATCGTTGTATTAATTTTTAAAATCATTTTTATCAATTATCTATTTAGTGAAGATTACATGTGAAATAGTTTTTGGATACACTTTTGAGCTAAAGAAGTTCTATCATGCACCTACTAATTATAAGGTGAAGTAAGGTCTTAAAAATACTTAAAGCAAATACAGCCTACGGAAAATAATGTACTTAAATTTTGTAAAATCGTTTTAGTAATCATATCGTTTTTTTGTAACGCATAGGTCCCAATTTTACTCTCAACAAAACGCGTAAATATAATCAATATAAGATTTTTTCGCTGTCTTTGAACAGTTATATTGTGTATACAATATATAGGATATATTGCGGTCCAATTTATGTAGTATAATTTAATATAATAATATATAAAAATCATACCATAAACATAAATTTGAACAGAAGTTCAAACAAAGATATTTGTGACGTATTGCCTAGATACGTATTTCGATTGCCAAGCAATTCTCCCCAGTGGTCATCAGGTAGATGATTCACAAATGGTGAATCATCACAAAGCAGTAACCGAGTGATCCAAACTACTTGATGACCACTGAGGAAGATTGCTTGGCAATCGAAATACGTATCTGAGCAATACGTCATAAATATTTTTGTTTGAACTTCTATTCAAATGTATGTGTATGGTATGATTTTTATATATTATTATATTAAATTAAACTACATAAATTGGACCGCAATATATCCTATATATTGTATACACAGCGTAAATATAAGTATAACTTCAAAAATGGATACAAATTATTGAATTTAAATTGTAGGTATTATAACATTGAAACGCTTTTAGAACATGATCGCAAAAGTATAATTTAGTATTTCTTTGTATTCAGACGTTAAGCAGGCCATTCACGCTCCGACTTGCAGTCCAACTTGTGGTCCGATTTTCGAAGTTGGATCTAAAGTCGGACTAGTCGGATCATTTAGGCGATTCTAACTAGTGGTCTGACTAGCAGTACTGCAAGCCGAAGCGTAAATGACCTGCTTTAGAGTATTAAGTATACTATTCAAATTTTAGTTAAATTTTTGAGATTCATTTTCTATATGTATAGCTTTATAAGTATATCAAATAATGATTTTTTGTTATTTCAAGAAGACAATAAAACATTTTTATACCAAATTTAGACTTTAGCCTATACAACCCGCTAGTAAATCCGTTCCTGTACTTAAATCGAAACTCTGAATTTTTGAAAATAGAAGAGGAAATTGAAGGATATGTAATAATATTAGGTATATGAAAGTTATCGCAATGCTTCACCATAGGGTTATCAATTTTAAATTATAGAAAATCCGAAGGACGTATAACTAAATCCGGAGATTTTTATTCAATAAAAAAGAGTCTTAAAAATTTAGCAAGTATTCTAAATAATAACGTTCACAAGCTTTAATGCTTCAATCTATATTCGAAATATAATAAAAATATATTTTTTTGACTATAAAATCAATTGTCATCGCTTGATAACAGTGGAAAATTTTGCTTTTTATTAACATTGAAAAATGTGGAAAATCGTTTTTGTAAATTGGAGTCAAGAAAAAATTACATTTTTCTGGAGTTTCCGGTTTAAAATGGAGGAGTTGGTAACCCTAAAAAAATTCGGAGATTATTTTTGTAAACTGAAGTCTGGAGAAAACATTATTTTTCTGGAGTCTCCGGACTAAAACTGGAGAGTTGGTAACCTTACATCACCAGAAGACACCATAAAAGGTGGAGTGCGAATAATTCAATAAGAAAGGATTCTAGAAAGGATATTTTAATATTTAAAACTAAAACTTAAGGATATTTTCAATATTTATCTGGGAATTATACTTTGCTTTTGTGCAGTAACTTCAAAAAAAGTTTCCACTAACATCAATAAAACATTCAATGCGTATTATCCGGCAAATTAAAATTATAAATTGAAAAGCGGGTCGCAAATATAGAAAGTTTAAGATGCATTTCAATAGTTGTTTACACTGAAAGCTTAATAAAAAAGATTATAATTATAATATTTTCATGGTTATGTAACTTAAAATGACTTGAGTAATTTGACATTCGGTAAAGTAGGAATCGACATGCAGTAATATATGACTCGTTTATTTTGAAAGTGGCATAAGTCCATTTCAAGGACAGTCTATATGGTGATTCTTCTTGTAACTAGAACAAAGTATGTTAATTATTAAACTGTTTTGACAAATTACTGACTTCATTTTAGTCGTCAACAAAAACGTCAATTATTCCCTCCTCCTTAGTATACTATAGGACTGTTCTTGAAATTGACTTAACTCACTTTCAAAATAAACGGTTCATATATTAAAATATTATTATCTGCCATTTTTATGGAAATAGCTAGGTTATATTCATTTGAAGATATAATCGAAGAAACAATCAAAACTCATTTTGCAAGTAGCATCCCCGAAAATAGGCCATTTTCTTTTATAATGATTTATACAATAAGAAAATTAAATATAATACAACAGTAGATAGCTTCTAATTTTAAAATTACGCGCCTTGTGACGCTGCAAAATAAGTTTTCTATAATGGCGGAACAACATTGCTTTAGCAACATTTATGATTTGGGGTCGCTTTTCGGTAATAACTTAAAGAATATCTAAATTAGCAATTAGGCTTTTATTTTCAAAACTAAATTATGAATTATTTTGATATTCTATGCAAAAAAAAGTTTTTTCAATTAGTTTTAAGCAATTTAAAAGTGGTTAAATTTCACGTCACTCAAAACGTGTCATGATTGGTCGTCTTGTTTGTGACGTCAGTATGTTAAAGGAATTTCACATTAGTACATTATAAAGCATTTCTTTTATTATATTGTCAAATATTATTTTAATTTCGTTGAAAAAAAATTTTTACGCATCTAATTTTACCGAATGAACTTTTAAAAAATGAATTTATAAAAACTAACTCTATAATATACCTACATAGTGTGGATATTTTTATGATAAGTTATCGATTTTCTGAAAAATAATATTCGGTAAACTAGTGCAACCGCCGAAAATATACTTTCGAGTTGCACCAAACTTTAAAAGTGCATAATTTCTATGACGTTACACCATAAGGTATAAAAATAAACTTTTAATAATCCTCACTTCTATTCTCTAGATTTCTCTTTTTATATAGGTATCTAATAGATATGAATCCTTACAAAAATAACGTTGGCAAAACTAAAATGGCACACATCAGGTATTTGCTTAGCGAAACAGAAACTCCGATTAAACTTTCCGTATCATAAAACATATTGTTTGTTATTCATAGTAAATTTCATTGAATTTGTGCAAAATATTTGTACAATGGCAAAACCGAAATTTTCATTGTTGCAAACTTTCTTCCCCTTAATCCTAATGGTTTCGGTATTGAATCACGAAAATTTGCTAGGTATATAGAATTAGTCGAACTAGACTAAATTCGTCTTTCGATGTAATCCAACGATGTACATATTCTTTTGTTTTGTAGTACAACAATCAACAAACAAATTAAATCGGAACGGGAATTTATGGAATTGTTTCCATGAAATACCGAAATATTGGGATTTTCTGTTCAACTTTTAATGCATTTATTTGTTTTCAATATTAAAGCAATATTTTTCATATTATTTACCTAGAAAATTCGATAGTTACCATTTAATAAGCAACTAAATTTTGAAGAAGTTTTCCTAAATTTTTCGTTAGGAATTTATAGCCTCTTTAATTGCTTGTAGAAATTAATTAAGGTGTATAATTAGTCGAATTAGACTAAATTCATCTTTCGATGTAATCTAACGATGTACACGTTCTTTTGTTTTGTAGTGCAACAATCAACAAACAAATGAAAGCTACGAAAAAAACAAATTGGAACGATTGGCAAGTAGAAGTTTTGAGTTGAGATTATTGACGGGAATTCATGGAATTATTTCTAAAAAAATACCGAAATATAGAGATTTTCAGTTTGAATTTTAATGCATTTATTTGTTTCTAATACTACGGAACAATTTTTCATATTATTTACCTAGAAAATTCGATAGTTATCATTTAATAATCAATTTAAATTTGAAGAAGTTTTACTAAGACTTTTTGCCAGGAATTAATACTATTTTATAGCTTTAATGGCTTACAGTATACAAGTAAACAATTGAAGTGTTAAATTCCGGGAATACTTGGAATTTAAAAAAAATCAAAAATCAGTTTAAAACTTTTCAAAAATGTTATTGTAATTTTAAGCAATTTGGAAGCTGATAGCAGGCTTTGTTAGTGGAACCTAGAAATTACTAGGAAGTGATCTAAAACTACTAAATTACTATTGGAAAATCCCTAAAAAACAATTGAAAATCAAAGAGCTCTATGAAATCTAAAGCATTTTCTTTCCATTATGAAAAGCGGAAAACTTCAACGAAAAATTTGGAAAGTATTCACTACGGAGGCTAACATTGGTTGCCTAAAGGATCCAGCATCTCATTGGTGGATATTTCTACTTCCCGAAATCTCGGCTAGATGTCGCATTAAACTTTGCATTGTCGACGAAAGTCGACGAAATAAATAACTACTACTCATCCACTAATAGTCCGGTGGAAAAACCGAAACAAAAGCAAAAAAGACAAATGAAACCGCATTCCCAATGGCTTACAGGAAACAAGTAAACAATTGAAGTGTTGAGTTCTGGGAATACTTGGAATTTAGGAAAAAATCAGTTTAAAACTTTTCCAACATGTTATCGTAACTTTAAGCAATTTGGAAGCTGATTTCAGGCTTTGTTAGTGGAACCTAGAAATTACTAGGAAGTGATCTAATACTATTAAATTACTATGGGTAAATCCCTGAAAAAACAATTGAAAATCAAAGAGCTCTATGAAAATCTAAAGCATTTTCTTTCCATAATGAAAAGCGGAAAACTTCAACGAAAAGTTTAGAAAGTATTCTAAGGCATTGTTTTACATATTATTTACCTAGAAAATTTGATAGTTATCATTTAATAATCAATTTAAGTTTGAGGAAGTTTTACTAAGACTTTTCGCCAGGAATTTATATTCTTTAATAACTTTAATGGCTTACAGTAAACAATTGAAGTGTTGAATTTCGGGAATAGTTGGAATTTAGAAAAAAAAAATAAAAAATCAGTTATAAACTTTTCCAAAATGTTATCGCAATTTTAAGAAATTGGAAGTTGATATAAGGCTTTGTTAGTGGAACTTAGAAATTTCTAGGAAGTGATCAAAAACTACTAAACTACTATTGGAAAATCTCTAAAAAAATAATTGAAAATCAAAGAGCTCTATGAAAATCTAAGGCCTAAAGACTTTTTGTTTGGAATTTATATTCTTTAATAGCTTTAATGGTTTACAATATAAACAATTGAAGTGTTGAATTCCGGGAATATTTGGAATTTTGAAAAAAAAAATAAAAAATCAGTTATAAACTTTTCCAAAATCTTATTGTAATTTTAAGCAATTTGAAAGCTGATAGCAGGCTTTATTAGTGGAACCTAGAAATTACTAGGAAGTGATCAAAAACTACTAAATTACTATTGGAAAATCCCTAAAAAGCAATTGAAAATCAAAGAGCTCTATGAAAATCTAAAGCCTAAAGACTTTTTGCTTGGAATTTATATTCTTTAATAGCTTTAATGGCTTACAATATAAACAATTGAAGTTTTAAATTCCGGAAATACTTGGAATTTAAAAAAAAAAAAACAAAAATCAGATTAAAACTTTTCCAAAATGTTATCGCAATTTGGAAGCTGATAGCAGGCTTTGTTAGTGGAACCTAGAAATTACTAGGAAGTGATCTAAAACTACTAAATTTCTATTGGAAAATCCCTTAAAAAAACAATTGAAAATCAAAGAGCTCTGAAAATCTGAAGCGTTTTCTTTCTATTATAAAAAGCGGAAAATTTAGAAAGTTTTCACTCCAAAGGCTAACATTGGTTGTCTAAAGGATCCAGCATCTCATTGGTGGATATTTCTACTTCCTGCAATCCCAGCTAGATGTCGCATTAAACTTTACATTGTCGACGGAAGTCGACCAAATAAATAACAACTACTCATCCACTAATACTTAGTCCGGTGGAAAAACCGAAACAAAAGCAAAAAAGACAAATGAAAAGTCATTCCCTTTCGCAGCATTCATTTGTTTCGCATTATCTCCATCTTACATGCGGCATTTTGCGTTTTTGTCGACCGTTTTTGTAGCACCCGGCCGCCTTATATATATCTAACAATCGTTTGAGACTTCGAAAATTATTTGTAACCAAAGTCTCGGTTATATACAATGCCCTTTTGTATATAACGTGCTCGACTTGTGACGTCACGTAAATAAACGAGCCGGTGCAGGCGTCAGTTCTCGTTATCGATTTCTCCTATCGTATAACGACAACGATAACGACCGAACACCAACGATCGAAAACATTCACAACACACATCGTCGCCGTCGGAGTTCCCATGTCTGTCTGTCTGTCTGTCTGTCTGTCTGTCTGTCTGTCCGTTTGTCGTTGCAACTCTCAAAATACAAATTTTATCTACAAGTACAATTCAACACATATAGTAAATACCAAGGCGACATGATCGGAATATACGAGCCGAACGAAGTTCGGCCAGCTTCCGAACATTACCGAAGTGGTGAAACATTTTCTATTTAAAATCTAACTTGAATTCACCAGAGAATAAAAAGCCGGTGGAACGATATTCCGTGCTAGAATCTCTCCGCGGGGCGGTGGGGTGGGGTGGTGCGGGGGCAGGAAGGGGCAGATGAGAGGTTAAAGAGGGCGCTCTTTTCGAATGAGTGGTTTCATGATGTGATGTGTCTTTCACTAATACATTGGTAACGTGGTAGCTATGCGTGTATGTTCACAGATGGGGATGCTTGTGTGGGTAATGATAGGTTGCGGTGGGTTGGGTACGTTTGCTGCGGGAGCGGCGGGGCGGGGTGGCGCGGTGCGGTGCGGAACGAAGCGGCGTCCGCAGGGAAGAGAACACTTTGACTTCGTTCCGTTTTGGTACACTTGTTTGAAATATCGTCAATGTAATAAATTGCTTCTCTTTTTTTTTTTTTTTGAATTTCGCGCTTTTTGCGCTGCTTCAAGGCTTGTTTGATCGTCTCGTTAACTTGTCTAACATGAAACGATTGTCTTTTGTTACAAATATCTATTGTTTACATGAAATTATTTCAAAAATCAAAGCCTACTTGATTGGACCTAAAAACTCCTATGTAGATGAAAAACCTACTTGATCGACAAAATAGCTAAAATGGAAGCAAAGCTATTACTCTAAACATAAGATTGGAATATTTTGCCGCCCCTTTATACAAATTTCGGCTCAAGTGTACTTTAGCACACCCACAATCTGGCAACGTTGCATTTTTGACTTCTTTTTCAAATTTAATTCGCGATTTTTTTGATGATTTAATTCTAATATGGTATAATTCTCTCTTTGGTGGCTAAATTTTCATTATGGACCGATTTAATCGCGAATTAAATTAAAAACAAAGTCGAAAATCCAACGCTGCCAGATTGTGGGTGTACTAAAGTACACATGAGCCCAAATTTCTTAGTTCTCAATCGTTTTCCAAGCCTCTTTTTTAGAAATGTTAATCCTAATTTAATGTCAATTTTTGGGTAGAAAAAAAAGGAACAAAAACCACCAAAATGGATGCAAGTTTTTCCTCAAGTTGTTCATTTAGCCACTTTTCAAATCTTGCTGGACTATGATTTTTCAAGACACTATTACAGGGAAAATGCCAGGGGAAGTACATCAGGTTAAAAAAAATTCAAACAATTGACTGTAATTTAGAAGAAAAAAATTGAGCGTTTTTGATACAACATGAAAGGATTGTCTTTTGTTACAGATATTTATTGTTTACATGATTTTTTTTTCGAAAGTCAAAGCCTTCTTGATAAGACCTAATAAAATCCTAGATAAGAAACCTACTTGATCGACAAAATAGCAAAAACGGAAGCAAAGCTATTCCTGTAACATAAAATTGGAATATTTTGCCGCCCATTTATACAAATTTCTTAGTTCTCTATCGTTTTCGAAGCCTTTTTTTTAGAAAAGTTGATCGAAATTTAAAGTCCATTGCATCCAAAAATCTCCAAAATGGAGGTAAGTTTTTCTTCAAATTGTTTATTTAGCCGCTTTTCACAGCCTGCTGTACTACTTTTTTTCAAGACACCATTACAGGGGAAATGGCAGGGGAATTACATCAGTTAAAAAAAATTCAAACAATTGATTGTAATTTAGAATAAAAAAAATTGACCGTTGTTGATACAACATGAAACGATTGTCTTTTGTTACAAATATTTATTGTTTACATGAACTTTTTTCGAAAGTCAGCCTTCTTGATTGGGCCTAAAAACTCCTAGGCAGATGGAAAACCTACTTGATCGACAAAATAGCCAAAATGGATGCAAAGCTATTACTGTAACATAAGATTGGAATATTTTGCCGCCCATTTACACTAATTTCTTGGTTCTCTATCGTTTTCCAAGCCCCTTTTTTAGAAATGTTAATCCTAATTTAATGTCAATTTTTGGGCAGAAAAAAAAGGAACAAAAACCACCAAAATGGATGCAAGTTTTTCCTCAAGTTGTTCATTTAGCCGCTTTTCAAATCTTGCTGGACTATGATTTTCCAAGACACCATTACAGGGAAAATGGCAGGGGAATTACATCAGGTTAAAAAATAAACAACAATTCACTGCAGTTTAAAACAAAAATTGAAGGTATTTGATACAAAAATAAGAAGAGAAGCTTTAACTGCATTTTTTCTATTATTTATGTCAATAGATAAGAAAATGGAACGTGTTAGCCAGGGGAATTACCAATATTGTTTCCAAAAAGTAATAAAATTGGTTGAATATTGCTGGATTTTTTCGGAGAAAAACATTGGGGTCATCAAGGAGTTAAAATTTAATTCAAATAACTCAAATTAAAAAAAAATACAGTTGAATTTTAGACTCAAAGTCTAATAAATGACGAGTGAAACATCCAGGGGAATTACATACGAGTAGAACTCGTATAGAAAAATGGCCGAGTTTAAAAAAATCTTTTGCTCTTTACCAAGACAATGGCCTTTACAAAATAGCCAATACTTTGTTCTCTTAAATCGTTAATATCAATCACTGTTTTACTGCTTTATTTTCATCAAATCATTCGTATAAAACTAAAAGTTTGGAAAAAACTCAAATACAGGGGAATTACATTTTTATCTAATTTACAAGAAAAACACTGCTTTTATTGGTGACGATGATTTTTATTACCCTTACACCACGCTGTGATTAAAGTCTTAAAATAATTTATAGCTGTTTTCAAAGTATAAACTATACTTGCACGATAAACTAAGTTGTCTATAGATAAGTAGAAATATGACAGGGGAATTACATCAGTTTAAAAATTTTAAGACAACAACTGATTGCATTTAAGAAAAAAAATGTATTTCTGATACATAAACAAGAAGATATGTTTTACTTGTATTTATTCCATTATTTATATCAATAGATAAGGAAAAAGAAAATGGAACGCGTTAGCCAGGTGAATTACCAATATTGTTCCCAGAAAGTAAGAAAATTGGATGAATATTGCTGGATTTTTTCGGAAAAAAAAAACATTAGGATCGTCAAGAAGTTAAAATTTAATTCAAATAACTCAAATTAAAAAAAAGTAGACTTGAATTTTAGACTCAAAGTCTAATAAATGGCGAGCGAAAAATCCAGGGGAATTACATACGAGTAGAACTCGTATAGAAAAATGGCCGAGTTTAAAAAAATCTTTTGCACTTTACCAATACAGTGACCTCTAAAACATAGCCAATACTTTGTTCTTTTAAATCGTTAATACCAATCACTGTTTTGCTGCTTTATTTTCATCAAATCATTCGTATAAAACTAAAAGTTTTGAAAAAACTCAAATGCAGGGGAATTACAATTTTGCCTGATTTACAAGAAAAACGCTACTTTTGATGGTGACGACAATTTTAATTGTTCTTATGGTAAGCTGTGATGGAAGATTTAAGATAATTTATAAGTGTTTTCCAAGTAAAAGCAATACCTAGACGATAAACTAAGTTTTCTCTATGTAAAAATCTGACAGGGGAATTACATCAACTTAAAAATTTTAGAACAACAATTGATTGAATTTTAGACGAAAAATTAATATGTTTTTGATGCAAAAACAAAAAAGGATGCTTTACTTGTGCTGGTCCCATTATTTATATCAATAGATAAGGAATAAGAAAATGAAACGCGTTAGCCAGGGGAATTACCAATGTTGTTCTTCTTTTTTTTGCATTAGTATTTACCTATCTGATACTTTTAGATCTCTTTTTATCATTTCCTATAAACTTCAACTTAGTTCAGGAAAACTTTCTTGAATTTCTTTATAATTTTACAAATTTTTTTTTTCGAATTCTATATATTATACCTATCTACCTACACTTTTTTGTTTATTTTTTTTTTTATTAGAAAGAGCAAAATGCATATTTTGTACCGTTGCAGTTTTATCTTCTTATCAACTTTAACAACCATAAAAATATTTAGATATAAACAATATGTTTTCCACTAAATTTATACCAGGGGAATTACATGAATCCATAATTTCGTCATTATCATCAGAATTGCCAACTTTAGTAAAAGCTCGAGTTTAATTCGTATGTGAAACCATTTTCTTATTTATTTAATATTAGACAGTAAATACTATTCGATTTAATCAAATTGAGATTTTGAAACTCGCGCGTTTTTCATCAAATTAAAAACGACATAAAAATCCGCCCCCTCCTCCCTCACACACAAACAACGCCGATACCCAATGCCAATAAAATGCACGCGACATTCAAGGGAGTGCTCAGGGAAAAGACGCGGGGGACGCATCGGGGTGGCATCATTATCCGCCTGAAACACGGGACCGAGGGGCACGGGCATCATTCCATTCCACTCTCCCCTACAACAACCATGAGAAACATCCAAGTGGCCACTAAATGTAAACAAACAAAAAAAAATCGCCGATCTTCTTCTTTCTTTACAACAATAAACAATTGTTTTCTAAGAAAAAAAAAAAGAAAAACGCAACGACTAAATAACCTAAACATTGCGCAAGTGAGAGATGCGACATCAACTTCATGTCAATGGACTCAATTCATAAATTATATTGGCTTTTAACTGGAATAAATAAAACGGGTCACGAGGGGGTCACATAACTTGAAGCAATAATTTCTATATTATATCTTTATGGTTTATATATACATGTACATTGTACGTATTGAACCAACCCCCTCCCACCTCATCCTGCAAACAATTCTCGTCACCCAATCCCCATCATTGTATATACCATAGATATTCATTACCACAATTTCATAATAAACAAAGCAATAATCATTAATTATAAAGCCTATATTATGTACCATGAGTGAATAAATTTATTTCTCTAAATAAACAAAGGAAGCCATAAATTAATCACCCAATTCTCGCCAAGTGACTCTTACGTGAAAACTTATTGCACTCTAATTTCCTTTGAAAATCGTCTAATATTTAAATTTAGATAGCTTTTGTTTCAACAATAAAATTAGAAACAAATGAGTTAAGTAGAGATCGTCATTTGTTTTTATTTGTTTTCAATTGTTTCAAGCCAACTATAAGTACAAATTGGCAAATAGTGATATGACTAGGACTTATAATTTTCCTATATATCGTATATTCTGCATTCGGAAGTACTGGAAATTTTTAATTTCTAGAAATCACGTAAGCTGGGAAAAGTGGGTAACGTGGTTTATAATGTGTAGAACACCCGGAAGGGTGGGAAACTAACCTCAAAGGTGGAGGAACTTTTTAAGGAGTCAACGGTATAGGATGCAAAAGGCAAGGGAGAAACCCCTGGATTACCTAAAGGTTTCAATGATATCCCGGGTATTAATATCAATTGTGTACAATTCTAGCTGAGAATTGAAGGACCTGGAGCAACTTGTTGCACGTATCAACCAAAAAAAAATTAATTCCTAATGGATAATGATTAAAAAAGTCCAAGAAGTTGTTAAGGACCTTTGCAGTTATTAAGGGGTTTCCTGACGAAAAAAATATTGTTTTTATCTTCTTAAATAATTTTACAACATCTCTAGAATATTGTCCTTAATTTTCAAGTCGATCCAAATGATAGTTTCGGAGATATAGCTTTGGGAAGTTGCGCACGCATATAGCATAGATGCTCGTTTATTTCTTGTTTTGCGAAGCTAGAATTCGTTATAGACATAGATTATTGTATAATGTTACAGAAAATATTGAACAGGAAATACAGGATATCCTGGACATTGCACCTGCAACAGGTTCTTTACTTTATTGCCCTGGAATCGAGGATTCAATGTAAGTTAAAAATAATTCAGTTTTATTGTCACTTAAAACTTTAACTGCGTTTTTATAGGCGATTGTCCTGATTTCTCGAAAACTACTCTACCGATTTTGATGACATTTTACACAGGTCTTCGCGATTTAATTCATAAGGACTTGGTCGAAGGATTTTTTTTTCAATTACCACCATTTAAGAAAAATATGAAGAATTTTCACCGAAACTTGCATTTTCTTGTAAAAAAATTTACTAAAATTCAAATTTTTTTTTCTTCCTTTAAATTCTAGTTTATGGTCTTAACTATAATACGTATAATTTTTTTTCATTTCAGATGAGCCTATGAGTTCTGCTGTTAACGCATGCGCATCTTTTTTTCCAAGGGTCACCGAAAATGACATCACAATGGCAAAGATTAAGAAAATATTTTTCTATGTAAATTTTCGAAATTCTTTGTCAAATTTGTATGTTTAAGACAATAAAAAGTTAAAATAAAATATTTTATTTTTTATATGGAAAAAAATTGGAGAAAATAGGCCGTTTTTTTCTCGATTAAACCTTTGTAACCCCTTAAAATTAAAACAAATATGTACGCTTCTTTTTTCAGTGTATCACCCGGAACCCTCCCCCTGGACTATTGAGTTAATGCACCATTGCTTACTTATAGTACCTACCTACTTTCAACGGAATAGGTTAAAATTTATCATAAATCCAGTGGTTTTAAAAGAGATTACTATTTAGTGAATCAGGGAGCAAAAAACATAGGAATATAGATACTAAAACTGTAAACAGGATGCCATTTTTTTCTAGAAGTCTTAGCTTCTAATTTCAAGCAACTCGCTGGGATTTTCAACGATAAATTTTTCAGTTAAATGATCAAATTCCCTGACATTCCCTGACCAATGATTACGCTAAGCTCCCCGAAAACTTGGTACTAAATAGAAAGATACAAAACTTCTATCAGAAATCCTAGTTATTTACAGTTCTATTTCCTTAATATTTCTATGTTATGTTTCTTAAGTGGCATTCACTTTCCAAAAGATGACAATTAAGGGTATAAATTATTTAATAGAGACGTTTTATGGCACTATTTTGCATCGTTTATGATCAAAAATGGTTTCTAGAGTTTCTAAAGAATAAATTTCACATTCAATTTTTATTCAAATTTTCCCGCTAGCTTCTGGGTCGAAAATTTAATTTTATTTTTTGGCCGAAAAACTAATTCCTCAAGACAAAAGTTTCATCCAAAAAAATCGAATTTTCCACTAAAACATTAGAAAACCTTCAGGAAATCCATCAGATCTTCTAATGTTTTCGATACCATATTAGGAATAACAGCTGGAAAAATCGACTCTTTTGTAATAGGAACTTTTATTCCGAGGTTAATTGAGATTTTACTTTTACTAAAGAAAAAATAAACAAATAAATTGGAAATGTAAAAAATTTAGAAACAAGATCTCCACTCTATACCTTTAGGTATGATACGTTATATGTGTAGGTAAGAAAACACTTGAGAATCAAAACAAAAAAAAAAAACAAATGAACAAAACAAAGAAATATCTCTCTATCTTATATATCTAATATTTCAACCGGAATTTAAGTTTATAATTTTTTATCAATTTTATATACTTCAACCATTTATTAAAGTAATGTTTTTATCAAAAAGAAAAAAAAAAGGAAACACGAAACAAAGAACAAACAAACAAAGACTTTTGGAATTATAAAATTTAACACCTTTACATTTAGTAAATAGGCCTCTATATGTTTGCCATACCTTACCTTAAGCTACCTACTATTCACAAAATGAAACCTGATAAAGTTCTTTTGTTTTCGTTATTATAAAAACAAATGCGAGTAAACGCACGTTATCAGCTATAGAGAAAACAAAAGAAACACACTATAAAACAATTGAACAAATCTTTTTAAGTAGTTTCATTTCATATATGAAAATAGAATTAAAATAAACATTGAATTTTTCGTAAGAAGTCTTAAATACGAAGTTAAAGTTTGTACAATTATTTTGACCATTTTTACTCTGTTTAACTGGCGCTCAACTAATTTTATAATTTCCAAAAATGAAAAAAATCGAAATGACAGTTGAAACAAAATGACAACAATCACTTCAGTCAAATTTGAGGCAATTCTCTGTCTTTGCTAACATTACTATAATATCAACTAAAAAATATCAAGATATCAACTAAAAGTGTTCCAGTTATACAGTAGTAAAAACTGGCACCTAATTGTTGTAAGACTAAAAGCCTAAAGAGGATTTTTTTGATTCTTTCCCTCCTTCCCCTCCCCTTGATTTGTAATTTGTGAGTACTTATATGATTAATATAGATAACGAAAGATTTTTACAAACTACTTAGTGATTTCGCATTAAAATTCCCCCTTATAAACTGTTATTTGATGTCATTGGACGCATTAGCATTAACTTATTATACAAATTCATAAGTCTTTAGTATTTTGAATAGTACGATTTCCATTAATATTACCCAAAGGAAAGCCTACTCAGAGGTGACCGAGTGATCAAGGTGGCCACTTCAAAACTAATAATATTGCTGGGTTCGATTTTTGATTGTTTATTATTCCTATACACTCGCTAAAACTCTGGCAGTTATAAATCGACAATAGATAACTATTACAAAACAAAACTTCAAAAAACAATTGAAAACACTAACAAAGCCACCTAAGTAACAACTCTCGATTGCTTTTGTTTCTATAGTGCAAAAACAAGTGACACGACACCTCAAAATTCCCCCTTATAAACTTTAATTTGATGTCATTGGACGCATTAGCATTAATTCATTAAACAAATACTTAAATCTTTAGTATCTTGAATATTACGATTTCCATTAATATTACTTAGAGAAAAGCCTACTCATAGGTGGCCGAGAGATCAAGGTGGCCACTTCAAGAAATAATAAGACTGCTGGGTTCGATTTCCGATTTTTTATTAATTTTATACAGTCGCTAAAACTCTGGCAGTTTTAAAACGACTATAGATAACTACTTAAAAAAAATAAATACTTAAAAAACAGTTGAAAACACTAACAAAGCCACCTAAGTAACAACAATCGCCTGCTTTTGTTTTTATAGTGCAAAAACAAGCTTGCAACGCCTCATTGTTAAACAAATGACAACGACAAATGAATCACAATTCAAATTGATTGAAACAAAACAGTTGAAGTATAATAAAAGATAAAAAAAACGACAATCGAAAGGTAGTAGGAAATAGTTAAATCGATAACAACAGCTAGAATCAAATTCAAGTTCGAACATAAGTACCTAATGTCGTCGTTTTTTCTCATCACTTATTTATATTTTGTCGCCATCGCATTTTATATTCCATTTCGCCTGACTTTAAGGGTTGATTTTTCCCCAATATGTTGTTCTATTCAATTAGTTTCGCGTTTTTCACATACGATTAAGCCTGCGGGGGTGTTTCGTGATTCTACCCTATTTCCTCTATCATATAAAAGAAAAAAAAAACAAATTTGCAGGCTTAAAATTTAAATAATTAATGGATGTTTTAAATTACCTGGGGGTCTTAAAAAATTTGATCATTTTTTTAATGCAGGATTTATAGGATCGTTTAGGGTTAACTTTGTAACCAGTAGGCTTAGGATTTGAATTGTTTATATGTCTTGGCCTACTTCGTAGTTTAAAAGACATTCTTTATACTTTTTCCAGATAAAAATGGAAAAATTTCATGAAGATCGTCTTTTGTTTTGCTTCTTTTTTTTTCGACAACAATCAAAAAATCTTTAACCTTTCCGATGGCGATATTTTGCATCGGGCGTTTTACAAAAGCGAATCAAAGGGCCGTAACTTATTTTACAACCCGCAATTAAAGTCACAGGTGCAACACATTGAGATTATATATGTATATATATATAGATATATACATATATATTATAATATGTTCCAACTTTGAGGTTATATCGAAATGTATCAATGTATATGTGCACACTGCATACATATATGGGCGGAGACGACGCGACGTTATACATCGAACAAAACACAATCACGGTTTTTCGTTTTTCATTTGTTTTTTTGTTTTTTCAATTCTCATCAACGCAATCGTCAATTGTTTTCAACACATCAACAAACAAACAAAAATGAAACAAACGATTGTCATTTGTTTTCAGCTAGTAGTAGTGAGAGCTTTTTTTATGCAGCGGGGGTGGAGAGGAAATAAGCAAAAAAAAAACGGCGCTCGTTTAAAAATCAAACAATGGAATATTGAAAAAAAAAGAACAAGCAAATATCGTTAGCGATTCGCCAATCAAAAATGATGGAATTGTATCCAATAGATGGCAACACGTTGGTATAACTTTAGCGAGACGTTTTTTTTTTTTTACTAAGGGTTGTTTTCATACATGTACGAGATTAGTTGAACAAAAAAAAAAAGAAGTTTTATCCATCCCCAAACTCTTGCATGTACTTATATTAAATCGATTGTGGCACCCTTCATCCCCATTTGCCCACCCACTGTTGAATCGAGATAAAGAATCGTCCGAATATATCTATATATATATAAAGAGGTACAACTATTCATCTCAATTTAAGAATCATTAATCATCCCTCCATTTTCACGACATGAGCGTGCATCATTTTTTTTTTTTTTGGTCATTGTACCAATTTTAATTGGGGTAAATTGATATAGGAGTATCAATTAGTGGATTTTGGTTCCACAAAAATTTATTATTTTAGGATTTATGGCGTTGGTATAGATCTATACGGTTGTCAAAAAAGAGGCATGAGATTAATAGGGGTGGTTTTGTGGTTGACGACGAAACATCAAACAGGGAATTTGTGCACAAGCGATGCGAGATTGTTTTAGAGGGATTTCATCCCCCTGCATCCATATAGTTCAATTGGAATTTTCCATCATGAAATTCTCTGGAGAGATAAACCCGCGTGGCGTCTATAGTACCCACTATTATGCACTATGTTAACATCCCCATATATATCTATCTAAATATAGTGTTTACCACCTAATAATTTTAACGGTAACAAAAATGCCTGTCGGCATTTGTTTTTTTTTTTTTATACAATTTCCTTTGAAATATTACCGCGTATTTACTACCCCATGTCATTTATGCAATTGCAAAAAATAAAATACTACCCTAAAGAAAATGGGGGATTTCGAAAGTTTTTCGTGATACAAAGATTTCAAATTACTTTTCGAAACAATCGAAGATCGGTGAATAAGTGGGGAGATACCAAAGGATATCTACTTGATGCCAAGTTTTGGCGAAAATTTGATACCAAATTTTGGAGCCGAAATTATAGGTGAAAGAAATGGTAGCATAGCGTAGTGGGTGTCGAGAGGGCCATGGCCCCGGGCGGCATATTAGCATTGATAATAAATAAGAAGACAATTCAGGTTGTTTAAGATCGGTTTTTTAATTTAATATTGTTACTATTCAATTAGCTACGTTTCGTTATGTATAGTAACTTCATCAGGCTTCTTGATTCGCAAAAAATATAATATTTTCATTTAAGTATTGAATTTAAATTGAAAATATTATGTTTACTTTTAGAAACAATCGAAAATCGGTGAATAAGTGGGGAGATACTAAAGAATATCTACTTAATATTTGATACCAAATTTTGGAGCCGAAATTATAGGTGAAAGAAATGGTAGCATAGCGTAGTGGGTGTCGAGGGGGCCATGGCCCCGGGCGGCATATAAGCATTGATAATAAATAAGAAGACAATTTACGTTGTTTAAGATCGTTTTTTTTATTTAATATTTGTACTATTCAATTAGCTACGTTTCGTTATGTATCGTAACTTCATAAGGTTTCTTGATTCACAAAAAATATAATATTTTTATTTAAGTATTGAATTCAAATTGAAAATATTATATTTTTTGTGAATCAAGAAGCCTGATGAAGTTACGATACGTAACGAAACGTAGCTAATTGAATAGTAAAAATATTAAATAAGAAAACCGATCTTAAACAACCTGAATTGTCTTCTTATTTAATAAAAGCTGAGATCTGAATTTTATCATCTAGCATTGATAAGTCCATAGAAGTTTTTAAGGAAATTATTTTTTGTCTTTTTATCAATTTGCTAGATTAATAATGAAAATAGGGGGCGGCGAATTTCTGGGCGGCTCCGGGCGGCAAAATCACATGCTACGCCACTGGTAAGATAAGAACTTGAAAGAAAAAGAAAGAAATATTTTAAATTTAGAGTTAAAGATCTATAAAATGCATAAGGATTGCAATGGGGTTGAACATTATTTGTAAGAACATTTAATTTAAATAATTTTTTTAATGATTAAGGAAGGTATATATTGAAGTTACTCCCATTTAAATTTGAAAGTTCTAATCATCTTCTAAGGGTTGAAAAATAGGGGATGATTGATGGCTTGTATCTACTTGAATTAAAAATGAGTCGATTCGAAAACAAAATTATGAAGATACAAATACTAAGGTCATTTTAGGTCGAAATTTTTTACATCTAGATAATGGCAGTTATCTTTCAGATAAGATTTTATTCGAGGGATTGAGAAGAGAAACGATTTTTATCTAAGAAAAGTGATATATAGGATTAGGATTTAGCTAACAGATAAACTTTGATCTATTAAAAAGTTATCTTAAGGAAAAGGTCTGGCTTTTAAAATACTGTTTTTAGCAGTGGCGTGACGTGAATTTTCATCACTCGGAGCCGACCGAAAATTCGTGGCCCCTATTTTCATCGTTGATCAAGAATATTTGGTAAAAAGTTGAATATCTTAAAAATATATTCTTCGTGTTTTCCTTAAAGGTAAATGTCTTTTAGGCAATTATCAAGGTCAAAATGGCACTCTATATATCAACCGGGACCATACCCCCCCTCTTCCACCCCCTTCGCAACCATTTGGATTCTTAGTATCCACTTCAAAATTAGAAACATTTTCTAAAAAATGTTTTAAAATTGTTCTCAACTAATATTAAAACATAATGTAGTTGTTAATTTTTAGCTTTCCTTGAAAAAATCTAGAAAAAAAATTGTTAAATTCAAAATGTCTAAAACAAGGTCCTATTCGCCCGGCATTAAAATGACGTCACAGTCCAGAAAATTCAAAATTCCACGGACGTTTTCCTATGATAAATGCATTTAAACCCAAATAGTCAGATTGTTTAAATTGAAGATGCATCAATGTAGGGACGAATTTATTTAAAAGTGCATACAATAGAATGAGAAAAATGAGCAATTATTGTTGACTCTTACGTATTAAATCCGGCCCTGCATAGGTGATCAACAATGTGTTGATAACAATAAGAAGAGGACAACTGATACCTACTCTAATATATGGCCTAGAGGGATCAAAATTACTAGTCCATCTCTGTTTGAAATTTAAAAACACTTACTTGAGATAAATTTCAGGAAATCTGTAAGAAAAAAAAATATATATTAGTATGGATTTTTAAATAATAAACAATAAAGTTTTACAAATAAAGAATGGAAATTATTTAAGACTTATATAAGATAATTCTTATAAACATTCGTAAGTATCTATAGAAGATAATAATCGACTTATGATTTATGACCCAAATGACTTAATAAAAGAAATTTTAGGTAGGAATAGTAACATATAATATAATATAATGGATTCATAAACCGATGCAGAATTAAATTGTATGGAGTTCCTTAAAAGTTTCAATAGTTTAAATTCACCAATTAAACTTTGTCGTTTTTTTTGCCGCTAATTTGGGTTTGAAAGTTGTGTAATTTTTAGGAAATATTTGCAAAATTGGCACTTATTTCATTACGTAAAAATTTTTCTTAAAAGCTCCAAAGCTGTATGCAATATCTAATATGTTCTATAGGAATTTCCACTATATATTATAGAGAATATTTCTTGGATCTTCGCTGAAGAAATTATAATGTTAACACAGGAAAAATTGCTATAATAGTATGAATATTTTTACTATTGATACCAATATATTATAGATGTTCAAATATAGATACATATGCATTCATTAAAAAGTACCCAGAAGCCAATTATTTTATTTATTGATAGATAAGGTCCCAAACATGATTGCAACCTAAAAACCCGTCACCGTAGGGCACCATCGCCCCAAATTTACTTTTCCAAAAAAAATATATATTTTTTTCACTATAACTCTTGAACCGTGCTAGATACAAAGAAAATGGTTATTATCAAAATAAAAGCTGAAGATATTTCCTACAAAAAAGATTCCTTATCAATTTTCCATAAATGCCATAGTTTGGCCGAAAATTGATGTCAAAAGTACTAGTGTCAATTTGCTAGAGGTTAGATCACGCACTACCATATTGCGAAAACTTTGATTTCTTAACAAATGTTAAAGTTTTTACTAAAAATCCAAATGGATCTTTGAAAGTGATAACTTATACTACAATTTGATCTATTTTATAAATCTTTATTATTTTTAGAATTAAAAATAACAGATGATAAATACATTTTTTTCATAAATTTCCCGTTTATCAATACCTACTTATCTACGTCCGCAAAAAAAATCGCGTAGTTTAAATAATATCATCAACCAATGTAGGAAACTCAACTTTAGGCTTTTTACTACGATGTAGGTATATCAATATAAGATATTCCTATACTACCGTAGTAAAATTTGCTGTTTCTAATCAAGGGCATAGCCTGCGATTTCGTCGCCCAGGGGCGACTGAAAATTCGCCGCCCTTTATTTTCATCTTTGTGATTTTCGCAAAGCAAAATCTCTTATAAAATTTTCAATATCAATAAAACACTTCAGGTTAAACTTTTCAAAAATTCTGCAACGTTTCGTCACATATCGTGACTTCTTCAAGCGTCTAATAAATAAACATACATAAACATATAAAATATATAGGTATATATAAATAATAATAAATATAAACAAAATAAATAAACATGTTTATTTATTAGACGCTTGAGGAAGTTACGATACGAGACGAAACGTTACAGAATTAGAAAATAATCAGTTAAAAATTGATCCGTTAAACCTGAATAAGTGTCATTTTTATTAATACTAATTGAAATTTGAAAGTAATATATTATAATTTTCAATGTCTATATGCCGCCCCATTTTAATGTACCACCTGAGGCCATAGGCGAAAACCGCCAATTTTTCCCATTCAAATTTTCGTCTTTTTATTCATTCAAGAGATTGGCGGATTTACCAGCAGGCTGAATAGGTTGAAGCTTAGGGCGGCAAATTTGGCCTAAAAATTTGCTAATCACAGGAAAAATTGATGTAACAATGGCGTAATAACATTGATATAATCAATGTTATTAATATGATTGCGAAATACGGTATCAAATTTCAGAGATCAGTAGGGGCGGCAAAAATTAAATGGCCCACGGGCGGCAAATTTGTAAATCCGCTCCTAGAAAACCACCACGATTAAAAATTCATTTTTTAAGGTCGATTAAACTACAATTGAATTTCCCCGTCCTGTGCTATGTCCTTATTTCCCTTAAATTTTCTTTGGAATACTGATTTGTAGTGTTTGCGCATAATACGTCATTCTTATTTTTTCACCTCATCCCCCTCCACCGAAAAAGTTCCAGTCTTGAAAATCCTAGTTTAATCTTCAATAAATGAAACGTAATCAATTTCTCCATAATCGGTCCTGCGATTCCCGAAAAAAAAACGGGGATAAACTTATATTTTTCCCAACATGTCAAAAGATAAGAAAGATTGAATTATTTTTTAAATAAAATCAATTTAATTAACAGAAAAATAAAATATTCAAATTGTATACCTACCAACTAATTAATTAGTGTCTATTAATTAAAAAATATAAAACCAAAAACGGAAATAATCTCCCTTTTATTTTTATACTCTTTTAATTCCCCGCAATGCCGTAGTAAAACACATTTACATATAGGATATCTATATATTTAACGGAAATTCGTTTCTAAAATCAATTCAAACTTTTACGACCGCATGCAAATGACTCGTAAGTACCTACCTACATTAGATATTTAATTTTTTTTTCGACACAAGGCGTAAAATATAAAATCGACCTTTACATATCTATCTGTCTATAAATTCCATATGATAAAAATTCAAAATTTCACGTTCTCTTCATATTTGAATAGCTACTTAACACATTCGGTGGATATCTATATAATGAATAGAAGAAGAAGAAAAAGTATAAATAAAAATTTAATTTGAATTTGTCAAGGTTTTCGGTGAAAAAAGGCCGAACAGTTGATAAAAATCAAACAACCAAAAAAAAAAAAGAAAAAAAAGAGAAACGATTGGATCGTCATTTTTTTTATTTACCAAAAAAAAAAAAGAATGCAAGGAAAACAAATGAAGAAATTCAAATTTTTCAAGTCGGTAAACAAAACAAAAACGGGCGCCAAACACAAAAAAAAGGTCAAGTTTTCTATTTTTAAACTGCGTTTTTTTTCCTCTTCTTCGTTCATTTCATTGCACTTACGTACAAATTTTCTTTTTTATTTCTCAGTGTATTGCGTATAGTATAGAAATTGAGTAGTCATCAGTGGCAATAAACAAAAAAAAAAAAAACAAATGAAAACAAACAGATGAACGACAAGTTGGCGCATTGTTGAATTGTAGCCTAATTTTTAAGAAGATAATGCCAAAATGCTAATAAAATAAATTTTTTCACACTGAAGGAAAAGTTATAAGCAGAGAGAAGTGGAAAATTTTCTTCAGTAATTCTGGTTGACATTTTCAATACCCCCCCCCCCCCCTACCACCAGGCCCTGCTCTAGCAAATTTGCCACCCTGGGCAAGATGAAAAAATGCCGCCCCTTCAGGGTTGAAAAAACACAGAGTTTTAATATCACAAAATTTTTAATTTTTTGGAAAAATATTTTTTTAACTAAAAACTAATTTTTTCACATTTTTGTTCATATTGTATATCAAATATGACAAAATGCCGCCCCTGAAATTTTCCGCCCCGGGCGACCGCCCGGGTTGCCCACCTCTAAAGCGGGGGCTGCCTACCACCGAATGTAATTTTTTTGACTGTAACTACTCTTAACTCCACTTCTACTTTTGCTTTTGGATTACATTTATTTGATGTATACATTTTTTTTCTCATTAAGGGTTGGTATTTTCACATCTAGATAGTGACATTTATCGTCTAGATATAAAATTTTATCCGGAGAATAGCGAAAACATGTGCGTATTTTCACTTAAGGATTGTGAAATATGTTGAATGAATGTGTAGGAATTATTTGACAGATAAATTTTTATCTATTAAGTCGCTATCTTACGGATATAGTTGGTCTATCCATGAGTGAAAGTACTAGTCCTAAGTAAAAAAAAAGATATCTATCGATCAAGTGAGTTCGGTTGAGGTGGGAAGTACGGGGGCTACCAAATAGGTGATCTGACTAAGTTTCGAAGTTTCCCGCGTGGTTGAATCGTTGAATTCTTTCCTCCCACTTTGCCTAGTTCTGGCAACGTTTTTCTCTTCCCTCAAAAAAATCCAGAATTTCAATTTTGTTCCCAAATCAATGAAAATTATTTTTTCAATGGCCCATTATCTACAGTTTTTCGAATTTTATATTTAGTAGGTAAAGGGCCGTTCATAAAATACGTCACGCTAAAATAAGCCTTTTCTGACCCCCCCTCCGTTGTCACACTGTGTTACGTTTTCTGTGACCTCCCCTAGAAATATTTCGTCACAAAACTAAGGATCCCCCCCCCCTTAATATAATAAATTTCAATTAAAAGTGTACAAATTTTGAGAATTGAAAATATTTATTTAGTTTTTATAATAAAATTTAAATAAATCAATAAATATCTTCTATAACTAACAATTAAATAATATTTCAATTTTAAATAATTAATCAGAAGTCCAAGGATTTATGGTAATAAAACTATAAACGTTCGAAAGTTTATATATTTAATATTTACTAAATACGAAATGAATGACTTTTTATCATGATAAAAAATTGAAAAATAAAAATAGTCGAAAGAAATATTAATTTAAAATTTTTTGACAAATGGCGAACGTCACGTTACCGAAGACCCCCCACCCCACCCCTGTCACATCTTGTCACACTCAGCAAGACCCCCCCCCCTTGTATGCGAATGTATTTTATGAACGGCCCCTAATGATGATTAGATAATTATATCGGAAAATTCAGCAGCAATTTTGGTTGACATTTTCCCGACCCCATTCCCCGCATGTCATTTTTTTTGGCTGTAAATAACTACCAAAATTTGTGCGCACAAATTGTTTACCCTTCATGTTATTCGCTTGCATTTTTTTTAACAAATGAAAGACTTTAGTTTTACTTTTAAATTGCCTTTATTTGATCCTTATTTTTTTTCACTAAAATGGATTTGATAACCATTGGAGCCCGATTTATGGCATTTTATTTAGGAAATAAATTTTCTAAAGCAGGTCATTCACGCTCCGACTTGCAGTCCAACCTGTGATCCGACTTTCGAAGTCGGATCGAAAGTCGAACTAGTCGGATCATTTAGACGATCCAACTAGAAGATCTAATTAGTAGTCCGACTAGCAGTACTGTTTATTTAGGAAATAAATTTCCTAAAGCAGACCATTCACGCTTCAACTTGCAGTCCGACTTTCGAAGTCGGATCTAAAGTCAGACTTGAATGGTGTTGTTGGAAGTTGGATGTCTAGTCGGACTAGTCGGATCATTTAGGCGATCTAACTATAAGATCCAATTAGTAGTCCGACTAGCAGTACTCCAAGTTGGAGCGTGAATGTTCTGCTTAAGAGAATTACCCAAAGTTCTGGAAAACTTCAGATGACTAGATTTTTTTATAGCGAAAATAAGTTATTTTCTATCTCTTACTAAATTGATTTTGGGTTGAAATCATGTGAGAAGAGATGGGGAAGGGGAGGGGATGTTTGACCACATAGTTTGTCTAGTTCAAAGAGGGTTCAAAGTTTCCCGCGTGGTTGCATTCTTTACTCTAGCTTTGACTTGCTCTGGCAAGGTTTTCCTCCAAAAAAAAAACGAATTTCAATTCTGTTAACTTCTCTTGTTATCTCCATTTGTCAAAAATCCGGCTCAACATTTCCTAAATTTTATTAAATTTTATAAATTTTAGCAATGATGATTGGATAATTGTATCGGAAAATTGAGAAATTTCGTTGAAAATCGGTAGGTAATAGTTCACATTTCCTGCCCCATGCTGCTGTCATTGAAAAATGTTTTCCTTCCCCTGATTTTTAAAAAAAATCTTCAATTATATGAACAAAAACGAAATGAAAGTTGACTTGTTACGTTATACGCGTATTAAACGGACAGACAGACGGACTGGATAAGGGAAAATTGCACGTAAGGCAATAACTACGACCTGAATGGTCGATACAACGTGCGAGGGTGAATTAAAGTTGCAACCCCTCATCAAATAGATTGTACACGATCTCATTTTTTCCGCTTCCTTCACCCCCGCGACGCCAAATTTCCCGCTACCCCCATTATGCAACCCTTGTCGTTATTATACCAACGCACTTACGTGTTTCTTATCACAGAATATTGCAAGGAAATTTCTCAATAAATTGAAGACCCCAAACAATGTGGGTAAGTGAAGGATTTCTTTTGCACTGAAAGGAAAACACGCCTTTATTTTATTGGGGGCAATAAAGATCTGATTTGGGTCGAGTTTTGCGACATCTCAGACCAATCTCGGAGGTCTTCATAAATCTTTCACCAACTAAGACATTTAACTCGGACATTTTTGGTCCAAATTAAAAAAAAAATAAAGACATGAGAAAGTAAAATTTAAAATTCTTCTCTTCAAACGATTTTCAATCCTTTTATTTCCTAGTTATTTTCGTGAAACTCCTTTCTACTATATCTACTATAGATCATAAAGAACTACCCCTAACTATCCTTAATTCTTCAGGAAAAACATCAAAATCTAAGGGATAACCTTTAATGATGCCAATGAAAAACAAATTTCTACCCCAAAAATGTTGCCTAATTTTTTCCAGAAACAAGCCAAAAATAAGGGATGAAATTGACTTTTAAAAGTCAAAAATCATCAAAATTCCGATCCAAAAAAATTAAACTGGGGTTGACCAAAAATTGAATGAATTATTCTTTGGTGATAGGAAAATCATCAAAATTTAATAAAAAATGATTGTCCATTCCGACACAATTCTTCAATACATTAAATTAAATAGATCGAATCTCAAACATAAAAGCATTACGAAGATTCAATTCTCAGAGGAAAATATCTTATGCTTGATGTTTTCGAAAGGAAAATGAAAAGTTCCAAGAAAAATGGAAGTATACGATTGAGATTCTAGGTTCATTACAAAGAACCGCACAATGGATAGATAATTGTAGAAGGAATATTTTTACTTTGTTTTACATTGTTTTTACTCTAATTCGCGAATAAATTGAGCCAAAATGGTTCTGATCTACGCTGATGCGCTTATTCCTTAAAAATACCGATTTATTGACAAATTTTTCTAGAAGCAAACCAAATTTTACTTTGAACTTATAGAATTTTTTAACTTTGATAGTGAATTAAGGGGTCTGACTAGTTTTTGTTCCTTTTTTCTGTCTAACGGCAGCTGTCCGCGTGGTTGAACTTTTTCATTTTCCTATCGCGAACAATGTTTGCGCCCCAAAAGCATACTAAAAGTAACTAATTTCCGATGAAATTTTTAGCGTGAACGGTGAAAATTGATTGAACCTTTTGGAAGGTGCAAATTTTTTTTTAATATCGCGAATAAACTGAGCCAAAATGGTTCTGATCTACGCTAACGTGCTTATTCCTCAAAAATACCGTTTTTTTTTGATAATTTTTTCTAGAAGCAAACCCAATTTTACTTTGAACTTATAGAATTTTTTATCTTTGATAGAGAATTAAGGGGTCTTATTAGTTTTTGTTCCTTTTTTTCTACCTAACGGCAGCTGTCCGCGTGGTTGAACTTTTCCTTGTTCTATCGTAAACAATGTTTGCACCCTATAAACATCTTAAAAGTGCTTTATTTCCGATGAAATTTTTAGCGTGAACAGTGAAAATTGATTGAACCTTCAGGAAGGTGCAATTTTTTTTTAATTACTATTGGTTTCCAAAAGACAATACCTAACTTTATTTTCCCGCGTGGTTAACCACATTTCTGAAATCATGATACCTACTTCATACCAAAATTGAAAAGTGCAGACTCAAAAGTTTTCTAGAATTGTTTGGGGTTTAGAAGAAGGAAATGGGTATAATCTGCCCCCCCCCTCCCGTAATTATGCGTGGTAAACTTATTCCTTCTATAGTCATATATTCCTTGTATAGTTCCTTATATTGGTTATGCCTTTTTTTAGGTAGCCTAGAATTTCAATCGTATTCTTCCATTGTTCTTGGAACTCTCCAATTTCCTTTTTGAAACATCAAGTGTTCATTTCTTTTTTCTCTGAGAATTGAATCTTCTTAATGCTTTTTTAAGAGCCCCCATTTTTTTTCCTTTTTTTTTAAGCTCAGCGCTCTCTCGTGGTCGTCGTTAGAACTGTTACGACTGTCACATTTTCCTTCACTCCTTAACTAATATAATTACAAGCAAGAAAATGAATATTATTTACATATATTCAATGCATTGTTTTATATTTCATTTTGATAAATTAGTTTTCTTAGGAATATTCTCAAATTTATTATATATTTAAAAATTAAAGGAAATTAAGATTATAATATATTGACCTAACCAATTAAATTTGAACTGTCATAAATGTCCGCCAAAATTCTAACCCTACTTTTATGTCGACGAGAGGAGAGAATATATATTTTGTGCAAATAAGCTGTGGAAGGGGTTCGAGCACTCGGCAAATTGAGGGGAAATGACAGTTTGAATTTAACATTGGTTTATAGGCAACATTCACTCTAGTCAGGCCCCGCTCTAGCAAATTTGCCGCCCTGGGCAAGATGAAAAAATGCCGCCCCTTCAGGGTTGCAAAAACACAGAGTTTTAATATCACAAAATTTTTAATTTTTTGGAAAAATATTTTTTTAACTAAAAACTATTTTTTTCACATTTTTGTTCATATTGTATATCAAATATGACAAAATGCCGCCCCTGAAATTTTCCGCCCCGGGCGACCGCCCGGGTTGCCCACCCCTAAAGCGGGGGCTGACTCTTGTTATACAATCTCTTTGACTAGGACAACATTAATATCTGCCTACTTTGATTATTTCCTAAATTTCATTGATATTTTCAACAGAAGGTCTTACAGACCGGAATGCATCTTTGACACTAAAATTCCCGGAACCAAGCAGAGAAAACTAAACATACGTTTCATTGGCTGTTACAGTATCAAAACTTAATCACCCACGCAAAATTACAGTTACCTAACTTGAATTTTTATCTTTCTAAAAGAAAAATTAGAAAATGCATCGAATTTTTTTTTGATCATCCTCATCTTTAACGCGTTTTTCCTCCAAATCGAATATAAAAATCACTATAGTGGCCATAAAAAATTATAAGTATATCAATTTTGCCTTTCCAACGAATATAAATAGATCCTACAACCTTTTAAAAACAATACAAAATTTAAGTATTAGTTCAAAGAAAAATTCTAACTTGCTTATAGGTATATCTATCATGAATTTATTCGAACAAAGGAATAATTCTCTACGATATAGAAAAAGACATTAAACTGATAACATATATGGTACACAACTATAGAAACTTGGTTTATAAATAATATTTATTTCACAATCAGCGTTTTACATTTGACTATATATATCATTTCGTATTTACTTACATATATAAATCTCAATGCTGATTAGGATATTATACATTTTAGAGCTCTTGGCTAAACTTGGTAATATTATATGACTCAAACATTTCAAGATAAAGAACATGAAAAGCCAAAAGTTATCAATTTAATAAACACAGACACCAAATGAATCATTCAAATATTCCATATGTTTATCTATCAATTTCTTAGTACCTTTAAATGCCAAACGGAAATCATTTTTTCTTCTATAATATTTGAAAAATAAAATTTATAAATTAAAAGTTAATTTATAGAAAGGATAATATATTTTTTTTTGTAATTGAGATATCAAGTTTTATGTATTTACCTTTACTATAATTGCAGTAATTAAATTAATTTGGGACACTAATTAATCTTTGCAATTTTTAATGAGACCTTTCAAATAGTCGTTTCGGTCATTAAATTAATAAACTAATGAGCAATTAGCTTCTTTTTAGAGTTTATTTCTAAATATTTAACTAGTTAGGTATATGCAATTTAATTAGCTATGAAATAAATTGAATTGTACAATTTATGGAACTTAATAGATTTTGTTCCAATTCGGAAGCAAGCTTGGAATTTGTAATTGTATATAGTTCTATGGTTAGGTATAGAATGGATTATTACCATGACAACCAAATAAATATCTAGGCTGTTGGGAAAATGAAAAATGGGATTTATCTCAAAAAATCAAAAGTGGAATAGAGCCATTAGGACAATGCTGGATGTAAGTATATAAGTGAATTCGCCAAAAGGTAATTATTTTATTTATTGATAGATTAGGTCCCAAATATGATTTTAACCAAAAAATCCATCCCCTGTAGGTGTCGCGTCATGCTAGAAAATTGACTTTTCCAAAAAAAAAATCCTTTTTTCATTATAACTGTTGAACCGTGCTAGATACAAATAAAATGGCTATTATCAAAATGAAAGCTAAGGAAATTTTCTACAAAAAATGATCCCTGGCAATTTTTCACAAATGCCATAGTTTGGCCGGAAATTGATATCGAAAGCGCTAGTGTTTTATGGCATGAGATCAGATCGCCTACTCCATATACATAATAGTTCTATGGTTATGCAATGAATTATTACCATACACAACCAAATAAATATCTAGGCTGTTGGGAAAATGAAAAATGGGACTTATCTCAAGAAATCAAAGGCGAAATAGATCCATTAGGATAATCGGGGAAGTATATAAGTGAATTATCCAAAAGGTAATTATTTTATTTATTGATAGATCAGGTTCCAAGCATGATTTTAACCAAAAAATCCATCTCAGTAGGCGCCGTGTCATTCTAGAAAATTGACTTTTCCAAAAAAAATATTTTTTTCATTATAACTTTTGAACCGTGCTAGATACAATTAAAATTGTTATTATTAAAATGAAAGCTGAGGAAATTTTCTACAAAAAATAATCCTTGGCAATTTTTCACAAATGCCATAGTTTGGCCAGAAATTGATGTCGAAAGCACTAATGTCGTTTTTTATGAGATCAAATCGCGCACTCCATATTGTGAAAATTTTGATTTCTGGACAAATGTCTAAGTTTTTGCTAAAAATCAAAATGGATCTTTGTAAGTGATATCTTATATTACAATTTCATCCATTTTATAACTCTTTGTTTTTTTGGAACTTAAAAATAGACGATAAATGGATTTTTTTTATAAATTCCCCGTTTTTCAATAGTTGCGCCCGCAGGAAAAGTCAAGTGTTTTAATATAATCAACCAACATGGGAAAATCAACTTTTGGCTTTATACTACGATGTACTCGGCGTAAAAAATTGAAATTACAATAATAAATAGAAATGCCAGCATTGTGAAAACCCTCGAATTTAACCTTATTTTTTCGCTGACTTTGAACAGTTATACTGTGTATATAATATATAAAATATATTGCAGTCCAATTTATGTAGTATAATTTAATATAATAATATATAAAAACCATACCATAAACATAAATTTGAACAGAAGTTCAAACAGAAATATTCGTGATGTATTGCCACTGAGGACTGATGATCACTGAGGAAGATTGCTTGGCAATCGAAATACGTATCTGGGCAATACATCACAAATATTTGTGTTTGAACTTCTGTTCAAATTTATGTTTATGGTATGATTTTTATATATTATTATATCAAATTATTCTACATAAATTGGACCGCAATATATTCTATATATTATACACAGTCAAACGTTTAAGTATATGTGACTTTTGTAGTAAGTATTAAAATTAAGACTTCACTATAATTTTTTTCCAATTACTTTAGATACATTGAAAAGAAAATATTTTAGTAAGTATCTAAGAATTATGCATCTAAGTCAATTTTAAAAATTGGCACCGAAAGATAATGGAATGTGAAAATTGAGGAATTCAAAAGAATTCTTTTGGTTAAAGTTTGGCAAAAATGCGAATAACGTCATCAGAGCTATTAGGTATCTTTTGAGTACCCTTATGAGGTGCTTGTTATATATGGCCCGGTTGTAACATCTGGAAATATCTTTTGTATTGTTGCAGTATAATGTCATTTTGAATTTTTGAAAGACGTGGAAGAATTGCCCTAGTTGTATTTGTTAAAAGTTGGAACTTTATTTTATTTTTTAAATTTCGCGCCAATTTTAATATAAGAACAATCTTTCGTAATGAAATCCTTAATACAATACATATGAAGAAACAAGCATTAACGTCTAAAAAAACTTTAATTTTTAAGCAAAGAAGCGAAGTTGAGGGTAAAATAATTTCAACTTTAGGCATCTATTGTATCTTCAGGCTTAAAAATTGACTTTCCCTGACTTTTAATGATAAAATGGAGTAAATTTTAACCAATTTATACTAAGTAATTCAACACTTTATATCGCTTAGATTTTCCGGCGAAAACCACATTTTTTGACAAAATCAAGTTGGCTAATTCAAAGAATAGGACTTCGTCTGTCATTTCAACTTTTCCCGCGAAAATTTTCATCTTCGAAATTGCCGCCAAAATGGCTTTGAAACAGCACTCTACAACCTTCACTTTTACATATACTTATACCTAATAGGCATTGGCGCGCAAATATTTTACCTTGAAATCTCGCACCAAAAAAGGCCTTAAATCACCGCAAAACTCGACCTCTTTGGCCAATTTCTCTTCACGATCGTAAAGGTAAGACTTTTGTCCATAAAATAACGTTTTTGAAATTTTTAATTTGGAAATGATTTTCCATGTTTTCAAGAGCTTTTAGTGGCAATGCGTACCAATGGAAATTGGTGCAAGGGATTGGTTGAAATATTCGATATTTTCGGACGGAAAAACTAAAATTTTCTTCTTCAAAAGTAATTTTTTTGACAAAATTTAGTTTAAAGTTGAAAATCGAGGGTTTTTTCTTCAATGAAAATAGTCAAATTTTTGTTTAATTAAAAGTTTTCCCAATGTTATATTCATTCCAATTTATTTTTAGGTGTCTACCAATGGAAATTGGTGCAGCAATTAGTTGAAATATTCGATGTTTTCGGACGGAAAAACTTTAATTTTCATCTTCTAAAATATTTTTTTGGACAAAATTTAGTTTGAAGTGGAAATTAGGGAATTTATCTGCAATGAAAATAATCAATTTTTCTTTAATTGAAAGTTTTCCCAATGTTATATTCATTACAATTTATTTTATCTTATAAGTAGTTATTTCGATTAATGAATAACCCAATATTTACTATTGGAAAATCGATTTTTTTGTCCAAATTGATTTCACCCTTATAGACCCTTAAGTCCTTCGTTCAAATTTTTTTTTGGATTTTTAAGGAAGGAATTCGTATAGAAATATTTAGATATTTTAAGCTTTAAAAATATTATCTGTAGATAGATATAATTTATCTTTTAAAGGTAAAAATTAAAGATTTTCTTTGGAAAATTTCAAATTTAAAAATAAAAACTTAAAGAAAATTGAAGTGATATTAAAACAGTAAAAAAGGGGCAAAAGAAATTAAAAAAATTAGCTATTAAATTGAAGCCATTGGTGGCCGGATATCTTGGTATTTAGCAAGTAAATGTAGTAAGAATTGAACCAGCTTTTGAAGAGGTGAAGGGGTGAAATAATCAAAAATAAATAAATAAGGGATTTAGGGGATACTTAAAGAATCAAGGGGAAACTAAAAAAAAATATTTTGTGGAAAAGTTTAGTCGCTATAACGACAATAGGAGATAGAAGAATTGCGAGTTATAAAAGGAAGTTTTTCGTTTAAAACTAGAGAATTGCTTTCAATTTTGGAGCTTTAAAGCTCCAAAATACCCTTTGAAAATGTTATAATTTAGTATTAGACAATCCAAATTATAAGATTACGGAAAAAAATTAGTAATTAAATTTCCGGAAAAAAGGAGAAATTACAGTCGAAACGGACCGATTTCGGGGGAAAATTTTCGTAAGAGATGGTAAGAATTTATCAAGTTTTTGAAGGGTTGGATGTTTTTTTTTTAAAGAATAGATCCTAAGGGATAAAACGAAAACATATTGGGGATGGAAAATGATATTTATCTAACAGAAAAATTTTAGTTGGTAAAGTAGGTACTGATAAAAAGGATGTAAAGAAAGTTTCCGTTAAAAACATGAAAGAATTGTATTGATTTTTTGAGCTTAAAGCTCCAATTTTTTTAAAAAAAAGTTATAAAAATTAAATAGTATGATATTTAGTATGATGTTTTTAAAAAAAACTATTGAAACATTAAAAAAGTGGGAATTAAAATGGCTCAGATTCAGATGATATTTTTAGCAAGATTTATCAAGGCTTTGCCGGCGGGGGAGAAGGGGAAGGTTTTTATTTAAAGGACTTAAGGGATGTAAGGGTAAGGTATTGGGGATAAAAATTAAGAATTAAGCCAAAGAATTAATTTACGATATAAAACACAAAAGATTCAAGATTACCTATCCAATAAGTATCAAACGGAAATTTTTTGATCGCAAAACTTTAAACAATTGCAAACATATTCTAAGCTTAAAAGCTCAAAATTTGTTAGTGTTGAAATCAAAATTTAGAAAAGGGTAATTTAAAAATCAGCTTTTCAAAAAAAAAAAATAGAAGAAAATGAAATTATTGCCCTCGAAAATATGAATCGTCAATATTAGGTAATTGAGTATTCACGGGGGTTGAAAAATGTTTTAAACGTAAACTTTTAAGGGTTGTCAATTTTTCATCATAGAGATTAGGAAATTATATTTGGCCAAAAAAGTTAATTCATGCAAGACGTAATAGTTTAGCAAAACCATTTGTTAAAACTCGTAAACTTCAGCTAGGAACACTCAATTTTTGAGCTTTAAAGCTCCAAATTTTCTTGAAAAACTTCCAAAACAAACATAAGACAATTCAAAAATCTTGTTTTTAAAAAAAAATGTAAAAAAATATCTGAAAAATTGAGGAAATTGGGGTTGAATTCATTGAGGTTTAAACGACTTTCTTATAGTAAAAATAGGTAAAGATTGGTCGAGTTTTTGAGGGGGAGGATTTTTTTTTTCGAAAAAAACTCTTCGTAAATGTAAAGTTTATGACATGAGGCTTAAAATTTTGGGTTTTATAAGTAACCAAAAGAGTTCGTTAATTGATGATGCAAGCCGTAAAAGTTTAGTAAAATAGTTTATTAAAACTCGTAAGTTTCAACTAGCGACACTCAACTGTTGAGCTTTAAAGCTCTGGATTTTTCTGTAAAAATTTCGAAAACTATCACAAGAGAATCCAAAAAAAATATTTTTGAAAAAAAAAAAAGTAAAAAAAATTTGAGAAAATGAAGAAATTGAGGTTGAACTCAATGAGATTGAAACGACTTCCATGGTAAAAATAGGCAAAGATTGATCGAATTTTTGAGGGGGAGGATTTTTTTTTTCCACAATAACTCTTTAAGAGTACCATTTTTACACCTTAGAGATTCGAAAAATATATTTGGTCAAAAAAGATAATTGATGCAAGACGTAAAAGTTTAGTAAAACCATTAACCAAAATTCATAAACTTCAACTTGCTACACTCAATTTTTGAGCTTTAAAGCTCAAGATTGTCTTGTAAAAATTTCAATAACTATCACAAGAGAATCTAAGAAACTTTTTTTTTGACAAAAAAAATGAAAAAAAACTTGAGAAAATGAAGAAATTGGGGATGAATTCAATGAGGTTTAAACGCCTTCCGTAGTATAAATAGGCAAAGATTGATCGAATTTTTGAGGGGGAGGAAACTTTTTTTTTAACAAAAATCTTAAGAAATACAATTTTTTACATCTTAAAGATTCGAAAAATATATTTGGCCAAAGAAGTTATCTACCTTATGCAAGAAGTAAAAGCTTATAGTAAAACTATTCACTAAAACTCGTAAACTTTAACTATCTACATTCAATATTTGAGCTTTAAAGCTTAATAGATTTTTTAAAAAATTTCAAAAACTATCACAAGAGAACTCAAAAAACTTATTTTTGAAAAAAAAATTTAAAAGAAATATCTGGAAAATTGAAGAAATTGGGGCTGAATTCAATGAGGTTTAAACGCCTTCCGTAGTAAAAATAGGCAAAGATTGATCGAGTTTTTGAGGGGGAGAAAATTTTTTTTTCGAAAAAAACTTTTCACACATTGAAAGCTTAACACCTAAGCCCTAAAATTTTGGATTTTATAAATAAAGTTTACTGGAAAAATTTTTGAGTAAAACTCAAAAAATCGACCACTATACAGTCAAGAAGAGATTTTAATTGGAAAGTTGAAAGATTTACGTTGGTTTTTTTTGGCTTTAAAGCTCCAAATTTGATAATTTTTTTTCATTAGTCCAAAATTTTGGTGTTGGACAATCCACTGAAAGTATTTGTTGCAAAAAAAATTAATCGAAAATCTTAAAAAATGAAGAAATTGCATCTGAAACTTAAGAGTTTTAAGCGAAACTTTTTGTAGGAGTTGCAGGGATTGATTGCGTTTTTGAGGGGGTGAGGGGAATATTTTCCCAAAAAAATTTTGCCAAATTAAAAGCGGAAGTCTTAAGAAATGTAAAAAGTCATTTTTTATTAAAATTCAAAAGTTTTTAGTTTTGATTTAAGACGTGCCTTGCCTATCGATAGTACAGCGAACATTTTACGTTGTTAGAGCTATGGGGAGACCTCACCCTCCCGGACCCGGAAGGCTTTAAAACAAATCCCCAATCCAGCGGTTATAAATATTGTCCATCCCGCGGCAATCAGCGATCGGCGATCGCCAACGATCCCGTAGGCTCTTCCCGAAAACATCCACACATTCATCCCCCACATGACTATCAAAGTTGGCCTCGACAAACTCGCCGAAGAAGAATCCCTATTTCAAAAAATCAATGCACATTATGCGCGTCTCCCTTCAATTTCACAAAAGCCCGAGAACAAAATGGACCTTGCGTACGCCACACTCGATCCCTTCGTCACATCTCGCCCCGACTCGTACCCACTCGGCTGACGTCAATACTGCTACTGCGCGCCGATTGGCTCGTGGGCGTGGTCAACATCCAAAGCTGGCTTGATTTTCAGACCCATGCAATATTGTTTAGTTTGAAAGCAGCGACCGCGTTTAAAACACGTACGCATTACAACTGGTTTTTAATTATGTAAACTATCACCGATTTTCAAACAACCACCGCCAAACTATTGCCCACAAATGCCCAAATCGCTGGTGCAATTTTCCCCAAAATCGGCCAACATCTAATCGGACAAATTCGCGTGTGAAATGTGAACATTTTATTTTGGTTTTCGCTGTACATTCGAGTTACTATATCTATATATATATACCACACGTTATATGGCTATATATATAGATATATATAGCACATATACATATAATATAAAAGGAGATAGGAGAGAGAGATATTGGAGCGACCGCTTCCATCTATCGGCCCGCCGTAGTACAACGTTGCCAAACCACGCATTCTGATGCTGTTTTGTTATTCCGTACAGACAACGTTGCCACATTTACACACACACACTCAAAAAAATTACACTTCGCCGTGTAATCTCATGCGTGTGACTGTATAGCGGTTGTGTGTTGTTTTGAGAATGTTCTTCAATTATTTTATTACAACCAAATAAACAAAAAGAAAAAAAAAACAAACAAAAGACGATCAAATAAAAAAGGTAAGAACTAGATTTTTTAATTTTTTTCCGTTCTACATTTTTTTTATATTTATTTTTATTGAATTCGAAACGCAATTTTTAGATCTCAATATTAAATATAATATACAGAGCGCACAGGGTTTTCTCGGTTACGTTATTACGTTGTCATAGATTGGGGTGGCCTACCCCTTGGCGCGAATAGGGGTTGAACTTGGGCCCGAGTGCTGTTGTGCGAGTGAAACGAGCACATTGTACCACGTAGATAGTGACATTGGAATGGGGTTGTTTCATCCCTTTTGAGCTGACGCGTTTTTGAATAATCGCCGTAATTCTACAACCCCTACCAAATATATCGGCCACGTTTTTACCCTTATAAATAAATTGACAGAAGATATGATGTAACCACAAAACTTTACAGTGATGAAATTTTGAAAAAAGAAAACTACGTTTTTTTTTTTTTTTTTTAAAAAAACAATTGAACAAATTTGATATTGTTGTCACGAATCACTTGTTTCAATTGTTTTAAGTGAGAATAAATTTTTTTCATTGTTATCTCTCTCTCTCTTTTTTGGAGGGATATTGATGTAAAACATTAATTAAACTAAACAACCCTTCAATAAGGGTCTTGCATCCCTTGGACTGCTTTAAATGCGCTCTAAAAGCATTTGGAATGTGCATCATCGAAACGCGTAAATAATTAACGGTGGAGGGTTGGGGGATGCAAGTGGAAAATTGACATTTCACAGGCGCCGGTTAGTGTTCCAGTATGGGGAATGGGTCGGGGATTAGGAGTTGTGTTATGTTGATATAATGGGGGTGGGGTGGAAGGCCGGTTTTTCGGAGGATGGTTTTTCCGTGCAGTGCGCATGCGTGCGTCACCGTTCTATCTGTTTGCACACGGATGGAAAGTTTTCCTCCGACGTGTTTTCCACACGTCATAATAAAGAGCCGATCGTATAAGGGTGGTTTTTCCTCCGGTTGTTTTAAACGGGTGAGGGGGGGAGTAGGGTTAGTTTTTCCATTGTTCGAATCATATATTTATCGGGAAATATACGGGTGAAATTAGGGAATTAATTACAAGTCTTATAGTCCAAGAGGAAATTGTTTGGTCTACTATAACTTTCGGTGCAAATTTTTTTCCCAAAAAAATTTTTGGTTTTTATAATTTCTGTATCCTTTGGCGTAATAAGAGAATATGCAAGGGGGAAAAGGATAACCTATAAATTGGTCAGAAAAAAAATTAATGAAATTACTGAATTTTTTCAGTATCTATAGAATATTGTTTATCCCTGGTCCCCCATCCATTTTTCTCATCACCCTTAAATTTAATTTAGATAATTAGTATATTTATCTTCTTAATCTTAAGTGTATCCTCACCATTAAATTTATCCACAGGTAAGTACCTAAACCTATTGAGTATAAATTTGGTTCCTCTATATTAAAGGTCAGTTTTCCTGGACTATGAATTGTGAATCTCTTAAGGATGTTATGGAGGTATTTTAAAATGCTACCAGACAACTAAAAATTTAGGAGAATGTTCCTTATTTAATGCTAAACCACCTGTGAAAATTTTAAATCGATTCACTAAATCATTAAAAAGGTATTGTCATTTAAAAATACTTCGATTTTACATGTAATCTTATGGAGATTCGATAATCAAATAGACTAAATTGATTTTTATTAGCAAAAAAAAAAATACCAGGCTTCTAAAAATTTAAAAATATATAGCTTAAACTTTAAGGAATTAATTTTGTATAAGTTTATTTGAATTCACTATACGGTTTTTAAGAAACAAATGAAAAACAGACCGAAAATGTGGTTTTTTCTTGATACACTAATAAGTGTATTAAAAAGGGCGGCAGCACTGTCGTCAGCTGAGACGTAGCGTCTTGTATATAATACAAGCTGTTGGTACATTTGGTTAGATAACAATAAAACGCATAATTTATCTTTGTCACACTCATACGTGAACAGTATAAAACGGAAAAGGATCAAATATGTCAAATAGTTTAGTTTCTTAATGTTGAGCATGCCACGCATGCTCATTCACATCATGTGTCAGATACATACTTAACTTGCCAATGCTGCCAACTTATCTAATATAATGGTGAATTGTTAGTTTAATTTTTATTTTTCAATTATAATTGGCCTAAAACATGGTAATTTATTGTTTTATTTATAATTTAATCCTATTAATAAAATCTACATTCATAATTTATGAACATCAAATCAATAATATTGTAACGTGACGTCTCAAAACTGTATTAAGATGACGTTTATTCGTTCTTTTAATTTCTTTTGGAAATAAATAATCACTTTCACACTTAACAATCACTTTTTTTATTACACAGTCACATTTGTCAAAACAATCACTTAAATGACAATAATCATTTTTAATTCAAATCACACTAATAATCGCTTTTTTGTAACGGAAATTCACAACTGAATTTCTATACAGAACTCTCCATGGGCTTGAGCTGAGCGACTTATATACCCGCAACCCAACATTCTAGAATATACTCCAATATTCGCCAACGTTCCATCACCTACTAGATGTTTCTAGAACAATCTATATATACATTCACATTGGTGGGAGAGAGATAGAAGTCACTCAGCCAATCGCGTGCCGGCATGGCACAAAGAGAGAGATAGACTTTGTCCCTTTCTGTTACAATATTTTGATTTAAGCGGAAATCAAGATATATTCAGTCCCAAAAATTAGTTAAAAATTGTCTATATTTTGTGGTTTTCCATATTTTTTCAAAATTTTTGGTGAAATTTCCGATTTTCTCTGAAACTATATACAGTTATTTAAGTATCGACCTATTTATTCACCTCATGGTATGCCATACGACGTAATTATTCACAAATTTCCATTTTTGTGTACTTTTGTCTACGATTGTATCTCCATAACATCCTTCAGGAAAACATCCTTTTTATTATAAAAAACCAATGTGGTTCAAAAAATGTTAAACTTTCAACCATTTTTCCATTCTTTTACGTTTTATTTATTAACAAATTTAGCACAACTGCGCTTTTAAACTTCCTTATCTATTTGTCTACAAGAAAGCGCCTATCTTTTACGTAAATCAGCACTAAAGATCTATGATCCAGTGACTGATAAGCACTTATATTTCCCAACTTAAAATAAAAAAATTAATAAATTATAAGAATAATACAGGGATCAGTTTCCCCCAATAAATTTCCCATTGCTGCATAATTCGCTTGCCAAGTGCATATGGTTGGTACAGAGTTTACCGGAAAAATAGGTTACAAGGACTAACGGAAAGCTCATCTGAATATTGCTTATAAGCGTTGAAAAAAGTGCAAATTGCGCATAAAAGCTTCGCCAAGCAATTATGGAAATTGATTTAATCAAATATGATAATTACTTTGTAAAGATGAATCAATTGATTCACTAAAAAAATTTCTTCTTTTTCTTTCTAAAAATTAATAGAGTATAACTTTTGCGTATATACCTAGTAGTAATTAAATTTGAGAATAGTACAAGTGGAAAAAAAATGTCCATTTTTGCACGAGTTGAAAAGTAATCGCTATACAATCTTTCCGGTCGTGCTAATTGGCTTAACTCGTGGATTAATCGACAGATTTTATGTGTGCTAAATATTGATACATTTTTTTACAAATAAAATAGAAAATATTGGAAATGAATATTGATCGAAAGTGTTGATATATGAATTCCTTATATTATGATAACACGAATTGCATTTGAGCAAATATTATTTAAAGAAATTATAAGACTTGTTGTTAAAAAAAACGACTACTGAATTTCAATATGCGACTTATGAAATACTAAACATGATAGAAAACTTTTAAAACCTACATATTAGGTGTACCGGAAAAGAATATCGTTTTTAACCAATAGTCATTCGATTGCCATTTATCTGCTTATAAGTTATTTCAAAGTGGTACTAAAGACATTTTATGATTAGAGTAATTTGACAACTTAGTAAAAATTACAAAATATTTTTATTTCGAAATCTATATTGAAAAATGGTAGAACCAAAAACTCGAAAGAATATAAATTCTGTATTGTATGCTCATTAGGGTGATTTTTTTTTGGTCCCATCGTGAAATTTTGTTGGAAATACCAAAAAAAATTCTCTGAAAGTTTGAGCCCTTAATATTAATTTGAAGTCCTCGACCAAGACGTGTAAAGATTTCCCATTGAAAATACACGGAAACTCTGATTTTTTATTTTTAAATTTCTATATCTCAGCGGCATTTCATGGGATCGCTTTTACCGAAGATGGTTTTTTCTCAGAACTAAACGCTCTACAAAAGTGCCCATTGCGACAAAGTCGTAACTCACACCGGTGAGGTAGTACGGGCCACTGAACCTGATTTTTCCATAAAATTCGCGTTTTTTTTTTGCATTTATCTCGTAAATAACAAGAGCTACGGAAAAATTATAAATAAAAAACTTTTAGAGAATTTGATTTCCTACAAAAAAGTTCCTGTAGACCAAATCGCGAGGATCAATATTAAACGAGATATTAAGCCTTGAATTTTATGGAAAAATCAGGTTCAGTGGCCCAGGGCCCTCAAGCTCAGGGGGCTCTCGAATCCTTACCAGAAATCTCGATCGAACTGAACTTTTGGAAATTCAGTTGAAAGTTCTCCAATTATGTAAGGAAATACTGAGCAAATATGGAGTGCTAGAATGCGACCTAACGGAACTATTTACAGCAATGTTATTATTCTTTACAATTCCTGTCACTTCTGCAGCAGCTGAAAGGTCATTTAACAAATTAAAAATAATAAAAAATTATTTAAGAAATAAAATGGACCAAACTCGACTCCGATATTTATCGCTAATAGCAATTGAAAACAAAACCGCATCAAGCCTGGATTTAAACGAAGTCATTGATACTTTTGCGAAAACTAAAGCTAGGAAAAAATTGTAAATATAATTGTTATTTAGTCAGTTGGTAGACCTGACCTTTATATAATAAACCCTTGAATCTTCTCAATTTCGTTTTATTAGCTAAACCTATACCTAGTATCAATTGTAATTTGTGTTGTTTCTGTTTAATATTTTTATTACCTGCCCTGCAGTGCACAAAAAAGAGCTTAAGTAGCTTAGCATTTTGAAAGTATTTGTATATTTCATATTTTTATTTGATAAAACCTAATCAGTTTACATAGCAGTGGGGCCCCATTTTTTAATTTGCCCCAGGGCCCTTGGTTACCTAGCTACGCCACTGGTTTTCACAATATAATACGGAATAATAAAATTGGACCTTTAATCCCCACCCTACCCTACCTTCATTCATTTCTTGGAATTTGCATTTTTCTGTATAAGTATAACAATAATTGATCTAAAACAATGTAAGATTATTAGGTTGGTTTGGAAGTTCTAAATTTTGCCTATAATAATCCTGTTTATTTTTCGTTGCCTTCTTCTCGTTAAAATATTTATGATCGTTAGAAGGTATACAAAAGAGTGGTTAGTGGTAGTTATAGTAGCATATTTTAAACCACTTGTTTCTCAAAATTTTAATTTTCAATAATACATCTTTTATCTCTCAATAAAATAGCACAATTTCATGGCTCAGGGTTGGTAGTTCTAGAATGTTTAGAAAAATTTATGCTTTATTTAAGGGAAGTACTACAAAATTTTTACTTAAATATTATCCATGATTGGTTACTACTCTTTCCTATCTCTTAAGGCTGGCTCTACAATTAGTCGCTTGTCGTCTGTCGTGCGCATGCGTGTTTACTTAGACAGCATTTGATAGTTGTCGTAATGAGCTGTCGTTGACGTGAGTCGTTGTCGTGGACAGAGTTGGCCAATGCTCAACTTGTCCCGACTTACGACAAACGACAGCATATTATTTTTGTTGTTCTAATTTATAAAACATGGAAACCATGGATATTCGCATGGATTACGCAATTGTAGAATGCACTGCCGTTTATCTCCCGACTCACGACAACCGACTAGCGACTCCCGTCAACGACAAGCGACTAATTGTAGAACCAGCCTAAACAGTAAAGGGCTTCCTTTAAAAAAAAAGAGCTTTTGTATGGGCATGAAAAGTTATACTTCTTTGGTATAGTTAAAAAGATTATTTCAATCCATTACCGTAGCCTCTGCCGATAGTACCTGAACTAGTGCACTAGTTATAAGTAGTTTGAGATAACAAAAATATGATACAATTATAAACACAATTTGCTTTTAATATCAAAATACATAATAAGCAAACGTATTTGCTGTGGCAACGACAAGGATAAAGAATATAAAATTGTGAATTCATTCATGTAGGTGGATTATAAATATAACAATTATTTTCTCAAATTTGAACTATCATGTCATTGGTTTTTAGCCATTTGATAGTTTTGTTAGTGTTGGGCTGTGAATATTTCACGGAAAGTTACTGGTTTTCAAATAAAAGATTAAATTGGCTGGAAAAAGATAAATAGATACTGTATCTATAAACAGTTGGCTTTTTGGATATTCTGTATAATATGTATACACATTTGGCTACTTATACAAAATTTATATTACATATTAAATGAATTAACTATTTATCAATTAAACATTGGTCACATGATCGAAAAATACTTATCGAAAACATTTACCATATAGAAGTAGATTATCGCCATATAGTATCATGTATAGATATATATAAACAATCCTAAATAGCAACGTTCTAAAATTATATTAATACAATAGTAATTATATATTTTATTTACCCATTTGTATCTATATATTGAAACTGATGTTTAATTCAAATATAGAAAAATATAATGTAATATAATGTATCAGTCGACTTCCCTTAATTTATTTTAAATATTGCATTGAATAATTTTAAAAAAATATCTTTCTTTTAAATGCATTTTAATTCTCATAATAATAATAATAATAGGCAAACGTATGTAATATGCATGCATATATGTCGATAAAGTAAGAGAACTAATATTGTAAACACATACGTGTGAGTGAAACACAATCATTGTCTCAAATTTGAAATGAACTTTACTATATATGATATCAAAATTACCATTTTTAAAACGCCAGAACCCAAATTCATATGTTTTTATTGTTGAAGCATGTTTCCCATATGCTTTACACAACAATTGAAGTCCATCGCTTGCACTTTTCTTTAAATTAAAACCAAAATATAACACTTTCCGCAAATTTGTAACAAGGAAATCACGTTGTTAACACTTTAGGATGATTTTTTAAAAGAAAAGGATAACACTTTGACACGAATATTGTTAAAAGATAATCTGCAATGATATAATCTTTGTTACCCCTTTTATTTTTCTATCCCCACAAAAGATATTTATACATCTAATGTGCTTTTAATTAAATAAAGTCAAGCGAAAGTTTCAAACTTGACGTTTATCATATCTTCAAACCTTTACCGACATAGAAATTGGCCGAATTTGAAATTAATTTATTTTCCAGTAGCTACTACAAATTTATTTATAGAACTCAATGGGATCAATGGATTTGACAAAAAAAGCGCGAATTTAAAAAAGAAATTTTTGTTCTAAATTCTGGTGTAAAAACGACCAAAATCAATTCAAAAGCTGTTAGAATTAATAATAAACTATTGTTTACTATAAAACCATTAATACTTAGTGCTATTAATAAAACAATATTTTCAGTAGTATTTCCTACAGTAAAAATTATCATATATAAGTAAGAACATAATCATTAAATTGTGGGCAATAAGGATGAAGCTTCTTGGGGAATATTATTTACTAGCTGATCCCCGCAACTTCGTCTGCGTAACGTAGGTGGAGATTATGTTTTCTTTTCAAATTTGCCATTTGTAGTGGTATATGAAAATTTTTATTTACTTATTTTTTTACGAAAAACATAATCATACTTAAAAACACTATTTTGTCAACTTTAAAAAGACACATTTAATAAGCTGTTGCAAAGAATAAAATTGTTCTATGTAATAATCAATTCATTTTCAAAAAATATTTATAAATATCTAAAAAGAGTATGTCTATTGCGTATAGCTACGGTAGGTATACCTACCGTAGACCAAATAATCTGTTAACCAATCAACATCTATACATAAATAAAAAATATCGCCAAGTTCAATAAAGTTGGTCTTAATTATAAGTAAAATGCGGTGACCATGCGAAATTTTTCAAATAACTTACATTTTTAAACTTGTGATATCTTTCGAATAAAATGTTCAAATTGAATAACTCAAAAAGTTATATAATTGTATTGAAGCAAACTTAAATATGAAGTCATTTATTTTGATAAGGACTAATCCCAAAGTATAAATAAAAGAGCTTTTACAACGGTGGCATTTATATATATTTTTTAAAATGAAAAAACACTTATTGTCACATAACTATAATAGTTAGACATATGCTGTCTATTTATTTTTTGTAGATAATGATATGTTCTACAAAATCGTAGTACATTATTCTGTTCTATAACCAATTGTTTTCGCAGCGCACGCGATAAAAGAATGTTTTTTGGTAATTTTTTCATACCTTGGGTTACATTATTGGAGTTTTAGTATGGATCCCTAACTTTTTTGAAAATGTAATATAGCCTATGTTCACCGGAAATAGTTTAGCTTCCCAACAGTGAAAGAATTTTTCAAATCGGTCAAGTAGTTTCGGAGCCTATTCAAAGCAAACAAACAATCAAATCTTTCCTCTTTATAATAATTGATAGAAGAAGACAAGGACTTAAACAACATGGATAAGTTAGAACTTTTTCTTATAAAAAATGCGGGAATTTAACGAAGATTGATAAACTATATTTTAGAGCAGTGTTTCCCAAAATGTCTATTACAATCAACGACTTTGATATGTCACACGAAAATATCAATTTTTTTGGTGAGGAATACTTAGCGACACGAAACTCATGTACAAAGGTATCAACAGTTTGAGAAACACTTTAAGATTACATATACAGTGTAATCTCACTAATCCGGCACTTTTAAAAACCGAAGGGTGTCGGATTATTGAAATGTTCGGATTACTGGATTATAGTGAAAAAGTCATAGGTAATGAATAAAATAAAGCATTTCATAGAGAGCATAGGTATAGAGGGGGAGGGAAGCGTGGGAGGAGGGTGCCGGATTATTGGATGTGCCGATCTATCGAAGTGCCGGATTATTGAGATTATACATAATTATTATTATGAGATTATATTTCGGTTTAAACCAGGATTTATGTCATATAGGTAAACCCTATATGGCGTTTCGTATATGGAAGCCAATTCTCTTAATTTCCAGGATTCAAGTAACCCCTAATTTCCGGTTTTGCAGGGAAATTATTTGCTATATCTAAACCTAAATGTCTATTACATTCAATTGCTTCTGGCACTTATTGAGAATCTCACTTTTACATTTCAACATTTAACAACAACCCCCTAACAGAGGGTGATAGAATTTTTGATCAATATATTGCAGTAGAAGGGAGGAATCATTAAAATTCATCAGGAGTTTTGATTTGTCATTATTTCTGCTTCTCGAAAAAAAAAATTATATTTCACTCGGGAATCGGAACCCCTATAGTCCTATCCTATTAGAATTTGTATAGTACATTCCTTTTTTTAATTACCAAATCATTTCTTTATAAAAAAATGATATTTTAACGATTAATTTCCATAACCTTTATCGAGAAATTAAAAAATAACGTTGATATCATTCTTTTTTTTTTCTTAAATCGTTTAACAATTGACAATCACGCACGTTCGTTCGTCAATTGTCGCAATAAAAACAAACGACACGCGTTCATGGCCACCTACAACATATCGTTTCATTCATTTTAGCAGTGGCGGTATAATGTCGCGTATCAACTATGAATATTAATCGCACACATATAAACAAGAAAAACGTCCAATTATGTCAAATGAAAAGAAAACTTATATGATTTTTTTTTGTTGTATTAATAAATATGTGCAATTTGTGCAATAAAATTCGCACAGCGAAAAACATTGGCACTTGCGAAACATTTGAGTAACGAAACAAGTGAGACGCAATGACAAACAAATGACGCTCGTTGCACATATATATTGTACTACAGTATACACACACCGCCAACCTTGATTGCACTTGAAACATAATGTATATACGTTTTTTTTTTTTTTATTAAAAATTGCTCAATTATTTCGTTCATTGGAAAATTATTTTCAACACTTTATCAAAAAAAAAAATTTTTTTTTTTTAGATTTGATTAGAGATGTGGGAGGTGAGGAAAATTTTATCAATAACGATAAGAAAACAAGCGGTTTATAGTGTTGTATTTCACAATTCTGCGAATTTCTTTTTTTTCTTCTCTCCTCTCGAATATGAGAGTTTTTGTTATCAACTATTTTTTTTTTTTGTATTTATTTATATAATTCTGTTCGTATTTTGTTTTAATGAGAAACAAGTGAGTGGCGAATAGTCATGCGCTCTTTGAAATTAAATTGACCGGTTTTAATTATTTCATTGAATGAATGGCATGTATATCTATAGAGTTTTTAAATTCCGGTAGTCATTTGTTTATGCCGGTTGAATGACGAAAAAACCGTATTTTGGCTGGAGGCTCCCCTTTTTTAAATTTGATTTGTTTAGACTAAGTCGAGAAAAAAAAAATAAAAAAAATAAATAATAAATACCAACAGCACTTAGTGAAACTATGAAAGCAAATGATTGGTGTTGGATTTTTTTTTTTAAAATATTTTGTGGGTTTTATAAGTTTGGTTTATTTTTCATCCCTTATCAGTTACCACGAACCTACCCTTATTTGTTTTTATGGTTAAACTTTGATCCCCTCTTTCGTTCTGTTGACTTAACCTCGACTAACTTTATAAGAAGAAAAAGAAATTTAACATAGATACGATTTACGTACTCTTGTACATTAGATAGAGAAAGAAGAAATAGATTAACAGCAAAGATATCAGAATTATAAAAAATCTTAATTAGGTACCAACAGAAAGCTAATTTAGGAATCGGAAATGAATAATTAGGTAACATAGAAATACACAGAAAAGTCCACCAGTAGTTATCAACGGAATATTAGTAAATAACATTAGGTAATAGTAATAATATACTTAAGTAACATACTTAAATTGAGGTTTCCAGGATGAGGTTAGTTCTCAATCTCAACACTGCAACCGCAGGGCTTATTATTCTTGCCAAAAATCAATAAAAAAAAATGATAAAAATCTCTCTCCTAAATATGAAGAAATTATACATATTCCCCATAATACTGTATGGTATGGAATCTATTACTCTAAGTCGACATCTATTGACGGATATACCACAGAATTCTTAAAATATCATAGGTACCTGGATAGGTTAATAAACAAAGAACTACTACAACGGCTTGCTAAGATTTCGGAGTTTCTTCAATAAGTAAACATAAAAACTTAGGTACCTACACTATCTGGGACATATCATGAAAGGGAAGAAATACCAAATGCTATTAGAACTTTATCCAGGGAAAAATAGTTGAAAAGCGGAGGATAGGACGTCGAAGAATATCCTACTTCAATGTAACTTTTCAAGTAAATAAATCCAAAAATGATGTGGAACTCTAAGAAAAAAATACCTTATTTTAATTCTCTTTATATACCTATACTTTAAGGGTTCTAAAGCAATACTTTTCAAGTTGGGGGGCGCAGCCCCCTAAAGAATCCATGAAACTCCTGCAGTAAATCGTGAAATATTTCTGTAATAACCATTAATGGTACATAAATAAAGTACTGTTGGTCACTAAAGTCCACCATTTTTTTTCTGATTTAGGGGTCGTGATATGAAAAAGTTTGAGAAGCACTGTTCTAGATCTTATAATCCCCCCCCTGGTTTTCGATATAATTTTTTACGAAGATGAGACAAGAAAATTATTATTTAGCAAAAAATAAACAAACTTTTAATGATCTTACTCCCCCTCCCCCTATTTAGTCGTCAAATGTTATAATAATTGATATAAATGCTTTCCAAAGATTCCTACTCTTAGGGGTGCATTCAATGGTAAGCTCAATTACTAATAAAAAAAAAGTTTATGTATGTGAGTACCTACTGATGGATGCTCCTAAGAAGTTATATTTTATTGGAAAAGTCTATTTGGGAGGGGAGGGAAAGTTTCAATTGTTCTTGTTTTATAACTAAAGTTTTTAAACACAATTTGCATCAGTACATTTATAAAATACTAGTAGCCACCCGTGAAATATTCTCTGCTCAGTACTGATACAACTAACAAATGACAATCGGATGACAAATTGACAATTTAATGCAATCGAAATGACAGTTGAAACAAATGACAATCAGTTAATTCAAATTAGAGGCAATGATAATAAATAATACGTTGACTAATATTATATCGATATTTATAACTCAATTATTAAAAAAAAATGTTTAAAATAATCGAATATTTGATTCGTTGCTAAGAAACGGAAATCTAATTTACAAAATTTAAAGACATAAAGGTAACTTTTCGTTTTAAAAAGCCACATACACTAGTTAGCTTGGATAATATTTTACATAGAACAGAAGTTACCCAATTCGTTACCCAAATTCGTCTAAAGAAGTATAACTTCAATTATTCAACTTAAAAATAATAGAAACATAAATAAAGATTACTTTAGAGCACTTAGTAGTAAAAATAAGTATAAGTATAAAGATTACTTAGTAGTGACTTCCAGCTTCATTCAATGATGATTTTTTTTTTCAAAATCAAAACATAGATATATATTTATACATAAGGATACAGAAAATGAACGAAAGTTTTTATCTGCCAAGCCTGCGAGACTGACTCACCGATCCCTTAAAGTTCGATTAAACTCAAGTTAAGAATCACTGCTCTAGAGGTAATCGTATAAATTCAACATATTCCAGCACTATTGTATTAATGTCACCGGATTGGAGGAGGTAGGGAGAAAAGGGGGTCTTATCTTGTTAAGAAATATAGAACTTACTTTTTATAATTTAAAAACCAAATTTTACAGGCACTGGTAATAACATGAGGCAAAAATTTCCGTATGGGAGGGGGGATTTTTTCCTAGAAAATTATCCTTATTTATAATCTAAAATTTAAGAAAAAATCCATTTTTTTTAAAATTTAGGGAATTTTGATATTCTGAAGGAGAGGGCGGATAAGACGTATTGCCTGTACTTGTCCATATGTATAAGTATCCATAGCCAACTTAAATTATTTACCTAATGTAAAAACTTAATCTTAACAGTTATGGATAGTTAAATATAGGGTAAAACGGTTAAATTAAGCCACTTACTGATTTCTTACAGCTTTCTTTCACTACGAGCCAGAAAAATGGTGAAAACTAACCTGAAAAAAAAATAAATAAATTAATTCAATTTATAACGATTTTTTTTAAGAAAATTAAACTTTAGTAAAAAAAAATCAAAAGGAAACAAGGAAGATTCCTTTATCCTTTAGATATAATGCCAAAATAATGGAGTAACCAAAAAAAAAAACATTGACCCCTAATTTCAAACCCTTAAAGAATGAGGATTATCTGTATGTTTTAAGAAAACTAAGGAGGCTATGATCTATGAAGCGTAAAACCAAAGAAGTTTCACTCCAATAAACTTAAATCTGAATATCTCAATTAAAAAAAAAATGTTAGTTTTATATTTGAAAATTATACTAATCCACTCTTATGTGCTACTATTGCTGTCTCTTTCTCTCTCTCACTCACTCTAGCTGATTTACAGGTGTTTTTTTCTATATATAGAACATATGGCATTTAAATCGAAAAAGCAAAAAATACCACAAACCTAACGAGGAATCTAATTCCTGTGAAAACTTAAGGGGATGAAAGTATGGGGTGAGGAGGGTAATTTAAAAAAAATAGTTTTCATTTAACCCAAATCGGATGCAAGAGGCATATATCTATATATATATGAAAGGGTTGAAAGATTTTTTTAAGTTCCCCGTGAAAACTTAAGGGGTTGAAAGTATGGGGCGAGAAGGGTAATTTAAAAAAAAAAAAACAGTTTTCATTGAAACCAAATGGGATGCAAGAAGTATATATCTAAGTAGATATATAAGTAAGGGTTGAGAGATTTTTTTTAAGTTCAACCCTTAATCCTTCGGTTGTAATTATAATTTTTTTTCGTCGTTCGAATCCGAGCCGACCGGAAGTGAGAGGGATGCGATTGTACGACCGGAAACGCACATATTATTACAATCAAGACACGACAGCGCTGACATCGAAAAAACAAATGACAATCAACAAAAATCATTCGTTCATCATCGACCATGCTCCGATGCCCACGGCCTCTTTGATCAAATCAATCGACCAAAAACAAAACGTCGCTTCCATTCTCTATATACATTTCTCGCACCACGAATTCCTCGAATTCTCCAAATGCCGCATATAATTTTCATTCATAAAACCGATATCATATTGTGAACAGAGATTAGAACTATATATAAATTTTCCCCAGTACAAATCGATAAAAATTTTTTATTGAGTTTAAGGGTAAAGATTAAGGGATGAAACTGATAAATTTTAGATAATTTCCTTGGTCGCATGACGCAAATTATAGAGTTTAGAAATCCCGCTTTCCGTTCCGGCTAGACTGCGATAGATCAATACTCACATATGTCGTTAGACAAAAAGAGAAGATAGTTATATAGCTATTCGATTTTTTTCCTCTTTTCTCATGACACTGGCGATAGAAACGAGGAAAATCACGAAATCACGAGTTGGCTTAGAAATAATACACTAACGGCACTGTTGGAAAAAACCGAGGGGGGTGGGGGGACGTCACAAACATTAGAGCAACGTTAACCGGCACAACGATGACGACGACGACGACGAGACGCGGAAGAAAAAACGAACCGGCAACAAAACAATATCAAGTCGAGTATTTGATGCGTAACTATTTCGCTGCTCTTTTTTTTTCGGTGTTCAACTGTTGTTGTTTTTTTTTTCCTTTCTTTTATTCCGACGACTGGTAGATGGTGGATGGAGAAGACGAAGACCCTTCAAGTACCGGCCAATGTTAATGACTTATAGATAACGAAATTATTACAAAGAATTCCCTTTCGTGCCCACGGATTTTCGTCTCTTCTTCTTGTCGTCGTCCCCCCACCCCACCCCATCCGCGATCATCACTTGTTCGAATATCTCTTGTTGATGCAGAGGGCTCTTGCTGTGGATCTCGCGTTCAATTTCGGTCTTCATTAAAAATTTTTTACGCGGGACTTGACGGTAATTGTCGAGGCTATTAGACTTTGGAACGGTACTAATGGAAGAGAAGATGTGGTGTTATTGTCGGATTTTTCTAGAAATTTGATGAGATTTTTATTTTAGTTTTTTTTTTATCAAGATGTACGTGGGTTAGAATGCTTTTTTTTACGATTCACCGTTTTTTGTTTTCGAAAAAAAAGAAGAAGAAAATATTTTTGAGGTTATGTTTTTTTTCTTTTTTTCTAGGTGAAAAACAAAAGAATTATGGCGGATTTGAACGCCGAAGAGTTGCATCGAGCTCAAAAACGACGTTTATTGGTTCAGGAACTAAATCCGTGCCTCATTTGTTCCTTGTGCGATGGCTACTTGATCGACGCCACCGCCATCAATGAATGTCTACATACTTGTAAGTATAACATTCATTCTTTTGTTGTAGATTAATAGTAATATTTGGAATTGAATCTTTCCATTGGTAAACATCCTTAGGGTACATAAGTCGGAATATACGTAACTCGAAGAGGACAGATTTTCAATTGATTAATTACAAATATACAAAAAAAAATTCTCCTCCCTCTTGAACTAGGTAAATTCCGACTTATGAAAAATAAATTATTCTTACGTGCACCTCAGAGTATAACTTAATCAACTAGTGTGTATGCAATATATTGAATATATTGCGGTTCAATTTATGTAGTATAATTTAATATAATAATATAAAAAAATCATACCATAAACAGAAGTTCAAACAAAAATATTTGTGACGTATTACCCAGATACGTATTTCGATTGCCAAGCAATCTTCCTCAGTGGTCATCAAGTAGTTCGGATCACTCCGTAACTGCTTTGTAATGATTCACAGGCAATCGAAATACGTATCTGAGCAATATGTCACAAATATTTTTGTTTGAACTTCTGTTCAAATTGATGTTTACGGTATGATTTTTATATATTATTATATTAAATTATACTTCATAAATTGAACCGCAATATATTCTACATATTGTATACACAGTATAACTGTTCAAAGTCAACGAGAAAATCTTATTTTGTTTAATCAACTAGAATTAAGAATTAATCAAACATAGCCTCCTTTTCCTTCATTACGCCTACTACTATCCAAAATCCCTAACTATTCGGCAAGACGTAGATCATATACACCACAAAAATGCCCCCCCCCCTTAATATTAAAGCATTCAAAAGTTACTCTAAACCCCCCAAAAAAAAAATCTTTTTTTTCCCTAAGGAATTATCGGTAAACGACGTTCACTTTTTTCCAAATTGTTTCATCTTTGTTTTCCTATTATCTGATAATGGAATACTTTAAGGACCTATCTACCGTACTCTCTTGTATCAACTCTCACACCTTAGTGAGAGGCAAGGGCGGATTCTGGATTTTTTCTGGAGGAGGGGGGACACAATATCATGTTTCAATTTTTTTAAAAAAATCGCAATTCCAGCCAGAAATAGACTAAAGTTTCACTAATGTTCTTTCTGTTATTTTATTCATATATTTTAACAACTCTAATAATTTAATTTCCTTTTAAGTATGTACTGTAATGAAATCTCCACAGTACACAAAAATATCCTGGGGGGGCACGCCCCCCTTAAATCCGCCCTTGGTGAGAGGTCTTGTAGACCATTTTCGATCTAGAAAAAGTAGTTGGCTTTGGACACTAATAAACAACATAAGCACTCTATACTCAAGGTTTATAAAATACACAGGTGGCCTCATGTTGGCTACGTGACGTATCCAGAAGAAATTCGTATATGTCTTCAGACTGATTCAATTTCAAAATTCTTCGTATTACGTCATTTTTTTTTCTAATGGAGCGACCTGTGTAATTTACAAAACTTGCTCTATACTGACTACATCTCATAAATCAAAGGTACCATTCTAAACATAACCTAACTTTTTTTCCAGTTTGCCGATCGTGTATTGTTCGATATTTGGAATCGTCTCGTTACTGTCCTACATGTGAAATTCTCATTCATAAAAACAAACCCCTTTCAGCCCTTCGGTAAGACTTACCCCCTAAAAACCAAAAAATGATTTTCCTTATGTTTTTGCTTTGTTTTTTAACAGGGCTGATAAAAGTTTACAACTTCTCGTCTACAAATTAATCCCTTCGGTTTATCAAAACGAGGTTAAGCGCCGAACAGAGTTTTACTCAAATGCGCGTGCGTCGAGTAGTTGTTCCGACGATAGTATCTTAACCGACACTGATACACCAGAGCAGTCGGTATGTGTTTTGTTTTGTTTTTTTTTAGGTTATATTTCCAAAGACATCATTTGTTTTTTTTTTGTTTATTAGGTGTTACATCATATCAATGATAATTCGGTAGAATTTTTTTCCCCTGACGATTCGATATCGTTGAGTCTTGAATATTATAACGAGTATGATAGTAACGATAACGAAAAGGTCGTCAGAGATAAGGCTGTGATAGGAAGTTCTAATGAAAATGTACAAAATGAGGATTCCAAATCGCATTTGGAGTCGGGTTTGGTTGCCTACAACCCCTATTTGGTGGCACACAAGCGCTATCTGCAGTGTCCGGCCGGAGTTAATGTCAAACACTTGACCAAATTCATTCGTATGAAATATGGACTATCGTTTCAACATCGGGTAAGTTCGGAGTTTTCCGTTAATGTTTTCCCCATTTTAACCCAACGATTTTGCCGACTAGATTGATATTATCTACGAAGATGAAATCCTTCCGAAATATTTCACCTTAATGGATGTCGCCTATTCGTACAACTGGAAAAGGGTAAGTTTTTTTTTCCGATTTTTTTTCCAATTTTTACTGACAAATTTTTTTCGGGACAGACATCCCCGATGCGTTTCATGTATCGCATTTTCGAATCGACCAAATCCCCACTCTTGAAATTTAAACAAGAACCTTCCAAATTGGAACCATTGCAGTCGGACTTTAAGGAAAGTCCTCGATCGAAAACCGGATCTACCGAAAATTTCACCTCCTCCACAAATACCTCGCGACACCACCAAAATTTATCCACCAACAAAACCGTGTCCTCCAACACATCGAACGAATCCACGGCTTCGGTTCGAAGTCACAAACAAAAAGCACCGGAAATCGATGGGGAGAAAGCCCGGCGCGATGAAGAGGCGCGCATGCGCGAAAAAGAACGTGAAATCCAGGAATTTGCGAAAAAACGGGATTTAGAATGGGCGAATTTGATGCGGCAAAGCCGCTCCCCTTCCCCGCCGCCTGCATCCCCGAAAGTTTTCGATCGTGCTAGTTATTCGGCGGCAAAGACCCGTACGAAAGACAAGCCAACTTCGACGAAAAAACGAAAGAAATCAAAGCACTCCAAACATTCGACCAGTCCATCGAAACGGCGCAAACTTCACGCCGAAATCCAAAGTCCAACCACGGAACACCAAGACGATATTCTCAAGTTAAAAGTTAAACTGACGCCTACGGTGCACAAGGTGCACAAACACAAACATTCGGATACTCCAAAGGTTCCACCTCCGGAAAAGGTCATTCCGGTAGAACCACCCATTAAAGATTCGATGAGTCCCAAAGAAAAATTGTTGCAAATGCGTCAGGTCAGGCATAAACCAATCAATTCGTCGACTTCGTCGACCCAAATCGATTCCAGTAGTATGAACGGTCAAGCGAAAAAGGTTCGTTTCGAAACGACCTCGAAACCCGCCACTGAAAAACCCGAAAAAGTTCCCGAAGTCAAACTCAACAAATGTCCTCAACTGGTAGCTCCCAACTCTTTCACCGTGGAAAAAGTCGCATCCGGTGAAAAACGTAAAGCCGAATCGTTCGAACTTACCGAAAAACCCGACCCGAAAATCCCATCCCTGGAAATCATGCTAATCAATCCGACCAAAACTCCCACCAAAACCGAATCCACCCCCAATCGAACCTCACAAAATCTGGTCGGAAACAAAAACTTTCCACTGAAATTAAACAGTAGTAACAACAACAATAACAACACCAACAATTTAAACGCAAACTCAAGACTTATGGCCCAAAATAAGATGATAATGATGCGAAATCTAAATCTCATCCAAAAAACCAATCCAACTAAACCACAAAATGGAATCGGAAACGGAAATGGCATCGTCAATCCACAGCCAAAAGTTCCAACCAACTCGTCAAAATCTAGTCCAATATCAACCCCGTCGACCAATGGAACAAAAAGTCAAATTCTAAGCCCAATCAAGAAACCTTCACCACCTTCAAACCCTCCACAAAGACCTACAGCCTCTACCATTCCTTTATCAAAAATCAAAAAAGCCGGCAACAAATTTTCGCAATTGAATTCCCAAAAACCATCACCGAAAACCGACAATTTTGGAGCTCTTGACCTTTCCGAAAAATCAACCCGGATTAGTCCCAATCGACTTGAAGTAACATCCGACTCGAAAGTATCGACCGAAACAAAACCAGGCGAAACTCCAACGAAAAGTCTTACAAACCTCCACCTACTGTCCGATTCTGCTGTACATTTACGCGATCTTCTGGTTTCTGCACAAAACAATAATATGGGGAAAAGTGATCCAAAACCATCGACAAATCATCCAAAAACGCAACCGCTACCAAAGTCCAACGGAATCACCATTGCCGACAACAAAACCCCAAAAATGCGAGCCCCTACTCCAATCCCAGATCGTATCATACCAAAACCAAAAATTTCATCCGAACCAACTTCCACCCCAAAACTCACCCCCACTTTAACCAAACCATCAATACCGTCACCCAAACAAAACGGACAAATCACCCCGAAAATTAACGACAAATCAAAAATGGATCCTTTCACCACCTCTAATCCCAATTCCCCACAATCAAAACTCAATAAACTACTATCAACAAAATTTAACTTTCAACCCCCTCCCTCTACCAACCTATCTTCCACAAGTATGGCCAACTTAATCAAAAGTATCTGTCCCCTAAATTCTCCTGCTCAATCCACTTCAACAACAATCCCTAAGGTTAATTCCCCACCTCAATTATCTTCATCACCCCCGTCACTAACACCAACCAGTTCCAACTCCCCACTTCCAGCCATCCGGATCCCAATTCTCCAGAACAGCAAAAGTTTGCAAGCCCAAATGCGCAGTCTACAAACGATGCCCAAACTTCAAGAACTATCAAAAATGAGTCACTTCCCGACCCAAATTCGAGCAACCCCCAATCAAGCCGTACGAAACATCCCCAATCCAAGTGTGGTCCTTGCCAGACATGCGGCCGTACAAAACAAACCAACGCCAACTATCCTCGAGGCCAACTCAACCACTTCCGGAATTGTGGAACCAACGCCAAAACTCATTGCCGAATCGGCATCATCGTAGACCAAAAAAAATCAAATACCTCACCCTAACTAACAAAGAAGTCCCAGAGGCCTTATTTCCGTGGCCAAAACTTAACACTTATTTAGTCAGAATCTAGCAAGAGTATCCCCGACTAGTTCCTAATCGGATCCAATTTCGCGGAAAAAAAGGGTCCCCTGGACCCCATTTTTTAATCATAACCACAATGCGACAGATTTACGTTTTATAAAGTTCCTTTTTTTTAAGTTGGCAAAATTGTTAAGGTTTAGACCTATCCTGGATGGCAGGACTGCTTCGAAATTGTACAAAAGTTTATAATTGCAATTAAAGATTTAAGTGATTGTTGATTTATATTTAAGTTTTATTGAAAGGATAGTTTTAGAAGGAAATTTGGCCATTTTAAACTTGATCGACTAGTGGTCTTCAAATTTCACTGATTCCTGGAAAATTAGTTGGAAATTTGGGTGTTGGAAGTTAGAGGAAAGAAAGGGGTAATCCTTTAACTACGATCCAAAGTTTCCTTATTAACATTTTGAAGACTGCTAGACTAAATGAAGCCATTGTATCAACTTGGTACCTGGTGGGTACCTTGAAAAGTAGATATAAGTCGATCGAATCCAAACAGACCAAATTGTTAGTTTTTAAATTTTTAATATATATTTAAGTAGGCGTTGCATTGTCTTGTTCCAATTAGTTATATGTCATTTGTTTTTATTTTTGAAAATATGTCAAAGTTGTAAGATTTAAGCCAAAAATTTCACTTTTTAGACCATAAAAAAATTGAATATCTATCTACAAATAGCCGCACTCGGTATTTGATAAAACAATATCTAATCTACAAAGTATAGTTTTATATCTTAATAACTTTCTTTGAATAAATGGATTTTTTTTAAAATTACTCAAAATATATTAAAATAGATAAAAAAAAACAATAGACGTAATAGTTTTATACGTCTTTCTTACTACTTTGTAAAATGTATAGTATAATAAAAAACAAGTGAATCATGGCAATTGAGATATTTGTAAACAAAAAAACAAAAGAATGTTCTAAAATAGACCAATCACGTGTGATTGGAATAATTTGTTTTCCTTTTATTAGTTTTAATAATTATTGTACAAAAATTGTAATTTTATTATTATTTAAAAGAAAAAGTATATAATTAAAACGAATAAATGGTACTTAAATGTCTGAAAAGTTGAAGTTTTATTTGAAGAAAAAAAAACCTTTTTTATTTTCAGATTTTTTTTCTCATTTCGATTGAATGGAAATCTTTTTGACGTTGGTAAGTATAAAAAAAAGATGGCTTTTTGTAGAAAGGGTTACGATAAAGTTAATAGAATTTAAAAAAAAGGCCTTTGAAAAACAAGAATCAAGTCTTTTACTAGGTGGGATATATCAATAGAAGATGCAGCATTCGTGTTTTTAAACTTGCCGCCAAGTATCTACTTATATATGAGACATAGATCGTGGGTGGCCTTGGAATATAGTGCATACGAATAGGACACTAAGTACATAATTTATATAGTTTTATAGTCTCAAAAGATTTCCAAAAAAGAATAATAAATTATTTTAGAAAAAAAAAGATCATATTTCTTCGTAAAACTTATTTCATAGTTTAAAACGTTGTTTAATAAAATGCGGAAAAATAATTTATGGTAGCTTCTCGGAAAAGCCGCTTTAATTCCAATTGCGATCGTAGTTGCCTGGAAATTGGGCTATTTGGTGGGAAAAGAAAAAAAGCCGAGCGAGACAAAAGCGGATCGTTTTGATTCGATTCGCTTTTATTTAATAGAGAGATGGATATTAGAAACGAGAAAAAAATGAATGGAAAATTGAACTAAACAAAAAAAAAACGTTCCATATGGAAGGAAAAAACGTCGAGTGCTGAGATTATAGCGTAAAGAGGTGAATGCTCTGGAAATCGTTGCAACATTTACTTGGGAATAAAACGAATTGCGTGTTTTGCTTTTTCAAGGTTAAATGTAAACTCAAAATTAGCTCAAAGTAGCCAGAAATCCACAGTACAAACCCACAAACTGTAATTGGTATGTTGAACCGCCAATCAGAAACCAGAACTCCACCTAACCAATGCTGATTGGCTCAATGTAAAACTGAGATTTTCAACCAAAATTGTTCACGGATCCTTCCCAAATTAACCTGATCGTAATAACTTAACCCAAATTCAATTTTGGTATCCCAATTTTCCTTCGGACAAAGCAAAAATTTCAATAAATAAAAAATCCCAAAAATTAAGTACATCTTTTCCAATTCCATATTAGGCGCCATCTAGGAATCAGTTATCTAAACTACACTGGTCTGAAGTTAGCCGTCCAATTTGACATGTACTCAAAGGGAAATTAAAAACTTCATTTCACTGAAACCACGTGGAAATTTTGAAAGTTTATTTCGGCCGCAAAATGGGAGGCCACAAACGTAAATACAACAAATTTGCTCAACGCAAACGAGAACGTAACGATCGGGTAAGATTTTCCACCCCAAACCAACCCTTAAACGTCCAAAATAAAATTTTAATTCACAGAAACGTGAGGATTGGACCCAACCAAAACAAACCTACGAAGACATAGTCCGGGAAAATCCAGAATTTGAGACTTACTATAAGGTAAACCACTGATTTACTTCTTCTTTCCATTTTCTAATCTTCCTGGATTATTTAAGGCCCAACAAATTTGTCCTGAAGAAGAATGGCCGATGTTTCTATCGAAAATCAAGGAATCCCTTCCAACCGCTTTCCGGATAACGGGATCACGCAGCGAAGCTGCGGCTCTTCTGAAAGTGGTACAGGGCGAATATTTCAAAGATTTCCTCAATCAAGTGTCCACAGATTCCGAATCATCGGATCAAATCGACCAAATGAAACCATATTGTTTGCCTTGGTATCCGGATGGTTTGGCGTGGCAATTGGAACTCACCCGAAAAGATATTCGAAGATCCGAAGCATATTTTAGGCTTCACAATTTTTTGATCGCCGAAACCAACAGTGGTAATATAAGTCGCCAGGAAGCCGTCAGTATGATTCCTCCAATCGCATTGGATATTAAATCTCATCATAAGGTAACTAAATGCAATAATTCCTCTGAAATTCTAATTTAATTTATAGATTTTAGATATGTGCGCGGCTCCTGGATCAAAAACTGCTCAGTTGATCGAAATGTTACATCTTTCAACCCCAAATCCCGATGAATTGCCATCTGGATTTGTTGTTGCCAATGATATTGATAACAATCGGTGCTATATGTTGGTTCATCAGGCTAAAAGATTGAATTCTCCTTGTATAGTGATCATAAATCATGATTCGGCAGTTCTTCCAAGTTTAACCGTAACTGATCCGGGAACAGAACAACAAATTCCTTTGAAATTCGACCGAATATTGTGTGATGTTCCCTGTTCCGGTGATGGAACTTTACGAAAAAATCCAGATATTTGGCTCAAATGGAATGCGGCTAACGGAAATAATTTACACGGGTAAAATACCAGTAAAACCCACTTTTAAAGACCAGTTTTTATGTTTTTTTTTTTTTTAGAATTCAATCTCGAATTATTCGTCGTGGAGCAGAATTATTAGCAGTAGGTGGTAGATTAGTCTATTCCACATGTTCGTTAAACCCAATAGAAAACGAAGCAGTAATCCATAGACTCCTAAAAGACTGTGAAGGTTCTTTAAAACTAGTCGACCCACGTCCACATCTTCCCGGCCTAAAAAGCTGTCCCGGCATGACCTACTGGAAACCCGGGTCTCGCGACCTACAATTCTACGACTCTTTCGACGAAGTTCCAGAAAAATGGCAAACAGTTGTGCGACCGCAAATGTTTCCACCAAAATCCGAAGACCGTGATCAATTCCATTTAGAATTATGTATGCGAATTTTGCCGCATCAACAAAACACGGGCGCATTTTTCATTGCAGTGATCGAAAAAATGAAACCACTGCCGTGGGAAGCAGCTGCCAAAGATCCAATTCCTGACGAAAACTCCGAGAAAATCGAAGAAAATGAACCGAAAGAAAAACAATCTCCGTGGGGACCACAAAGAAAAAAACGTAAAATCACCGGTTATAAGGAAGATCCTTTTGTCTTTTTCAAAGGTCCGGAAGAGGAAGTTTGGCCGTCGATTCGGGAATTTTATGCGATTAGTCCTAGTTTAGATCCGAAATGTTTACTCACACGTTGCCATTTTGGCAAGAAGAAAGTTATATATTTTTGTTCGCCAGGAATTCGAGATTTGGTTCTGAACAATGAAAATAAGCTCAAATTGATCAATACTGGCGTTAAAACGTTCGTGCGTTGCGATAATAAAAATATGAAATGTGCATTCCGGTTGGCTCAGGAAGGATTGCCTTGCATTTTCCCTTTTATTAATGAACGAAAAATTACAGTGGCCAAGAGTGATTTGATTACAATGTTGCTGAATGACAATCCGATGACACCACCGGATATTACGACGTTAACAGAGGAAACGCAGAAGCAATTTGAAAATTTTTGTAAGTAGTTTTTTACTAAAGTTAGTTCTATAAATGATATGCTTATATCTTAGCTCATATAAAATTATTAAACAAGGAGTATCTGATGAAATGCACTGGAGTATTGTAATGCCGTTATTAACTTTACAGTTGAGCCGTTATTTTATAGATGACTATACAGTTTCAGGACTAACAGTCCTGAGGTAAGGCACTTGCGGAACTATGGTATTGATTTAAGTACTACGCAGTACTGTTAGTGCATTTCAGAAAACAACCAAGATACTACTAAGATATTATTATTCACATTAGAGTTTGTACAATATATTGTGGTTCTTATTTCTGTTTTATAATTTCCGAAAGTAAACTATAAACCTAAATAAGTCCACAATATATTTTACATATTGTATAAACAATACAACTGTTCAAAGTTAGCGAAAAAATCTAATTTAATTTTATACACATTACCTTGAACTGATTTTTTTTTTTGGATTTTAGCATCAGGAAGTTGTGTTCTTCTTTACAAAGATGAGGAAAATTCTTTGGATATGAGTATGGTAGGATGGAAGGGAACGAGGTCTCTTAGGGCCTATGTGGCCAAGCCTGATACGATCCACATGCTAAGACTTCTAGGGGGTGATATATCCAAATATGGTAATGTGAAATAATATTTAAATTAAACTTTTGACTAATATTTTTCATTGTTACTTTCAGACGTGAATAAATTTCAAAAAACTACCGAAAACAATGAATCGATTTCTGAAGAAGTTGTAGAAACTGTTTAGAGAATAAACTTTTGTAATTTAACGTATACTACTTATTTGATTTAAACATTTCCTTCATTTCCTATCTTATTACACTAAAATAGTCTGGAAAGCCAAGGAACTCTAAAATTAATGATCAATTACTTTTTAGTTTAAAACTTAACTTCTTACTTAAGGATGTTATGGAAGAATGTCAAAATGCTACCAGATAACTAAAAATTTAGTAGAATATTCCTTTTTTAATGTTAAAGCGCCTGTGAAAATTTTAAAGAGATTCACTAAATCGTTAAAAAGTTATTGCAATTTAAAAATACTATGATTTTAAATGCAATCTTATAGAGATTCGGTAGTCGAACCGATTAAATGTATTTTTATTAGCAAAAAAAATATGCTACCAGGTATTCCAAACTTTAGAAAACTAATTTTGCATAAGTTTAATTAGTTGAAATCAAGACATTCAGTTCCAAAAGTTAGTTACATATTTTTAACATTTTTTCTTTTTTCCTAATTTTGTTTAAAATTTTTGATGAAATATCCGATTTTCCCTTAAACTATATACAGTTTTTTAAGTATCGATCTATTTATTCGCCTTATAGTACGTTATATGACGTAATTATTCACGAATTTCAGTTTAAGATTTTTTAGCAGTCAAATTTGGCAACGTTTTCATTCTATTCGTGATTTTTTTCGTTAATTCAATTCTAATATGGAATTGTTTCCTCTTTTGTGACTTAATTTTCATTAAGGGCCTCATAGTACGCTATAAACGTAATTATTCACGAATTTCAGTTTAAATCCCTTATTGCAGTCAAATCTGGCAACGTTTTTATTCTATTCGCGATTTTTTCGTTAGTGCAATTCTAACATGGTATTATTTTCTCTTTTGTGACTAAATGTTCACTAGGGGTCGAATTATTCTCGAATTAAATTAAAACCAAAGTAGAAAATGAAACGTTGCCAGATTTGACTGTGCTTAAAAGGACTTGAGTCCGAATTTCTATTCTTATGTAATCTTGTCTACGATTGTATCTCCATAACATCCTTAATACTGAAAAACTTGCCTTTAATACCTAACAGATTGAAGAAAACATTGCTCACAAAAACACAGGGGAATGATCGAATATGGGATATAATCATGAATAGATTTAGAAAGAGAAGAATTTTTAATGTAAACCTGGAAGATATCCAGTGTCTAGTTTTTTTCAACGCAGATTCCCTGGCCTTATAAAAAGAAATCAGCTAAAACTTTGCCGTAAAAGATCACGAAATTAAATCAAACTTAAATACGCTATACGACGTAATTATTCGTGAATTTCGGTTGAAGTCCTTTTTAGCAGTCAAATCTGGCAACGTTTTTTATTTTATTCGCGATTTTTTCGTTAATTCAATTCTAATATGAGATTATTTTCTCTTTGGTGGCTAAATTTTCATTATGGGGCGATTTCTTCGCGAATTAAATTTAAAATAAAGTAGAAAATGAAACGTTGCCAGATTAAACTGTACTTAAAGGGGACTTGAGTTCGATTGTATCTCCATAATATCTTTAATATTGAAAAAAATGTTTTTATTACCTTGGATTGAAGAAAATATAGATCACAAAAAAACAGGGGAATGATAGGGAATGCATCAAATAGGGGATATAATCACGAATTTATTGGGAAAAAGTATAGAGAATAAATCATAATGTAAATCTGGAGATTTACATTATAATGACACATCTTATAATGTAAATCCAGGGTCTAGTTTTTTTCAACTTTACTGTAAAAGATCATGCAATTAAAGCAAATCAAGTTGTGATTTTCTATATAACTTCTAAGAAACTTATTCCATTTAAAAATTGAAAGGAAATCAAAAATTTACAAAGTTATTATTAAGTAGAGTTACCAATTCTAAATTTCAGAAAGTCTGGAAATCTTATGCCTTAATCCGGAGTGATGCATTTAATAAAAAGAAGAAGATATATTTAAAAGCTTAATTTTTCAGGAGTCTCCGGACTAAAACTGGAGACTTGGTAACCCTATTATTAAGTTCCTTGTCTTTTCCACTGACACAATGAAATTGCTTGGATACTCTGATACCATATTCAACACCTGTTGAAAAATGCAACTCAAGACCTACGTCTCCTTTTTTTTCTATAAATTTTTATTTGTTCTATTTCCTTCTAAACATTATTTGGATACAAAACTCTTAGAAAATATAGACAAATTTTATACAACAACAAACATAATAATCATCGTTCACACTGCACCAAACCAATCAATTTGTCCTCGCCACTAAAATCCATAAATGATAACCGAAATTTCCTCTACTGAAAATGCAACCTAGGGAAAATTGTCTCTAACTAAATGCCGGTGCATTTTCCAATTACGTCGGCCTATTCTCAATGACCAGCTTATCAGTTTCATACAATTTCGCAATTATCACTTGCCGCTTGATAATGTTTAAATTTTTTTCTGCGTCCAAAACACTCTCTAGGATTTCATTTGGATCGCTTAACGTTTTCTTTGATCGAAATCCATCTTTTATTCGACGCAAGGCGTAGGTGCTAAAAGAAAATTTGATTTTCAGAAAAAATGACAATTGTTGGTTATGTTCGTTAACGATTGGAATGGGATGATTTTTGTGCGTTTACCGAAAGTTGTAGGCCTCGAATTTTTGCGATTCCCTCAATAGTGATTTGTAGAGACGTAGGATTTGTAGTTTTGAATGCGACATTGTGCCAATGGGAAAATATCAATCAAATAAGTTGTGAATGAAAACCGATAGCATAGAACAAATTTGAAGTCATATTGAAGCATTGAGCGCACGACGGAGAGAAAGCATACGCGCATTGCATGCGAGTGGGTGAGATGAACGATGCGCACATGGTGGTGGCAAATTTGAAAATGTTTGAATTCCAAACAATTATCAAAAAAAAAACTTTTTGGCCGTTCAAACCATTCAAGCTCTTCAATATCCTTATAAAATCCCAAAACAGGAAAAAGAATTTGTATTTTAATAATGTTTTTATTATATAAGAACAAGTCATAAAAACTTTGCTTCGTATTTCATAAAATATTTAGTAATTGCAAAAATCAAATCCAAATTCATTGGAATTTACAACTAAAAGGCTAATTATTTATAATAATTGCATTCAAATAAGGAACCTGAAATTCCTACTAAAAATCAATACAGATCAATAATTTAATGATTAATAATAGAAATGCTAATATACATGTAATAAAAAAGGACAAAAACAAATATGGCCGGTAATCAGGCATTCTACGAAACGCCAAGCATCCGCATAGTTTATTCTATTTCATAGCATATTTTAAGTCTTTTTTAATTTGCTAAAACATCAAAAAGACAACTTTATAAATATATTTATAAATAATGACGTAATTAAGATTTATATTAGTTGTAAAACAGATAAGAATTGAGAATATGTACTAATTAATTTTTAAGATTTAAAAATAAATCTCAATTGAATTTGTATTTTGCCGCATTTAATAACTTTAATAACTAATGTTCTTTTTTAAACTTACCAGTTGGTGATAATAATTTATTTACTTCGGATATCTTCGATTAGCTTTCAAATTAAATTATTTCAAAATATTTTATATAATTTTTGTTGCAGGCGTGTACCCTTAGTGAATTTTTAATAGATCTATAAGAGAAGCTAATTGCATTTTTATTTTAATAACTCCGCCATTAATAACTCCATCCAACTATCCTTTCCAAAAATTAAATTTTCAACTCTAGATAAAGTATAACAAAGACAACGTATACCTCTATCTCATGATCTTAGCATTCAACTAATACCACAGTTGCTTTTCAACCATTTTGTAGTGGTAGCGAAAAGATATTTACAGGCAATTTAATATTCGAAAAAACCATTAGAAGTCGTTTAAAGTATTGGAAGCATTTTAAATATGAGTTTACAATGCTTTTTTTAACAGTTGGGTAGACTTCAGTATACAAACCCCCACTATTTATTTACTTAAAAACATTCGATAATTATGAAAATTTATTATTGAATTTTTGTCTACATAAAAGTGAAAATATCAATGCTATGATAGTAAATAAATTTTTGATAGCCAATCTTTAAATACCTTTTAGTCCTGCATAATAACCACCATGATAAAATCATCCCCATTTAGATTGAATAATTAAATTAAAAAAAAAAAAAGATAAAAGTTGGAAAATGGAGTGAAGGTTTTTTAGTTCTTCTAAAAGCAGTAACTATATATTCTATTTGCACTTTTTTACCAAGTGCAAGATTGCTTCAATATTGCACCGCAATGTTCAAAGAAAAATACAAAAACCACTTTGTTAAAAAAAAGCATTTAGAGACATTTTGAAATCATTACATTTAAAATGTCCTTTTATAACAGTAAAAAAAGGGAACTTACGCCTCTAAATTTATAGATCAGTGGTACTTAACCTGGGTTCAATCGAACCCCAAGGGTTCGGTTACTTAGTCTCACGGATTCGGCGGGTATCATGTTTTAATGAATTTATTCATTTTATGAATCTATGTATAAATATATACTTAAATAATATAAAAAAAAATCGAGGGGGGGAGAAAACCAAAGGTTTGGGGATATGGGAGAGCAACATATTTTTTGTTATTGCAACCAATTATTATTATTATAGTTTAACATCTTTTAATCATAAAACTATATATTAGTAACTTTTATAAACTGTTTATATGGAACATAAGATTTTGGGGAGAGGGGGGGGCGCAGCCCCTCAGCTCCCCTTTATATAACTCCCTGCTATGAACTACCTATATTTTGAATTTGAAAGAACCATATTTTATTTTTGCAATTAAAAAGAGTTCGGTGCAAGGGTGGATTCAGGATTTTTTTTGTGGCGGGGGGGGGGAAGGGTGTGTGCACAATATCATCTTTTATTTGCAAGTGCGTGAAAGGGATCACGAAAAAAATTCGCAATATTCTTTCTGTTATTTTATTCATATATTTTCAGAACTTTAATAATTTGATTTGCTTCTAAGTATGTATGTACTGTTATGGAATCTCCACAGTACACAAAAACACCCTCAGGGGGGGGCGTGCCCCCCCAAATCCGCCCTTGGTTCAGTGAATCCCCCTATGAAACCATGGGTCAATATATCCAACAAAGTTAAGAACCACTGATTTAGACATGTTAAATGGTCTGAAGATATTTTAGTAATTTAAGTAATATCGAAAAAATTAAAATATAATTGAAACTGTTTTTATGTTCTAAGATCTTTTATAATCCCGCTATTTCTTGTTTCCTTTTAAACTTTCATGACTTGGGTTTTTAATGTGCCCCCCTCTTTAAGGTTACGCTCTTGACATTATATTTGAGATAAAAGCTTTTACTAGGAATTATTGAAAACTTTTAATTGATTTTGATATAAATGAAAAAAAATAGAGATTTGGTATAAAAAAAAATAAAATTTAAAATTGATTTGAAGAATTCTGATTTATCTTCTTTTTTTTTTTTGAAAAAAAAAACAATTAGATTTATTACTCATGCATTTGCTAAAGATAATTTATATTTTATTTGTAAAATCGATAATTTTATTTAAGTATATTGACAGAAATGTGTTTTATACTTATAATAAAAGTTCATCTCCCCCCATCATAGAAATTATTGAATTAACAACTCAATTTGTCTAATTATATATGAATTTTATTGGAGGAAATAATTTTAATTTTTTCATTATTGGGTTTGTTGTATAAAAATGGAAAACAATTCCGGTGGGATTTGATTTTTTTGTAAAATTGAAATGTTAATTATTAAATTTATTTGAAAATATTTGAAATTGTCGATATAGATATTTTCATAATGTGCGCCACATGATTGGTGGACGCACTGAAAGTAGTCCGCGCATTGTGGTCGTTTCACTCGCACTTGCCGTGCAGGGCGTATGGAGCGTGTGCGTTAGAGTGAGCGAGCGTGATGGTGTGTCGTGCGGCGTTTCACCGAACCACAGCCGCCTATGCTTTTACCATTCGCGGCTGAACCGAACTGACCATCATCATCATTCGCATTTTGAAACGTATCGCGTAAAATATTCAATAAAAATACAAAATATCCGTTGCAACGGTGTAATATTGGGTGCAATTATTCCCCAGTTGCTCCATTTTGTACTGGGATCGGGATTTGTTGGTTTTACAAACGTGTTAATCAGTTCAACTTGGTTTTGATTACTATTTCGAACGGCGTGTGGCACGGACTTAAGTTTTTTTCTTTTTAATTTTTTTATTAATACTTTCGGCCTATTCAAAATTTGCCGATTTTCAATAAAGACATGGAGAAACGGATAGAACTGGAAAAACGGGGCCGAGAACCCAATACTGTAAGTATTTTCGATGCATAAGTACTCGTGTGTTCAAGTTTATTATTTGCTATATATATATGCATATACCTATACCAATGTACACGCATACATATCCATCCATATCCATACACTAATATCCATAACCCTCATATACATATAACACACATACACGCACGTACACCATCCCCATGTTTATTATTTATCAGGTTCCCAAAAAAAAATTTCGACAACAATTTCATGAGGGAAAATCCTCCAATCGAAAGCGCAGCAAAGGAAAATTTCCCAAAAAAAAAAAATAAAAATAAATATGGATGCACCAACGGATGTCATATTTTATAATGCCACAGGTTAAATCCAATGGCGGATCAATTAAGTAAAATTCTTTTTCCAGACTTTCCGCAAAAAGTACCAAAAATAATATCCGAAATTCGAACTAAATCGTAATTGCCAGCCTAAATTTAACGACCTTCGTTGCAAAAATAAATTAAATGCGAAAAAAAGACGAATTTAACGGCATCGGACCAAAAAAAATCGAATTCCCAATTCAAATTTAATAAAAATGCAACTGAATATTACATAATTACTTTTTGCTCCAATCAAACTTTGCAGTCGTAATGATAACAAAAAAAAAATCAAGACGGGAAAAATATTTTTTTAAAAAACCGCCATTTTTTCATTGATAATTTCATTTGTTTTTTGTTCCATATACCTAACTAACTTCATACATGAATTTTTCTTTTATTTAATTTTTCCTCGTTTAATTCTAGTGGGATATTTCATATTTTTTTCTCCTCATTTCTTACATCACTTTGTTTACTAATTGAACATGTTTAAATACGTAATGACGCCATGCCTGGCTTACATTGCATGCGGCACGAGTCCCTCGGGAACCGGGCGCTATACCAAACCCAAACTACCCCAATTGCCCGCCATACAAATAGATCAACAAAAATATCACCAAACATCTCAAAATCTCAACGATTTTGATTCATAAAATGTGATTTTAAAATTTTGCGCATTTGCTTAATCACTCGGATCGACCTCGGCTCCGTTCGGCTTCGCCATGTTGAAAGTGCGACGTTTTTTCTCCCCATTCCACTACCAACATTCCAAACGAAAAAATTACCAAAACCACGCGGTATTTTTAAAAAAAAACTTCTTTTTGCTTTCAGATTGTAGATTTAAATCTCGACAATTGCAGAAGTACAAGTATTGTTGGCCTCTCAGATGAGTTCACCAATTTGAAGAAGTTAAGTCTGGTCAATGTGGGCCTCACATCACTCAAGGGCTTTCCCAAATTGCCCAATTTGAAAAAGTTGGAATTGAGCGACAACCGAATTTCCAATGGACTCAACTTGTTGACCACCAGTCCAAAACTCACATACCTCAATCTTAGCGGCAATAAGATTAAAGATTTGAACACATTGTTACCGTTAGAAGAGTTAAAACATTTAAAGTACCTAGACTTATTTAACAATGAACTCACCCTATTCGAAGACTACCGAGAAAAAGTATTCAATCTCATTCCCAGTCTTAAATATCTCGATGGGTATGTCCAAATCTTTTTCTCAGAAGTAAAACTTTTAAACTAAATATTTCAATTTTTTAGTTTCGATCGCAATGAAGTCGAGGCGGAAGAAAGTGATGGCGAGTCTGATAAGGTGACCACCGAAGAAGGAGGAAATGCTGCAAAGGTGAACGGCAAGAAAGATGGCAGTAGTGAGTCTAGTGACGATAGTTACGAGTACGACGAAGGTAAGAGTCCTGCCAAAGAGAACAGAACGACTCCTTTGCCATTGCTAATGTATACGGTTATGGGGTTGCTGTTCCATTTTGGACACTTATACTGTAAGCATTTCTGCTGTGGCAAACACACTTTTTAGTCATTCTATAAAATATCTAGAATCCATTATGGGTTTTATAGAATGCCTAAGAAAAAGGAATTGCTTATTTGTTGTACTATGAAATGAATAAGTTAAATTAATAAACAAATTTGATTTAGTATCTGGAGATGAAGATGAAGATTCTGACGAATATAGTGAGGTTGGACTACAAGAAGTCTATAATGAGAACTTGGAGGACGATAGTAATGAGGAGGACTATGAAGCTGGCGCACATTGGGAAGAAGAAGATGATGATATTGAGGAAGAGGAAGAAGTTGGTGAACAAGGTATTTAATTGTGTTTTTATATGAATTGTAATAGTCGTTAATTTTTATTATTTTTTTTTTAGAATCTCCAGCTCGAGGGAAGAAGAGAAAGCACGAAGAAGGAGGCGAAGGCAATTAGACGAAGCGAATAAGAGAAAAAGTTAAGAATAAACTGTGGATGCCTTGTAAAAAAAATCCTCTTTTTACTCTCATGTGTAAATCAGAATCAAAAATGACCAGGACATTCATCTTTTCAAAAATCAGATAAAACATTAATTTATATATTGTATATTTTTAAAAGAAAAAAAAAGTGTACGAGAAATTGAGGGAATTATTATTAATTGTAAGCCTTTATTGAGCCAGAAATTGAGTAGAACACTAAAGCACACCTGCAATGTAAACCAACCAACCCAATCAACCCTTAATTGTTCCAATTAGGGTGTTTTATTTTTTTGTTGCATTTTGCTTTGTACATCACTGTTTTGAATTTTGCTTCAAGTTCAATTTTTTGGGGTTGGTTTATATATTTTTTTTTTATTTATACAGAATTTTATTTCATGTTTCGTAGTTAAGGTTTTTGCACTCTTTGTTCTCACCTCCCCCTCGTCAAGCCAGCCTCAACATCCCTCATTTGTCTGGAATTATTTTTTTTAGATCACTATGGGGGATTTTTATCAGAATGCTAATGCATTTGTACATTTTCTATTAAAAATCAAATAGCACAGATGTAGAGAGAAATAGAATTAACCTACGGCTCTTTATTAGTAATTATAAACGTTAATTATTGTAATTATATGAAATTAAAGAAAAAAATATAGGGCGTTACATAAATACCGGAGACTCGACTTGGAGATTTCCATTTAAATATGATTTTATTTGGCCGAGATTTAGAAAGTTAAGTAAGAAACGAAAGTTTTTTTTGGTTTAAATAAACCAAGTTATGAAATATTTAAATTATATGTTGTTTTTTTTTCTATTGAGGATCTCAAAGTCGCGCAATTCGGTTTATATGTAACGGCCTGTATCAACTAGAACGGAGTAGAACTTATTTTTTTACGTGATTTTTAAGTCGTTTGAATTTTTTTTTTATTTTCGATCAATCTATCCGTTAAATTATTGAGAAAAAAAATTATTTCATTGCTTTGTATCAAAAACAAGTGATTTGCCGAGTTAATGAGAGACAAATGAAACTTTATTACAGGTGAATTTAATTGCAGAGTTATATTCTGCCCCTTTTTTGTTCTTTGTCTTTAAAATTTAATAAAAATATCTTCAGAATTTATGATTTCTTTTGTCGAAAAATGTTAAGAATAATTTTTGTACGAAGGATAAAGATACCTGGATATATCTGAGACATGCGCTGTTTGAAGTTAAACAATTGAATATGTATATGGTAGATTTTTACCGTACAATACATGGCCTGCTCGATTTTTCGATCGTGCTTTAATGATATTTTAGTTTGGAGAACATCCGCTAGAGTCGTCTGTGACGTAAGCAATGCTTTATTACTTCTATATTTGACCAACAAATGGAAGTTTTAAGCAGTCCATTGTACAATCTAAAAGATTTACATGATTTAATTTTTTTTTTGGAAAAATGACGTTAAGATTCGGTTTTCCAGGTATTTTTTTATCCTTAATAGTATCCTGTTTTCTTTTTTAAATTCTAAAGGCTACTTTGTAGTCTTTGGAAAGATCAGATATTTTCCAATTGTTTCGTAATCTAACTATATTTAATTATAAAGAAAATAATTTTAAAATGTTGAAATAAAGAAAAAATATATTTAAAAAAAAATCCGACAGTATGATGGTCCTACATTCTGTAAAACTATTTTTATATTTAATAAAAATTGACAAAAAAAATCGTGACTTGAGTCGTTCAAAGGGGACGAAAAGTTCAAAATAAAAAAAAATTGAGAAAAAAAAAAATGGAATATAGGTCCAAATATTGTTATAATTGTAATGTTAATTAATATAATTATAATTATTAGTAATTTAGGCCGTTTTGGCCGATTTAATCAGAAGAAAAAAAAAATATATATTAACGAAAATTTTATTCAATTTTGAAGATTTTTAACGAAAGTTATTTTTTATGAATCCTTCCATTCCTTTAAAATTTTCGATTGTCTTTGTTTGAGAAAATTGACTTGGGGTTTTGACCATTCTCGTCGGCTGAAGTGTTTAATCTAGCGGAAAGTTCAATGTGGAAAGGAAGAAGAAAAATTAGTGTATTCGAGCTTTTCCGAAAGATGGCTCTATCGAGTGGGGGAAAAAAATCTCAAGTTTGAAAATTTAATGAGAAAAATGTTCCAAAACGAAAACTGTGATAAACATTTTTTTTTCGTCGAAAAAATCACTAAATCAAAACTTTCTTTTTTGGAACATTTTTTTTTTTTGGGTTTTTATATTGGAAAAATTGGAAAAAAAAATAATGTTGCAACGGTAAAAATCCACCTCTTAGCTCCGGTTTGCTGTTTTTTTTCAAGAGGGGGGCGCTACTGAAGAGTACACATGACCATTGAGAGTACAAATCTTATTTTACTAATGTTAAATATTGAAAGAAAAAAAATTCGCCCATTTCACAAAAAAATCATCCCCAAAAAAAAAAATTAATATATTCAACCGTTGTGACTTCGACAACTAAAAAAATCGAATTTTCGAAAAAATCATCAAACGTTAAAAATAGTTTTCTTCTGGTCAATTTTTAAAACACAAATATTTTTTTTATATTTATATATTACATTAATATTATTATTTTTTATTATTATAAATAGGAATATTTAAATATTTTTCATTAAGAAAAACAAATCTATATATATATATTTAATGAAAATATTCGATTTAGAGAAGAATATTTGACTGTTTTTCTTTCTTTTTCTTTTTTGTAATATTTTTAGAATAGCAAATATTTTATGTTATTCTTTTAGTGAAGACAAAAATCATTGTATCAATTTGAAATTAAATAAAGATTTGTAAATATTTATAAAATTTACTTTTGACTAATAATCCTATACTTAGTTTTGCATCCCTCAATAGATGGTGGCTTTTCTGGCTTTATTTTTTGGTTGCAAAAACCGAAAAATTATATAAGTTTAGTGTAAATATTTAAAGGTAAACATTGGGGCCATTGGGGGATTGACTTATTAGCAAACTGCTTTGTTTTTCCTAGTAATTATGAAGAATATTGGAAGTATGAATTGAAATAAAAATAAAGGAACTTACAATTTTTAAGGTCATGAAGAAGATTTATTTCCTACCTGCAAAAAAAGAAAAAACACATTAGTAAAGAGTCAATTCAATTTTATTTGGGGTAAGTTTTCGAAGTAATATTGGGAAAATCTTTTGGGAAATTAACTTTTTTTCTAAGGGTTTGGATTTACCCTTTTATTGCTATGAGATATTATGAAATATAACACGAAACGATCGCTATTAAAAAGACATTTTAAATGTAATGATTTCAAAATGTCTTTAAATGCCTTTTTTATCAAGATTGTGGTTCCAAAGTCCAAATTTAGTTGGGATTTCCAGGATAAGACAAATTGTGCTTCAATACTGCAACCTCAGGTGTTTCCTGGATGTCAAAAACGCCATCGGTAAGCACCTCAATGGAACTACTTTAGCGAATTTATATTATAAAATTTAACTAGTTCTTATACCTATTGATGACTAATTGATATTACTATAAGTTAGAGTTAATATTTCTTTACTACCACAGTTAATATTAGATATAGAGGGATATTTTTTTCTAGCCCTCGCAAACGTCCCCTTGATAACCTCGTGCCTTTAGGCACGTGACTAATTTTTCTTACGGATAATCTCAAGGTTTATAAATTACACAGGTTGCCCCATTAGAAAAAAAAAATGACGTCATACGAAGAATTTTGAAATTTGAATCAGTCTGAAGATATGTACGAATTTCTTCTGGATACGTCACGTGGCGCATGAGGCCACCTGTGTATTTTATAAACCTTGGGATAATCCACCTTTGCTTAGGTCCCTATTTCAACTAGTTGAGACCGAGTACCTGTAGGAACCGCAACAATCTAACTATCTATTTTCGTAAGTCTTCATTCCTATAAAACGTGGGAAGCGATTTCATCCCCTACCTAGAAGAATCTGCACGTTGAACCACCCTTATAAACCAATTGTATCCAGATTATCCAGATATTTATTATTTTATCGGTCGAAAATTCGACACCAATAAGGCCCATATAGTAATCGTTAAAATTAACCGAAAATAATAGGCCTAGTAGATAGATTCGTTTATCTCCCTGTTAAAAAAAGGCATTTTAAATATTTTAAGATACCATTAGAGAATGTTATTTCCTGTAATACGTTGGAAAATCGTTAGAATTTATTATTGTAGAGTTTCAGATCCTCGATGATGATGAAATTGGTAAAAATATTCAAAGGACTAGGATCAAATAATAATCAGTCAAAATTATTTATTACATGCGCGACATTTCGGCCCGGTTATTGAGCCTTGGAAGCTCTGACGCCTCAAGGTTTATAAATTACACAGGTTGCCCGATTAGAAAAAAAAATGACGTCATACGAAGAATTTTGAAATTGTATCAGTCTGAAGACATGTACGAATTTCTTCTGGATACGTCACGTGGCGCATGAGGCCACCTGTGTATTTCATAAACCTTGCTGACGCCTGAGGAAGGCTCAATAACCGGGCCGAAAAGTCGCGCATGTAATAAATAGTTTTCACTGATTATTATTTGATCCTAGTCCTCTGAATAAATTTACCAAGTTAGAATTTATGATTAGTTACTTATCTATAATTCTTCAATATGAGAAAACTATTGAAGATCAACTAGAATCAATTACTAACTTAGTTTATTGAAATTTGAATCTAAAAGTTATGGAATTTATGGCTTCAATCCCGATTCTTCTAAAGTAAATAAAAATCTTTCAATTTCTTGACTTCGGTTCTAGTTCTGGTTCCCCAGAAATATTACATATTTAATTCAAACACCTAACGATTAAGTCTTTTGCTTAATTTCCCACCATACGTTAGAAAATTGTTAAAATTTATGATAAGTTAATTATTTTATAATCCTTCGATATGAAGAAACTATTGGAGATCAACTAGAACCAATTACTAACTTGGTTTATTGAAATTTGAGTTTAAAAATTATGGAAAAAATGGTAAATATTGATTTTAAGAAATTCTTTTGGAGGCACAAATCTTCAACAAGAAAATAATGTTTATTGATGGGATTAAAGCAAAATTAATTACTTAATTTGGGAAGAAAAGGGATCAATGGATGCTTTAGAAGGAAATTGGAAGTACTCAAGAAAAAGGAACTGAAATTGGAGACGAAAGATGTTAACAAAGAATATTTATGAACTCATTTTTCGATCATAAGACATTGAGACCACCAAAACCATTTATAAGTATTGAAACTATTGCTTTCAAAATAAGATTGTTCAGAGCTGGAGCCATGAGTTTTAAATACTCCAATCCCGGTTCTTCTAAAATAAATCAAAATCTTCCGGTTTCTAGACTTTGTCTCTAACTTTGGCTTTCCAGAACTATTACAAATATAATTCAAACCTCTAACGATTAAATCCTTTGATTATTTTCCGACAAAAACGTTGGAAAATCGTTAGAATTTATGATTAGTTACTTTTTTATAATCCTTCGATATGAACAAACTAGAACCAAATACTAACTTAGTTTATTGAAATTTGAGTCTAAAAGTTATGGAATTGATTGCTTCAATCCCGATTCTTCTAAATTAAATAAAAATCTTTCGGCTTTTTGACTTCGACTCTAGGTCTGGTTCCTCAGAAATATTACATATGTAATTCAAACATATAACGATCAAGTCCTTTGCTTATTTCCCACCATACGTTAGAAAATCGTTATAACTATGATAAGTTACATTTGTATAAACCTTCGATACGAGGAAACTATTGGAGGTCAACTAGAACCAAGGTTTATAAATTACACAGGTTGCCCTATTAGAAAAAAAAATACGTCGTACGAAGAATTTTGAAATTTGAATCAGTCTGAAGATATGAACGAATTTCTTTCAAAAGAATTTCGTCTTCTGGAGACGTCACATAGCACATCAGGCTACCTGTGTATTTTATAAAACTTGAACTAGAACCAAGTACTAACTTAATTTATTAAAGTTTGACTCTAAAAGTTAATTTTATTGATTTTAAGAAGTTCTTTTGAAGGTACAAATTTTCAATAAGGAAATAATGTTTATTGGTGAGATTAAAGCATAATTAATTAGTTCTGGCTCCCCAGAACTAATACATATTTAATTCAAACCCCTAACAATTAAGTCTTTTGCTTATTTCCCACCATACGTTGGAAAATCGTTAGAATCTATGATAAGTTAATTATTTTATAATCCTTCGATATGAGGAAACTATTGGAGATCAACTAGAAACAATTACTAATTTAGTTTATTGAATTATGAATCAAAAAGTTATAGAAAGAATGGTAAATATTGATTTTAAGAAGTTTTTTTGGAGGCACAAATCTACAACAAGGAAATAATGTTTATTGATAGGATTAAAGCATAATTAATTAAATAATTTGGGAATCAATCCCTTATTTCAGCATAAATAATTAATGATAATAATATGTTATGTTAATGATTAGCTCAAATATTAGACACTAATTGATTAATGAATACCTATAAGATTTACATATAAGACTTTATATGAAAGTTTCGGTTTCGGCCGAAACTGAAAAGACTGATGCCGAAATTCGGTTTCGGCTGTAAAAACTAATTTCGGCCGGACACTAATGATTAGTTAATATTTTTATAATCCTTCAATACGAAGAAACTATTGGAAGTCAACTAGAACAAATTAATTACTTATTTATTGAAATTATAGTCTAAAACTTAAGGAAAGAATAGTAAATATTAATTTTAAGAAGTTCTTTTGGAAATACAAATCTTCAATAAGGAAATCATTTTTGTTGGTGGGATTAAAGCATAATTAATTACATAATTTGGAAATATTTCGATTTCTTGGTTTCGGATTTAGTTCTGGCTCTCCAGAACTATTACCTATTTAATTCAAACCCCTAACAATTAAGTCTTTTGCTTAATTTCCCACTATACGATGGAAAATCGTTAGAATCTATGATTAGTTACTTTTTTATAATCCTTCGACATAAGGAAACTATTGGAGATAACCAAGGGTGGATTCAAGGGGGGCACGTGCCTCCCCTCCCAGGGTATTTTTGTGTACTGTGGAGATTCCATAACAGTACATACTTAGAAGCAAATCAAATTATTAAAGTTGTGAAAATATATGAATAAAGTAGCAGAAAGAACATTAGTGAAACTTTAGTCTATTTCTGGCTGGAATTGCGATTTTTTTTCGCGCTCTTACAAATGAAAGATGATATTGTGCCTCCCCCCCAGAAAAAAATCCTGAATCCGCCCTTGGAGATAACCAAAGCAACCCCTTATTTCAGCATAGATAATTTATTTGAAATAATAAGTGCTAATAATATGTTATGTTAATGATTAGCTCAAATATTAGAGACTAAATGATTAATGAATACCTATAGAATTTAAAAGTAAAGACTGACAAATAATTATTAACTTTTTTTCTACAAAACCTTATGTGGAAGTTTCGGACATAAAAACTAGTTTCGGTCGGACACTAATGATTAGTTAATATTTTTATAATCCTTCGATACTATTGGAAGTCAACTAGAACCAATTACTAACTTAATTTATTGAAATTTTAGTCTAAAACTTCTAGAAAGAATGGTAAATATTGATTTTAAGAAGTTCTTTAGGAGGCACAAATCTTCAATAAGGAAATAATGTTTATTAGTGGGATTGAAGCAAAATTAGTTACTTAATTTGGAAAGAAAAGGGATAAATGGATGCTATAGAAGGAAATTGGAGACCAGAGAGGATATTGACTTCCTGGAAGGATTCAACTATGCGGGAAAAACTCGATTTGCTTTCGGGGGAAAGTGTAAAAGAATTAGAAGTTGGAAGAATCTGATTTTTTTGAAATCTTCAGTAAGGAAATAATGTTGATTGGTGGGACTGAAGCAAAATTATATTGTAGAAGGAAATTGGAGACTAGAGATGTTTAAAGGAGGATATGGACTTCTTGGAAGGGTTCAACTACGCGGGTAAAACTGCATTTACTTTCGGAAGAAAGTGGAAAAGAAATAGAAGTTGGAAGAATGTGATTTTTTTGAAAGTTCGTTAGGTTTCGAGGGTTTTTCCGGAAGTGCATTTGTTGTGACATTTGGTACATCAAAAGGGAACAAATCTATTGCAAAATTTCGTTGTTAGAATCGCACGGCCGAGGCACGGCGACGACCAAAGCAGCCACAGGGCGTCATCGTTTTATTTCGAATCATTCGGGGACTCGGATTTTAAATTGTCGCACACCAATTTTATTTCAGGCATTCAACATTGTGCGGGCCACCCGAACAAGCCGAGCCGAAGCAAGTGCTGCCGCCTGTCGAGCATGCGTGCGACTATAGTGTGATCGCGGCAAATTCAAACCGGCCCCGAATGCACCTATCGCCGATCGCCGTTTCCCGAATTGTCGGCTGCGCATTGCATCGCTAATACGAATTTGTGGCGAGTCGACCGAGTTATTATATTATGTTGAAAAAGAAATTCGTGCGACCGGAGAGCAGTTGGCTGGGATCAGTGCGCAAGATGGCTGAGAGTAAAGGTGCGTTAATTGCCAAAACGGTCCAAAAACACGCCGGACGCGCTAAAGAAAAGGTACGAATTTTAAATTTTCATCCCCCGCAACCTTCAAGCTTTCGCACCCCTAAAAAAAACGCCGAAAAATCGCATTGCTAACCCCAAAAAAAATCATCGGAAATCAACCAACCCAAAAATTTCGGAAAAAATCACGCAAATCCAATAATTTTTTTTGGCTGATATCTATTTATAAATTCAACACTTCCTTACTTCCCTCTATATATAAATATATACTCTTTCAGTTCTAATCTATTTCCCGGCTACTACCCTTGGACACTGCACCGAAAATCGAAAATTGCATATCGTGACATTTCCAAACTGTAATTTGATACATTTTATGCTCACTTTTCATTTTTTTTTTATTGAAAATCCAAGTCAATGTTGCATAGTTACGCAAAATTTCCGTCAATCATGTGCCTCATTTGCATGAACAGACGTCTTTTATGGAGACAAAACCTGTTGATTTTTCATATCGAACATTTTCCTTGAAAATGTTTATTCAATTCATTTGCATTTGATGTAACTGCTATTTTTATACGCAAATTTATTAGCTTACAGTTTAATTTTGCACTGATAAATAAATTTTCGCAATAATTTTTGCCTTATTAAGTATAAAGTGGGTGGTGCACTTTTCGTGGAACCATACTTTGACATCTGTCAAACGGCAGGTCATTAGGTCAAAAATCTCTAATTTTTGGCGATTTTTTTCACTAGAGACCAAAAATAGGCAAAATTTTGGCTTTTAAAAAATTTTTCTTCAGATAAAAGAATTAAAAAATATACCATTTAGTTAATTTAATAAAAAAAATGCCATTCGTTTCTGTATCTCCAAAAAAAATTTTTTTGAGGTATCAGTTGGATCATTTTATTTGGCAATTGGCAAACTTTGATTCATTCGCGAATCACTTCATTGCATTTAATTAATTATTTGGTAATTTTTAGTAATAAATCCAACAAATTTAAAGCAAAATTTTAAGTATAATACTTTAATTGGTAATATGTGGCTTTTCAATTTAAACGTGACTCAATGTTTGAAATTTAAATTGAATTCTTTGTAAAATAGTTTAAATTTTCAAAAAAAAATAAAATAATAATATAAATATTTTCTATATTGAATCATTCCACATCGATTCGGAATTAATTTATTCGATCCCTCATAAAGGAAAAAAATCAAAACAAAGAAGATTTTTTTTATGACGTGACTTCCGGTTACTCTGGGGGAAAAAATGGATATTAAAAGGGGTAAATATTGGAGGAATTTATGTACAAGTGATTTAAGATATTAAATATGTAGAAACCAGTGAGTGAAGTGGAAATTTAAAAGTGTACTAAAGTGTGAAAAAAAAAAATGGAATTTGGTGGTTTTGTGAGGAAAAATCAATGATCAATAATTGAGTGATTTAATAGGATTTAATTTTACTTCATTAAATAATATTTGACTATTGAATTATTGGAGTACAAAATATTATGCAGTGGATTCTTGATAATTTGAAGGGATTGAAGAAATTTTAAAATGTAATAAGGATTTTTGATCAAATTATTATGAATTTAGTAATTGATTTACTTAAACTTTAAGGGGTGCAAAGAGGGTTATAAAAAAAATTTGTTTCCCTAGAATAACTCGAATTTTTCTTAAACACTAAATTTTATTAATAAAAGTTGGCATCTCTTTTTTTTTCCTGGTTAGTTCCATTGTGAAGTTAAAGACAGAGATTCCAAAGTATCTAGATTTGTATAAGCTAGAACAGTGACTTCCAATAGGGGCGATTTAGTCCCTTTGGCTAAAAAGGCGGATTGAGGATTGTGAAAATTTTCGTTCTCTTTTTTTTCCCATACTGCACTGTACAGTAAAAAGCATCAAGTCGAGAAGTATCTATAAATATATGGTCAGGGAAAAAGTTTTCGTCTGAAAAATCAGGGAATTTGGTGTTTTTTTTTTAAAAATTTAGTTCCGTTCAGGACTTATTGTGTTTTCTGGGTCCCTATTTCATTTAGTTGAAATCGAGTAGTTGGGTGATCCAGAATTTGTTATCCCTAGTTCTAATGTCTCCATTTAAAGGGTTGATACTTTATCTGCATTTGGTTTTGGTTACCCTTAATGCCTTTGGGAACTAGGTTTCTAAGGGTTTTCTTGGACTCCTAGATCATTTTGGAGCAAATCTGAGCTTTCATTAGTGCATTCAATGGACACCTTAAGTTAAAGTTGATTGGATTTTTTAAAATTTAGTTCCGTTCAGGGCTTATTGTGTTTCCCGGGTCCCTATTTCACCTAGTTAAAACTGAGTAGTTGGGTGACCCTGAATTTGTTATCCCTAGTTCTAATGTCTCCATTTAAACGGTTGATACTTCATCTGCATTTGGTTTTGGTTACCCTTAATGCCTTTGGGAGCTGGGTTTCTAAGGATTTCCTTGGGCTCCTAGATCAGTTTGGAGCAAACCTGAGGTTTCATTAGTGCATTTAATGGACACCTTAAGTTAAATTTGATTGGATTTTTTAAAGTTTAGTTCCGTTCAGGGCTTATTGTGTTTCCTGGGTCCCTATTTCATTTAGTTGAAATCGAGTAGTTGGGTGACCCAGAATTTGTTATCCCTAGTTCTAATATCTCCATTCAAAAGGTTGATAATTCATAGAATTTGATATCTCATCTGCATTTGGTTCCCTTGCACTTGCAGTTGTATGCAGGTGTTTCTTCAATGCATAGTGGCCGGTTATTAGAATCGTTACCACTACGGCTTGTTTTCTGATAAAATAAAATATTTCAGTAGTTATGTTTATGTATCATTTCACCATTGTTTAGAACAGGAGAACAGGAATTTTCATAGATCTCTTCTTTAATGGTATTTTGGTAACCTTTAGCCATGAATTTGCAAATAGTGTCCTTTGGATAGGATCTTAGACGAACAAGGGCGTCAGCCCTATCGTTACCCTTAATGTCTTTGGGAACTGGGATTCTAAAGGTTTCCTTGGATTCCTAGATCATTTTGAAGCAAACCTGAGGTTTCATTAGTGTATTTAATGGACACCTTAAGTTAAAGTTGATTGGATTTTTTAAAATTTAGTTCTGTTCAGAGCTTATTGTGTTTCCCGGGTCCTTATTTCACCTAGTTAAAACCGAGTAGTTGGGTGACCCAGAATTTGTTCTCCCTAGTTCTAATGTCTCCATTCCAAAGGTTAATATTTCATAGAATTTGATATCTAATCTGCATTTGGTTCCATTGCACTTGCAATTGTATGCAGTGCAGGTATTTCTTCAATGCATAGTGGCCGTAATCACTACGGCTTGTCTTCAATAGTGGATGATTTCGCCATTGTTTAGAACAGGGATTTTCATAGATCTCTTCCTTTGTGGTATTTTGGTATACCGTTAGCCATAGACTTGCGAATAGTGTCCTTTGGATAGGATCTTTGACGGACAAGGGCGTCAGCCCTTTCGTTATCTTAAATACCTCTGTGGCCTGGGTTTCTAAGGGTTTTCTTGGACTCCTAGATCATTTTGGAGTATAGCTATGGTTTCATTAGTGCGTTTAAAATGTGGATCGTGATTTACGGGAGTTAAAAAGGAGAGGATCCAAGATCTATTTTTAAATAGAGGTAGACGATGGTAGATTGGTTTTTATTTTTGGGAAGGTGGAGGAATTTGATCGATTTTCTTCTGGTAATTGTTCTTGGAGGATTTAAGCGGGATTTTCACCTGTTTTTGACTATCCATCAAAAATCATCCCCTAACTTGCAATTGAATGCAGGTTTTTCTTCAATGCAATGTGGCCGTTTATTAGAGCCGTTACCAATACGGCTTATTTTCCTTTAAGATCAAGTATTTCAGCAGTGGATGAGTTCGTCATTGTTTAGATCAGGGATTTTCATAGACCTTTTCTTTGATGGTATTTTGGTGTACCTGTCAATAGTGTCCTTTGGATAAAGCCAACATTAATGCCTTTGTGAACTGGGTTTCTAAGGGTTCCCTTAGACTCCTGGATCAGTTTGGAGCAAACCTGAGGTTTCGTTGGTGTGTTTAATAAGTGGATCGTGATCTACTTGAGATAAATTAGATCTAAGGTTCAATCAGTAGAAAGTGGAGGAATTTGATCGATTTTCATTTGGTACTTGTTCCTGGAGGGTTAAGCGGGGTTTTCACCTGTTTTTGACTATCCATCAATCATCCCCTATTATAGGGTTTGATGTCATCAATAGAATATGTTATAAATTGATTGAAGATTTAAGGAGGAACTTCTTGATCAACCTTTCATATATAATAGACGAAATTTAAAAAAATGTCATTTGGAATTAGGGTCGCGGATGTAGAAGGGAGAGGAGATTGTATTCTTGTAATTATTTGTTGTTATTTATAATTAAAAAAACAGTGTAATTTACTAATGTATAATCAAGAAACTTGGGATCCCATATCGGAGACTTATACCCACTATACAATCGCATAAATTTTTCTCCTTATCTGGCCCAATAATTATAGTCTCACTACTATTATAGTAGATATCCCTGATATTTGAATATTGATTTTCACATATGCTTTGCACAATTATAAATTCCATCCACAAGTAAATATTTCTTGGAAAGTCAAAGAAAACAAAAGATTATTCTTTTGAATTTTCATGGAATTTTTTTCAGTGTAAATAAATCAATACTTTGAATGCTTTTCTTATCGCTGATTGTCGACAATTATTTTGATTTACTTATCGACCATTATCAATGTTTTTTTTACTAATTAAATAGGTGGAGACGCAAAGCGGGTGGGTGGGGGGAGGGTGGAAAATATTTAAGATAGCACACGGTTTTGAAATTAAATTTTATTGTTTAGTTTTTTTGTAGTTTGGTAATATAAAACTTAGACGAAGATAAGTGAGATGTGATTAAAAAAATAAGGTTACTTTCTTTGGATTTTTATCGAAAAGGATATATGTATTCGTCAATAACTATTGGGCCATCTTTAAAAGAATTCTTCTGAGGTATAATTCAGTTGGGCCAGTGCTTTTTTTAAGCTTTTGAAGTACTTCTGATTGGAGCTTTTTGGTCGAATTCTGAGCTTTTATTTGCGATCATAGTTTGGAAGTTTTGGGTACAGGAATCAATCCGAAGGCTAAAACATAATAGCTGTAATGTTTTTGGATAAAAATCACGAAGAAATAACGATATCCAAATGCATTTTGGTGATGCAAAAACTATGAATTGTTTTTTCCAAAATCCAGACATTTTCCTTGTATTTCTTTACGCAAATGGTACAAAATTTTAAGGTTACATTCCTTATTAACCGTAAAACCTCTTGCAAATAATTTACAATGCACTATACCATTGTTATCAAAGAAAATAGTAAGCAAAATTTTAAATTTTTAACCACAGTCATGGCTTTCCCAATCAATAAAATCATTGCGATTTAATTCGACGTTATATTCACGTTAATATGTTCCGCCATTAATTATGATCCCCTTGATTAAAATTGGATTGTAATTGACATTATTTAACCTAAGCGAAGTACACGTGGCATCTTTTTTAAAAAAAATAGGAATTTCGGAAGAAAACCATACAAAACCACGTAATAATAATAATAATAGTAATACAAAAGGATATCAAATTTTTTTGAGTACATATGTACCCACATAACAAAAAAAAAAAAAAGAAAATCGTTAATCGAATAGACCGCGAAATTTTCAAACGCCACCTTTACTTTTTGATCATACCTCATATAAAGATAATATTTTGTTCAATGCCGAACCAAATAATGAAGGTTGAATGTATTTTGATTTTAAAGATAATTTTAACAATGAAAATAGTATTTTTTTTAAACCGCGGGCCTCTTGATCTGATTGATTTTAAGCACATGTTCTGTTTATCCTTATTTTAACTTAAGATCATCCAGATCTATCGATCTATCTACATGTATTTTATAATAAAATAATTTAGTAGTTACCCATTAAATATTCACAGCCAACACTGACATAACTGACGAATAATAAAAAATATTGGCAATTGAAGGAATTTGAAATGACAGTTGCAACAAATGACAACAATTAGTTAATTCAAATTTGAGAAATTGATTATTATATTCTGTTTTCACTCACACGTTTGTTTATATACATTATCTGTCTTTGTCGACATACGTTTGTCTATTATTATATTGATAACTAGCTGATACCTGTGACTTCATTTGCGTACCTTAGATGTTAATTATACTTTTTTTAAGACATTTTAATTTTTATATTTTCTTTAAAAAGACTCAGCAAATAAACTTACAAAAATTAATTAAAATTTTAAGGAAATTTCAATGAAATTCTAAAATAATATTAAGTATTAAATTTTTTATCCCTAATAAGATGGTGTATAGCAGGGGTGACTAATTCATGGCCTACCTTGACTATTTTCCGGCCTATTTATAGTGTATATTTAGTATTATACTGTTATACTAACTTTGTATACTACTGTTATTTTAGTATAACCAAAACAGCCATTTAATTTTTGTTTCTAAATATAGATCAATTTTTTTTTAAGTATATGAGAAAATAAAAGCAAGCTGTGATATATAAAAACAAAAGTTTAGTTATTGATAATATACATATAAAACTTTCAATAAAATAAAAGAAAATCAATCCTTAATTCTCAATAAATATAACAATTTTATATAAGCAAATTTGAAATTTTGGTAGTTGATCAGACCACATGTTATCCCACACAAATTTTGTTACCCTTTTTCACTCTTTTAGGGGAGACATTTTCAAAAATGCTTTCTTATCAGATATCTATGTTGTATAAGGGATACATCTTCCAAATTTTATCAGTCAGTTGGGACAAACGATTTTATAAATTAAGAACTGATGATACTTTTTTATACTTTTTACTATAAATTTGATTAATCTTACTATTTTCGGTAATATTTATTTCTTTAGCAACTTTTTGGGGTAAGGTAATCACAATTTTAGAGTAAAAAAATATAATAATAGATGTTTGCATATAGAAATGCTATGTATTAAAGTTTAAAAAGAATGTACTGTTCACATTTTTCGTTCAACCAAAAAAGTGTAAAGAAACTTTTTTTTTTTTAATTTTTAAAGACCTTTCCACTGATATATCACATGCCTATATATTGCAATTTTTTTTTCTTCATCCCTCAGTTTATGCAGGGATGCCTTCCCTTTTTTATTTTCAAGTAATGATATATAGCCTATAGTGAATGGAAAATTGGTTTTGTATCTTAATTTTAAATTTCATTAAATTTGGTTGTTCCATTGTTTAGTTATAAGAAGACAAACAAACAAAAATTTTAAAAACTGGATTAAAAATTTAAGTCTATAGACAGACGTAAGAATTTTATATATTAATTAATAAGATAATTTTTCACTGAGAATGTCCTGATAAAAATGTCCTTAATCCTATTAGTTCAGTTTAGAAGTATTCCAGGAAGTCAGTGACGGATTAACCAATAGGCTGAAGCCTATGGTGGCAAATTTAGCCAAAAAATTTACTAATTACAGGAAAATTTGATATATAAATAACGGGGATAGACCACACATTGTAATTCCATTGCTAGAATAAATGTAATCAATATGATTGCAAAATAGGGTATCATATTTTAGAGGTCAGTAGGGGCGGCAAATTTGTAAATTCGTTACTACAGGAAGTCTAATAAGTATAAAAATATTTGACCTATCAAAAGGAAAATTATTTTTTCTTTATAAATTTCGATTGTAAAGTGTATCCCTTTTGATTTTCGAACCAAAACTACTGTAATTTTAGCATCCCCTGTTTAATGTATCAAATTAGGGAGGACATTTGCTCCATATACGATAAGTATTAAGGTACTTTATTTCCCCTCGTTAATGCATCGTTTTTGAAGTGCAATATGAGACATAAGTCGCGTAATATGAGACATCAAAAGATTTTGGTTATATCCCCAAAGTAATGTATTGATTTTTTGCTTTGAATCTTTAATAAAAATTTCACTAAACGACCAAAAGTAAATTCCTGCGATCCACAAAGTAGGTCTTGTTAATTTCTCCGTTGTCGATGCGCGTTTGTTTTCTGGTTTGTAGACCAAAAATCCGAGTCACTTGATCCTAATTTATTACTCAAAGCGTTTTTAATCGTGGAGACCCCAAATTCCAAAATCGAAGATCCAAGACAAACCAATTGCCAAGACCGGTTTTTTTTTCTCTCATCTGTTCATATTTTTTATATATATATATTTTAAATATATACATACATACGGTGTGTGTACAACCCACGGCTGTTTATTTATATATTTTTTTTCTTTTGATGATAAAATTCCAAAATACAACAACTAGTTATTTCGGCCATTTTGTTCATAACACTTCCCCATTTCCATATTTATTGGACGGAAAAAAATGTCGTTTTAAAATCGCCATAAAAGGACATCTAAAAATATGCGAAGATCAAAAAAAATTTTTGCAGGGTAGGGCAATCGAATATATGTATATATAAAATACAAAGAGTCGAGGGAGGTGAGGAGTCAGATGTGCGGGTTGAAGCTTGTTTCGATAGTCATAGTCACTCCAATTTCCATATTTGTAGAAAAGGATTTTTTCCACCGCCTACTAAATAAACAAAAACAAACGAAAACACTGCGGCGCCGTCGTGATCTGTTCCGATTTGAATTTTTTAGCGGGAAAAAATGAAAGTCAATCGACAGGTTGTGGTGGTTCGCATGTAACGTAGGCGTTAGAATTTGTATCAGATTAGAAAGTCTACGAGATAAATGGAATTTTTCAATCCCAAGTCCAAATACGGGCAAATCTTCTTCCGCCCAGAATTGCCCAGAAAAGTCACTCCCGGTCGGTGCAGTTTCACTCTTAATTACGTGCAATTAGTTCGCACAAGGCGAGAAAATGAGAAATTCCAAGTGGCATTTTTTAAAAAGAAAAAAATAATTATTAAATTCTTCTATTGGTATTTGATATTATGGTCACATCTCTTTACGATTTCTTTACAAACGTTTAACCTACATTTGGCAAAATATCAATGTCACTGCCCTGGCTTAACCTCTTCTCCCCCCTTGCCGATCAACAGTTATTCTTCACCCCCTTGCGGCAATTCTATTCTCAAAATTTATTAATTTTATAATCGAAAACTATCATTTGGTTAGCTTTGAAGTGGCTCCGACTTGCCGTCCAACTTGTGGTCCAACTTTCGAAGTTGGATCTAAAGTCGGACTAGTCGGATCATTTAGGCGATTCAACTAGCAGTACTGTAAGTCGGAGGCCTGGTGAATGGCCTGCTTAACTTTTACATTTCGTAATGTGGAAGATCGACAAAAAAGGACAAACATTCAAAACAACATATTATATACATTGAAATTTGATTGATTTATATTAATGTTTCTCAACCTTTAATAAATTAATCGCCCTCTGCCTTTAAATCGTTACCTATCAAGTATCGCCCCCTTCATTTATAAATTTCTTCGTTACTTTTAATTTGAATAATTCAATCAACAAATATTTGGAATAGTTTAATACTGATTGCTTAATCTAGAGTACTACGATTTGTTATAAATACTTAATATAGGCGTCCTTGTTTTTTTCATTAGTTGAAGTATCTGATATTTTTCTTCATTTCTCAAATGAAATATTTAGATAGCAATGTAATGAAAGTAGCTTCAAAAAATAAGTGAAATACAAAATATGGAAAATTATACAAAGAACAAGGAAACTAATATGATAAATGGTCCTGATAGTTCAAAAATAGATTAAATATATTTGAAAATCGCGGTTTAAGATATATAATAGACTGATTCAAAAAAAAATATGATTTTTTTTTCTTAATTATATCGAAAATATTGTTGGGAATGGCAAAAAAAAATCCTGTGAAAGTTTAAGCTCTAAATATTAATATTAAGAGGTGCCGCATCGCAAATTTCGATTTTCCATTTAAATAACATGGGATCAATATTCTCTTGTACTTTGGAATTTTAAAGCTTACGTTGGTGACGACAATATTTCGGAATGACTAAGGTATATTCTTGTAGAAAATTGAACGATCTACAAAAAAGGTCTCTGGTACATTTTTGATATATTTATTCCTTCAAAAGTTATTCGAGCTCAAAGTTGAACTAAAGAGAAATTTTAATATTTTTTCAATTTTTTGACGCAACCATCAATTTTATGAGAAAATTTTATAGGACATTTTTTGTAGAGCACTTATTTTCCTATAACTTATCTCTATAAAAGTTTTTAATATTTTTCACAGGTCCTAAGTTATTTAATTAAAATAAAAAAAAAAAAATTATGTTAAAAATATAATAATTAAGGGAATTTTCAGTTTAATGCAAATAACTTAGGACCTGTGAAAAATATCAAAAACTTTTATAGAGATAAGTTATAGGAAAAAAAGTGCTCTATAAAAAATGTCCTATAAAATTTTCTCATAAAATTGATGGTTGCGTCAAAAAATTGAAAAAATATTGAAATTTCTTTTTAATTCAACTTTGACCTCGAATAACTTTTGAAGGAATAAATATATCAAAAATTTGTACGAGACCTTTTTTGTAGATCGTTCAATTTTCTACAAGAATATAGCTTGGTCATTCCGAAATATTGCCACCAACGTGAGCTATAAAATTCCAAAATGCAAGAGAATATTGTTCCCATGTTATTTAAATGGAAAATCGAAATTTGCGATGCGGCACCCCTTGATATTAAGAGCTTAAACTTTCACAGGATTTATTTTTTTTCATTTCCAACAATATTTTCGATATAATTAAGAAAAAGAAATTCACCATTTTTTTTGAATCAGTCTAATAAACACTCTGTACTCTATGTAATTTTATTTAAGGGAACTAAAATAATTGAAGTTAGTACTTCAAAACCCTTGTGGCGGCGCCACATCTCAACAAATTTCCCATCATGCATTGCATGATTGGAATACCTTCTTATATATTACCTTAGTCCAATGGGTGAAAAAAACCATGGAGGAAATAGGCATAGATATAACCAGTGTCTAGATTTTCGAAATCTCTGATTTTTCCGTAGAATATTATAAACCTAAATCTAATGAACTAAGGGATAATAATTTTAAAATATTATGAAGCAATCCTTTTGATCAATCCTTAGCTACAATATTGCCAGTTTAAATCACAAGGTCCAAGCATTTATAACTCAAAACATAAACTATGATCATTAGTTGTCCTTAGAAGTGAAAAACAAATTTTCCTGGTTTTACCAAACATTTTCTGGAAATCTCACTTTTAAAATTTTTGAAGACAAAAATAGTTTAGTTTGATATATGATAATATGTACTATGATATACCATATTATATAAGAAGACAATTCAGGTTGTTTAAGATCATTTTTTTATTTAATATTCAAATTAGCTACGTTTCGTTACGTATCGTAACTTCATCAGGCTGCTTGAATCACAAAAAATATAATAATTTCAGTTTAAATTCAATAAAAAAAATTTTTTTTATGATTCAAGAACCCTGATGAAGTTACGATACGTAACGAAACGTAGCTAATTTGAATATTAAAAAAATATTAAATAAAAAAAACTGATCTTAAACCACCTGAATTGTCTTCTTATTTAATAAAAGCTGAGATCTGAATTTTATCATCTAACATAAAAATACCATATGATATACTATCATAGTGTATTTAAGCTACAGCCCCAACGTTAGCCTTCCGTCCTTGTTTTTATCTACGTTCGCTTATTAAAGAGGGTCACATATCAAGTAAGTCATGAAAAGACCAATAAATACCTATAATATAATGACATAAGAAATACAAAGTAAGTCACAAGTTTGTTATTAGTGTTTTGTTTTTCTAAAGAATAAATAACTATGATTTAATTCTTAAGTACCAAGCAAAAAATGCATTGGGGCATTACAGATCAAAGATTACAACCAATAACAATTTACTAAGCTCCAAAAAAAACATCATTTGCAATATAATTCCACAACTTTTGCCCGATGCTCTTTTTTTTGGGTTTCGTTTCGTATTTGTTTTACAAATTGGGAGCAAAAACAAAAGATAAACGTTTCATATTACACAACAGCCGTCTCATTTGTCCATCTAAGTATTTGAACATTGTATATATACCTACACCTATTTATACGGAAACTATATTATACAAGTGTGTTGGTAATTACGACAACTAATTATATTAAAACAAGAGACCTTGAAAATTGTTTCATTTCTTGTTGATTTTAGTATTAGTGATGCTCACTTTTTTTTTCTCTTCAACAAAACCAAACACGATTGTCAATTGTTCAAAAAAAAATGTTTTCATTAGTAAACAATTCATTAAGAATGTACTATTTTTGTATGAACTTAAATGTCCCATTTTTTTTTTTTTTGAATATTGTCATACTGACGTAGTTATTAGTACTTATGATTTTTTTTTCGTGAAAATCCGTTTGGCCTACGGCCAAAGTCCGTTGGGAGCATACAAAAAATTATGTATGATCGCTTTAAATAAATTTACAAAAAAAGTGCTTTTTTTTTTTGAGGAAAAATAGCAGGCTTGGATGAGGTTATGTAAGGTGTAAAATGTTTTTTTTTTCTTTATGTTGGAATATTGCGTGTCAGTGCGACATGGCCATCTTCGATTTGATGTTTTATAAATTAAATATCATTGATTTTATTGTTTCCATATGTAATTATGGGGAGGACTTGAGGAAATGGAAAATCTTATTTTATTATTATTAATTTTTTTTTTCGATGGAAGATGAAGGTTTTTCTCATACAACTGGCAATTCTGACCTTACGTAAGCGATTTGTGAATGGAATTAGTCACGAAATTGCTCTTTGCCGATCTAGAAGGTGTAGAGTTGGGAATCGTGCATTTATCAAATGTAAATTGATGACGGCGGGGAGGGGGGGTGAGGTGAGAGAAGGGTGGCGTCGCTAGACTGATGCTATTACGAAAATAATTAGTTGAAGTTAAAATTGTATATTTTTTATTTTTGTCGCAGATTTGTTGCGATTGGAACGAAGGGAAAATTTGTGAGATAGACATATATGTGGTGCATGGTTTGCGAGAGAGAGATGGAGATAAGGAATCGACGTTGACTTGACGGGTTAACATTTCCTGGCTCGACGCCAGGTGTCGCTCGTTTTTTTTTTTTGCTTTAGACTGCGCCGTTTTTTCGATTGACTTTAAAAATAAGTTGAGGTTATGTCAGTGTTTCCAGTGAATAAAATTGAGGGTACTTATGCAAGCAGTGATTAGTATTACAAACGAGAGAATCCTGCTTCCAGGAAATGCTTTCTACTATTGACCGTTTTGGCTACTACGATTTGATGACTCTCCCCTGCCCCCCGTTGCCCGTTTATCTTGCCACTTTTGGTGCATCAACCGAATTTCCGCAATTTTGCCATGTGGTGCAGGAATCGAAAAGTTTTCCCGTTCCCCTTGACTCTTGATTTTGTCCACGAATTTTCCTTCGAAAATTGAAGCCGTTTGGTTGGTAAAATGTGACGACATGTTTGTCAGGGGGGGTGGGTGCGGAGGTGAAAAGAGGGTTGAGGTCCCGTTTTAACGACCGTGCGCCATTTAGTGTCGAGGCGTTACGTTTGCCAACATTCTGATATAATATGTCATCGTATTGTGTTTTATTTTTGAATCCGCGCATTGGTAAATTTAAAACTTGCACAGACGAAATTCTCTTCTCGATTTCGAGCGGCGAAAAGATTTTCGCATCTCGAAAGATACTTTCTCTGTAATTAGAGAAATTGGCGGCGAAGAAACTGTTGAGAATGGATGAGGAGGAAGAAAGTTATCAGGCGGCCGCAGTGAGGGGGGGGGGGTCGATTGAATTTTGAAAAAGTTGTTCTTGAATTTGCTGTTTCTTGGTCAAGAGTGCCTTGATCAAGAAAAATCGGTCAAGCCAACTTGAGATCACTTTCACGCCAATGTAAAAACAAGTCGCATCCTTTTGCGATATCGATTTTTAATCGATCTCGAGACCATTAGTACATCGGTACATTGGTCTGGTTCTATATTTACGCGAATATCCTCGGACCGGGCGAAAATTTCCTATGTATGATGGATGTGGGTGGATTGGGCGTAAATTGAGACAAATTTCAATCTTCAAATAGCAAATCGTGGACGACTTTGGTTCGTTTCTTCTTTGCCGTCACTGACACACTTTTGTTTTGTTTCATCTTCGGTGAAATTGGCTGAGGAAACATTTGAAAGTCTTTCCCTGTTTTTCATCTAAGTTGGCTGTGTTCATTTTTTTCGAACTGCTAGAGCAGTTAATTTTATAACGGGAAGAATATATGATCTTTTCAATATGGGATTTAGGTACAATCCATTGTCGGACTTATAATTGGGTATACATTGTTGCAGAAATTAATTAATAGAAAAAATTACCAAACTTTCCATATTTTTTATATGAAATCTTCCTGAAATGTCGAAATGCCACGCAAATGAAGTTGCGAATATAAATTAGTATAATTTAAAGATATCCCAAAAAAATAGTAAATGTACTTCTGTAGAGAACTTCTGTACTTCTGCACGTGAGAAGTTATACTTCTAAGACATAGTTAAAAAAAATGTTTTGAATCCACTGCCATAACTTTTCGGTAGTGCTTGAATTGGTACACCAGATATAAGTAATTTGTGATAAATAAAATATGTTTTAATTCTATACTATACATAGCTATTATAAGTGGTTACAACGTTGCAATTAAATATTACAATATCCCTTCTGAAAACAGTTGGGAAACTGAATTAAAACTGTTATCTATAACTATAGTAAACTCCCGATTATTCGAGCTAATACAGTGTAATCTCACTAATCCGGCACTATTAAAAACCGGAGGATGCCAGATTATTGGAATGTTCGGATTACTGGATTATAGTGAAAAAATCATAGGTAATGAATAAAATAAAGTATTTCATAGAGACAATAAATGTAGAGTGGTGAGGAAGGCGTGGGCGGAGGATGCCGGATTATTGGATTATTAAAAATTGTATTTTTACATTAATTAAAAAATTGGCTATGTTCAGAACGCCTGAGGAAGGCTCAATAAAAAGCCGAAACGTCGCATGTAATAAATAAAGTTTTAGCCGATTATTTTTGATCCTAGTCCTCTGAGCATTTTATCAATCTATTATTCGGGCTAATGTTGGGAAGAGGCGGCACAGATTATCGAAAAACACGAATAATCCGAACTATAATTATTTATTTTTAAAACACATTATATATTACAATTTCACTTGTATAATATAATTTACCAAAGAAATATATGAACACAAATTTTGAACAAAAGTTGAAATAAGTTGTTCAGATACGTATTTCGATTGCCAAGCAATTTTAAGTCTCACTTTTTTATATAGTGGCTCATCACATAGTAGTTACGAGGCGATTCAATACTACTTGGTTATTGCTAAAGAAGATTACTTGGCAATCGAAATACGTATCTGGGCAATACGTCAAACATACATATGTTTGAACTTTTGTTCAAATTTATGTTTGTTGTATATTTTGGTATTTTATATTATATAAATAACACCACAATATACTGTACAAATAGTATAAGAGTAAAATATTATATATATTACACATTTCTAAAGCAGGCAATTGTTTTAATATGCTTAATAGCCTTAACTATTCAAAAAATTCATAGTTTTTCCTCAAATATTTAAAAAATCGTGCCCGGATGATCGAAAGTTTACTGTATTAGTAAAAAGTTTGTCTATTATTATCTGTTATTTGTATATGTTAAATATTTCTCCTAATTCTATTAACAGGTGTAATACATCTCTATAGAAATACCACCCGAAGTAAAGAATCCGAGATAAAAATAAAAACAATTTTTGGTTTAAATATCAACATACATAATAGGCAAATGTATGTAGGGCGGCAAAGCCAAAGGACAAAGAATGTAGTTACGATAAACCTATGCTATCGTTGGGATCTAATCGATTGACTCAATAGAATATTTTAGAGGTTTTAGTCATTTTAGTATTATGCAAATTGCTCCCAAAAATCAGCCATCTTTCATCAGCCTGAAGTTGCTTGCTAAATCACTTGCCAGCGACTTCATACTGTAGTCATTTCCGTCATTTAAAGTGAAATTTACTTTCATCATTTTTTATAGAAGTATAACTTCAATAATGTATGAGCAGGGGAAGATATATAGGGGATGCAATTTGGAGACCAAAATTCCCTAACTGATTTTTTTTTTCACTAAGTTCCTTTTCAATTGTTTATGAATTACTAAGGTAATAAGATACCATATTAAATTGAAAATCACAGCATACTATAACTCCAATACTTAAGGTTGTCCCATTTAAATTTGTTCATCTAGTTGGCTGGGCCAAAGGCGCGAATATCAGTTGATTTTAAATGGTAATAAAATATTTAAATTAAGGGATCATTCGTAAAAGATAATGAGGGAAAAACTGGGAGGGGGAAGAATGTGATATAATGAGATATCGGAAGAAGGGGAAGTAATTTTTTTTCATTGATTTTTAGTGTTTATACTAAATAAATTGTTTTTTTTTTTTAAAAAAACGAGGGAAATTTTCGAGAACCATGGACGTCCTTTGGTATTGGATATAGGAGGAAATAAGTAATTTAATTTGGGGAAAAAACGACCGTCTTTGGATGGGATGGATGGCCCCTAAGATCAAAAAAAAAAGTTTTTAAGGCTCAATTTTTTGAACTTTTGTTATAGTCATTTTTTTGGAAACATCCCCTCGTTAGCCCCATAAAGGGAATAGTTTATTTTAATTAGTCTTACAAGTTATAAGCATGAAGTATAGATAAAAGGAGTCCGGACGTAATACTAATGGCAAATAAATAAAAAAATCGTTTTGGTTTTTATTCTATAACTCAAAAACGAAGAGTTGTAGAAAATTTTTACTAGACACCTTTTTTCTAGAAAATTAATTTTTCTTTAACTTGAATTCTTATGATTTTTCCTCAAAATTAATTTTACCAACCCTTTTTTGGCTTTAAAGTTCAACTACTTATTTTTTGATGTAGCAAAGCCTGTAGTTATAATATAGTTGATTTATTGATACAATATTGATTATAATTAGCCATGTCCTAATTCTATCTAATGGAAATAATTCTAAGACTTATTTTTTTCTACTTTTCTGCTCATTAGTGTAATTAGCCTTCACCCTTTCAACCCCTAAATCCTGCATATGCATAGGTTAACACGCAACATGGAATCAGTACTGGTATGACCTAACTTTCCCGTTTTCTCGATTCGCTTACTCCACAAAATTTGCGTGGGTTTTACTGTAATTTTATCTATAAAATTCCTGTTTGTTATCTTTTGGATAAAACGGGAATATTTATGATGTGACATATGTTAATGTTGGATTAATACAACATTTACTTTATGAATTTATTTCTGAATCAATTAAAATGCGCTGCATATGTGCACTTACCATTTTTTTTTTAGTTCCAAAAATAGAACTACTTAAAAATGGACTAGAAAAATCGATTTAACAGGATTTTTTTTTTAAATAATGATTTATTCTTTAGTAACTTTCCGTGTAATTTTGAGACTAATTAGTACAATTAAAACTCCACCGATAAGTTTGACGTTTTTTTTTTTAATTGGAAATTATTTTGAAATAATTTCATGAACTTGTTAAGGCCTTCTAGGGCATTAGTAATTTGATTTTGAAACTAAAAGCCAAAGTTATTCAAATGACTTCCTACTTAAACAAGTCCTACTTGTAAAATAAATCTTTCACTTTCTTCAAATTGTACATAAGTGCATCTTTAATTTTTCTTATCTTCAAAACCTACTCATTGTCAATTTGAAAGAGTACGGTAATAAATTTAGATTGGGTCTGAAGAAATGCAATTCTTTTGGATGACATTCAATGGCGCCATTATTACATATTTAAAATTCAAAAGTTCTATTAAATAGAAGTCTATTGTAGATCGAGAATTTAGCAATTGATGCATTAACTATGATAAAAGAGTAATCAAGTAATCGGTGGAGAAGTAATCTGAAGTCAGGTATTCATGAATATTATTTATTTAAGAATGGTATGTGAAAATTCACACGTTTCCAAAATATCATAATTTGTATAATAGTTTGCCAATAGTAGGATTGTTTTTGCAAGAATTCTTAACTGATTCCGATTACAAATGGCCTGATTGATCATGCGCATTAGCTAACCAAAGTCTTGTATCAAATTCGTTGTTGAGTTCCAGAACTAAATTTACAGTTCAAGTAAAACTTTGAATTCCATGTCGGTAAAAATGGTTTAGAGATATGATAAATGTCAGTTTTAAATAGTTTGTATTTCCAATTTTATGTAAATTAATTGTTTGACGTCTTTTTTTCTTCGTCTTCATTTTGTAAGTTTGGAAGTTTATAAAAACTTTTATATTTTATGAGTATAGCCTTTATATACTTTCATAATATTTCCAAATTTCAGTCAAATTGGTTCACTCATTGTTAAAAAAAAATATTTTTTGGTTTATACTTTTTTTCCGATTTATTCGCAATTAAACAGACATTGGAAGCTAAAATTTGGTGTACGAAGGTCTGTCATACTGTCATACCTCCAAAAATGGTTCAAATACTTTTTTGGGACAATTTTTCATTGTTATAGTCTTATAGGTTTTTCTACACTTTTCGCTTTAGTCATCATTTTTGAACTGTCGGAAAATTATTTACTATCCTTTTCTCCAAATTTCTACTATAATGACTCATAAAAAAATAAAAATAATTTTTCTTATTTTACAGCCTAATCAATATTTTATGAATCCTAAGAAAATTATTTCCTGGATCTTGTTTCAAATTGAAATTAAAGTTTGATCGTTTGGAAAAACAGTTCTTCCATACTTCTAACACAGACGCATTATTGAAATGATATTTTTTTAACATACACTAAAAATAATTAGCCTCTTTTCCATAAGACGAAAATCCAGAGTAATTTTTAGGATATAGAAATATTTTTCGTGTAAAATTGTATAAATTGTTAGTTTTTATGATAACCGCTCAATGATCTATCTTTGGGTTTCAATATATGAACTGTGACGTCACAAAACTCATAGGCGCACCCATCGTTTTCAGGCTCTTTTTCCTACCAAAATTTAAAGTTTTCAAAACTAAAAATTGGTTTTCCTTCATTTAAATAATGTCCTAAATCCATTAAAGTAATAAAAAGAAATTTAGTGTATTATTAATAAGTTAGTTACATCACCAAAGTCGTAGGCGCCACCATGAAAATTTACGCAAAACCAATCGATTTCACATTAAAAAAAATCCTCGTGAAAAATATTCAAAAAATCACACATTTTTCTATGTAAACAATATAATGATTACTAATTTTTAAAAAAATTGTAATATATTTGGTTGGTAAATTGAAGTTAGACGGAAATCTGAGCAAAGTAGACTCATTGTTATGTCCAATTAGCGAATGTGGTTTAATTAATTTCGAAAGAAAAATATACTTCAAAGATCAAACAATCGAATGTGAACCGAAATGGTTGAGTGAATAAATGAATGAGAAATTTTTAAATTCTAATTTTTCGGCTTATGGTTCATTGCAAAGTGAGAATTACACTAAGTTATTATGTAAGAAGAAATTTCAGGTTAAATATTTAAAAAAAAAAATAGCAAAATTTATGCAATGTTTACGTCTGCGATTAGTAAAGAAATTGGTTTAAGTTATTTCTTAAGTAAGAAAATTGATTATTTAAAACATTCTTTGATTATTTTCCTCAAATTTGAATTAATTCTACAACCTCATTTTGCTCAATTTTGCTATAAAAATTGGCATATCTAGACAATTATCCACGTGAAAAGAAACCACAAATCTGTCCCTCATCTATTCAACTTTTCCACCATTTAACAAATACAACGATCATTTGCTTTCACAAACAGACAATTAGAAAATGAATACTAAAAAACAATCATTTTAGAAGACCCAAGGATGGCATAGTAGAAGATGAGAAGTGGAGGGACAAAAGGTCTTAATATCAGAACCGATTCACATGAGTTGATCTGTGTCATGAATCCATTTCGATTTTATTATATGAAATTATTTTAAAAAAACCCATAATGCTTATTATATCATATAAACATATTTTTTATGTTAAATGGTAATAGGTATACAAGAGAACAAGACTCAAAAAGAACAGTTAGACCATGCGCGGCAAGTTAAAATAAGAATTAACTGTTTTTTTTTTTGGATCATAAAAAGATCTTTTCAGCGTCAATTTTTGATTACATAATCAACGTTTTCCCTTTGTCTAATTCAATTCCATTTTCTTTTTGCTTGAATTGCATTAAAACGGAATTATATGGTTTAGGTAAAAGAATCGAGATATCTAAACATATTTTTTCCAAATCAAACTGTAGAAAATTGTTAAGTGAATGATTTGATTTAAATGGGACTTCTTGGCGTAAGTTGAAGATTACATGAAAAATTGTTTTTTTACAAAGGACCAAGAGGTCTATCGTGATTTATTCTTCCTATTAGGTGGTTGATATTATGGTTAACACCCTGAAAGTTCTCAGCATTTTAATACATAAACCATTATTATATTAAAAACCATTTTAATAAATAAATCGTAGGCATATAAAATTAGTCTTAAAATGTTCAGAACACTTAAAAATGCAATAATTCGGTGGCGGAAATGTAACTTCTTTTACAGTTTCTCCAAAATAAAGCCAAAAAAAATGCATTATAATAGACGTCAAAGTAATTATTAAACTCATTTACTTTCAAGTACGCATGTGCATTTACAATATTCTTTTGCACTTTGGAATTTTATAGCTCACGTTGGTGACAATATTTCGGAACGACCAAGGTATATTCTTGTAGAAAATTGAACGATCTACAAAAAAGGTCTCGTACAAGTTTTTGATATATTTATTCCTTCAAAAGTTATTCGAGGTCAAAGTTGAACTAAAGAGAAATTTTAATATTTTTTCAATTTTTTGACACAACCATCAATTTTATGAGAAAATTTTATAGGACATTTTTTGTAGAGCACTTTTTTTCCTATAACTTATCTCTGTAAAAGTTTTTGATATTTTTCACAGGTCCTAAGTTAATTAATTAAAATAAAAAAAATAATTGAAAGAATTGTCTTCTTATTTAATAAACGCTTAGATCTGAATTTTATCATCCATTAGCAGGCAATGTTTTCCAAAAAAAAAAAAATGGCATAGGTAAAAATGGTAGAACAAACGTAAAAAAAATGCAATTTACTATTAATGCATGAAATTATATTTTGTTTGCACAAAAGGGGCAGGAGGGGCAGTATGCCCCTCGTATAAACTTTTTGGTATTTCCGTGAATCAAAACCTTTATGGCTTAATTTATTCACAAAAATTCAATCAAAATCCACAGTAAATACAATAAAATCGACTCATTTCCTCTTAAAGGATATTAATATCTGGTAAAGTTGCATTTTCTACTTTGTTTTCAACTGTCATTCGCGAATAAATTGGACCACAATGGTTCTGATCCACGCTTAATATAAATAGCTATATACGTTAATATAAATAGTTATATACGTTATATATATATTAGACTGATTCAAAAAAAAAAAAAGATGAATAGAAAATGAATAGAAAATTGAACGATCTACAAAAAAAGTCTCTAACAAATTTTTGATATATTTATTCCTTCAAAAGTAATTCGTGGTCAAAGTTGAACTAAAGAGAAATTTTAATATTTTTTCAATTTTTTAACACAACCGTCGATTTTATGAGAAAATTTTATAGGACATTTTTTGTAGAACACTTTTTTTCCTATAACTTATCTCTATAAAAGTTTTTGATATTTTTCACAGGTCCTAAGTTATTTACATTAAACTGAAAATTCCCTGAATTAGTATATTTTTAACATAAAAATTATTTTTTTTATTTCAATTAAATAACTTGGGACCTGTGAAAAATGTCAAAAACTTTTATAGAGATAAGTTATAGAAAAAAAAGTGCTCTACAAAAAAAGTCCTATAAAATTTTCTCATAAAATTGATGGTTGCGTCAAAAAATTGAAAAAATATTAAAATTTCTCTTTAGTTCAACTTTGACCTCGAATAACTTTTGAAGGAATAAATATATCAAAAACTCGTAAGAGACCTTTTTTGTAGATCGTTCAATTTTCTACAAGAATATACCTTGGTCGTTCCGAAATATTGTCTTTGACATGAGCTATAAAATTCCAAAGTGCAAGAGAATATTGTTCCCATGTTATTTAAATGGAAAATTGAAATTTGCGATGCGGCACCTCTTAATATCAATATTAAGAGCTTAAACTTTCACAGGATTTTTTTGTGATTCCCAACAATATTTTCGATATAATTAAGAAAAAAAAAATCATAATTTTTTTTGAATCTGTCTAATGTATAGTCCAATCAATTTTTTGGTCCATGACATATCAGGGAATCAAGAAAAGGATCCAATGTTTTATTTTCAAGATAAACCATGAAAATCAAATTGATCACCACCATTTCTTTCTTTTCCCCTAACCGACGGCCTTGTTTGCTGATATGACCCAATTAATGACGAATCTCCAATTTGTACCAAATTAAAGACGATAATTACTTGCTTTGCCCGGAGCCGATTTGGACAGAAATCTAAATCAAAGTTGCAACGCAAACATAAGAGTATTATACTCCGCATGTAGGCATAGTTATTACTTAGGTGACTTAGGCGTTCATGTAGGTAATATATACAAGGCCAATACAAAAGTAGGTGTAAGGTGAAATAACAGGTCGATGATCCGCAACATGGTACAACTCTTCCTCTTCTTTCTTCGGCTATTCAACATCGATATTCTTTTCCATTCAACACCAAATTGCCATCCATCGCAACACTATCGCCAGGCCATATGCATTATGAAAATTAATAAAAAAATTTCCGTTTCACGAACAAAAAATCCTTCACATTTACCACATCTCTTATCTGAATTTTTCCTAATACATTATAATCTGCCATTTCAATATTTACATTTCGATTATAAACGAATCGTTAATAGAAACGCAGATATCGAAACGTGGAATATGTGAATACCCAAAAGCCACCTCGAACGGTCCTCCTACTTGATTATTTATGGTAAATAAAGCAGAGGCGTCAACCTTTCCTTTCAATTACGTCACTTTTGGGCCTAATAATATTGTAAATTGTAATAAAATAATTCAATAGCAATGAGAAATAATGAAAACCGCGTTGCCTCACTACAGATATATATCCAGTCGGATTGTTGACTGATTTCGATCAGAAACGTGCGTGAAATAAATTAAATTTGTAATTGAACTTGACGAATTAAATGTGCAGTAATTGAGTCATCAAGTCGACTTGTCCAAGTATGTAGGATTTTCATTTGGCTTTTCTTTCGACTGCAACCGCCAAAAGTACAATTGCCAAATTGTTTTGAACTTACCAATTGCCAGGGGTTGATTGAACCGGGAAAAAAATCCACTTAACGGAAAGGAATTCAGAGGAGGAATACAGTTCCTAGCCAAAAAATTGCGACCACCTGTATTTTTTTAACCAATCGTGAATGCATTAGTTGGTGCGACCGTAAAGTAACCTTCAAAAGTTCAGTTGTATGTTTGAATTTCTCATTTGTATTCCTGCCATTGCTCCATATCAAAAAGAAAATATTTTCCCAATATTTCCTTGATTGTGTAACTACTCTTCTGTCTGACGTCCGATTTGATTTACCACGTGATTGAATACTCTTCCCCTCAGGCGTCGTCTTATCCTGAGAATTTTAAACTTTCTTCTTCCTTTTTTCTTGGAAACTTCCAGTTACCGTTCTATACTACTGGGTAGGAATCAAAGATTTTTGGGTTGTCACCACCACAATAATATAGTGTAAGCTAGTGGTTGCCAAAATTTTGGGTCTCACGGACCACTAAATTCATAATTTAAATCCCACGAACCACTAATAGGATGTTTGTTAAGTATTAAACTTATATATCTTATCTATACATATATATTTATTGATATATAAAATTCTTACGTCTGTCTGCACATTTCGATTTTGAACCCAATTTTAGAGTAAATATTTGTTTCAAGAGACCCTTATTCTAAATTTAACATTTTTAAAATTTTTGTCTGTCTGTCTGTGTGTCCCGATTTAATTAAAGAACGGAACAACCGAATTTAATAAAATTTGGTATTAAGATACAACACAATTTCCCACACATATTAGGCTATTTATCATTCCTTAAAAATAATAAGGGAAGGTATTCCCTAGGGATGAAAACATAAATTTTTACTTAAGATAGGTGAGTTATATATCATTGGAAAGGTAATTAAAAGTTAGAAAATAATCTGTAAAAATATTTTTAGTTGAACTGATAAAAAGCACAGTAAATTCAATTTAAAATTTAAAAAATTGCCTCTTTGAAATATAAACCTTTATATATATAAAACACATAGAAAATTAATACATTTGAAAATTTATTGATCATTATAAACAACTATTTTATTCCAAGTAACAGTTTATTAAATGTGTATTTTTAAAGTTGACAAAATAGTATTTTAAGTATGATTATGTTTTTCGTAAAAGAAATAAGAGTATTAATAGTTTTCAAATACCACTACAAATAGCAAATTTAAAAAGAAAATATTATCTACACCTACGTTACGCAGACGAAGTCGCGGGGATCAACTAGTAATATATAAAATTCTTACGTCTGTCTGTACATTTCGGTTTTGAACTGAATTTTAGAGTAAATATTTGTTCTAAGAGGCCCTCATTCCAAATTTAACATTTTTAAAATTTTTGTCTGTCTGTGTGTCCCGATTTAACTAAAGAATGGAACAACCGAATTTAATGAAATTTAAAATAATAAAGGAAGGTATTCCCTAGGGATGAAACAAAAACTTTTTACTTTAAACAGGCGAGTTATATATCATTGAAAAGGTAATTAAAAGTTAGATAATAATCTGTAAAAATATTCTTAGTTGAACTGATAAAAAGTACAGTAAATTCAATTTAAAGTCTAAAAAAATTGCCTCTTTGAAATATAAATGTTTATATATATAAAACACATAGTTGATGTTAATAGCGTAATGGCTTACGTATCTGACATTCTGATGCTCCTTATTAAAAAAGACGTGGGTTCGAATCTTACAGTAATTTTTTTTAACATAAATAATTCTAAGTAGACCCTTGTAGACCCTGTAGCTGACTTTGTATTGCTTTTTCAAACTTGTAAAATTCGAATAGCATAACCGGTGATAATCTATAATATAATGTAATGTCGAATCACATTAGAAATCCGTCAAAAATATAATTTAATGTACTGTGATGTGATTTTACCATTAGGAGTGTCTTCTAATGAAGGTTATCACCGGTTATGCTATTCGAATTTTACAAATTTGAAAAAGCAATACAAAGTCAGCTACAGCGGTGATCGGCCCTCTCGCTCACTCCGCCCACCATATGCAGCCTATCTCTTTCTATTTTAAATAAAAAAAATTACGTCTGCCGATAGTTAAGCCCCAACAAAACTGTCTGACTTTTTCTAATTAATTTCTTAAATGTTTAATTAAAAAGCTGTTAAAATTTCAGACTGAATCAAACACTTCATTTTGTATTAAAAAAAAATAACTTTGGGGGGCATTAATTATATGTAAACCCCTTCAAAAGTGTCTGCCATCTTGGATTCTGATTTAAAATTACCTAAACTTTCGATTAACGTTTGTTGGCCTGTGAATCAAACACTGTTTTTGGCTTGTATTTTATTACACCTTTCACCCATGCGCAGTACCTGGTGTCCCAGGTTGGGTTAGGCAAACATAGGTATTTCTACTTCTCATCCCATAGATATTAGCCTTACAAAATTTCAAGGTGCATCAAACATTTCATGAAACTTGTGTTACTGACTCTTGGACTACTAGTGGACAGACTCGAATCGCTTTGCGAAAAGAAATTGCATGTTGCTATCCTGTGGAACTCCTGCTCTACTTAGGTGGAGTGCCGAAGAACTATTCTTCATGGAAACGTAGAATTGCCTTTTTTCGAGGCATGACGCTATTATTCTGATTAATGGATTCTGGATTTTTTGCTTCATTTTATGGATTGTACCAATTGTACCATTGTACCAAAGTCTGTCAAAGGCTTGACTAATGTCAAAAAATAATAGCAGAACAGTATTTTTTTGTGTTGGGATTTTATTATAGTTTCATCACCGATTGGGAGAGAAATATTCGCTCCATAGATTTGCCCGAAGATAATCAAACGGTTCTAAGATAACTTGTAATTCCCTTTCCGTTTCCCTAGGTTTTCTAATGCCATAAGTTGGTAACAAGTTACCAAAAAAATGATCAAATTTATAAGTAGTATTTTTCATGGTAGATTTTCGGTTCGTTAAGGATAAATACCGCAATAATGGTGATAAATCTTAATAATTTTTTCCTAGTCTTAAAATGATATTTTCCGAAAAATGAAGGAGTGCCCATCTTTAACATACCATAATCCATTTCGAAAGTGATAATTTCTTTGACAATGATAATAATAAAATATGTAATTCGATTAGTTGAACCATCCCATTCGAAAATAGCATAAATTCCATTCAGTCATTCAAATTCAAATTGTATAACAGATCGCAAGTCTAATTTTATATTCCAAGGACCGAAGAGTTGGGCAGATTTTCGAGGCGGCTTGTACGACAGAAATGAGAAAAACTGGCCTCGTTTTTGTGCACTCCCGATGTGGGTACCCAATAGTTATATTTGTATGAATTTTCTTCATATTCAATTCTTTGAAGCAAAAAAAAAAGGAGAGGAAAAAGAATAAGTACCGTGGCCAGTCGCTAAAATACGGTCAAATGGCTCTAATTTAATTACAATGCATGTAGAATGTAGATATTTATGGGGCACAACAATAATACCCACATACATACACCACTATACGTGATACATATACAATGGATGGGCTATTTCTAGAATTGAAAATCAATCGACTTGAAAACGTCATAAATAGATTCTTACTTTTACTTTCTTCCTCATCTATGCTCGTTCAAACCAAGTTAATTATTTCCGTGTTACAATAACGATAATGCAATTACACCTTGTTTGATAACAAAGAATGATAATAATTACGAAATGAAATTCTTTTTTACAAATTTCAACCAAATTAGTTTACTTATCTAATAAGAGAAACAGTGGCACTAATAAGGGTATTTTTTTTTCTTTGCTGTCCAATTGATTGTAATCAATTTACATAATAGAATTCGGTAATTTTGTCATATCGCGGCTTTTCTCAAAAAAAATCGTAGGCATATAAAATTAGTCTTAAAATGTTCAGAACACTTAAAAATGCAATATTCCGGTGGCGGAAATGTAACTTCTATTACAGTTTCTCCAAAATAAAGCCAAAAAAAATGCATTATAATAGACTTTAATAGACGTCAAAGTAATTATTAAACTCATTTACTTTCAAGTACGCATGTGCATTAGAACAAGCAGATAGAGCAGATATCTATTTGAAGCAAATTTGAAAAAGCCCGGCAATATCTATATGAAACTGTTAATTGAGAAATATTGAAAATTTGGTTGTTTTTGATTCTTGTTGGTTTGATTTTGATTCGATTTTCGCAAATAAATTGCGCCATAATGGTTATGATCCACGTTGTCTTGGTTGATCCAGGAGAATACCCGAAAATCGTTATATTTTTCATTATAAAGGATTGCTATAATGGAACTTTTAACGAATTAAAAATTAAATCTGGCGTAGAACAAAACTCGTGTTTAGTCTCGCAACGTAATATTATTGGTCTACCTTAAATTACCTAAGATTTAACAATAAAAAGATAAAAGGAACAAAATAAACATGGACTAATTTTAAATACTAAATAGAATTTTTTTCAACTATTAAATTTTTATTAGTAATTTATATACAAATAACTATATGACAACGTCCCATTTTCTATTCCGGTTTTAATTCAATTCGCGAATAAATTGACCCTCATAAAATTTAGCACTAAAGGAGAAATTAGAAGATGTTCGAGGTGAATTAACAAACCAAATATCGAATAAATTCGCGAATTGATTTAAAACACCATACAGTAACGTTAATAAAATATATTTGTACCATAAAATTATGTAACCTGTTGGTCATTACTTCGTATCAGATATTTTACTGTAATTTGGTTAACTTTTACTTTCCCGGGTGCTTTGTCAAATTAAATTCATATTTGTTCTCTTTGTCATTTTTGCATCTCTTTGTTTTCATTGCACATGCGTACTTGTAAGCAAATGCGTTTAGCTGTTACTTTGACGTCTATTAAAGTCTACTATAATGGCATTCTTTTTTAGACTTTTTTGTAATAATTGTCAAGAAAATTAGAGTTCCGCCAACGGAATATTGCATTTTTAAGTGTTCTGAACATTTTAAGACTAATTTTATATGCCTACGATTTTTTTTGAGAAAAGCCGCGATATGACAAAATTACCCAGAATTTAATTGGTTTCATATTGGACAAATATGAAAAGATAAATTGGAACTACTCAAGAAAAAAGGAAGAAGAATGCGCAGAATAAACTCATATATGTGCGCAGAATTGCGCAGCTCTTATATAACCACAAAATTTGAGTTTAGCAATAAAACGCTCATTGAAACTTCCCGATAATTGGAAAAATACGTAAATCGATATTGTTTAGGTGTTTTCAATTATCACTCATCAATTACCATGTACGATCATAAAAAAAATCGATCAATCATTTTTCATATTATGCTCTTAATTAAATTTGCTCGCTCGCCACTAATTTCATTTCAATTAACAAGAAGAAAAGTATATGGAGAAAAAAAAATTAACATCACAATGTAATAATAGAAACCAGTGAGTAGAGGTAAAAGAAAAAAAAATATCTCATTATACATCAATATAAAACCTCTAGTTTTTTTTTTCTTCTCCACTCAAATCATAAACGCTTGAAACTAATTTAATATTCATCATTTCGATTCGCCTTTTCAACTCTTCGTTTCCATATGGAAATCACTTCTCGTCTAATCAACAACGTCCCGTTTTTCTATTCAGAAAATTTCATTCTTCCATTACCGTCAATTTTGCATTCATAAGTCTGTTTATTTGGTTCTTGATTCGATCTTTTTTCACTCAAGTGATCCATGTTAATCAACGTTAAGAGACCACAGCAGCGATCAAGTGGCATAAATTAACCCTTTTTTTCCGTCAAGCACCCCTATTTTTTTACTTGAAGACTAGTTAAAAAAAAGGACTTGGTTAGTGCAGGCAAAAAACACGAAATTTCTCGTTACTTTTTTCTACTTTGTACTGATAATAGTCATTTCTTATCACTAGTTTCTACAAAAGTTCAACAGATGTCCTTAGGTCTATCCTTCATTTTTAAAATTAAAGGTTCTAATCACGAAGTATAAATAACAGGAGAACGAATGAGACAGGCAATTTGTTAGTTCACGCGTCCTCAAAAATTCAGACCAGGTTTAGTTCTTTTTTCGGCCACCATTAACGCATTATCACTAAGAAACATGACCAACTTTATGTACTGAATTGTTATTGGTTGTTCGCTTTTTTGTTATTGTAATTCAAAGTAAGGCTAAAGCTGTCAAAACCTAACATTCATATTCTTCATATAAGGAATCTTTACTATAAAAAAATTCATTATTATTTAATTCTACTTATACTTAGGAAACAATTTTCTATTGAAATTATTAATTTCTTGTGAATTATATGAAAAAATTTTTAGCGCGTATATTCATACTTGTATACTATTGACACTAGAGTCCTCTGTACTATGTCTTGATTTTGTCGATAACTTTGCAATACAGCGTTTGTTCCATGGGCTGTTTACTCTCAAAAACGAGACAAGGATAACCCAACTTGATAGGATAATTGTGGAATAGTTGTATAGAGTGTTTACTGCAGGTAGAAAGAAATAGAATTTCGGAATTTCTATTTCTTTCTACCTGCAGTAAACACTCTATACAGCTGTTCCACAATTATCCTATCCAGTTTGACTATCCTTGTCTCGTTTTTGAGAGTTAACAGCCCGTGGTTTGTTCTTCTGTTATTTATACTTCGTGAGTTAAGAAATCAGTAAGAAGAAGGGTTGGAATCTTATACACAAATTCCAAACCAAAATTGCTTCTTTTCTAATTTTATTTCTAAAAAATTGTCAAATAAAATTTAGTAGATCGTTACATATAGTACTAGTAACTGCCCGTGAAATATTCAGAGCCCAACACTGAAACAACCAACTGATTTTTTTCACTGCATCCTTCAGTGTATTAGGCTTCCCCGATATTTAAACTTTACTTGATTACTTCACAACCTTTTAAAGTACGAAACCCTAATTTTGAAACTAAATATTTTAATCAGTCAACATTCAGAGAGTAATTAAATACAATTTTCATCAGTTTTTTCAATATACCTAACTACATAATATATATATTTCTTATGATGTTTCGCAGAGAAATAAACAAAAAACATTTATACTATTGACACTAGAGTCCTCTGCACTGTGCCCTAATTTTGTGGACGACTTTGCAATACAACTTCGTTCTCCTTATTTAGTTATTTATGCTTCGTGGTTCTAATCTATAAAAAAGTGATTTTCTAAAGGAACGTTATTACTGGAACTTTCCAAGAGGAGTAATTTAATCTACTCTGATATAAGGGGGGGGGATATTAAAAACTGTGGTCACCTGTGGTGTTGTTCCTTTTTTTAAGGAAACTATGTAATCAACTATTATTATAAAGGGGGCGGTATAAGTTTCTTTCTCGCAATGGCGGTTTTGACTTATAAAAATTATCAACAAATCTTACCTTTGAAGATACAAAGGTCTTTTAGAAATTTGAAAAATTGACTCCTACCTGAAACAAAAAAGAAAGAAAAGTTAGTCCTTTGTTTTTGTGATGCATATATACATGATATATAATATGATACAATTATAAACACAATTTGTTTTTAATATAGAGATATATAATAAGGAAACGTATGTATTGGGTCAAAGACAAAGACAAAGAATATAAAGTTGTAAACACCTCCATGTGAGTGGAATACAAATATAATAATTATTTTCTCAAATTGGAACTATCATGTCATTGGTTTCAATTCTCATTTCGATATCATTCAATTGTTAATTTTAGCCATTTGTCAATTGTGTCAGTGTTGGGTTTTGAATATTTCACGGAAAGTTACTAGTTTTCAAATCAAAGATTAAATTGGCTATTTATACATAGATACTGTATCTATAAACAGTTGGTTTTTTGGATATTCTGTATAATATGTATACACATTTGGCTACTTATACAAAATGTATGTTACATATTAAATAAATTGATCATTTTTCATTTAATCATAGGTTATATGATCGAAAAATACTTATCGAAAACATTTACTATATAGAAGTAGATTATTGCCATAAATTATCATGTATAGATATGTATAAACAATCCTAAATAGCAACGTCTTACAAATATTATTATAATGTATCAATTGATTTTCCTTAATTATTTTAAATATTGCATTGAATAATTTCAAAAAAATATCTTTCTTTTAAATGCATTTTAATTGTCATAATAATAATAGGCAAACGTATGTAATATGCATGCTTATATGTCGGCAAAGAGAGAGAACAAATATTGTAAACACATACGTGTGAGTGAAATACAATCATTGTCTCAAATTTGAAATGAATGATTGTTGCTATGGTTTCAATAGTTATTTTGATTTTATTCAAACAATTGCCAATTTTTATCATTTGTCAGTTGTGCTTAGTATTGGGCGGTGAATATTTCACGGGAATTTATTAGTTATGTATTAATATGAATATTGTTTAGACTGTAAAATTTGGAAATACAGTATAATCTCACTAATTCGGCACTTCGATAGATCGGCACGTCCAATAATCCGGCACCTTCCACCCACGCCTCCCCCGCCCCTCTACATTTATTCCCTCTATAAAATGCTTTATTTTTTTCATTACCTATGACTTTTTCACTATAATCCAGTAATTCGAACATTCCAATAATCCGGCTTTTGACTCAAGTGTACTTTAACACACCCACAATCTGGCAACGTTGCATTTTCGACTTTGTTTTTAATTCAATTCGCGATTAAATCGGTCCATAATGAAAATTTAGCCACAAAAGCGAGAGTTATACCATATTAGAATTGAATTAACAAAAATATTGCGAATTAAATTAGAAACAAAGTCGAAAATGCAACGCTGCCAGATTGTGGGTGTGCTCAAGTACACTTGAGCCCGGCTTTTAATAGTGCCGGATTAGTGAGATTACACTGTATTTAGTTTGACGATGACTGTTCTTAATAAAAAATACAAGTGGTAGTGATTTTTAGCCTGCTGTAGGGCTGTAATTTGGTTAATTCCTCTACTGGCAAATGAAAAATAATCGATCGACTTGATCGACTCATTAGAGTGTTTTAGGGGTTTTAGTCGTTGAAGTACACTATGTAAATCGCTCCCAAAAATCGGCCAACTTTCACCCACTTGAAGTTGTTCGCTATTCGTTTGCGAGCAACTTCCTACTGTAGCATTTGGTGTCACATTTTACTAAAAGTTCAGCCTGATAATTTTTTCATTCCGCCGCTATAGAAGTAATTGCCTAGTATTTTATGTACTTCCATAAGTCTAATAATTCTATTTCTTGTTACAGTTTTTACAAAATTTGGGCAAAGTCGACCGGACCGCCGACGACATATTCGATGAGCACTTGGAGAATTTCACCCGGCAGCAAAATGCAGCTAACAAATTACAGAAGGAATTCAATAATTACATACGATGCGTTCGCGGTGAGTTCAGCCATTCGAATCGCATTCTCATAACCAAAGACCTAACGGTTCCGGAATTGAGAGTGTTTGCTACGGCCAATGTGTACATAATATGCAATATGTACTCGGCCACTTGTGTTTTTGAATTGATTGGAATTTGCGTTTTCAGCCGTGCAAACCGCATCCAAATCGCTAATGGACGCAATAGCCGAGATCTACGAGAGCCAATGGACCGGCCACGATTTGCTCTACATGCAAGCCCAAAACATCGAGATGCTTTGGCAAGACTTCTCCCACAAATTGGGCGACCAAGTCCTAATCCCGCTCAACACTTACCAGAGCCAATTTCCAGAGATGAGGGTTGGTATTGCTACCAAAAAAATTTCATAAGAAAAAATCTATTTTATTGACTTTTTTTTTTGTAGAAAAAAATTGATAAACGTGGACGAAAATTAGTGGATTATGACGGCCAAAGACACAACTTCCAGGGACTGCAGGCGAATGCAGCTAAGAAGCGGGACGATGTGAAAATAACTCGGGGTCGTGAGCAGCTAGAGGAGGCCAAGAGGACATATGAGCAACTTAACAGTGAATTACACGATGAACTTCCTGCCCTATATGATTCGCGTGTGCTATTTTTGGTTACGAACCTACAAACGCTTTTCTCGGCCGAACAAGTCTTCCACGCCGAAACTGCCAAGGTAAATTACCCCAAAATTCATCACTTCTCTTATATATACTACCGTTAAAGTTAACATTTGGTTCTACAGTGACTATATAGTAGGGTGTTTTTTTTTTTTGGGACTATTTTTTTTTTTTTGCTCCCATGCCGAAATTTTGTTGGAAATACTTCAAAAAAAATCCCTGAAAGTTTGAGCTCTTAATATTAATATTAAGTACTCGCTCACAGCGTGTGAATATTTTCCATTTAAAATACACGTAAACTTTGATTTTTTTTTTTAAATTTTTATAGCTCAGCGACATTTTATGGTACCGCCTCGCTCAAAGTTGAGATTTTTTTACAATTGTATGCTCTACAAAAGTGCCTATTGCGGCAAAATCGTAATTTACACGGGCGAGGTAGTACGGGTCACTAAGCCTTGATTTTTCATAGATTTCTCGTTTTTCTCTCAGTTACTCATGAATTAAAAAACCTACAGAAAAAATGTAAATGTCAAATTTATAGGAAATTTAATTTCCTACAAAAAAGTTTCAGAAAACCAAATTGCTAAGATCGATATTTCTCGAGATATTGAGCCTTGAATTTCTCTTACTATAAAATTTTAGGGGTTATTGAGTAAAATTTAAGAAAATATTGATTTTTTATTCCTTATTAAAAATAGGCACTTTTGTAGAGCATACAATTGTAAAAAAATCCCGACTTTGAGCGAGGCGATACCATAAAATGTCGCTGAGCTATAAAAATTTAAAAAAAAAAATTAAAGTTTACGTGTATTTTAAATGGAAAATATTCACACGCTGTGAGCGAGTACTTAATATTAATATTAAGAGCTCAAACTTTCAGGGAATTTCTTTTGAAGTATTTCCCACAAAATTTCGGCATGGGAGCAAAAAAAAACAACCCTACTATATAGTATTGACTGGGCCAAACAAATCGACAACTTTTTTTTTTTAAAAGTATATCGAAAATATTGTTCAAAGTGACACAAAAAAAAAAATATCGTAAAAAAATAGGTTTGAGCCCTTAATACTTATATTAAGAGGTCTATCATCTTTAATTTCGATTTTCTATTTGTGCTTTGATTTTTGCGTCAATGCTGTCAAACTATCAGGGTAAAAAAATTCATCTGCACATACATTTATAGAAAATTAATTTCCCTACAAAAAAGATCTCTTTGAAAATTTATGCCAGATACGCCGTTTTTGAAAAATCAAGCTTTACATATTGATATAATTTTTAGATATATCTTCTTTATTTTGTAATTTTGTAACGAACGAACAAATAAATATAAAGAAATGAACAATATAGATTCTTGAAGGGAATTTAATGCTCTACAAAAAAGGTTTTCTAACGTTTTTACATAAAATCACGTTTTCACCAGTTATTCATAATTAAAGTTTAATGAAATTGTTGAACCGATTTTTTTTCATTGAGTGGTACAAATTGATATTTTATATGATCGAAAATCATCATTTTATCAATCTTATCGCTTGAAATATTTAAATTTCATAATATATTCAAACCTATTCTCGGTTAACAGCTATTTATTACACGAAAACGTAGATTAACTGTCTTAAATTAATTAAAAAATTACAATTATGTGATTATTTTACTATTGAAAATTATTTATTTACATTATTTTATACTTTAGTATATTATGTTAATCAATATATACGAATTCACATCTTTCAATAATATCCCCTTGCCCCTCTATTTGTTTCGCTTTTCCACAACTTTTTAAACGCTATGACGAGTGAAAATACTCCCACTCCTCCTTAATAACAATAATGTAATGTTCATTCAACTTTAATTGAGAATAACTTTTGAAAAAGTGATTTTATGTAAACACGTTAAGAGGCCTTTTTTGTAGAGCATTAAATTCCCTTCAAGAATCTATATTGTTCATTTCTACATATTTATTTGTTCGATAGTTACAAAATTACAAAATAAAGAAGATAAATCTAAAAATTATATCAATGTTTAAAGTTTGATTATTCAAAAACGGCGTATCTGGCAAAAATTTTCAAAGAGACCTTTTTTGTAGGGAATTTAATCTTCTATCAATATATGTGCAGATGAATTTTTTTACCTTGATAGTTTGACATCATTGACGCAAAAATGACAGCACAAATAAAAAATCGAAATTAAAGATGATAGACCTCTTAATATTAATATTAATGGCTCAAACCTTCCCGATATTTTTTTTTGTCACCTTAAACAATATTTTCGATATACTTTAAAAAAAAAATAGTCAATTTTTTTGGCACAGTCTAATATAATAAATATAACTAATAACTGGAATCCTAACATTCTTAATTTGAATTGGTGATATGAAATAAGGTAGTAAGAGTTTGAAGGCCAAAATTTGTACGAGGGAATGTTTAAATATGTTAACGACAGGTTTAAATATGTAGTCAGGAATTTGGAACCAGTTTGAGGTATTTATTAGTTATTATCAATTATTATTATTATTATATTATTTGTTATCTCTAATTGAAAGCAGGTAAAATTCTTTTAAATTTCACACCTATTTGGAATTTATTCAGTTTTGCTCACAATATTGGTAATTATGGAGCAAAGGTCAAAAAATTGAACTTTAATATTTGTCTACCTAATTTCTATCGTGTGATTGAAAAACAGGTTTATAGATTTTGATAATATTTTGTTTTCAGGTAGATCTTAGTGTTTCGCCAAAAAAAAAGTATAAATAAGGTCACAAACAAGTCTAATCTAAATAGTTGTACCAATATTTTATACTGATTTCACTTATGGTTCCTATTTAAAAATTAGCTATACTGATTTGATAGAAACTTTATAATCAAGTTCAACTAATTTTTCTTCAGGAGAAAAGGTTGCCTATTTACGTATAATTATTAATAATAAAAGTAGCATTCAGAAGAAGGTCGATTAAAATAAATAAACGTACACCCATTAATTAAATATAAATTGGTTCCTTTAACTTAATATTTATATTCTTTTTTAAGATATCGAAAAATCAGGATACTTAAAATCAGGAGTGGCCAACCCAAATAATATTACGGGCCACTTTGGAAATTTATCATAACTCCGCGGGCCATTTTTGAATTTATATCTCAAATTTTCCATACTAAATTTACATACACTGTAAAATATTTTAATATATTGATTTTCTATGTATGTATTGATTTTTTGGATTAAAGCCTTAAAAATACCAAAAAAAAGGGTACGAAGTTACGTAAGAAATCATACTTCTAGGTTGCCTATTTACGTTTAATTATTTATAATAAAAGTAGCATTCAGAAGAAGGTCGATTAAAATAAATAAACGTACACCCATTAATTGAATATAAATTGGTCCTTTTAACTTAATATTTATATTCTTTTTTAAGATATCGAAAATATGCATTCTTGAAATCAGGGGTGTTGTCAGTTATCCCCTCGATGGCTTCACTCCTGACGAATAGTGTATACTTTAACTGAAACTTCATCGTTAATGTTTTCATTTTAAGATGTATCTTTACTTTAACATGGCTGTTTTGTAAATATATTCATTGTTTTCTTTGATTCCAGGTGTTTGCGGAATTGGAGGCTGTGGTCGACAATTTGGCTACGGACAGCCAAAGGGGCTCGTATACTATCAAAAAAAATCTAAACAGTACCTCACCATTATCAATTAAAAATAAAAATTCGATCCATCATGTCAATAACAGTACGCCATCGTCACCAACGAATAAACCACCAAGTAAGATACTCTGGGTTCTAATACCATTACTGTTCTTCTAACCGAGTTTTCGATGTTGTATGAACGAAAGAGATAAAGATTTCTGAAGATTTATGGGATTGGTCTATAAATGGCTTTAAACAATTGTTTTTTTCCGTTCATCCCTGATTTATTATTATTTTTTTTAACATAATCCATTTGTAACCCTTTTGTGTGATGTTGTGTTGAGATTAATGTTAGCATGTTTTCGTAACTTGCGTGTGTTTTTAGCGCAAGCTAGTGGTGACACGTCAGCAATAGTAAAACAAGACGATATTGAAAAACGCAACTCGAGCGACCATCCCATTCCGTCCCATCCCGTAGGTTCGGCCTCATCCCGTCCGTCTTCCATGAATAACGTTTCTCAATCACCGTCACTAATAAATGCGCCAGCGATCGCAGCGACAACCACTACAACGACCACAACCGCAATTACACCACCACCAGCGGCAACCCTTAACGGTAACAATACTGCCGCCCCACAACCAGCGTCCACTGAAAGCACTCTCAATTCTAACAATACCACAAATAACAATAAACGTGTTGAGGAATTGTATGATATTCCCGTTGGTGAGTAACTCTAATAACCGTCAAGCAAAACCAGTTTTCCATTCGGGACCAATATCCAGAAAAATGGTCTATTCAATATAACTTCTTCTGGCTATTTTCTTTGTAGAGATCTCCACCTTACAGAATTTATTTATTTAACAAAAGAACGCCAATCGGCAGTGTACATAATTTATAAAAAAGATTTTTTCTTTATGTTTATAAATTGCATAGTTGCTTAATTGTCTAATTATGCAATTATTGCACGGTAAGTAAGTCACTCTCTAGATACAAGAATCGGCAGAACAAAAAGTAGAAAAATATAGTAAAGAGCAGATAATATAATCTAATTCAAAATTTTTAGAGATGACATAACAATAATAGTAATGGTATAAATTATAATTATAATCATGATGCTTGAAGACACAGAGACTCAATATTAATGTATAGTGCTAATTTCTTAGAATTGTTTCTTTGAGTTTATTATTGAAGCTTGATATAGATTCTTCGTGGAAGTTAATGATAGAGCCATATTCATTTACTAGGTTTGATATTCTGTTTCTTGGGCCATGATGAACATAATTTTTGGATGTTTTCATGGTGTTTAACATTCTGTGAGACCTAAGCCCAGGTCTAGGGTTAATGAATTCAAATTGATTATTTATCTCAGGAGATTGTATGAGACCATGTATTATTTTATAAAAAAAGGTTAAATCTGCGACACAACGACGGTTTCTTAGGCTGTCTATTTTAAACAAATTATATATATCTTCAGTATCTAGATGAGAACCTCGCGTAAACATATAGTATGAGATGAATTTGCAAAACTTCCGTTGGATTTTTTCCACTCTATCGACAAGTAGTTGTGTGTAAGGTGACCATATAACACTGCAGTACTCAATTGTAAATGATTTAGGGATCAAAAGTATTATGTTAAGGGAAAAACAACATTAAAAGATAGAAAAAGATAATTCCTCTAGTTCGCCACAAGAGTGAAAGACATGGCATGATAAAAATCCAATGGAGAAAGAGAAATAGAAAAAAATATCATTGTATAATATCATACTTTAACTTGCTACTCAGAACGATAATCTCTAGTAAAATTACTTAATATAATCTCATATCACTTTTAACATAAAAACCGGGCAATCCTTTGTCTTTGATCAATTGAGGTAAAGAAAAAAAAATAATTAAACTATTTGTTAATGAAAATTAATGTTAGATCTATATTTTCTTGTCCATAGAGTTGAGAAATAATAAGTTAGCAATGATCCTTGTAAACTGTAAGTAGGTACAAGGGCGGATTTAAGGGGGGGATGGAGGGCACGTTTCCCCCCCAGGGTATTTTTGTGTACTGTGGAGATTCCATAACAGTACATACTTAGCAAGGTTTATAAATTACACAAGTTGCCCCATTAGAAAAAAAAATGACGTCATACGAAGAATTTTGAAATTTGAATCAGTCTGAAGATTTTGATACGAATTTTTTTCTGGATACGTCAGTAGCGCATGAGGCCACCTGTGTATTTTATAAACCTTGCATACTTAGAAGCAAATCAAATTATTAAAGTTGTGAAAATATATGAATAAAATAACAGAAAGAACATTAGTGTCTATTTTTGGCTGGAGTTGCGAATTTTTTTCGTGATCCCTGTCATGTACTTGCAAATGAAAGATGATATTATGTCCCCCCAGAAAAAAATCCTGAATCCGCCCTTGAGTAGGTAATGATCTTCTCAAGGATAGATTCAGGAGATTGGGGGGATATAATTTGATTTATAACAATAAACTATTTCTTTTTGTAATTTAATTGCCGCCTGTACTGGCTAGATCTCCTGATATATGATTCCTTTGGTTTGAAAGCTGGATTCACCATTGGCTTTTGTTGGTGTTCAAAAATATGATAATGGTAGACCATATTATTAGAAACAGTTGTGAAATGTTTAATTTTGATATTTAAAATTTGTTTTTAGATAATTAATTTGTTGTTGGACAAAAAAAAATAATCAAGTTTGAACACTGTTTCTTATAATGAGGTCATCCACTATATCTTATTCCAAATGTAGAATTTTAATTTTTTGAAACTAATAAAAGTCAAGGGTAGATTCAACTTTCAAGTCAAGGATAATGTAGTCAGGATAGGCCCTAATCAAATTACAAACAGAAGTAATTGTTTATTGTTATACATCAAATACTTAAAATCATATCCCCCTTCTTCCAGGATCTAAAGTTAAATAGTTTTTTTTTCTCTTAATTTATTAAAAGCAATTGAAATATTTATACAGTTTTCTGGTGGATAAGTGGTCAAGGTTGGCCTTTCGAAACTAAAACCTTCAAAATTTACCGAAAACCTGCTATGATGAGCGAATTTATCATATTTTTTGATAAACGAATATTACTAAGCCCTATGGGCTTAGTTATAGATCTTGGCAGCTAAAAAGCTACAGTATACAAGAAGAATTCTTAACATTTATAAAATGTCCTCTTAATGGTGAAGCTTTTTGGGAAAATTGAAAGCACCAATCCTACAATGCATGATGGGAATTGTGTCAAGATGTGGCGCCGCCACAAGTGTGTTCCGAGTACTAACTTAAATCGTTACCATAAAAGTGCATAGTTTTGGTTAATTAGTATTTTAGACACACTTATGGCGACAGCACATTTGGACACATTTTCCATAATGCATTGCAGAATTAGAACACTTTTTATATCACCATAACATTTCCTAAAATAATATATAGGCACTATAGAATGATACTCCAACTGGTAATGCATGATGGGAAATGTGGCGCCGCCTCAAGTGTGTCTCGAGTACTATTACTTTTTATTACTTTACGTATTTACATAAATTACATAGTTTTGGTTTAAATTACTTTAATATTTTGGTTTATATTTAATACTTTAGACGCACTTGTGGCCATATTTCCCATCATGCATTGCAAGATTGGGATATTCATATATAACCTTTCTCTTGAGAAGACCTATTTATTGTTTATAAATATCATAATTAAATTGGGAACCCACAGTAATAAAGTTTTTTTTATTCGGAGCAGGGGGGGGGGGTAATTGCAACCATTCCCTTATATTTGTGCGTTTTTTGCATCAATCTTATACGATAAACGCATATAAATTGATGTTTAACTGTTAGTAGGATTATATTTTCATCCTTTAGGGCAGCAATTGGGAAACTTTTTTAACCATTATCCCAAAATATTTTTTTGTAAGTCGGTATTACCTTCTCACTCTCTTCAGTAGTGGAGAGTGAGATGGCTCGCCTCGTAAATCTCGATAAATTGTTTAAGTTTTAAGATTGGTTTGTAAAAATTTCCTGATTATCCTGAAAAATTTCATTTTTACCCTACTTGGGGGTAATTTACCCCGGTTTCCAGACCGTTGCCTTCCCTTATGTTTCTTCAATTCAAGGAACAATTGGTAAAAAATTTCATCAAAATCAGTGCAGCTGTTTATGCATTGAAGGAATACACATAAATAGAAAGATTAACATTTTAAATTTTTTATTAGAATCGATTATATCAAAAATAATGCGATTTTTTTATAAGTAAACTCTTTAAAACAAAGTATGCCAGAATAGAAAAATGACAAAGCAGAATATTTTACATATTGTTCAATAGGTTGGGAAAACATATAATAATGACATAATGACATTTTAATAGAATAATTAGGCAAATTCTTCTTTTTTAAACTTCCTACTAAGGGCCCATACTATTACGGGCCTACTATTAAGTTGACTATATTCCTATTATTAAACAAAGGCTTTTATCTTCCAGAAAAAAATTTATCTAAAGGATTAATAAATTCTACTTATATTCCTATTTGTAGGTAAAATACGTATGTTTTCTCTATCCTCCGGATGAAATTTTATCTAGAAGGTAAATGCCATTATCTAGATGTGAAAATACCGATCGTTAGTCAAAAATATTGCATTATATTTAAATATAGTACTTCCTCAATGTTGGTAAATGCGTTCTGAAGTTAGAAGAAAATATATAAATGGACAATTTTATAAAATATTTATTTTGTAACAATAATTTCATGTGCATACAATATATAGAATATATTGCGGTCCAATTTATGTAGAATAATTTAATATAATAATATATAAAATTCATACCATAAACATAAATTTGAACAGAAGTTCAAACAAAAATATTTGTGTCGTATTGCCCAGATACGTATTTCGATTGCCAAGCAATCTTCCTCAGTTGTCATCAAATAGTTTGGATCATTCCGTAACTGCTTCGTGATGATTCACACATACATATAAATTGTATACACAGTATAACTGTTCAAAGTCAGGGAAAAAATCTACCTAATCAAACCTAAGGAATGAAAATTTGATAATTTCGTCTAATTTTTTCTGGTGTACGTTGATGAATTATAATTTTATTTCAATAGAACTGGTTTTGCTTGAAATTTTAATATAGTAATAAAAATTTGGAATTGTTTATTTTGGTTTTTAATTTGAAGTAATCGCTTACTAAAAATATAATTTTCAAAATTTACGTTAAACTATCGAAAAAAAAAAATGCTAAGTTTTATGATTTTTTTTCGTTGGAAAATTATTTTAATTTTCTGTTATTTTTTAGGTGCTAATACAGATAATTTGCCGCCAGGAGTTTTATATAAAGTAAAGGCCACGTATAAATATAATAAGGAAGATGTGGACGAATTGTCCTTTGAAGTGGGAGACATAATTCGAGTTGTCGAATACGACGATCCTGAAGAACAGGTAGAAAAATTAAGTGAATTGAAAATGTGGATTGTTTTATTTTTTATTGTCATTTTTTTATTACTATAACAGGAGGAAGGCTGGTTAATGGGGATCAAGGAAGGGACCGAAGAAAAAGGGATGTTCCCAGCGAATTTCACTCGACCAATCTGATTTACTATGGAATAGCTATATGAAAATTTACATAATTCTAATTATTATAATTCTTATCAAAACAGAGAACACTACGCAAATTTTACAATCAAACCAATTTTAAATCAAGTTTTTAAACCAAAATTCGTTTTGAACTATCTACATATTATACGCAAACAATCGTAAGATAAAATAGTAAGAAAATTTTTCCAAAAAAATCAAAAAAAAAAATCCTCTCGAATTTTTATTGACTTCCCGCGTTTTTATTGAGAAGAATCCACGTTGGAAAATTCGAGAGATGAAAAACCAAGAAAATGTGCCTTTTTTAATTATATAAGAAGAAAATTTTACAATATCGTTTTTTTTTTTTAAATAAAAAGCCGGCACTGAAAAGAAAAAAAAAACACCAATTTTCTTAAATTTTAGCGCTAAATTCGAAACTATTTTCTTATAAATTATAATAATATCTCTTTTAAGATCTTGTTTTTCTTGAAATTTATGTTGATTTTAATTAGTTTTTAAAAATAAATTTAAAATATTGAGAAAAAAAAAATGTACAATATTTTCATTTTATAGTCCGTCTAATTTAATAATCTTTATGGAAATGTCGATAAAATATAATAATAATTTTCACTAATTTTATTTGAAGGCTTCTGTCATTGAGCTTTTAAAAATTCGTAAAAGGGTTCGCGAGGTATTTAAAATTGTCACAAAATATAACTAAAATATATAAATTTCAGCTATTGATTAATACGACTGATAATAATTGTAAGATTAATGTTGAATTGTTAAAATTGAAAAAGATTATAATTATAATAAGAAATCATTTCAGAAACTTTTATGTATATAGTTCAAAAAAATTGTATATATTTATATTAATTATAAAATCTATGTTTGCGGAGGTTTGCCTTCAAACCTCGGGGGAAATCTTTAACGTTGAAAATTCTTCCAAATAAAAAAAATATATATCACGCCTTTTTGAAAGTGCCAAATGTTAATGAAAAATGAAAATTTTGACTGAAAATTTGTAACGGGGGATGCTGTAAGATCTTAAAAATTTTGTTTAGAATTATTAAATTTAACGGGAAAACAATTCCATCATTTTAACGTTTGATTTTCATTTTATAATGGAGCTTAATTTTAAGTTCATTTTGCAATGGCGTTGCTAAGATTTTTGGCCTTGGTCTTACTTAATGTAATATATAAGAAGGTACTTCAATCTTGAATTGGATTATAGAAAATTTGTCAAGAAGTGGCTTTGCCACTAGTACTGACTTAATCCGGAACTGTAAACGCTATGTACTCTATCTAAAATAATTTAAGTTAGTACTCCAAAACTCTTGTGGCGGCGCCACATCTTGATAAGTACTCTTCATGCATTACAAGATTGGAATACCTTCTTTTACCTTAGTCTAATTGGAGGAAATAGGCATAACGATAACAAATGTCTCGATTTTTTGAAAGAAAGAATAGTTTTTGCTTCACGAAAATTTAATGATAACTTTGTTATCTCTATCTCTGATTTCTTCGTAAAATAAATTGAACCTAAATCTAATGAACTAAGGGATAATCATTTTAAAATATTATAGAGCCATCTTTTTGGTCAATTCTTAGCTACAACATTGCCAGTTTGAATCACAAGGCCCAAGCATATATCATCCAAAACATAAACCATAATCATTAGTAGTCCTTTGAACTTAAAATCAAAATTTTCTGGAATTCTTACTTTTATAGTCTTTGCAGACAAATTTCTCCTTCGGTTTCCTCCGATTTTATAAAATTCTTAAATTAAACCAATTTTAATTAGTTAACTGCAATTTTATGATTCAATAAATGAAGTCCATTGGTGGACGAGTGGTTAAGGTGACCACTTCGAAACTAACATGCTTAATTTCAATTTTATACCAAATTTTATAAATTTTTAAATCAATATTGGACTTCTAATGATTATATCTTTGCAATTTAGACATCAATCTACTACGAAAGTTCAGCATTATAATTAATTGTAAATAGTATTTCACCATAAACTCAATCCACCACTATCAACTGTATTTTTAATTTCTTTTATTTCTAGTTTAGGCTTGCTAAAGCTCACAACGCTCATTTATTCGACTTCTTGTGCATTTATTTAAACAAACAAAAAAAACGCGTAATTTAAAAAAAAATATAAAAAAAAACAAACAAACGGTGCCGTTTATTCCATTTTTTCTTTCGTATTTTATACAGAAAAAAATCTTTAGCAAGTCTTCCACTTATCTTAGTCTTAGTTCTTAGACAATACTCATTAATTTGTAAAAGTTTAAGATATAAAGAACAATATTCGTAATCATTTTTTTTTTAGTAAGTTGGAAGGCTATAGAATTTTTTGCTAATTTTTTTTTTTTAGAATTTATTTCTTTATTAAATTATTCGGACTGTTGTTAACTTAGATGAAATGGAGAAATATATAATATATTATTAAATATCAATAATCAATAACATTATTATTAATTATTATTAATTTATTTTAACACCTGTTTTATTTTACAATGATGATGAAGCCAGATTTTTTTTTTGCGAATAAGTTTGCCATTTATATTCTGACATATAGTTTATTCATGAGAGAGTCTGTACAGTTTTTACAGTTATAATTTGAATAAAATATACCATGTTAACCAAAATGAATATTGTGGTCTTTATTTATTATTTTCAGAGGCAAATAATTGGATATATTAATGATGTTATTAAGGTATGTCCACAAGAATAGTATGGTGGCTCTATACCATGATAATTAAACCAACATAAACCTACGGTGCTACCATCTGGTGACCAAAGGTAGAACAACATAACATAGAAGACTGGAACCCATACAAAGGCAGACCTGTTTTGGAATTACCGGAGCCATGAGCACTACTCCAACTGCAGCCCTGGAAGTAATTCTGAACCTATTCCCCCCTGAGAACCTATGTCAAAGGGTGGCTAGGGATAACATAGACTGCAGCTTAATAGCTGGAAACCCAAAAAACCAGATTTTATGTACTTTTGTTTCCGATTATAACGCCATAACATCCTTAATCAATCATTTAACAATTGTACTCCAGAACCCTTATTGTAAATTCGATAAGAAAGTAACAGAGTGCTATAAATGATACAAAAGAAAGCAAGAAAGAGTATTTAAGAAAAATCGAAATTTAAAGGCTAAACATTAGACTGCTTCAAAAAAATGATGATTTTTTTTTCTTAATTATATCGAAAATATTGTTGGAAATGACTAAAAAAAATCCTGTGAAAGTTTAAGCTTTTAATATTAATATTAAGAGGTGCCGCATCGCAAATTTCGATTTTCCATTTAAATGACATGGGAACAATATTCCCTTGCACTTTGGAATTTTATAGCTCACGTTGGTGACAATATTTCGGAATGACCAAGGTATATTCTTGTAGAAAATTGAACGATCTACAAAAAAGGTCTCGAACAAGTTTTTGATATATTTATTCCTTCAAAAGTTATTCGAGGTCAAAGTTGAACTAAAGAGAAATTTTAATATTTTTTAAAATTTTTTGACGCAACCATCAATTTTATGACAAAATTTTATAGGACATTTTTTGTAGAGCACTTTTTTTCCTGCAACTTATCTGTATAAAAGTTTTTGATATTTTTCACAGGTCCTAAATTATTTAATTAAAATAAAAAAAATAATTTTTATGTTAAAAATATAATAATTCAGGGAATTTTCAGTTTAATGTTAATAACTTAGGACCTGTGAAAAATATCAAAAACTTTTACAGAGATAAATTATAGGAAAAAAAGTGCTCTACAAAAAATGTCCTATAAAATTTTCTTATAAAATTGATGGTTGCGTCAAAAAATTGAAAAAATATTAAAATATCTCTTTAGTTCAACTTTGACCTCGAATAACTTTTGAAGGAATAAATATATCAAAAACTTGTACGAGACCTTTTCTGTAGATCGTTCAATTTTCTACAAGAATATACCTTGGTCGTTCCGAAATATTGTCACCAACGTGAGCTATAAAATTCCAAAGTGCAAGGGAATATTGTTCCCATGTCATTTAAATGGAAAATCGAAATTTGCGATGCGGCATCTCTTAATATTAAGAGCTTAAACTTTCACAGGATTTTTTTTTGTCATTCCCAACAATATTTTCGATATAATTAAGAAAAAAAATCATCATTTTTTTTTTTGAATCAGTTTAGTAAACATTAAATATAGTTTTAAAGGCATAGGACTACATAACAAGAGCCAAGTTTTCAGCGTAAACTTGGAGGAATAAAAAAAGGGTTTCTCCTGGGAGTTTCGTAGCGCTGCGTCCTGTAGGAACTATTGCGTCCCAGCTTTATTTCTAGAGCTTTTCTGAGTAGGGGTTTTATAATTGTAGCAGAAATAAGGTCAAAACCCGGCGCTTTCTTGTTGGTAAGTTATGTTGAGATTACTTTATACATTTCATTAGTTAGTAAATAGCATAGGACGATAATATAGTGAATCGGCCCCAGAAGGGTATTTGGTTCATAATTTCAGGGTATATTGGTACTATTAAGATATATATTAATTCGGCAAGTTTCAGATCCCTATGTATTACCGTTTCTTCAAAAATCGAAAAAAGCTGGAAATCAAAAAAGAAAAAAAATTTCTCAGAAACTTGTGAATCGATTTATTTGAATTTTGGGTATGTTATAGGGGCTGATGGTAGCTTCTAGAAAAAAAAAATTAAGAGCTTTATCGGTTGATAAGATCCTTAAAAAAAGAGAGCTTTTTCTTTTAATTTGAATTTTTAACCATGATACAATTTTGGTACAATCACGAAACTATTTTTTTTTGAATTCCCCATCCAATTTCCTTTAAAATTATATGTTTTTTAAATTTTAAAAAACGGTACGCCATATTGAAAAAAATTAAAAACCGTTTTTTTTACACAATAATCCAAACAAAATTGTATCATGGTTATAAATTAAAATAAAAAAAAATCACTCTTTTTTCAAAAATCTTATGAACCGATAAAGCTCTTAATTTTTTTCCTAGAAGCTACCATCAGCCCCTAAAACATATCCAAAATTCAAATAAATCGATTCACAAGTTTCTGAGAATTTTTTTTTTCTGATTTCCAGCTTTTTTCGATTTTTGAAGAAACGGTAATACATAGGGATCTGAAACTTGCCGAATCAATGTACTTTAATAGTACTAACATACCCTGCAATTATGAACCAAATACCCTTCTGGGGCCAATTCACTATACTTCATCCTATATCCTTTATTTGGATGAAGTTTCAAATGATAGATGCTCCAGGTAACGAAGAATATCCGTTTCATGATTGCAATTTTATCGGGGGAAAACGGTTGAAACATTTCAACAAAATGCTTTGCAAATACCTCCGCTTTGTCTTTGCTACATTTAGCCCATGAATAACTTCAAATAATCTTTGATAACTACCGACCTCAGATCTCTCAAATTCCGGCGGCTTAATTTCAACTATAGACCAATAGCTTTTGACTATTAAAACAACAGGTCATTGTTTAAGGTAGTAGTCTGGTAACTTGGGTTCAAAAAATCGAAAAAATTTTTTTTGCTTAATTTGAAAGTACAATGTCTTGAGAATATACTGTGAAAATTTCAGACAGAAATTCGAAATATTTCGGGAGTTATAACGAGTTATAACGAGTATAAGTTTACTTATGAAAATTTGTTGTTGAACTTTAAACGCGTTTTTCTCAAAACATTGTTTTTCTGGTCGGCCCGGGTCCTAACTTTTTTTCTACTGAACCGATTGTTTTCTAATTTTAACAGGCTGTTCTACACACTTATAGTTCTCGTCGGTACTAACGAGAATTTTTTGCACTCCTAACTTTTTATTTTACAACCCTTTCTTTGCTAAAATAAAAGGACTTTTTTTTTCAAAGTCCGCCATTTTGTTATTTACCCTTGAAATTTAACTTCAGTAGTTCCGACCAGAATGACATGTCTATAGATTAAGAATAATCAAGAATATTTGATTTCAGATAACATCAAGAGCCAAAATCACCCGGGCCACCCACGTGCATTTTTTTTGAGGTTCCAATTTCGAGTGACAATAATAATAGTAATAAACTATTAATTTTTTTCAAATAAATAAAAACATTCTAAATATTCAAGATAATTCATTTTTATTTTCCTATAAAAAACCCACCCTCCAAAGAAGTCATGAAAATAGGCATAAGTTACCAGACTACTACCTTAACAACATTCAAATGCTTGACATTGCTTTTCTAATTGACATTTACGTCCAAAAATATACAATTTCTGAAACGACCAAAAAAATGGACAATTTTTATGAACCACCATCCTATTCCGCCAACCGCAGACTACGACACCAGAGTGTCACGTCTTTCGGACGCCACCAGGAAAACTATAACGTCTACGAATGTGACAATTACTACCGAAACCGGAAAACGGAAGACTCATATAGCGAAGATTCCGAGTCGCAAGATCGATACGTAAAATGTCACCCAAAACCTCGGAGTTGCAATCGTCATACATGCCGCAACTATGGACCGGAAGGTGACAAACCGGTGTCAATTTTAAAAAATAACAAAACCGAAACCCGGTCCTGCATTCCACAATGCAAATCCAAGTGCTCTTCGAGCCAAGAACAAACTGAAAAGCTGCGAAACGTTTTGAGAATCCGACTTCAATCGGCCAAAGTAAGAGGTACCTAACAATTCAGATTCTCAATTCGTTAGTACCTATTTTTTTTAAGTTGGACAATTCTTTGTCGGAAGACATTCACACGAAGCTACAACACCGCCTAAGACGTACCACGGATGTCCTCGAAAATCTTATTATCTACATCGAATCGATTATCTTACAAGAAAATTCCATGAACCAATTCTGTTCGGGATTAAACCAACTTTTTTGTACCGAAGAACTTTTCGAGTCGTCCACAGCTTTGTACTCCTTACTAACGGTTCATCATTAATCTCCTTAAATTCCACAACTCAACTTCTATGCTAATTTACTTAATTGGGGTTTCAGGAACTTGGTTCGGAAAATCAAAACATGTGCTCGTTGATTGACATTAAGCAAAGCTTACGTGAAATTGAGCTTTCGCGTAGTACGCAAGAGTTGATCGAAGAGTATTGTAGCAGAAAAGCGGATTTTGAATTGGCGTCGAAGAATTTCTCGTTTTTGTTGGAGGAAAGTCGATTGAGTTTGGCGCAAATGGAAAAGTTGCAAAAGCAGTTTGAGAAGATTTTTGTTGGATACCAACATAGCCGGGTTTTGGTCGACCAACATATACCAATGTTGATTCGAAAGTTAGTAGTTAAATCAATTGATTATTTAAGAACTACATCTGATATATTTACCAGCTAATCCCCTCGACTTCGTCTGCGTAACGTATTTTATTTTTCTTATTCTTTTACGAAAAATATAATCATACATCAAATAAAAAATATCGCCAAGTTCAATAAATTCGGTCTTAATTATGACTAAAAAAAGTCGAAAGTTATCAAAATACTCGCGTCAAAATAACCCCATCTCACTGTTTCGATTCCCGAATGAACCTTTATCCAAAAACTATTACACTATTGCACTGTACAACACAACCGCGAAATTGAAATTTGTACAATTGCACGAAATCCAGTTCTTCCATAATCATATAGAACCATTATGTATCTTTAAACTTATTATTGAAATATCTGAATTTCAACTATATAATTAAACCATATTGGATAGTCCAGAGTTCACCATACACGATTTGGCGTATGCCTTTTGCTCTGGAAGAGGATTTTAAATTTCTTTTATCATTATGATGATATGATTATTTATTATTTATCATTATGATGATTTCTGGCTGGAATTGCGAACTTTTTTCGTGATCCCTTTCACGTACTTGCAAATAAAAGATATTGTCCCCCCCCAAGAAAAAAATCCTGAATCCACCCTTATCCGTTAGGGTAGGAATTTTCAAAAAAAAATCTTATCACATGCGTACTTCCTATTAGGAATACACCGAATATTAAAATTTCATCAGTCAGAGGGGGCAATAAATACACCATTTTATATATGCACGGTTTTAAAAACGTTTTTATTTTAAGCTTTGTTACTATTATTATTATTATTATTAGTATTACTATTACATTTTTTTCGTTAATATTTCCTTACTGAGCAACCCTAAGGATCTATTTACAACAACTTTGTAAAAAAAAAGTTTACTGTCAGATTATTTTCTATAAAAACATTTATATTTTAAAAAGTAATGTAAGTAATTATAAATTCGAATATTTTATTTATTTTCAACAACAATAATTGGTTTTCAAATTGTTCGAAATACCGAAGAAAAGTTAGGTATATAAATACACACGTTTTAAAAACGTATTTGCTATAAACTTTATTACTATTACTTCTTTAATTAATATTTTCTTATTTAGCAACCCTCAGGGTCTATTTACTCTTTAAGATTTGAACCCAGGGCTCTTTAATTATGAGCATCAGATATATAAATCAATGCGCATTTGACATATTTATAAATCTTATATTTGTTTGTATATAAAAATATTTATATTTCAAAGAAACGATTTTTTGTACTTTAAATTGAATTTATTGAGCTAGTTATTAGTTCAACTAAAAAGATTAATAAAAAATATTTTCTAACTTTTAAATACCTTTCCAACGATATACAACTCGCTTGTCTAAAGTAAAAAAAATTTTTTTTTCATCCCTCAATTTTTACGTAAGGGATACCTTCTCTTTTTATTTTTAAGGAATAATAAATAGCCTATTGTGAGTGGATAATTGTGTTGTATCTTAATACCAAATTTCATTTAATTCGGTTGTCCTGCTCTTTAGTTATAAAGAGACAAACAAACAGATTTTTTTTTAAAAAAAATTAAATTTGGAATATTTTGAAACAAATATTTACCCTAAAATTGGGTTCAAAATAAAAATGTACACACTCACTCTTCTCTACCAAAATTGAATTTCGTGGTTAAAACAGCTGATTTCTGTTCGTAATACTTTTCGTTAAAATGGAGCCTAACGGATTTTACACTAGTTTTAAATATAAATACTTAAGTCGTTAAATCTTGAAAGATACACGAGATCAAAAAAAAAAATTTATAAAAATTTCTCCCCTTCTTCCTTGAGTACTTGTACAAATCATTAAGCTTGCGACAATGACATTAACGTGAAAATGCCAGTGGAAAACTCGGTTGAAATCAGTGTCGCTATGATTTAAATTGTCCCAGACCCAACATTGACTTCCCCTAGCAAAAGCGGCCGCTTGAGGGGGAAGGCGGGGGAGGGTTCGAGGATTTCTTTTTTTAAAGCTTCCACATTTCCTCCGTGATCTGTCCTATTCGAGTCCAAGGCTTTTTGAGGTTTCCCTCATTAAATGATTGTTCTTTTTTTGTCGTTTCTATGGCTTGGATTAATTTCCACTCAAGATCACTTATAATTACTGAAAATGATCGATTCAAGTACCTTTATTATTTGTTTTTTTTATTATTATTTTTTTTTTTACTTTCAGACGTTTGGATTTGTTGACCGATTGTTCGGAAGCACTTTGTACGGTAATCCGAAAACATTCCGGATTTTGTCTTAAGATGGAAATGATCTTTAAGAATATACGACCGCGGAAAGTAAATGAGTGTTGTAAGAATTAGCTTTGAGATCATAGAGATATTATAACACATAGAGTCTTTATTAAAGGATTATCGTTTAATCTTCCTCTTATGACTCTATTCTGTCAATATCTCTATGATTAGTTACAAAAATTAGTAATTTATAATATTTTTTTTTAATATTTAGGTAGGGCTAGAAGTCCTCCTCGACCGCAACCTCGGCGCTGTTACAACTCTTCCCTGATTCTCTTCAGGGATAATGATAAGAATTACACTAGTTGTTAATTTTTTTTTCTCTCTTATATACTTTAAGATTTTTTTGTCCTTTTATGTACATGTATATATGTATATAACGTGATTTTTAACGAAAGACAAACATATTAAATAATTGAATCCTTGACCTGCATTTAACAGGATCAGTGTCTCATGTTCGTATTCCATTGTAGGGCTTCGCTAATTCGACATGTGACTTTGAAGTTTTAGGTGCATTTTCCCAATCGAATATTTTTAATTCCATTAAAATATAGAATATATCGGTAATCTGTCTAATTTCTAAAGAATCGATAAAAATTTAATAAGGACAAATTATTGTTTGATACATTTATTGGGGAAAAGAAATCTCAAAGGATTTTTTTATAAAAATTTACAAACCCGGTATTTAGGGGGGGGGAAGTTGGTGTTTTGATTTTTATGATATTTTTATGATATTTTTTTTTAATTTTATTGCTGTTATATAAATGCGATTAATGCCAATTTGATAGACTCTTAAAAAGTTTAAGGGAAGTCTCAAAGGGGATGAAAAAAATAATAAAGGAAGGCCATTTAACAATTGCATCATCTAATGTATTATTTATACGGTAACATGTTTTACATGCAAATTTTGTAATATAATCTTCTACAGTAAATAATCTTTTCAAAGTAAAAAGATAAACTATGAAAATCGGCTGGAAAATGTATAAAATTTCCAAACTATCGAAATATAAGTAAACTTAGAAGAACTAGAGATAAACATATTAACTGCCATAATGGAAGAGTGAAAAACAAATGTTATTTTTTCTGGAAAACATAATTGAATCGAATTATTTTCTTAGTATTATATCCTTAAAGAATAGTGACTTCTTTATTGATATTTTTATCAGAAGACTACCAAAAAAAAGATTGGTGATCATCTAACTATGGAAGATTTTACTTTATTATTTCATTATATTTTTATTATTTTACTAGCTGATCCCCGTAACTTCTTAATCCGTAAATCAATCAGCATCTATTCAGAAATAAAAACTATCGTTATGTTCAATAAAGTCAGTCATAATTATGACTTAAAACAGTCAAAATTTATCAAAACACTCGCCTAGATATTTCGAATATTAGTAGAAATCCCATTTCATTGTCTCAGCTTTTACACTACTGAAATGTACAAAACTACGGCGAAATTAAAATTTGTTCAAATGCACGAAACCTAGTTCCTCCATAGTCAAGTATAACCATTGTATATTTATGCACTTATTATTAAAACATCTGAATTTCAACTATATAATCAAACCATTTTCTTTCAGTTCACCGAATTTCTCGCTATTCAATATTCGCTCATTAATGTATTTATTTGTGATTACGTTTATCGGATTTTCAGGATTTAAATTGGAAAATACAATGTAAAACGAAAAAAGTTGTGTCCTTTATATTGATTATCATGACTAAAAAGCAATTCGATATCGAACATTTTGACATTTTGAAAGCGTGGAAGTAAATTCGAATATTTTATTTATTTTCAATAACAATAATTGGTTTTCAAATTGTTCTAAATACCGAAAAAAAGTTAGTATGGAAGATTTTATATTTGAATTGACAGTGAAATATATGGCAAAAAATTGCTACCGTAATGCTTTTCAGCCGAATATAAAATTACTCCAGGTCACAATCATTGGTTCATAAAAAAAATAGATTTTATAAAGTTTGATTGTTGAAAAACGAACCAAAATTTAAAATCGCCTATTTGGTATAAGTACTACATAAGTATTAAACTTTCATACTAATTTAGTGAAATGACGTTATTTAAAATGTTAATAAAATGATATAAAAAAACACTTATATTTTATTTCTTAATATAATTTTAGATAAACTTTTTTTTATTTTAACAACACTTTGATTATTAAGATTAAAATTTCCATTGTTGATTACCTCTACATTATCTCATATTAAACATTATATTCTTCTTATATCTTTTCTTATATCTTATATATTATTATAAACAGGAAAGATTTGATTGTTTGTTTGCTTTGAATAGGCTCCGAAACTAATTGACCGATTTGAAAAATTCTTTCACTGTTGGGAAGCTACACTATTTCCGGTGAACATAGGCTATATTAAATTTTCAAAAAGGTTAGGGATCCATACTAAAACTCCAATAATGTAACCCAAGGTCTGAAAAAATTACCAAAGAACATTATTTTATCGCGTGCGCTGCGAAAACTATTGGTTATAGAACAAAATAATGTAGTAAGATTTTGCAGAAAATATCATTATCTACAAAAAATAGAGCGACAGCATATGTCTAACTATTATAGTTATGTAACAATAAGTGTTTTTTCATTTAAAAAAATATATATAAACGCCACCGTTTTAAAAGCTCTTTTATTTATACTTTGGGATTAATCCTTATCAAAATAAATGACTTCATATTTAAGTTTGCTTCAATACCATTCTATAACTTTTTGAGTTATTCAATTTGAACATTCCATTTGAAAGATTTTACAAGTTTAAAATTTAAGTTATTTGACAAATGTCGCATGGTCACCGCATTTTATTTATAATTAAGACCAACTTCATTGAACTTGGCGATATTTTTTATTTATGTATAGATGCTGATTGATTTCCAGATTATTTGGTCTACGGTAGGTATATCTACCGTAGCTATACACAATAGACATACTCTTTTTAGATATTTATAAATATTTTTGAAAATTAATTGATTATTAGATAGAACAATTTTATTCTTTGCAACAGTTTATTAAATGTGTCTTTTTAAAGTTGACAAAATAGTGTTTTTAAGTATGATTATGTTTTTCGTAAAAGAAATAAGAAAAATAAAAATTTTCATATACCACTACAAATGGCAAATTTGAAAAAAAAACATAATCTACACCAACGTTTTGCAGACGAAGTTGCGGGGATTAGTTGCGAATGCACCGGGCAACTACTAGTTTAAAAATATATGTCAAAAGTATCAAAATGCAACGCCTGTATATTAGGCAACCATTGTTACAGCAATGTATAAAACAGTTTTCAAGTCATTTTCACGAATTTTTCGTGGTAATTCCTGAATCATTCCCATATTCCCGTGACCAGATGCCCGTGTTTTAAATTAGCGCCGCTCGTTGGTGCGGTTCGTTTCCCGAAATCGCAGACCCGAACCCCAATTCCATTCCCTGTTTCCCAAACCGACCAAATCACACGCCACTGTTTCAAGACAAGCGTGTCTCACGTCGTCCATCTCTGTTCCACTAGCACCAAATTTCCGATGTGTTTCTCCTACACGTATGTGTATCCGCGTATATTGGGAAGAATTGGACGGCCATATTGAGAAAAGGCGGCTGCCGTCTTATCCAAACTGTACAACTTTTGGACCAAGTGCATCGAGTTTTAACCAGTGAATTGTGTGAAAACATCATCGCGAACGCCCCCGACAAGCCACCCTTTTGCACCATATGGATATTTATTTAGGTACGACGATTTCGATTCGTGTATGTGTATCTTGTACAATATTTTATTATTTTTTTTTTTCACCATTTTTCAATCTCGCTTTTATACCCCAACACATATATGAGGCCAGTGTACATGTGCAAATGTGTGTGTCATACAGCCCCGAGTGAATCTTCCCAAATTAATCAACTCCAACCCCCATTAATTCATCCGAAATCCCATCAAATAAATCCCAAAAAAAAATCCCAGTGTTGTAAAAATCAGCAGCCCATTGACATTCATTTCCCCAACTTTACCGAACTCAACTCTCAGTCTAGAGGCTTTTCCGGTGGGAAAATCCCTGTAAATTATCATAATTGCATCGGAATCTTGTCAATGTCATAGAAATCGGCTGATTTTCGTTCGAATTTGGCCTTTTCGCGAAATGTTCTTATGTCAAATGTACGCTGTTGGGAATGAAGGGTTGGTGGAAATGAATAGAATTGTGTGGTTGTAGTACAAGTTTATGGAGATGTACACTGTAAAAATGTGAGAAATGGTTTCGTGTAGATTGGGGTTTCTTCTTGAATCAGGTTACTGTAATGGCATTATGTGTCAGTTAGGGGAGAGGCATTAAAGTTGAGGTGTTCGGGGAAGGTCTTTTCGCAGTTCAATTATATGTATGTATATAAAAATGCTACTTTATTTATTTTATATACACTGAATCGTATATAAGGTTGAGGGTATAACGTTATTATCTAGTTTGCGGTGACTACCACACCCAGTAAGGGCGGCCGGTGTGTTATATACATATATAGATATATACATACTTTATATACATATAAAAATATACACATATATAAACACTCATATTTATATACAATCACTTACATTTTCATTTGTCACCGAAGTCGACCCCAAGCAACTTCGATCAAGTCTCCGTCGAAAACCCCAAAAAAAAAAAATCCTAATCAGTGTTAAGTGCGTGTTTTTTCTCAAATTTCCAAAAAAAAAAAAATGTGAACCAAAACCAAAGTGAACAAGTGATTTCCAAAGCTCTAAAGCTCAAAAAAATGTAAATTTTCCGGAAAAGTGTGAACTGCATAATTTTTTCAATTGCAACAATTAGAAAAATGTTAATTTTCCTTTGATATTTTCCGGGACACATACCGTTTGTTCTTTTTCGTTTTGTTTTGGATTGCATTTTTTTTCCCCCGAATTTTGTGTGTTTTGTTTTGTTTTTTTTTTTTTTGTTTTTTTTTTTTTTTGTTTGTTGAAGGGGTTGATTGTTGTTTGTTAGTTTTTAATGGGCTTATTTATTGTTTAGGGGTGCCCGCATGCGTAAGCGCCAGCGGTTAGCTGACACTCCTGTAGCTTTGCGAACATCACGTCGCGAAAACGACGTCTAAAGGTAATTTTTTATAACTCTTAACCTATTTTATTAGAATATCCGCATTTAGGACCCTTAGGATCCCTATTATTGAATAAGAAACAGAAAATAGGAGACGCAGGGTACTCAATTGAAACCAATTGTTATAGTTGACGAATTTGTTAAGATTTTAAACTTCTGGTTATGGTTACACGGAAATGTTAAATCCGTTAAAGTCCCTTAAATTTTCCCCATAGAACCCATAAAGTTGATATTTTTTATCCTTCTTTACCATGGAAGCTTAAAGGAAATCTAAATTATAAACATTTTTTATCGATTTTTCGAATCTAAAATTTACTTTCAAAAGCCAGGAATTATTTTTTTGGCTTTACGTGAAAATTTCAATATAAAAATATTGATTTTCGCGGTTAATTTGCGTGCAGGTGGTTTTCTGTTAGTTAAATAGTTCGAGTAAATAATTTATTGCCATTTAATTAACCAAATAATTCGATTTGTTCCATACGAACTTTTTGGTACTTTCTATATACATAACAGTCTAATAGCTATTCCTATATTATGATTTAAACCACAAAAAGAGAAAGCACGATGAAAAAAGCTCATGTTCGACTGAGAAAACAAAACATTTGTGAGACTTTAAAAACATGAAAAACTTCCTCATTTGTTTCTGAAAAATGAATGAATTTTCCGACCATTTTTTTTGTCTAGATATTAATTGAAGTTAGCTATGCAAATTTCACACATTTGAACATGTGAATTTTTTTTGTTACCATGGAAATGAATGGAACTGTTCGAATTATTTATTTCGAAAATAGTTTGGAGGTAAATGTATTTGAAAGTAATAGAAATCTTTATTTTCAGTAATTTTCTGGTTTTAAGACAAAGTAATTTCCTCCTCCCCTCCCCCCGAACGTAAAACAAGTCGGGAAACAAAACACCAATTCAAATTTGAATAAAATATCGAGAAAGCCAACTGGATCTATATAATGTCCTAGATTATGTCCAGGTGCCTTAAGAGAGCTAAGGCGGCTTTGAGTCATAGGTGGCCAATCGAATAGTACCAAAGGCATTTCCTGGAATTTATCCCTATAGTTTCAGAATACTTCTTAAATTTAGTGTCCTGTTTAATAGGTCATTATGTTACTAGCATTATGATTTCCTACTTAGGATTAGAAGTCTTTCTGGAATAGAAGTTTCTTCTATTCCAGGATTTAATTTGCGTATTTTGAGTCCATTCGGCTATTCAATTTAGTGTTGTACAAATTGGCACACCTATGGCTGATTTTGGACCCATAAATGGTCTAATTATGCCCGTTTTTGCTACTTGGTAGCCAGAAAACCATTACATTGTTGGATATCACCAGCTGGATAATGAAAGATTTAAATTTTTGGACCAATTTGGTAAGATTTTATTGCTTTAATTGCGGTTTGGCTATCTCAGAAGATTCTTATCATTCTCCTATTGGGGTATAAAGATAGTACTGACTTCTGCTTAGAATACTGTGGTAATTTTTCCTATTCGTTTTCTGGGATTTTCTCCCCAGCATTTGTTTTTAGTTTGTCGGTTAACCATTCTACATCACCAGTATTTACCTTGATTTTTCTCTTGTCAATTGACTAGTGGAATGGTTCTTAACTTGGGTTCAATCGAACCCCAAGTCAGTCTTGAGGGTTCGGCCCATATTACCCATGTATAAATATATATTTGTTTTAAATTTGAAAAAAAATAATTTATTTTTCTATCTAAGAAGAGTTCGGTGAATGAGTATATGAAACTGGTGGAGTATCTCAGTATCTCCAACAAGTTTAGGAACCACTGGTTTAGTGACTTATTATGGTTTCTTAAGGCATTTCATGCCTGAATTTGGGGTTTATGTGACCTTGTATCACCCAGAAAAAAAAATAGGATCTAGTGAGATTGGAAGTCAAGATTTTTACCATTGGGAGATAATTATTAAGAAAAAAATGCCAGGGAAATTGAACAGAACAAATGTTCTGTTTTGTCATACAAGCAAACAATGCAAATATCTTCCCAAAAGACTTTCATTGATAACATTTTCAAAAAAGAGTAGAACTCTATAGGTAGCCGAAAACATGAGACTAAAAAGAAAGAATAAACATTACTATTAGGAAAATTATAGGCACGAAGTATAGATACAAGAAGGAGGGTCAAAGGGGGGTCCAAGAAAGTGGCATAATGTGATATCATTTGTCATTAATTTTGAATGTTTTGCCATTGAATTACAAGAGGAAAGAAATAATATATAAAAGCTTTAATAGTATAGGAGTTTTGAAAGAGTTCCAAAATATTAACGTTAGAAAGAGAGAAGTACAAGTTGTAACCATAGAAATTTTGCATCAAATCAAATCAAATTTAATGGTCCCAAGTTATATACTTCTCTTTCTAACATTGATATGTTGGTACACTTCCAGAACTGTCCTCATCTTTGAGGATCTATTCTTTTAGGATGTTTAATTAAGTCCCAATTTTGTTTGACCCTTTGATTTCTATTCTGAAAGTATCTGTCATCTCGTTTTAGCTACATGTGTAAAAAAGAGTTGACAATATTTGCAGTGATTAACGAATTGAAACCTGATGGAACTGTATAAGATTGTGGTTCTTTTTTGCACTTATGTTTCCGGGGGGTTCGAAAAGAATTTTAGTAGTAAATAATGTAATATATAAAAAAAATTGTTTATATTCCAAAAGTTTAAAAGATCGCCATTTTTTATGTAAAGAATTTATGTAAAGCTAATAGTTGCTTTTTTGCAAGGAAAGTATAATTAGTTCTTTTGGATTTCATAGAAGTATAGAAATTCGTGAATATCCTAGGAAAAATTATTAATTCTTGGGGAATTAAACATTAAGTGAAATATGTGTTACTATAACGAAGAATAGATAACAGGAGAACGAATGAGATAGGCAATTTGTTAGTTACTTGTTAGAATTAGTTCTTTTTTTGGACACTAGTGGCGCATTATTGCTAAGAAACTTGCCACTTACTGAATGATTATTGGTTGCTCACTTATTGCCATTGTTTTTAATTCAAACTTAAGCCAAGACCTGTCAAAACTTTTAAAACTATCGAAAATACTATTGACTTTAAACTCTTCTGCACTGTCCCCTCATTTCATGGATATCTTTGCCATACAGCGTTTGTTCTCGTGTTATTTATACTTCGTGGATACCATAACTATATATTTCCATTATTTCAGGTTTAGATCGATATAAAGGATAAATCAGGATGTATTAGACCAAAAAATTTATTAGTGTTTTTATTATTCTTGTAAAAGAGCAGGAAACCATGGGCCAGTGGTCGGGGAACCGGGGTAAATTACCCCAAATGGGGCAAAGATGTTTTTTTTTTGGGTAATTGTTAACAGTAATAAGTAGGTAAATGAAAATTAATTCAAAAAGTAATGTTTCTTTAAAAATGTATTGATTGTTTTCATTTTAGAATGGGAAAGGGTAATATCGACTTACGCAAAAATATTTTGGGGTAATGGTTAAAAAAGATCCCTGACCGCTGCAATAGGCCAAATAACTAGTCTTTTAAAGTTGTATGGGTTGTTTAATGTAATACTTTTCAACGGGGGCGATATCGCCCTCTTGAGGGAGATTATAAACAATTTTTATTTTGGAAAACTACATTAATATACTGTTCTAGTCTTAGCAAAAAATCTATATTTTTAATAGTTGTTAATTGTTATTCAAACAATTGTCAATTTTTCTCGGAAACCTCTTATCTGATTTTGATGAATTTTGATTGAATTTCTCCCTTTAGTATTCCTAATTATTGAAGTACCAGAAGCCAAAAATCTTAACTAGTTATTAACAATGGGTTTAAATTTTAAAGCGGAGACTTATTTTTAAACATTGCCCAAATCTCTTAACCAAATTTTTATGTTTTACATCTAATGCTTGCTTTGTTTCTTTAGGTTATATTAGGAGACCCACCCTCCGGAGTGAGACATGGCGATGACAGCTTGTTGTTTGTCCGAAGAGGCAAAAGAACAAAAACGTATTAATCAAGAAATCGAGCGACAACTTCGGAGGGATAAACGAGATGCTCGAAGAGAACTCAAGCTCTTATTGCTAGGTAAAGTATGACTTCAACCCCCAAAAAAAAATCCCCCAAAACCATCCCACCGTCCATATAGATTAACGCGATTGGATTAGTTGCAAAAAAATAGTGAATATTTTGCAAATAATTTAAATCGATTAAAGGGTAGAGACCTCGAGGAAAATGCATTTGATGCATTTTTAAATCTAATTAGTTGGTGTTTTTTATTGTTTTTTAAATGTAAAAGTGTGAAAAACGAGTTGTTGTCGAGGAGAGAGGGATTATGTTATTACAGCCTTGTCGAAGAGATCCGATAACAATGACCACGGAAAGACAATTATTATGTGTGCATTTGGATTGTCTCCAAGTCTATGAAAGTATCGGTTTACCGTGGAGTTATGAAAAATATCGATTTGGTTGATAATTTCTCTCATAGACGACGCGATGGGCGGTTTCGGTTTTCCAGGTCTAAGTCCATTTTTTTTTCGGTTAAATTTTCCGAAAATCATTTGGAAGAAATGCATTTTTTTGGGCTGTTGGATGATTGGATTTGGTCGGTGTGGGTTTTCTCATTCATTGCCGGCATCGAGGGCGAAATGTGCGTCGCGACGTCGGTCGACGCGTGCTATTCATTCATTTGTCGTTTCAGTCGCATAAGTGAGACAGAAAGTAAATCGCCACCCTCAATGGTGTACGTTCGCCACGTTTCGGTCGTTTCCGCGGCGCTTCGGCGTGGCGTCGCGATGCGAGGCGCTTGGTGCCGCGTTGTGATTTTCGGACGACGCTGGCGCCTGGCCCCCGACCCACCCTCGCTCGCCCATATCGCGCACCACTATCCCGCACCAGCGGGTCGACAAGTGACGGGTGGATCATGCGCCGTGCGGACAAAGATATTTGATTGCGTTTTTGAATGTGTGTTTTTTTTTTTGTAGGTACTGGAGAATCCGGTAAATCGACATTTATCAAACAGATGCGTATTATCCATGGGTCCGGTTATTCAGATGAGGATAAACGGGGCTACATCAAACTTGTCTATCAAAATATTTTTATGGCCATGCAGAGTATGATTCGAGCTATGGAGCTTCTCAAAATACAGTATGCTGAGTCTTCCAACATTGTAAGTTTTAGAAGAACATATATAGACACAAGAAAAATGAAAACCATCAATTCAAGAAAATGAAGTTGAAGAAGTATTACAATTGCTAAATCTCGATTTTGGAATATCCGAAAAATTAATCCATAGTCTTAAGATTGCTGATATATTAGTTAATTTTATCTAAGGATGATTGTAAATTTGTTCTATAGAGGCCAAAATTAACGTAAGAAAATAAAATTAGGGTATATTTAGGAACTAATCAATGGTTAGTCAATAAAACCAAATAAAGGATCTAGCCGATTAAGCATTTGAGAACTCCACTCACGTCTAATGCAGGGATCTCACCTTATTTTTCATCTATTATTATAAAGAGGAAAGATTTGATTGTTTGTTTGCTTTGAATAGGCTTCGAAACTATTTGACCGATTTGAAAAATTCTTTCACTGTTGGAAAGCTACACTATTTCCGGTGAACATAGGCTATATTCAATTTTCAAAAAAGTGAGGAATCCATACTAAAACTCCAATAATGTAACTCAAGGTCTGAAAAAATTACCAAAAAACATTCTGTTATCGCGTGCGCTGCGAAAACTATTGGTTATAGAACAAAATAATGTAGTACGATTTTGTAGAACATATCATTATCTACAAAAAATAGAGCGATAGCATATGTCTAACTACTATAGTTATGTCACAATAAGTGTTTTTCATTTTAAAAAATATATATATAAATGCCACCGTTATAAAAGCTCTTTTATTTATACTTTGGGATTAATCCTTATCAAAATAAATGACTTCATATTTAAGTTTGCTTTAATACCATTATATAACTTTTTGAGTTATTCAATTTTAACATTCCATTCGAAAGATATCACAAGTTTAAAAATGTAAGTTATTTGAAAAATGTCGCATGGTCACCGCATTTTACTTATAATTAAGACCAACTTTATTGAACTTGGCGATATTTTTTATTTATGTATAGATGCTGATTGATTTACAGATTATTTGGTCGACGGTAGGTATACCTACCGTAGGTATACGGTTTTTTAGGTATTTTTTAGATATTTATAAACATTTTTTGAAAATTAATTGATTATTACATGCAACAATTTTATTCTTTGCAACAGTTTATTAAATGTGTCTTTTTAAAGTTGACGAAATAGTGTTTTTAAGTATGATTATGTTTTTCGTAAAAGAAATAAGAAAAATAAAAAATTTCATATACCACTACAAATAGCAAAGCTAAAAAGAAAATATAAACTACACCTACGTTACGCAGACGAAGTTGCGGGGATCAGCTAGTCTAAAATAACCATACACTAAATCTAAGGTTACCAACTCTCCAGTTTCACTCCGGAGACTCCAGAAAAATAATGTTTTATCCAGACTCCAGTTTACAAAAATAATCTCCGGATTTTTTAGGGTTACCAACTCTCCCATTTTAAACCGGAAACTCTAGAAATGTAAAATTTTTTCTTGCCTCCAGTTTACAAAAACGATTTTCCACATTTTTCAATATTAATAAAAAGCAAAATTTTCCACTGTCATCAAGCGATAACAATTGATTTTATAGTCAAAAAAATATATATTTATTATATTTTGAATAATAATAATGAAGCAGTAAAGCTTGTGAAAACGTTATCATTTAGAATACTTGCTAAATTTTTAAGACTGTTTTTTTATTGAATACAACTCTCCGGATTTAGTTATACGTTCTCCGGATTTTCTATAATTTAAAATTGGTAACGCTAACTTAATCTCACATCCCTTATAGTAAGGCAATAATGGGGGTGACAACCCTAAACGTATTTTTTTTTCTCAGTACCTATTGAAGATATCTTCATGAAATTGAAAATATGCATAACTATAAAAAACCTGATTATAATATATTCTTTTGAGAGTTTTGGCAATATTAGAAAGTGTAAAAAACGAGAAGTATATTTTTGAGGGGTGGTTTTTTATATCAATCCCGAAAATGAGACCTACCACAAAAATATATTGTATATGTTAATTAGTTAGCTATCATATGTTAAAGATACAAAATGGTCAAATTGGTGGAACATAGTTTAAAAAAATTAAAATCAATTAAGGCATCAATTCAAGATAATGAAGTTTAAGAAGAGTTAAAATTGCTAAATCTCGATTTTGGAATATCCGCAAAAGTAATCCATAGTCTTAAGATTGCTGATATATTATTAATTTTATCTAAAAGTGATAGTAAATTTGTTCTATAGAGGCAAAAATTAACGTAAGAAAATGAAATTACAAGTTAGTCAATAAAACCAAATAAAGGATCTAGCCGATTAAGCATTTGAGAACTCCACTCACGTCTAATGCTGGGATCTCACCTTATTTTTATTATTTTTCATCTAAAATAACCATACACTTAATCTAAGGTTACCAATTCTCCAGTTTCAGTCCGGAGACTCCAGAAAAATAATGTTTTCTCCAGACTCCAGTTTACAAAAATAATCTCCGGATTTTTTTATGGTTACCAACTCTCCCATTTTAAATCGGAAACTCCAGAAAAATGTAATTTTTTCTTGACTCCAGTTTACAAAAACGATTTTCCACATTTCTCAATGTTAATAAAAAGCAAAATTTTCCACTGTCATCAAGCGATAACAATTGATTTTATAGTCAAAAAAATATATATTTATTATATTTCGAATATAGAATGAAGCAGTAAAACTTGTGAAAACGTTATCATTTAGAATACTTGCTAAATTTTTAAGACTGTTTTTTTATTGAATACAACTCTCCGGATTTAGTTATACGTTCTCCGGATTTTCTATAATTTAAAATTGGTAACCCTAACTTAATCTCACATCCCTTATAGTAAGAGAATATTGGAGATGACAACCCTTAACGTATTTTTTTTTCTCACAACCTATTGAAGATATCTTGATAAAATTGAAACTATACATGACTATCGAAAAACTAATTATAATATATTTTTTTGAGAATTTTTGCAATATTAGAAAGTGTAAAAAACGCAAAGTATATTTTTGAGGGTAGTTTTTTAAATCAACCCCGACAATGACATCTACCACAAAAATATATCTTATATGTTAATTAGTTAGCTATCATATGTTAAAGTTACAAAATGGTGAAATTGGTGGAACATAGTTTAAAAAAATAAAAATCAATTTAGGATACGTGCATATATAATGGTTTAATCAAGAAATTAAGAGCTTCATTGTATTGGATAATTTTTTTTATACCTTAAACTAAAAATTCAGGTGGCGATCGCTGTAAAAAAATCAATTTAGGAAATAACGGACACCCTAATGTATATCAACTTTTACCAAATCCCATATTAACACCTGTGTACTTTTTCTATATCTATCATCATAAATACGTTCTTAAGACTTTTAACTGTCGAAAAAATATTTATATCTACAAATAAACTATGAACTATCACTATAAATAATATGCGATTTCGAATTTGACTACACGAATTTTATTTGAAGAATCAAATGCATTACGAATTGTAACTAAAGTATGTTGAAATGATCCTAGAGGTGCGATTTTTATCATATTTATTGCACAGGGGGTAAGAGAAAAGTTCTTAAAGTTTTATTGGGATGTTTTCCCGGATTCAGCATTTCTAGATCTCACCTGATTATACTTCTTTCTATCCTTAAAAAAATATTTTTTACAATAAGCGCATCATTTCATTAAAAATTCATCAACGAAAAAAATATTCAGCTTTAGGATTATTTTTTGTTCAAAACAACCTTGGAAAAGAAGCATAATGAGGTATTCTAGGAAATGAAAGTAAACAAAGAATTAAACAGTAAATATAAACGAAAGAAACTTATGGGACATTCTAATACTTTGCTAGAAAAATGAGCTTTATATTGTAATTTGCATGTTATTCCAAATCCAGAAAATGCACTAGTGCTGTTATGTCAAGGTTTATAAAATACACAGGTGGTCTCATGCGCCACGTGACATATCTAGAAGAAATTCGTACATATCTTAAGACTGATTCAAACTTCAAAATGCTTCGTATGACGTCATTTTTTTTTCTAATGGGGCAACCTGTGTAATTTATAAACCTTGCTGTTATGTGACCAATAGCGAATTTATTGATTAAAGTTTGGAATTATTTAAAAATTGTAGGGAAGTAAAAGCTTGAAAAATGAAAGCTCCTATTTTACTGGAATCACATGACAAAAGAAATCCTAGTTAATTATAAAATGGCACAGTAAAAATTATATTAGGAAGTTGATATGAATGACAGCTCAGTGGAATTGAGTGTAGACAATGACGCCATCTGTTGGATTTTTTTCATACCTCAGTGTTGGGGATTTTAGTTATTCTAGTTTCTTACTGTTGTACGAAAATGATTTCAATAACGACTTATCCGCTGATAATCGTTAAATTTATGAAAACCTGATTTTAAAGTTAATTTCTTAAAACAAACCTAAATAAGGGGAATATATAATAAAATAGGTGGACAATAAGGAAATAGAAAGTTACTAAATGTTTGCCTAGTTTTTTTTTAACTTTTAAAAGCTCAAATATGGGATAGAAAAATGAGGTCAAAGGCCTATTATTTAGAAAATAACTATTTCCTTTTCTTACTGGAATCTCATGGCAAAAGGAATGCTAGCTAATTATAAAATGGCATAGTAACAATTATATTAGAAAGTTTATATGAATGACAGCTCAGTGGAATTGAGTGTAGACAATGACGCCATCTGTTGGATTTTTTTTATACCTCAATGTTGGGGATTTTAGTTATTCTAGTTTCTTACTGTTGTAAGAAAATGATTTCCATAACGACTTATCTGATGATAATCTTTGAATTTATGAAAGGCTTATTTTAAAGTTTATTGCTCAAATCAAACATAACTTAGGGGAATATATAATAAAATAGGTGAACAATAAGGAAATAGAAAGTTACTAAATGTTTACCTAGTAATTTTTTTTAACTTTTAAAAGCTCAAATATGGGATAGAAAAATGAGGTCAAAGACCTATTGTTTAGAAAATAACTGTTTTCTTACTCCTATTCTTACTGGAATCACATGGCAAAAGGAATTCTAGCTAATTATAAAATTTAGGAAGTTCATATGAATGACAGCTCAGTGGAATTGAGTGTAGACAATGACGCCATCTGTTGAATTCTTTTTATACCTCAGTGTTGGGGATTTTAGTTATTCTAGTTTCTTACTGTTGTACGAAAATTATTTCAATAACGACTTATCTGATGCTGTTCTTTGAATTTATGAAAAGCTGATTTTAAAGTTTATTTCTCAAATCAAACCTAAATAAGGGGAATATATAATAAAATAGGTGAACAATAAGGAAATATAAAAGTTACTAAATGTTTGCCTAGTAATTTTTTTTAACTTTTAGAAGCCCAAATATGGGATAGAAAAATGAGGTCAAAGGGCTTTTATATAGAAAATAACTATTTCCTTTTTGTTACCTTTAACATGAAATAAACTGACCTTAAACAAATTCAGCTTCTTTTCATACAGCATCTCCATTGCTCCATTTTTCCATTACACAAATTATCACTTAATATATAATTTTTAAAATATTTTAAATACTTTTTCGGGTTTAAAATCGCGAACCACTAAACCACACACAATTCAATTCACAAACTCCACGATAAAGAAATGAAACCCAATTTAGAAATTTCATTTCTTAATGAAATCGGGTGGCGTTCCCGGACCGCAACGCCAAACCGATTGTTACCGGCATTGGCTTTTTTCTTCACCAAAAAATTTAAGTTTTTATCAATTTCAACTCAAACCTTTTAGTTCAAAACGTTGCCAATTGATCGCGGAAGAGATTTTGATTGATCGATTTTTGATTTTCGGATTTTTCAATAAAAAAATCATCGATAAATATGCCGCGAAATAGATCAAGCTTTTTGCCATAACGAAACAATTGCACTAACTGAAGCTGCGTAATGGACCGATTTAGGTTGCACTGCACATGCAGCAAGTGGCACTAATGCAGGTGCAACAATTCAAATATTAAACAATTGGGTGTAGAGATTTTTTTTATGAATTTTGGGGGAATTTGATAGTAACTATTGAAAAAAACCCTATGAATTAAGGAAAAAAATGGCTTGGTCTTGACAGATTAATTATTACATTTCTTAGATAAGATTTGACTTGCCAAAAGTTTAAGAGAATTCTGAATAATTTGAATATATGTTTTATTAATTAGGAGGAATCATAAAGATAAATTAATCCAATGATTTTAATTTTATTAATCAATAGCTTAAGATTTTTTTGTATTAAGGACATAAATCATAAGATAAAATTTAATTTAACATATTGTAACTAATACAGTTTTTAACGGGGATGGTATTGCCTTTGAAGCCAGGGCAAAATGGACGCCAACCGATAAGCATAGCATTACCGGGGGACGGTGGAGGATGTCCTCCTTAGATTGCATTTTTTATGACCATGAAATTTTACAATTAATAATAGAAGTGATAACTTCTTGGCAATTGGAAACCAAAGAAATCATTAACCCCTGGATAAAGGAATAGCAAAATTTGGTTTATCCTCCTAGGATATCTAAATCTTATGTTATAATATTTGACAAAATTAAAAATCTATTTCATAAAATTTACGATCTGAGAAATTGTTTTATATTACGTGCTTTCCAATTGGGAGTTAAAAGCATATGAAATTAGCATTTCTATGGTTAAAACTTAGTGATTATCTTGCAGGATTGTAACCTTGATTTTTAATGCGTCTTTATGGAATTTATTTTAAAATGATCTTAATACTTTGGGGTTTAGTGGGATAGAAAAATTTTTCCGGAAAGTTGATTATAATTTAGTAAAGAATCAAATCTTCTTATTGTGGGCATTTCATCTAATAAGATGGCCAAAAAAAAAATGCGTAATTCGGGAAAATCATTATCGTACAAAGGTCAAAAGTTTGATAATGCCATTGGCCATTGCCTAATGGAAATTTTATCCATGGAATTTGTTGGCTCATATTCCTTTAATACAAGTAGGAATCCCTCAATTTTGCTATTCCCTTAATGGTTTAAAGTATGTAAAATAACTTACTCCAGGAATTTAAGGAGCCAACAGGTATCTTCAAGTCGATTTGCAAATGTTCGTAAAGTTGGGATTTTCTTCATTTGAAAATTGACCAAAAAATTGCATGGTCCACGCTAGAAATTAGTGCAATTTACTTGGAAATCCTTGGGGAATAAGAAAGTAAATGTTCTATCGATCGTGTTATTGATAAAATCGAAAAAATCGATCAAAGAAAATTGTGAAAATCAAGTGACGTATGTATGTCGCCATTTGCATTTCACTGAAGATGCGCTAACTTGATCTCGATTGGCGGTATCAGGTGCGCGGTTTTTGAAAAAAAAAAACAAAATTAACAGAAAAATTTTTTTTCGAAAAAATCCAAAAAAAAAGGAAATATGGTTTTATTTTGGTGATAGTGGCGGTGTTTAAGAGTTGAGGAATTATATTTAAGATCAAATTTTTCTCAATACCATTTTCGGTCGATAATTCAAAGAAAAATCGAAAAGTGCTTAATTAATAGCTTTGATTTAATGGAGAATGTTAAGTGATTTTCAATCATAAATGGTTTAAGTAGGAATTGATGGTTTTTATTTTGGAAAAAAGGAGGGTATAAGGGTTTATTTCATCAATAAGTTAATAATTGATTGATTTATTTTTGTAGGAAAAAGCAGAATTGATACGATCGATTGACTTTGAGACGGTGACAACGTTCGAAGAACCTTACGTACAGGCAATCAAAGACTTATGGAATGATACGGGTATTCAAGAATGTTACGATAGACGACGCGAGTATCAATTAACAGATTCTGCGAAATAGTAAGTACCAAAATCAATTTCAATGGATAACACAGCAAATAGTACAGGATCCGGCTGTGAAACTAGTACCTGAATAATCTAGATAAGTATTTTTACAAGTGGGGAATTCATTTTCATTAGCCAATATTATAAATTGACTTTTAGGGAAACATTTCATTTACATCTTATGGAAATGAAACCTACACCACTTCACGGAAGTGTATTTAAAAGATTTAAAAAGTCACAGTTGCTGCTGATTGGTTGGCCGCAACCTCTACGCACCCAGGGGATAAACTATTTGTTCCTAACATATATGAATTTTAATGGTACCACGTTAAAGCTAATTTTTTCTTTACTTAAATCTAAGCATTTCGAGTTCTTACCAGAAAAGAGACTTATATAGAACCACAATTCAAATAGAAGGCAAAAACATGATTAAGCTTCTCTAAAATAAAGCAATAATTAGAATTGTCATACAAAATATCACTTGCAGTGTATTGAGGTGCAGCCTAGCTCCCTCTCTTCGTAAAAACACTAAAGAAGATCTACCAAATACTAGTTAACTTAATTATTTTGATTCAGTTAAAGTAATTTACAATTTTGCAATCTTTATATCAACCAAAATGGTGGTTTTATAAACACCAGGAGAATGACATTAATCTCAGATATGGCTAGATTGATTCCCTGTATTTTTCAGTACCTGATTGCAAAATAAATTTGTCGAAATACAATCAAATGAATCGTTCCCCCTCTTCTAAACTAGGAAGATCAAATTCGATCATTTCATTTAAGTCGAATTGTTCGGGAGTATTATAATAGTATGTTACATACTATTATATTTAAAGTTTAAATCACTGATCAGCAAAAATTTCACAGAAAAATCAATTCAAGACTTAATATCTCGTTTAATATTGATCTTAGCGATTTGGTCGATAGGACCTTTTTTGTAGGAAATCAAATTCTCTACAAGTTTTTCATTTAACATTTTTCCGTAGCTCTTGTTATTTACGAGATAAATGCAAAAAAAAGCGCGAATTTTATGGAAAAATCAGATTCAGTGGCCCGTACTACCTCACCGGTGTGAGTTACGACTTTGTCGCAATGGGCACTTTTGTAGAGAGTTTAATTCTGAGAAAAAACCATCTTCGGTAAAAGCGATCCCATGAAATGCCGCTGAGATATAGAAATTTAAAAATAAAAAATCAGAGTTTCCGTGTAGTATTTTCAATGGGAAATCTTTACACGTCTTGGTCGAGGACTTAAAATTAATATTAAGGGCTCAAACTTTCAGGGATTTTTTTTTTTTGGTATTTCCAACAAAATTTCATGATGGGACCAAAAAAAAAATCACCCTAATGTAATGGTATACTTATAACAATTTATCTGCAATAGATGTTAGTTTTTTTCTTAATTAATACCATAATTTAACGATGAAATTAGAAATTCTTTTCAAAATTAAATTCCCTCCTTTATTTTTACCATTTGTCAGTTGTTTTAGTCTAGGGAGGTGAATATTTCACGGGAAAATACTAGTTTCTGTTCTAGAAAATTCTAGAACATACTCTTGAGGGCGAAATGGTTTGGGATCCCTGGTTTAGACTGTAAAATTTGAAAATATTTCTGCTGGTGACCAGAAGATCTAATCACGTGGTTTGCCCCAACGCCAAAACTTTTAACACAAAATTGAACTTCTATTTAAGTCTATTCCTGGTTCTCACTATTATTTAGACTATTAGTTGAAAACCCTATTTATCGAGGCATGCGCAATGCCTTTAAGTAACGTCTATGGCTGGCATTTTGTATCCTTTTGTAACTAGTAGCGTCGCGTGATTACTCTGTCACTTTATTTTCAATACCTAGCATCTAAGAAGAGAGAGGGCTAAACTCCATTTCAATACAGTGCCAAATCATATTTTGCATGGCAATGCCATCTATTGATTTATTTTAAAGACGCTTGGTCACGTTTTTGACTTATATTTGAATTGAAGTTCTATATAAGTCTCTCTTCTCTCACTAGCATCTTTAAGGGCAGGAAACTTCGATTAGCGTTCTTTTTTGAATAGGTAGCTTTATAACATTAAATACAGAAGAAAATAGCTTTAATTTGGTACAAATGAAATAAATATACGTCATAAACGAAAAGTTTACACCTGGGTGCGTAGAGGTTGCAGCTAAACGATCAGCAGCCACTGTGACTTTTAAAATCTTTTAAATACGCTATTGTGAAGTGGTGAAAGTTTTATTTTCTTCAGATGTAAACGAAATGTTTCTCTTTATGGCAATTAATAATATTTTAATTGATAATAAATTCCTTCACTTGTAAAAATTAGATTTTGATTATATACATTATTAAAGTACTTATTTCATAGCTGGATCTTAGATTTAAAGAATATATCCAAAGAACAATATATCTTTGACAAAAGTACCGATAACTAATCGTTATCGAGTTGTTAGATTGTTGGATCTTTTGTCGTGGATGTATTGTCTTTGGATCATTTGTCCCAATGACTAAGAAATCAGATTTAGAGGAAAAACTCTCATATCCCGACGACAACTGTTCTTAACAAATTTATTCCTGGAAATTGTCATTTAAAATGAGTGCACTTTTAGTTATTTGATGGACATTGATCGCGTGGCAGCTCCTCACTATCTTCCTACCGAACAAGATATCCTTCGCGTTCGAGTACCAACCACTGGAATCATTGAATATCCGTTTGATTTAGAGGAAATTCGGTTTAGGTATGTCGTCGTCATTTCGACCATTCCGAACTGGCGTCTGTCTAATCTTCAGCCTTTGCAATTTTCCACTAATCTTCTTTTTTGTTTATGTTTTGTCTGTTTTGTGTTTTACAGGAATTTGCATGTGATTTTCTTTTTCGTCTTTACAAGCATGGTTTTTGTCTCTTTATTTAGTGTATGTGTTTTTCTTTTCTGTTGTGTCTAGCTACTTGAGTGATTTAGATCGAATTGAGAAGTCGGATTATTTGCCCACCGAACAGGATATTTTGCGAGCTCGTGCTCCTACTACGGGTATTATTGAGTATCCGTTTGATCTGGATTCCATCATATTTAGGCAAGTCCAGCACAGCAATGGGAAACACCGGCTAGACTTGTAAATTTGTATGATAATTCACAAATGGGATCGAAATAAAGTTCAACTTTTTATCTAGGAACCATTCATTAGTTACGTAAAGTCTTATGTAACTTCTGAAAGACTTCCTAAGCTAGATATCACATACTGTAGACAAATGCATGCTTTTTATAACTTGCTTTTTGCTTTTACTAATTGTTTTCTTCATTAATAAATACTTTTTACTAATATTTCATTTGTGGTTTAGGATGGTCGATGTTGGAGGCCAGCGATCTGAAAGAAGAAAATGGATTCACTGTTTCGAAAATGTAACGTCCATCATTTTCTTGGTCGCTCTAAGTGAATACGATCAAATCTTATTCGAATCGGAAAACGAGGTATTTTATTTTTTACGGTAAAATGGCAACGAAATATTTAATTTCTTTTAAAATTATTTGTAGAATCGAATGGAGGAGTCGAAGGCTTTATTTAAAACGATCATCACATACCCATGGTTTCAACATTCTTCGGTCATTCTTTTTCTGAACAAAAAGGATTTGTTGGAGGAGAAAATTATGTATTCGCATCTTGTTGATTATTTTCCCGAATACGATGGTATGTTTGAAGATATTTAGTTTAGTAACTACCTGTTTTTAATTGTTTCAATGTTAGGCCCGAAACAAGACCATGTTCCGGCTCGTGAGTTCATTTTGAAGGTTTATTTAAAGCAAAATCCCGACTCGGATCGTATGTGTTATTCCCATTTTACCGCGGCTACAGGTCGGTTATTTTAACCCCTACAGAAAAGTCCTGTAATGGCAAAGTACACGCATTTTTATATGAAAAGTAAATCGTAAATCATTTGAAATGTGCTTTAAATATTTTGTTATATTAGGGCTAAGCCTTAAGGATATCCTTGGGTCATATTAAATAAGAAACGAATTTCAGGAAACAGTTAAATTTAAATTTGTTTAGTAATAAGTATCGCTAGATTTACTGCTAGATTTAAATGTAATTTATTTGGTAGATATTGTAATTATTTCGTTATTCCTTTAGGACCTCAAAGAGACGCCATCGCAGCTCGAGAATTCATTCTTAGAATGTTTGTGGATTTAAATCCCGATAGCGAAAAAATTATTTATTCCCATTTTACGTGCGCCACAGGTATTTATTCATAAACACTATAAAAAAAAAACGGGAATGTTTGGGATGCAATTTTTTTGCTTTGCTTTTTGAATGCTTTTAGACTCTTCCTCTGTTCTCTTTTTATATATATATTTATTGGTACTGATTTTTTTTTTAATATTTGCATGCTCTCATGGATTGCGGTGGATTTTTGGGTTTCCTTTGGTTTATTTATTTTTTTTTGAAATTAGATACGGAAAACATCAAATTGGTATTCTGTGCCGTGAAAGATACGATTATGCAAACGGCTCTGAAAGAATTTAATTTGGCATGATTTGTTGATTTCTTTTATTTGAATTTCATTTCAATGTAGAGCTTTTTGTTTGAATTTTGGATTTGGTGGGTTTGTATGTGTGTGGTTTTTGTTTTTCAACTTTTTACAGCCACTGTTATTAAGGGTTGTTGCATGGAACTTTTCCTTTGGTCGTAAAGAGTTGAAAATTGAAATTGAAAAATGGAAATTTTGTTGCTTTTCTTGTTTTAATCAAATAAAAAGAATGTTAAATATCATTTTATTGGTGTTTTTTTGTGTAGTCTTAGAATTTTCGTGTGAAAAATCAAGAGATTTATACGTATGTGTATGTTATGCATATGAAATATCATTGAAGACAATGAAACTTTTGCGTTAATGTTTGCATGAAATTTTATTAGAAGGGTAAAGAAAGGATAAGTATATCAATTACTGTATGAGGGAATTATCTTTTCGAAGATATATAATCCACAATCCTTGAAAAACTGAAAAGATTTTCTATGGGAAAACTACTAAAACTAAACCCCGGGTTTCAATTTGTAAATGAGGTTTTTTTTTGATGTTCCCAAAGATTTAAACGTTTCTCAATCAATTACAAAAGATCCCTGAAAATTTTCACCTCGTATTATCAATTCTGAAATAGTTACTTTTCCATTAAAATATCTCAAAAAAAAATAATATGCGAAAAACTTTTGTTCTTTGAAATTTTTAAAGTTGTTGATTAATAAACCAACCATAATAAAACGTAGTTCTTTGTGTAGAGAAATGGTTCCCAATGGGTGGTCCATGGACCCCCGTGGGTTCGGGAGCTATCATCGAAATATGTATTGTCAGGAATTTGACTTACCAGTAAGAAACGAAAATGTGCAGATGAATATATAAATATTTATATAAGGGGTCCTTGGAAAAGTATTCGTTGGGAAACCCTGGTGTACAGAATGTAATGATCTACATTTTGGGGTATAGCTACTGGTAAATATTTTTAGCAATAATTTCCGATGGTAGAATAGAAACAATTTTGTATTCTTTTATAAAGGGCAGTTTATTAATTACGTAAGGCGTTTTGCCTTCCCTTATTCTAAAGTATCGAAAAATTGAACTTAGGTAAGATATCCTAAGATTTAATGAATCCCCTGCTCCCATTAGTAAATACTATTTTATTCATTAGTCAATGGATTTCTATCAATTTAATATCACAGTTTTCCTGTTCTACTTTGGGGCCATTCATAAAATATGCCACTCATAAGTTTCACTTATGTAAATCCCCTTTCCTCCTTTGTCATGGTACTTTACCTTCTTCAAAATATAACATTAAGAAAGATTCTTTCTTCTCCCCCACATGATGCGGAAAATCTTCTTTTGGAACCGTTTGACGTTAATGGATCCCCCAATCTTCTTAGTAAATATTTTTTTATTCATTAGTCAATGGATTTATATTAATTTTATTTTTCCTACTGTATATGGGGCGGTTTATAAAATATTCTGTTTAAAAGTTTTACTTGTGTATATTTTCTCTCCCCCTTTGTAACGCTGCGTCATCTTCTGTAAATATAACGTTAGGAAAAATACTTTTCTCCCCTCTACATGAAATAAATCTTGTTTTGGTGCCCTTTAAATGTTGAAAATTGACGATTTTTGATACAGCCACGTGGAAGAGTCATATAGTGCTTTTTCTGAACTACCCATCGAAGATTGGTTAGCCAGGATATCCTTCTTCCTGAAGCTTTTTTTTCTCGAATCCAATCCTGAATGATGAGGTGGATAAGTCATATTTGTCGTTACGTATGACCGAAGAACAATAGTTTTATCTTCTTTATAGATATCATAAGATAAGATAGACATCATAATAATAAAATATCATTTTTCATTTCGTATGTGACCTCTTCAGGATTCGGTGATATATCTAAATTTCAAATGCGGCAATTTTATCTTCCAACCTCCGGGTAGGAGTTCTTTCTTCCATTCCGTAAAAGCCAATAAGGAACAAGTGGTACTTGACCATTTTTAACCGTAATTCCAGAGGTAAAGTTTAATTTACAAAGATTTGTGAAAATTCCTCTGGCTTGTTAAATGAGACTGTATATTTCCTGCTCCATACCCCACTTCTCGTTAGTAGGATATTCGAGGTATTTGAAGTGCTCCATTCTCTCTACTATTTCTCCGACAAAGTTTAGACATATGGGGCTTAGGTCCGGCTTGGATATTATCATAAACTTGTTTTTCTTTTTGTTACTTTTTGAAGTTCCTCCGCAGTAGTTGTTGATAAGCTGGCCATTGATTCATTTACCCTCATTAGCTGCATTTACCACTTCCGCCAGAATCTTCTTCCTTCTCCTCTCTTGTTACACTAAATGACATCACTTCCCTTTTGATATGAGAACATGTTTTTTGATTTTATTCGAAACACTCCCCTCAAAGTGCCCAGTAGATTTTTAACTTGCGTTTTAGGTAAAAAATCATAAACTAAAACACTTTATTGAAGAATATCAAACTTTCTTTGAGTTTCTTCTGCTTTTTTTTGATAATTCCGAAGTGATTTGGGGTACTGAATGCAATAATCATGTTTTACTAGCCATTTCCTCTACCTATTGATTGGTATGACCAGACTTTCTATATGGTAATGCATTAGTTAGTTTCTTTTACTATACATATAGTTACTATACGTTAGCCACCAGGACTGTGGTCCTTTTGTTCAATATGCCGGCAGGAATCCAATTTGGCAACCACATCTTAACACATTTCCCAAAATGTATTACAGGATTGGAACACCTTCCATTGAAATTACCTTAGGGAAATTTATCAAAAGTTAGCGCCACCATAAGTGTGTCTGAAGTACTAATGTAATCAAAGGTAACTAAGATGACTAAGATAATTTAAGTTAGTACTTCCGACACTTGTGGCAGCACCAAATTTTGACATATTTCCTTTGATGCATTTAAAGATTGGAATATCTTCTTATAAATGATTTTATGTTGGAGTTATCTTTCTCCTATCCTTCGTCTAATCTTTTGCCCATTTCTATTAGCTATATGAAACATATTCCAGGGATTACGCGGTTTTTGCCTTCTTGAACATGGAAGTTGTACATTTCCCCTTCTTTATCATTTTGGGACCACTTTTTAGAGTTCCTCTTGCGTTTCAATCGGTCTCAATAGCCAATCGGATCTTTATGGATACTTCCCAGCTTCCCAGAGGTCGTTTTTTTAAACTTTTTTTTCAAAGTCGCGCCATTTTGTGAATTTTCAACTTTTTTCGAATTTTCGAGGTTCAGTACCAAGAAGACGCATTACCAAAACCTACATTCTTTGGAAAGTCATGATCCGACTTCCGGTTTCCGAGAAAACTTGTCTCCCGTTTGCCTCCTCATTTTTGAGGACCCTTTTTCAAAGCGCTGTAAAAGGAGGAGGGGGGGACATATAGCAAATAAAAAAAAATTGTTCAAAACTTCAACTTTTATATGCCGAAGACCGTTTTTTAATATCTCTAAAAAAAAAATGGTAGCAGTTTTAAAAAAGTCATTTTTTTATGTTCTGAAGGTGATCCACCTTTAACCTTTTGGAAGGATAATTCAAAAGCATCGATTCTATGTATAAAACATTCATATTAATACCAGTTGTATTTGAAAACAATTTTCTCAATCCTTTATATAAAATAGGAATATGTTCCGGAGATGATAAGGATGGGTAATTTGGTTCAGATTAAGTTGTATAAACGTACAGATTTAATTGATATACTTATACTATTGCTACCCCCTTGCATGTAAGGGATTTTGGTATTGAAAAAGAAAAACATATTCTAATCCTATTTTTATTTCGTAGATACGGAAAATATTCGATTTGTATTCGCTGCCGTTAAAGACACAATTTTGCAATCAAATCTTAAGGAGTACAATTTGGTATAAAGTGAAACGAAAATTTTTGGAAGAGGAGTGATTGAGTGAAGAGAGGGGTTGGTGCTGCTGCTGCTGTTGCTGCTTCTTGTTTGAACTGACGTTTTCTTTTTTGATTTTCCTCTGAGAAAAACTTACCAAAAACAGGAACAAGCACAGAGAGCAAATAAATAAAACAAAACAAAAAAAAAAAATAATAAGTAAAAAATATGTATATTTCAAACAAAAAATAAAATGAAAATCTTATCAGACATACTATTATAAAAGATTAATTGACAACATGAACGTGTATCACTAATTATTACATATAAATATATATACAACGTATTTATTTAAAAGAAAATTATATATACATAATAAATAATAATCGTCGAGCATCACCTTTGTATATTAAATGATATATTTATATATATATATTAAAGAAGGATTGCATCCTTCCGGAAAGGACATAAATAGCCAAAAAATCAAAAGAAAAAAAAATTAAAATGGCGATTTTTTAAGTTGTTTAGTTGAAAAGCAAAACAAACTTCAAACCATAGTGCATTTCTTTCGTATTTTTATTATTTAAAATAATTGTAAACTAATTGTAAAAGCACAGGAAACATATAAGCATTAAAAAGGCCAAGTTTTTCATAAATTTTCGTACAACAAATCGTTCAAAAATCTTCCTCTCTTTATGTGTGACGTCTCCGTTTTTGTCTCATCTTCACCACCAAAAAACCAAAAAAAAAAAAAAAAACTACCCTCCCCCCAACGAATGTATGGATCTCACATGATCCCCAAATCGTTTAAGAAGACGAAAATGAATAAATACTTTTCTCATATTTATAAATATACATATTATAAACAAAAAATTACATAGCAAATAGAAAATATATTAAAAATTTAAAGTTTAGGAACAATAAAACTGTACCATGTGTCGCAAAAACGAAATGAAAATAATTTAAGTTTGTTCTAAATGTTAGTGGTTTTAACATTCGCAATTTGGTCGTCCAATTTTGGGGTGGCAAACCACCCCAAAACTTTGCCTCCCTATGTTTACTAGTTGCATTTGTTGTTTGTAAATGAAAAACTAACAAATTCAATTTTATGCATTTTTTTTTTGATTTAAATGTTAAATTTTCCTGCATTAATTGTGTAGATTAATTTAATTGTATATGTAAAATATAATAATTTTTTATTTATATTTATCTATCTTTTTTTTTCATTCATCCCTTCGTTGGAGAGGAAAATTTTATTACACTCGCGCTCGACTAGTCACTAATTTTTTTTTTTTTTTAAAAAAAACTCCTGGCCTACCCCCTATCCTCTCTTGAAACCCAATTTTTTCATCCCTTTCATTTCGAGGACATAACGTAGATATAGAATAGCAAGTTTTCTCCATTTTTGGATTTTCCCATCATTGATACCTTGTTCCCCCACCTCCCCCCATACACTCTAAGTGTTATGGATTTTTTCAAAATTTTACTAAAGCCATTTATGTGCCATTTGAAAAATGCTGTCAAAAAAAAAAATGATGGGAAAATTTATGTTTCATTTCGTTTTATCAACACCACACATCCTCTTTCAAAAAAAAAAAAAAAAAATCCCATCGTATAATTTATAAAAAAAAATTATATATAATTATAATTAAAATATATAAATACTATATATAAATATATTATATTGAACTAATTTAAAGAAAAAAAAAGAAGAAAATCCAATAAATGTAAATTTTTTTAAACGAAATTTTTATAAATATTAAAAAATCAAAAAAAAAAAAATAATTAAATTAAAAAAAAATAGATACGGCCCTAAACGCGAAATTTAACACAAGGGATAAACGATAATTTTTTATATATAAAAAAAAATATTTAAACGTAATGCTTTAACAAAAAATAAATGAAGAAAAAAAAAACACAAAAAAAATAATACTAAGGGGGTTGCAATTTGGATCCAGTCTTAAATTATTTTTTGCTATTTTAATTTTTTTTTTTTAAATGTTAATCAAAAGCCAAAGTGTTTGTCTTCTCTGTTTATACTCTCTTATAAATGTATATTTTTTCTCTATATCGTTTTAATATGTGTTGTTTTATTACCAACGCTACGAAATGGCGATTGAAATAAAATGGAGTTTTATCCGGTCGCCATAGTAACCAGAGCTTTAATTGTCATTTTATGTTTAAAATTTTTTATTGATGTACAATTGTTAATTGAAATTATTTAATCATTTGGCGCTAAACAGCAAAAGTTAGCCAAACTGTATAATGTGAATTTAACGGTGAAAATGGTAAACTTTTGCTTTTTGGTTGAAGATTGGAAAAGAATGGAGAGAAACGGTGATTTGTTAGTGTTGTCATAGAAACTGTTGGCAAAGAAAAAGATAAACACGGGTTATCCACTCTCGAGTGTTGGAGAAAAAAGGATAAAAGATGTGCATAATTATCGTTTTTCCTCGTAATCGAGAGTGAGAAACTCATCTCTCCGTCGGCTGAAAAGACGAAGAGAGATAGAGCAAATTTGCCCCTTTTATATTTTAAAAAAAATTAAACATTAATTAATATTTAATGATAACAAGTAGAAAGGGAAAAATTAATTTAAAAAAAAAACATCTCGTTCATGTGATTTTATAAAATAATTAATGAGAAAAAAAATTAGATAATTTTTGGCGAGTATATTTATGAAAAAATTTTAATTAAATTAAAACAAAAAAATTAATGACCAGAATATATTGTACAAAGCAGCTGCGTCCTCGAGTATAAAATTTTTGATTTTTTAAAAATTTTACTAGAGAAAAAAAAACAAAACATACTACACGTGCTTGTTTTGAGGGCGGATTTTTTTTCGTTTGATTTTGGTCGGAAAAACGCGAGCCTCGACGCCATTTTCGTGGATGGGACAAAGAAAATGGCGCACGACCATTGTTGATTGGTCAGCTGTGGAGTGAGAGAGCATCGCGGCGGCCATTTGGAGCACGCCATTTTGGTGGCCATTTTCTCGAATCGAATGCCACGTGCTGTTCTAAAAAAAAACGAGGCAAAAATTCAAAATAAATTCAGTTCCATTTACGTATTAACTACTCTCTTTTACCAATAGAATGAACACAAAACATACTAAGTAATGGCTGAATTTATAAAACGTGAAAATAAATAAAACTTAAAAAAATCTATTGTACATGTAAGAAGTAAAATTAGTTATTACAAAAAAAAAAATACATGAAAAATACAACAAATTGCTTGGTTTTCTGTCTGAGCTTGTGTGTGAGTATGTCTGCGGCATAGCCAATTACAAAACTTAAAAAAAATAAGAAAAAAATATGTGTGAATTTCAAAAATTTCTATATACATATATATATATAAAAATTTAAGAAAAAAACGACATTTTTGGTTAATAAAATTATTAATATATATGATTATTATTTCAAGTGAATGTATGCGAATGAATATTTGTACAAATGAAACAATTTTGATGAGATCAGAGAACAAATTGCGTGCTTATATATATATATAAATATAATTAATAATTAATTAATAAAAAAAATACTATAAATGAAATAAATTTAAAACTGCAAATAAAAATTATTATGAATGAAATGAGTAGAATGTACGGTATGCGTGAAATTTTCCTTTATGAATGTGTGTGAAAGATAAATTTTTCGTGAAAATGGTTGTTGCGATAATATAAAATAGTACATTTGTAAATCATTTCTTGTCAAAAATATATACATCTATGTAATAATTTTGCCTTTTTTTTCTTTCTTTTTACCCAATCCATTTCCCAGGAAATGTCCTTTAAATTGTAAATCTGTTGATGTAGTTAGTATATTAAAAGATAGATGCCTAATATTTTCTCCAATCCTTGAAAAATCTTTCATCCTTTATATGGACATATTTAAATATATATTCACTCTTCGATCCCTTTGATGGTCTCGCTAGCCTTACGTTTCTATTGCCTCCATTTTGCAATATAGTACAGTCGTTCAAGCCTATGCACTCACCAAAAAGTACGTAAAAATAAATAAAATAAAGGGGCCCGAACTAACATCTTATATCCATTACTAAACAGATAATCTTGGCTGTTTACCAACAATAAATTAATAATTTATAAAACAGTGCTCAGACCAGTGTTAACATATGCATGTCCAGTCTGGAGTTCAGTAAGCAAAACCAAATATTTGACAATACAAAATAAACTATCCAGCCAAATATAAGGTACATGATCTTCATGAGGAATTAAGGATACTACTGCTAGACTTGTATATCCTCGTTTTGTCGTGGAAATTCTACACAAAGTGTAAAAATGACCCTAGCCAAATAATTAGAAACATCAGTGACGACACCTTCGATGACCTATTCCACAAATACAGAAAAAAAATCATGGTTAAAAATTAAAAGAAAAAGCTCTCTTTTTTCAAGGATCTTATAAACCAATAAAGCTCTTAATTTTTTTTCCTAGAAGCTACCATCAGCCCCTAAAACATATCCAAAATTCAAATAAATTAATTCACAAGTTTCTGAGAAAAAAAAATTTCTCTGATTTCCAGCTTTTTTCGATTTTTGAAGAAACGGTAATACATAGAGATCTGATACTTGCCGAATCAATGTATCTTAAAAGTACCAACATACCCTGAAATTATGAACCAAATACCCTTCTGGAGTCAATTCACTATAGTTATCGTTCTATGTCCTTTATTGGTCTTATAATATATATACAAATACTTTTGTTTACAATTTGTTTTTTTTTTTTATTTTAAGTGAGATGTACCTAGCATAAATCATCCAAGCAGCGTCTATAGATCCTGATCTAGGATAGAGATTAGTTTCCGATATTGTAGTTGGGGAAAAATAGATGGCAATTCTTAAAAAACCCCGAATATTCTTCCTGCTTTCAAAGCCATATGTCTTATTCTTTTATGTTTGTATTTTCTGTATTTGTGGATTAGGTCATCGAGGGTGTAATCACTGATGCTACTAATTATTTGGCCAAGGCCAATGTTTACAATTTGTGAAGGATTTTCGCGATAATGCGAGGATATATAAGTCTAGTGGAAGTATCTTTAATTCCTTATGTAGATCATGTACCTTATATTTGGCTGGATAGTTTCCCAGTATTCTTAGTAATTTATTTTGGACTCTTTGTATTTTCAGATACTTGGTTTTGCTTACTGAACTCCAGACTGGACATGCATATGTAAGCACTGGTCTAAGCACTGTTTTATAAATTATTAATTTATTGTTGGTAGACAGCCTAGATTGTCTGTTAAGTAATGGATATAAGATGTTAGTTTGGATCATTAATTTGTTTTTAGATAGTTTGATATGTTAAGCAAAGTTGAGTCTGGAATCCAGTTGCATCCCCAAGTATCTAACTATTTTACCCATTCTATATTCTTCCCATTTACTAATAACTTTGTATACTTGTTAGGTCTTCTTCTAGTAAATAGGATAGCTTCAGTTTTGTTATCATGGGTCTTTATTTTCCATTTTTTTTAAAAAATCATTATTTTCTTTAAGACTTTGATCATTCTGTTGGCCACTGTATCAGCTCTCCAGGAGGATGCAAAAATTGATGTATCGCCAGTATATAGGGAAAGGAAAGTTTCGGGTGTCCGTGGGATATCATTTATATATAGAATAAATAGAATAGGTCCCATAATAGCCTCTTGAGGGACTCCAGCCTTAAGTAATCTGCTAGTAGACATTTCATTTTTGGTTTGTACATAAAATTGACGCTCAATGAGATAACTTCATATTATTATTATAATGTATCTTGAAAATTTCATTTTAAATAGCTTGTATATTAGCCCCTCATGCCATAGAGTATTAAAAGCCTTTTCTATGTCAAGTAGAGCCATTCCCGTGTGTTTATTACTGTTAAAGGCATCAGTTATATGGTCACATATTCTGTAGAGGTGCATTGTTGTGGAATGCCTGGATCTGAATCCAAACTGTTCGAGCATTAGTATTTTTTCTTACAAAAAATACGCAGAAGCCAATTATTAAATATATTTATTGATCAGCAAGTCTTAAATATGATTTCAACTAAAAAATCCGTCACTGCCTCCCCTTCGTAAAAAGAGGATAACAATTATTGCATTGTCATTATAACTTTTGAACCGTGCTAGATACAAAGAAAATGGTTATTATCAAAATGAAAGCTGAGAATATTTCCTACAAAAAAGGTATTTTACCAATTTTCCATAAATGCCATAGTTTGACCGGAAATTGATGTCGAAAGCACTAGTGTCATTTGGCACGAGATCAAATCGTGTACTGCCATATTGCAAAAATTTTTATTTCTTGACAAATATGTAATATTTTACTTAAAAATCAAAATAAATCTATAAAAATGATAACTTATACTACAATTTCATCCATTTTTAATTTTTTATTATTTTTGGAACTTTGCACTATATCGATAGTAATGTTACCTAGACACGATTTTTGAAAATGTAAATTTTCGTATCTTTTCAACCGCCGTTTTTGCATTAACTATGGCACCTACAAGAAATTATTAAAAAACCATTTTTGTAGGAAATTTCCTCAGCTATCATTTTGATAATAGCTATTTTATTTGTATCTTGTACGGTTCAAAAGATATAATGAAAAACATTTTTTTTTTTGGAAAAGTCAATTTTTGGAGGAGGGGGACGAGGCGCCCACCAGTAATGGGTTTATTGGTTAAAATAATTTTAAAGTTTGGGACGTAATCTATCAATAAATAAAATAATTGTCTTCTACATATTTTTTAGTGAGCTCATTTATATATTTGCTTTCACGACTATACTAATAGCTCAATTAATTTCTTGATAAAAGTAGTTTTTAGAAAGAAAACCACCCTCTTTAAATAGGCCGATTTTTGGCTGAAATTTAAAATTATTAGACTTAGATTTTCCAATGAAATTTTTCTTAAGCTACCTACAATTCTCTTTATGCAGATATCTTGACTTATTTTCCTAATCCTTTTCATCTTTATTTCCCCAGGGGAAATTATCTTTTTTTTTTAAATTTGAGGAAAAATTATGGCTGTAATTCTACACAAAAGACAAATAAATATCGTTTCCAAATCATCAAAGAAAAGCAATCACTAATCAATAGAATCGTGAAATTTTATTAAATAGCACATATATGCAACCGGCAATACATTGGTGTATGTATGTTGCATTTACAGTACACGGTGTTTACACTAGGAGTAGCCAATTTACGGTAGCACGGACGGAAAAAGAGGTAAAACCCGATATATTAAAAACCTTTACTTTATTTACATCTAATTAAAGAAGATAGGATATAAGTTTAAATGTGGCCCGTGGAGTTATGATGCATTTCCAAAGTGGCCTCGATTGGCCACCTTTAGTTTAAACCGTTTAAACGATATCACTGTTGTTATTGTACGGATGATACATAACGCACGTAAGCTGCATACTTGAAGAGTTGTAAAATTGATTGGAATTTACGATAAGATTCCATTTTCTTCCGAAAATCAAAAATTTTTCCGGTGGAAATAATTTGAATTTTCCAAAAATATTCGAAACATGTGTGGTCGATCGTAAAATCAGACGATCTGTCGAAAAACATGATAACATTTTAATGTCCTTCCCCATTTTTTTCGATCGTAAAGATTCTTACTTAAAAGTTATTTATTGTGTAAATACAATGGAATTTTTGTCTCATAATATCATATGATTGGCTATGAAGGTGTTAAATACTTTTAAGGTGTGATTTCAAAATTGCATTCGTAAAGAAGAATTTTAATGTAAATATTAATTGGATTTACAACTCAAACATGTAGTTTATAAACAGTAACACCAATAACAATACAAAAGCTGACAAAAGCAATTTCATATAAACACTTAGCGCCATCTTCCAATCCAGTATTATACTTGTAGCAAATAATTTTACCATATTTGCTTGAATCTCAATTCGAGAAACTGTATTTAATCGCTTTATGTAAAGATTAGTATAAAAAAAAGGGCTCCAATTCTTTTTAAGTCGGTCAATATCTGGCAACGTTGCATTTTTTACTTTGTTTTTTATTCAATTCCCGATTTTTATGTCAATTCAATTCAATACTGTATAATTTTCGACTAAATTTTCGGCTCAAGTGTACTTTAGCACACCCACAATCGGGCAACATTGCATTTTCGACTTTGTTTTTAATTTAATTCGCGAATAAATCGGTCCATAATGAAAATTTAGCCACAACAGAGAGAATTATACCTTATTAGAACTGAATTAACAAAAATATCGCGAATTAAATTAAAAACAAAGTCGAAAATGCAACGTTACCAGATTGTGGGTGTGCTAAAGTACACATGAGCCAAATTTTCTCTATGGACCAATTTATTAGCGAATTAAATCCAAAACATAGTAGAAAATGCAACTTTACCAGATATTGATCCAACTAAAAAGGGAAATGAGTCAAAAAGGCATTATTTTAATGCCTAAAATAGTTAGCCTTTAATAGTTGAAAATAGGCTTTTAGAGCAAAAGTTTTTCGATTGTAGGTTCATTTAAAAGGATAATGATTTCAAACATGGGTGGGTCACTCAATGTTAATTTTTTGTTCCTAAAAATGCTTAGTTCATCTCGACGAATATTGGCGGTGCTAGTGTAGGAGATGTGATGCTAGTGCCGATAACAACGGGACCTTATTTTAAATACTTTGCACGCAATTTTCAAATTTTTATTTATTTTATTTCTGAAAAATGTTACCCCCATATAATAATGAAACTTTTAAAATTTAATTTTTTATTTACAATATTGAAATACAGAACAAGAATATAACACTATTTGAAATTATAAAATGTAAATAACCAAGAAATAAGATGATTTCAAGCTTCTGTAGATCTGCAATATTTGTGCATGTATGTACGACTGGTTGCCTACTTACAAGTTATACGAAAAACAAATGTAGCGACAAATATGAATGTTTTTACTGTTTTTTTTTTCAAAATTTAATTGTCATTTTTCAAAAAATAATCATTTGGCTTAAGGAACATATTTTTTGGTAAATTAAATAAATTTTTGTAGAAATTCGAATTTATTTTTGATTAAATTTGTTGTTAGGTAAGAGTACTGAATTAAAATTTTATAATTTACTTATTGGGAATACTTAAATCTTTAATTATTGCTTCCTTTTTAGAAGACCGAAATAGATCATATAAATATAATTTAAATATTTCAAACGATGTTTGATCAATAATGTCTTCCTCTAGTGCGACTCCGTTGCCTGGAGACGTTGCGTTAATTTTTTTTTGTTGAAACCAGTAATGTCGGAATATTATCGTATTTCCTGAAGAGTAAATTGACCAAAAAAATGGTTCATTTAACCAGTGAAGAAGTGACCAATTGTTACAACGATAATTCGCAAAGTCTTTTAGCCAAATGGGACATTCCCATCAATCATCTGGACTACGATTACATCGAAACATGTGACAATGGTCGGGAACTTGAACGAATTGTTCGAATTCTGCGTTCCGGCCAAGAAGGCGTCTATCCCGATTTGCTGGACAAAGCTGAAGCTCGTCTCGCCATCCTGAAACCTTCCAGTAAAGCTCTAATCAAAAACGAACCGGCTTTAACAAAAGCAAGTCTTGACTCCGCCACGTGGAAGGAATTAACCAACGATCTGGCCGAATGGTCTGAAGAAGTTACTAAGATAGATTCCGATTTAAACGATAATCGGTATAGGAAACGAAACGACAATCTTCCGGAAGTGCGTAAGGCCATCGAGGGTAAAGCGGCTGAAGGAAAAAGTGCAAAGAAACCACAAAGAATTAAATCGCACGACTATGCCGCTTGGGACAAGTATGATCCCGACTTGGAGTTATTGAAGGAAGATCTTGCGGAACAAGAACGGAAGAAGGAGGAGGCGAAGAAGAGGGCGCAAATGTTGAAGAAGAAGAAGTCCGTTACGTTTGTGCCCACCGAAAATTTGACGGAAACGGAAATTGTGCTGTTGGCGGATCGAGAACGTAATTATGGAAATGAATGTTTTAAAGCTGGGGATTATGATGAGGCGAAGAAGTACTATACGCATAGTATTCAGCTGCGACCTACAGCTGCTGCTTATAATAATCGATGTCTTGCAAGTAAGTAATCAATATAGTGAAATGTCGGAAGTTTATAAGAAAGGGTCCCAAGATCCTGATGGCGAGTTGGCCCCCAAATAGGAACCTATCTCAAAACTTATGTTAAAATATCGGCTTGATATACAAACACATTTTATATACTTTTCGCGACCAAATTCCTCATTGACTTTGAGATGTGGACAAAAATGTCCCCCCGCATGGCTATTTTTCAAAGTTATATATCTCAAAAACTAATTAAGCTAGAGAAGTGAAACCAACGCGAGGCTTTAGACTATTTTACAGAGTATATCATATATTTTTTTGAAATTTTTAGAAAAAAAAATTATACAAAAAAAATCCAAAAAAACAAATGAAATAATTTTTTTATGTGTTCTCTGAAAATGACAATCACGAAAAAAATATATTTTATGCTTCTACATGAGCACTATAACTCATAAAAATTGCGTGAAAAAATATTTGGTGGAACACCTTGAAAAAAAATGAAATGTGATTAACGTCTAATAGTATACCTCGGTTTTATTTTTTTTTTCGAAGTGTTTCACCAACTTTTTTTTCACAAAACTTCAATAAAAAATTGGCCACATATAGGAGCAAAACATATATTATTTTCATAATTGTAAGTCTAAGGAAAGATAAAAAAAATTTATTAGTTTTTTTGTTTTTCTATATTTACTCTTACGATGATTACTTTCATGATCAAAATAATTGATCCCAAAAAAAAAAACAACTAGTGTTCATTTTTTATTAAAATAAGAATAGAAAAAAAATTATCGCCACTGTTATAATTTATTACAACTGGAATATTATGAACCTAAAATAATTTAGTTAGTATCTCGTAAGACACAGAATTCTGGATAATAATTGTTCATATGAAAAATAACAAATAAAAGCTGTTGCATGAGAACAATATCCCACTGTAAAGTTTTAATTGGAGAATCACAGGAATAACGGAAAATACTGTTGCAATATTTACAATTCAAAATATAATCATTGTATATACGACCGTCTTTGCTATTTATACATATGTCTTGATTTTACTTCTACCCTAATGATATTTGGTGCTTATTTTACACATTAATTTAAAATATAATTTGATAGTTCATTTATTCGCCCACTTTAGGTAGAACCTGTAAAAATTTTGGTATGAGCCAGTGAATAATATCCTAAGCTAAACGAAGAAAACCAAGTAATTCAGATACTGTCAATATGTATCCAGAATTAATTGGAGACGCATAGTATTTTAATAAAAATTGAACACTAGTTGGTTTTTTTTTTTTTTTTGGGATCAATTATTTTGTTCTTGAAAGTAATCATCGTAAGAGTAAATATAGAAAAACAAAAAAAACTAATAATTTTTTTTTTATGTTCCCTTAGACTTACAATTATGAAAATAATATATATTTTGCTCCTATATGTGGCCAATTTTTTATGGAAGTTTTGTGAAAAAAAAGTTGGTGCAACACTTCGAAAAAAAATAAAACCGAGGTATACTATCAGGCATAAATCACATTTCATTTTTTTTCAAGGTGTTGCACCAACTATTTTTTCACGCAATTTTTATGAGTTATAGTGCTCATGTAGAAGCATAAAATATATTTTTTTCGTGATTGTCATTTTCAGAGAACACATAAAAAAAATAATTCATTTGTTTTTTTGAATTTTTTTGTATAATTTTTTTTTCGAAAAATTTCAAAAAAATATATGATATACTCTGTAAAATAACCTAAAGCCTCGCTTTGGTTTCACTTCTCTAGCTTTATTAGTTGTTGAGATATATAACTTTGAAAAATAGCCATGCGGGGGGACATTTTTGTCCATATCTTGAGATCAAAGAGGAATTTGGTCGCGAAAAGTATATAAAATTTGTTTGTATATCAAGCCGATATTTTAACATAAGTTTCGACATAGGTTCCTATTTGGGGGCCAACTCGCCATGTGGATCCTGCTAGACCCTTTTACCTCTTTCTCTTTATATCCATACCTCCTTTAGTTGTAACCTACATAGTTGATCATATTGAAGAATGATTTTTTTTTTAAATTTTTAGATTATAAGCTGAAAAAGTATGCATCTGCATTGGACGACAGTGAACAAGTGTTAAAACTCGAACCCCAAAACACAAAAGCTCTGTTTCGAAAAGCTCAGATCTACAATGCCACCCAAAACTATCGTCAAGTATTCCCAAAAAGTTAAATTGTTCATTTTTTAAATATTAATTTTTTTCTTCTTTTTAGGCTTATGAAACGTTGCAGCTTTTGATTTCAATCGATCCTAGTGATTCAATAAGTCAAAATTTAATGAATCAAGTCGTTAAATGTATCCCCGTTGACACTCCAAAGAAACATCGACTAAAAATTACCGATGAAACTTTCGATACAAATCGGGACGAAAACACTCCAAAAATTGTTGAAATTTTTGATGAAAGTCCAAAAATTGTTGAAATTACCGATCAAGATGTACCACCACCGCTAATTGATGCAAAACCAGACCAATTAAAGACAACCCCCAGCCAAAAAGATTCATCCGATAAATCTACTGGCAAGAAAATGGAAGAGCCGAAAACGAAGGAGATTCCATCGATTTTAAAACGACACGACAAAGTCATTGAAATTGCGCAAAAGTATAAACAACCAACAAAAACCGTAATGGTTTCGATTCCCAGCACATCAAAATCCCGAGGACCTGGTGTTCGATTAGTAGAAGTTCCTATTTCACCCGACGAAGTGGTTCCACCAGCAAAAACTAGCCAAAGCAAACGATCAATTTTAAAAGAAGAAAAGCCAAAAATTAGTATAAATAAACCAAAAGCCAACGAAAGTAAGGCCAAGCCAATAACACCGAGGGAAGAAAACAAAGCGGAAGTAGTTCCAGAAGTGGAGAAAACTCCTCTGCGAAAAGTGGCACCAAATGCCAGAAGGGATGACGTTCCCGCGGCCATAACTCAAAGTTTGTTGACCCGAGTGGTTGAGAGAAATATGTCGGAAATTGTTGACGAGGGATCCTGTGGGGAGCCGAGTCCCAATCATATTGACACCAGGTTAATTACCACGCCGTATGAATTTACAAGGGAATGGCAGGCGGCAAAATTGGATGCAACTCTTGGGAAACGAGCCGCGTTATTGCGACGTATTCCTATAGATTTGCTCCCTCATGGTAATTATTATTTGTTAATCTTATGTTTCGAATATAAGTTGGGATTTTAATTCGTTTGAAATTAATTTAAATCGTAAAAAAAATGTTTACCCCTAAAAATGATTGATGATTGTAGAAATGATTATCATACTTTAAAAAAGTAGGAATTTTATAGTTTTTGACCGATTTTCGATTCCCAATTTTCGAAACACAAAAGATATATGTCGTTACTTTTAGATAAGCAACTAACTTGACATATGACTCGTTAATTTTGAAAGTGGCGTAAGTCCATTTCAAGGAAGGTCTATATGGTGATTTTTTTTGTAACTAGAACAAAGTATAATCAAAATAAGATTTTTTCGCTGACTTTGAACAGTTATACTGTGTATACAATATATAGAATATATTGCGGTCCAATTTATGTAGTATAATTTAATATAATAATATATAAAAAACTTATCATAAACATAAATTTGAACAGAAGTTCAAACGAAAATATTCGTGCAGTATTGCCCAGATACGTATTTCGATTGCCAAGCAATCTTCATCAGTGGTTATCAAGTAGTTTGGATCTCTCCGTAACTGCTTTGTGATGATTCACGATTCATGATTTCAAAGTAGTTACGGAGTGATCCAAACTACTTGATTACCACTGATGAGAATTGCTTGGCAATCGAAATACGTATCTGGGCAATACGTCACGAATATTTTTGTTTGTACTTCTGTTCAAATTTATGTTTGTGGTATGATTTTTTTTTATATATTATTATATAAAATTAAACTACATAAATTGGACTGCAATATATCTTATATATTGTATACACAGTAGAACAAAGTATGTTAATTATTTAACTGCTAAGTTTTGACAAATTACTTTTTTCATTTTAGTTGTTAACAAAAACGCCAAATTTTCCCTCCACCTTAGTATCTTATGTTCCCCATGGTTAAAAATGATAATACTATAGGCAGGGGAGGCTAACTCAATGTTAATTTTTTGTTCCTCGAAAAGGCCTATTTCTTGCTGACAAGTCCCGATGGCGCTAGTGCAGTAGCACAGCCGATAATAACGATATCTTCTTTTTAATCAGTTTGGATTTAAGCGCCATTTTCAAATTTAATTTATTCCTGAAATATTTTATATAGAAAATTGAAAATGTGATTGAAAATTACATTTTACATATTACTAAGCATTGAAAAATTGAAATTGCCTAAAACGAAATATGATCAAAACAGAAAACTATTTAGAAAATTATTTCTAAAATCATTGTCCAGTTTTCTGTATTGATCATATTTCGTTCTAGGCAATTTCAATTTTTCAATGTTTAGTAATGTTATGTTTGTAAACAAAATGTAATTTTCAATTTTCTATATAAAATATTTCAGGAATAAATTAAATTTGAAAATGGCGCTTAAATCCAAACTGATTAAAAGAAGATATCGTTATTATCGGCTGTGCTACTGCACTAGCGCCATCGGGACTTGTCAACAAGAAATAGGACTTTTCAAGGCAAGGTTTATAAAATACCACGGGCTGTTAACTCTCTAAGAATTCTGCTGCAGGTAGAAAGAGATAGAAATTCCGAAATTCTATCTCTTTCTACCTGCAGCAAACACTCTCTACAGCTATTCCACAATTATCCTACCCAGTTTGGTTATCCTTGTCTCGTTTTTGAGAGTTAACAGCGCGTGTAAAATACACAGGTGGCCTCATGGTGGCTACGTGACGTGTCCAGAAGAAATTCGTACATATCTTCAGACTGATTCAATTTCAAAATTCTTCGTATGACGTCATTTTTTTTTTCTAATGGAGCAACCTGTGTAATTTACAAACCTTGTTTTCGAGGAACAAAAAATTAGCATTGAGTTAGCCTCCCCTGCCCCTGACTATAGGGACTGTTCTTGAAATGGACTTAACTCACTTTCAAAATAAACGGTTCATGTATGTAGTGAAATTTGCCTACACATTATTTTAAATAGCTATTTTTATAGCGATTATTTCTATTAGAAGATTGGCAATTATCGTGACTACTTTTATCATTGAAATCACCAAGGGTGGATCCAGAACTTTTCCCGGGGGAGGCACACTAGGTGGACGGGCAAAAAAATCAACAACTGTTAGAAGTTTTATCTTTTATTTTTGGGGAAAAATAAGAAAATAAAAGGATCTTAGACTTGAAATTTGTTTTATTAGGAACCAATTGGTCTTTCTTCTCCGATTTCTGCACAAATTCTTAACTATTTCATTCTAAATACTTATACTTCTAAGTATACTACTAAATCCTGCTGAAATTTGTATCAAAAGTAGATTTGTTCAAATGTGCAATAGTTCTTATGATAACTTTGCTTTAAAATAATAAAAATCATTACTAAATAATTCTTATTTTTTTAGTGATTGCAATGAAATTGGATGGTCAAATGTTAAGTGACATCTTCAAGTGTCTGGAACTATTCTTCATGCATCCCGGAGACATTAGCCTTGTTAAATTTATAATGACGCGGCTAATTGATATTTCCCGCTTCCACATTGTTGCCCTATTTCTGGAGAAATCCGATAAAATTGTTGTGAAAAATTTACTCGACTTTTTGACCCAGCACAACTACCAATTACAGCCGAATGTTTTACAAACATACAAGGATTTATTGGCCTGAATAATTCAAAAGAAATGAACATAAAAACTCGAATAAATTCTGTTTTATATAATTTATTAGTTAATAGTTAATTTAATAAGTATAATATATTATTTTTTTCACAATTTTCCTCGTTATTATACAAATCGAGAACATTGTAATTTGAAAATTTGATTCAACAATTTGTCTTAATATTATATTTATTTATAAATATGTTTTTAAATATTTAAATAGGTTTTTATCTAAATATTTATTTATGAATTGGAATTAGATAATATTATAGATTATATATATATATATAATATATCGATAACATTTACTCAATAATCAAAGGCCTTTTTTCGAAAATTTTATTGTAAAATATTGAATAAAAACAACACTTTTCCGGCCGATGGCTTTATAAATTATTATTTTTTTTGTCCATTTAAAATTGTCCAAAATTATCGTTGCAATTCATTCAAATTATATTGTCACATGGTTGGACAAAAAGGGACTCAAAATTATTTTCAATACAATTAAGAATGTATAAATAAATAATTTACAAAAGAAAATTGGCAAATAAATTGTTTTTTTGTGTAAGACTTAATTTAATGTCCCCTTTAGATAAATTTAACCGATTTAACATTTATATATATTGTATATTAAAATATGAACAACATTTATTTTGAGAAAAAACATTAATTTATTAAGCTAATTTTATTTAAATATTCAATTAATCAACAAGTACATTCATTGTAAGTAATAACATTTTTTTTTTTGTATGAAAAAGGGAAGTTTTTGGGGCCTAAATTAAATATGACGCCTTGAAATTTATAAAGGGTGAAAATTGTGAATAGCATAGCAATAAAGCTTGAGTTTAACAGAGTTGAAGAGTAAAAGCTTTGGGCCTAAGAATTATAAGAATCTTACGAATTTTAAACGAAATTCTAATCATTTAAGCCATAAAAAGGGCAAGGATTTAATGTTATTTCTCCTCTAATATTAATCGAATACATTTTTGGAAATTTGTTCATAAATTTAAAAAAAAAATAGAAGTAATTCCCCTGGCTCAAATTTAAAAAGCGTAAAGCTTAAGTGGAAGAATTTAGTCAAGGTATTTCAACAAATTTAAGTCTTTCAAAAGTTTTTTGGGAGTATAACGTATTAATGAAACAAAAGACATAATTTGATCCCAAAATTTGTTGGGCACAATATGTAAGTAATTCCCCTGGCTGTACAAAAATTTTCTTTTTTATTTTCGGCGAAAATTGTTACCTAAAAAAAAAACTATTTACAATATAAAATTTAAATCAAATCATACATAAAATATTTTTCATGTTGTTGTAGCATTTTGCAAGCTTTCAAGCACAAAAACTTCCCAATCCTCTTCAGCTATCTACTGTGAGCCATTTATTGATTTATTTTAATAAATGTTTTTTTTTTCTTAATTCCACACATACATATACAAACAAAGCTTTGGATCTTCCCAACTAAAATTTGTCTAGTTCAAAGCATTTCCATTTAAATATATTATCAATATTCAACCGTATAAATTATAGTTATTGTGTTCTACATTAATGTTTTAGATAAGGTTTTCTCCAACGAACCATAAAAGAAACCCTTACTATATAGGAATGCATTTTTAGTTTGTCGATTTTCCATCAAATAAATCTTTAAAATAATCCTCTTATTGATTATAATAAATATAACTTCAAATTTATTTACCATAAATCACTAAATTTATAAGTTTTGAATTTGTTAAAGCTTTATATATCTACATTTAGATAGAGGAGCTTTCGAATGAAACAAAACACAAACTTTGTTTACTTGAGATTGAAAACGTTAGTGTTTTGTTACCAATTTTCCTAAAATTGTCCACGTTTTTGTTTCGTTAATGATTCAATAAAGCCTGCTTTGATTTACAAGAGGACCTTTCTTTTTAGATATTCATGTTATAGATTATTAATTTTTTTTTTTTTTAAAAAAAATTTATCCAACTGGCAGTCGTTGAGGATATGCATATATTGTTTATCTGTAATAATTTGGGTAATATAATTGGTTTAATTTAATCGAAGTTTTCAGATTCCTGTTGAACAAGTTTGAATCTTCGCGGGCTTTTCACGCACATCGAACCATGACCGTCGAACGATATTCGACCTTTGAGTTGCAGTTGTTTTTTGATGTAACGTCCGACCAATTCTTGCGGCCGGGTACCCCATTCGAGCAACACTTCCTTCGGAGAACATACCTAGTGAGAAAAAAAAAGAAAGTTTGAGGTCAAATTTTCCATAAAAGGGGTTGATTTGAGAAAAAAAGTGTAGGGGGAGTTTTGAAAGGAAAAGTTGTGATCTTTATTTTTATATTCTGTGATTTTTTCTTTAAAATCAATAGTTATTGAGATATTTTTGAATTTGTTTAGCTCTTGCCCCATTGACTAGTGACTACTTAGATGCAGGATTTAAACTTTCCGGTACATCCTTTTACAAATCTAGGTACCAAAAGTTTGGGGTACTAAGTATAACTTATGGTACCAGGATTCAGGATAAGCTTAATCCTTTAATTGTTGGTTCTTTTACCTGGTCTCCTTTAATGCGGTCGATTAAAGTTACGCAAACGATGGCCGACCGAATTCCAGCATGGTGCGTGAGGGCGGCAAAGGCGCAAGCTTCCATTTCAATATTAACAACACCTCCTTTTTGTAAGCCGCACAAAAAGCTCATTTTATCTTCTTCCGAGTAGTCACAAAAAGCACCATCCAAACGGCCCTGGCCTTCATAGAAATCATTCGTGCACATGGTCTTTCCAGTGATGGTGAGGTAAGGATTTTCCGGATCTGCAAGACTCTTCAACTCCTTCGCCAATTTCTTATCTAACTTTGCCACACGATTCACCGGTTTACCCAAAACACTCTAAAATTCAAAGAAAACTCTAATTTTTTCGGCTTAGATTTACAGGTGCAATAGTTACCATTTCATAGATCGCTTTTAGATTTGGATTTACCGCTTCTTCACTGATTATAACCGTCCCGGGTTCAACCCCTACACCTCCACTAGTCCCGATTCGGATGAAGACCGGATCTTTCACTTTGGCGTGGTACATTAGTTTGATTATTTCGTGCAGAAGTATGCTGATTGATGGGATTCCCATGCCATGCTGAGGAAATTGAAAAAAATTGTAATTAAAATTTTAGTGGAAATATAGGAAATACTTACGCTTATTGATAGAACTGGTCCCACTTTGTACATGGTATATCTGTGCGAAAATTGTGTGATGTCCATGAGGGTTGTACCGACGGGAAGTTTGTGCCCAATTTGCTCCATTATGTAATGAGCAAATTGTTCCATTCGTTTGGGGGTTCCACCCATACATACAAACTAGAATCCCAAAAAGAAAACAACAATTAGATTTAGAAATTAATAAAAAAAAAAATGATTAAAATGAGGCCAAATTTCGTCATTTGATGAATTTCATTAGATCCAAATTTATTACACTTCTTAAAAAAAAATATCTCATTTCGAGTTCAATAACTTTCAATTTAACTAAATTCGTAACATTATTTGTTTACATTTATTATGAAATAAGATTTTCTATTAGTTTAAATCCTAATTTTATTTAATCTTTCCCACCAAAACAGTCAATATTATTATAGATACTTGTGGTTATGCAACCAGTGATACATCAACGTAATGCTATTTGCTTGTTTACGTCAAAGGCCCTACTTACCTATAGTAACTTTAACATCAAATTTAAATAGTTTTTCATTTAAATTTTTTATGAAAATAAATTGTAAAATATATTTCAAAGCATTTTTTAAAATTTTTCAAATATTTGACCAAAAATATATTACAATTATCGCAGTTAAAAAATAGGTAATTTCAGCGACTTTTTGCGGTTTGTATTGAATGCAGCGTTTGCATATTGATATTGAATTGATAAAAATTAGATAATTTATGCATTTTTGTTTCTATGGAAGTGATAATTTTTAAGATAAACGTCAATTTTATTTAATGCTAAATAAGATTTTTTTTTTTTTGATTTAGGGTGTTTAAAAGAATATTTAAGTAAATTATGCAAACTTTTAATTGGGATTTTCCACCGCAAACAGTAGTAAAATAAGGCGAAGGCGGGTGTTAGACAACATTGTAATTCCGGGCCTATCAAAATTGTCGACTTTATTAATATCGGCATAATTTGGATACGTTTCAGTAATAATTGCAAATATTACACTTTTTTGTTCAATAAAAATTAACTATAAAAATTAAAAATCTAATTTTCGGGCTTCTAAAATCACGGACCCTTGGCACGTGCCTAGGTTACCTGGGCCTTAATCCACCCCGGACCGAAAATGAAAGAAAATTCAGCGAAATCGTTTGAGGAACGGAAACCAAAATTCCAATCTAATTTATTACCATAGCTTAAGGAATTACGTGTTACTGTACGATTAATAGAGGAGGGGGGGGGCTATCAAATTTAAAATCCCTATGAAGACAAGGTTTTTCTACCATGAGACCAAAGATTTATACTAACTTTTCCAATCCAATCGTTCTTGATTTAAAAGGAAATAACTTATAATAACAGGGAAAATTCCTCAATTTATTTGCTATGGTAACTGCTAATTCTTCAAATTCAAATATTTACCAATTTTTTCCATGAAATTTACTCATTCCCATTTAAACAGCATCTTCTTTTTGTTGTCAAAAATCCTAAGAAATTCAATTTTCCCAAACATCAGTTTTACACGATCAAGAGTGTTTGCCATGGGAAAAACAAATGACAACCGTTTGGTAACAACCTCCAACTATAAGTTGGATGGATAAAAATTTTTCAACCAAAATTCAGAAACTTTTTCCAGACCATTAAAGTTATGTATGTAAAGTTATGCGATTTTTCGATAGAACACAATACCTCTTCTACTGCTTAATTTTGGTATATTATGACCAGTTGATACTAATAATTGGTCCAATTTTGGACAAAGAAGTCGGAAAAAAGCTTTTGGCAATTAAATACCAATTTTATAGTACACAATATTCCTCTAGTTCTACCATAAAAATAGTAAAATTCTTCAGAACTTTTATCCATGTTTGGCCACCATTTTGGTAACTTTATCAGTCTTTGACCTTTAAAATTTTTGTATGGGATCCATTGGTCATCGACAGTTACCATTTTTTCTTAAAAAAAAGTTCGATTTCATTAACGAAAATATCCCTGCTTAAAAAAAAACATTTTGAAATCATAACATGTTTAAATGTCTTTAATAACTTTCTTTAATTTCGTAGCATGTCTAATCACCGGCCATGTTTATATTTTTATTCTTTTTTGTCACATGTATATTAGCTTTTCTATCACTTATTTTCCGATAAACCTTATTAGAATGCAAACTAACATTAAACATGTTCAAAAAAGTTATTAACGACATTTAAAAGCAATTAAATTTTAAATGCACACAAATTTTCTTCACCATATTACCCATTTTTCCATAAGAACTTTGAATTAATGACACTAAAATTCCTTATAATTGGCTGATATAGTAACAAAACCGTACACCCCACTTATATTTTCGGTCACCTAATTTTACTACAGCAAAATTGGATAAAGTTTTAACATTTTTATGTTTGATCATCGATATCTTTAACGGAGATTCTCTCCCAATAGAATAAATTAATTATCTTATTGGAATTTAAAAAGGACAAGTTCATATTTTTCTTTTTCTAACGAATATAAATACAGCTGTGCAAAAAGAATACAAAACCAGGTATGATGAATTATTTTTTTCCCCAACCTAATACTTCCATATAAGTACAAGTGTCTAGTGGTCTTTTTGCAATTCTTTGCCTTTGTAAAGACTAATCAACTTTTTCGTAGGAATTTTCGATGCATTTTTATTCTATCTTCAGAATTCAACCACTAATTCTTTCTTCCACTTCAATTTCGTTTTTTTTTTCTACAAAACTTTGGAATTTTGCAACCGTTTATTAAAAATAATTCAAACCTTAACATCTCCAAACATTTCGACCAAATCATGCGAACCGCTTCCCAACGCCAAGTGGTACAATATATCCTGGTCCATCAACTCGATGTTTGGATTTCGCAACTTGACCGATCCATCTGGATAGCTGAAAAATGAAAGAAAATATTTTTTTAAAGATAAAAAATCATTTGAACTACAAAATATTTCTCAATGAAATTGTATTTGGTTTGTCAATTTGGGGGAAAAAAATTGATAAAATATTGATATTTCAAGTTGAAATGGTCACAAATGTGGCCTCGATCTCTACAAAGTTCAAACAATTCGAGGTTTGTTTTCGACTATTCTCAATCTAAATTGTTTCCAATATCATTAATGATTTTTTATTCTAATTTAAATTACGACCAGATAAGTGTAATTGACGTAGATTAATATGCATTCAATAGTTCGAAAAAAACAAACAATGTTTCATCATATATTTTCCGATCGAAATTTAAATTAGTTACAAAAAGATTACGATTCCTTTTATTGGATGTTAATTTTCTTGCTTTACCTTTCACTTTCATCACATTTTCTAGCGCCTACGTGTAACTTGTTGCCTTCACATTGCAATTATTGCAACTCTTACGGAATTTACATAATTATATCTCATTTTATGTGCATATATAGACTTAAGATTAATTATCGGAAACTAGTATAGCTGGTCTTCAATCTTTGGTAACTGTTTTGGAAAAACACCACAATAAAACGCAAATAATTGAGGATCTTTTCCGAAATTATTGGAAATAATAAACATTAGAAGCTAAGTATATCAAATATCTCGGAAACCAATGATAATTTAAGTTGTATAATCCAATACATCTCTATTTCGACCATGATTTTATATGGAAAATGAGTAGACTCGTTTTGCTCATAAAGTTTCAATGGAAGGTCTTGAAACGTGGAGCTTTTAAAGCTCATATTACCAAGAAAATTAAATTAAAATGAAACTCCTTTGGTAAAGAAAATTAAATTATTTATGGAGATAATAATATTATTAAGCACGAGTACATTATATTTTCAAGTTCAGTTGCAAAATTGTTAATATTTTCATTCATCAAAGGTCAAAAAAGTTCAAAACAAACGCGTGTCAAAAAGATAACTCAAGTTTAAAAAAAATTGGAGAACTTCTGGTCGAAATATACATAAATAATCACATAAAAATAACTTATATTGAAAATTTTACCTAAAATCAATTTTTCGCGGTGGAAAATCTGAGCCACCTGAGCTTTTTTTACGTATGCCGGTAAGGAAGAAATCGATGTCATATCTAAATACTTCAAATAGCTTTTTCTGAATGAAATTATTCGCTTTAAGATGTTAAATAAATCCAAATATTTAAAATTTTCAATTTTCAAGTCAAATAATTTGAAATTTAGTTAAATCAATTGTCAAATTTGACGTTTTAAATGTGACAATAAAGAAACGTTAAAAACAGTGTGGAAAACTTAAGTTTAAGACGTTTGGTGAATGAAAAGCTTTTAAAGGAAGCAAATTATGTATAATTAGTTCAAAAAAATGGGGAAAACCGGTGAAAACTCGAGCTTTGCTCGAGAAAATCACAGACTTATAATTGGGACAAAATCAATAGTTAAATTGACTAGAATGCTATGACCGCTTTGAAGGTGGGAAATTTAAAAAAAATCGCCCACACCAAACCCATTCCCAAATTGTCCCAATTTTCATACCGAAACAGTTGACAATTTCGATCAATATCACCACCATCCCTGTCACTGTCATCGTTGGCACATCTTTCACAATTATTTCGATTTTTCCGCTCTTCCTCGACCGTTACGTTACAATGGCTGCACGGCATACTTTTGTCTTGATTGTTGTCAATGAATATCGACTTTCGTTTATGTTTCAAACAATAAGCGCGGGATTTTCAAAACCACGTCAAAATGAACGCGTTTCGAGAGCCAACATGCAACTGATTGTAATTATTTGTACGCAAAGCTATTTATAAATAACTTACAATAATTTATCTGCCAATTAAACCCCGGTTACCCCACTTCCCCAATGTCACACCACTTCCATTCCAACGTTTCCCAAACCCCACCCGGCTTTTCCAATCTTCTTCTCAATTTACTTTATTGCATGTTGGAAAGAGAAACTTGCTACGCTATCAATTCGATATTGCATATCGATCAATGATTTGATTTTTTTGCAATTTGATAATTTCTTGCATAAAAGGGTGAGACGTGAGGGGTGGATGCTACAATGACTAAGTAAAATGAATCGATTAATTGATCATTGAGTGGTCTTTTAATTGGATGGAGTGGCACATAGTGGTTGGCTGCGGGGGGTGGATTAATTGGATCGTTTGTTTCAATTAAGGGATGTTAAGGGAATTGATTCCTTTGGAGTTGATGATTAGATTAGGAACTAAGGTCAAATCGTTTAAAGATGAATTAAGATTTGAAATTTATTTATCGCCTTATGGAAAAATAAGATATAATTAGTTTTTTGAATCTAAAGAAAAATAAGATCGTAGAAGGCTTAGTTTTCCAGGCTTTTCCGGAAATGATACGGCAAGCTTTGTGGCGCTAATTTCAAAAACACATGTAATACAAATTGATGTTTTTGACAGGGAGTTTGAATAAATTTTTGGCTCATATGTATTTTAGCACACCCACAATCTGACAGTGTTTCATTTTCGACTTTGTTTTAAATTTAATTCGCGATTAAATCGCTCCATAATGAAAATTCAGCCACAAAAGAGAGAATTATACCATATTAGAATTAAATCATCAAAAAAATCGCGAATTAAATTTAAAAAAAAAAGTCAAAAATGCAACGTTGCCAGATTGTGGGTGTGCTAAAGTACACATGAGCCAAATTTTTTGCTAGTTTTCACCTGAATATGTCCATTAATATTATGAACGAAAATATTTGGTACTTTCTGCAAATTTGTTCAATAGTTATAGGGAAATTATGGAAGTTTTCAATGCACAGAAGAGTGGCAACAACTTGAGGGAATAACTCAATTTTTTAAACTTTTTTTACAGTAAAACCTCTATTTTAAAAGACTATTTTAACTAAAACAAAAAATAACTTAAATTGCACATAAAATTTAAGGTTTCTAGACTGAAAAAATTGTAAACTTTAATAGAACAACAAATTTTATGGTTAGAATCTCCACTTCCGTAATGCAAGATTACAGCTTCATTTTTCGATACATTTAGATGAATTATGACTTAAAATGACCCTAAGACCTTTGACTTTCCCAAAATAGAGTGATTTTTTTCAACGATACACTTAATTAAGTATTTTTTTTTAAATTTAGTACGCCATCTTGTTTGTTGAAAAACCGCTAAAATAAGTTCCGATTCATCGTTAAATTCCAGAAAAAGAGGACAAGTTTTAGAAAAAAAAATATATGTATTGCCAAAAACAAAAGTTTTGAGACCATTTTGTAAAAAAAATCATTAAGATCCATCAATAATTGAGGTTCTATCATAGCATTGAAGTCGGCGAATTTTGCTATGGTATTGTCTTATTTCTTATGTGTCATTGGTTAAAAAAATAGACCAAAAAATGTTAAACTTATAATAATTAAGCTTATATCAACAAAAAAAAATATTTAAACATCCATTTAAATCATATTTTATAAAAATTCATCAACAAATAAAGCCGTAATCCGTCATATCGGAAACGCAAGTTTTCAACTATGCAATTTTATGTGTTCCATGCTACTACCCACGAAACTTGCTATCAGTAAAAATTTCCTGATAAAATATTATTGGTGAAAATGAATTGTGCTATTATATTTGTAATTTATGCCATTTTGCACTTAATTAATAATTAAGCATTAATATTAAATATGACTGCGATAAAATTCTAAACACTCGAAATTGTATAAGGGCCATTAAATTATGAAAACGATAGCCTAATCGATGTTTTTTATGCGAAAAAAAATGATTTATATCGAGTGTATTGTAATATGTATTTTAAGTAGATCTTAAAATTGGAAAATATTCTATTTATGGTTTTCATATTGCCCAATTATTTTTTTATAATTTTCTGTGGTAATTTTCCAGAAATGATCTTTCATTTATTAGTTGTCGCTCAAAAGTAAATTAAAAAATTAAGAACGGTTAGTATGTAAGGAGATAATGATTTACAAAGATTATGGTACGTATATATAAGTATATATATTTTTAGGTATATAGAGGTATACTTATATATATTGCTAATTTTATACTACTATTGGATTGAGGTAGAACCATTAGAAAAGGGGATGTTTAATGATTGGAAAATAAATGCAAGAAAATCGATTTTAAATGATGAATTATATCTAGGGGAATCATTAGGAAAGTGATTGTTTATCACTCTTTTCATATTGTTTAAATCAATGATATAAAAATTTTCGCTGAAAACCTAAGGAATATTATTTTAAGTCTAATGCATTGAATTCCTCAGTCCTTGGTTCCTTTTTCATTAAAATCCTGCAGTTCTGCAATCTAAAGGTTTACAAATTATAAAATTATAAAGATTTCTAAGAAAAGAAAGCTAAAAACTTAAGACTGTTTGATAAGTAGATTTATTGTTTTATATTCAATAAATTGGATAATTTTATCTTTTTGCAAACAGAAACTGCATTTCTAGGATAGTTGGAATTTCCAGAATCGTTTTTATTAAACTTTAGATAGCACATTTTTTCCCGCTCAACACTTATCGTCCTGGAAAATTTTGTGATTAGATTTTTTCCCCATTTCTCCCGGAAAACATGACTTGACAAGTATTTACCTGCTCTAAATTTCTATTCCCACTTTTAGTCATGTAAATTTTGATTTTCTTACAGTGAATATATTCATTAAATATTTTATTAGCAATTAGCATTATATTAATTATTTATTAGGTAGGTTCTTTAAATCGGGGTAGTCCTTATTGATTTTCCAGCCCCTTCAAGCACATCTTCTTTTAAACTACCCTCCAGCAGTTTTGTAGTGATTCTTTTATAAAAAATAACTTAAATTATACATTAAAGGTTAATAGAGAGACAAATTTTATGGTTAAAATCTCCATTTCCGTAATGCAAGATCACAGCTTCATTTGTTGATACATTTAGATGAATTATGACTTAAAATGACCCTAAGATCTTTGACTTTCCCAAAATGGAGTGATTTTTTTCAACGTTAAACTTTATTAAAAACCTTAAAAACTTTATTAAACCGCTAAAATAGGTTCCGATTCATCGTTAAATTCCAGAAAAAGAGGACAAATTTTAGAAAAAAAAATATATGTATTGCCAAAAACAAAAGTTTTTAGACCATTTATAAAAAAAAAAATTAAGATTCAACAATAATTGAGGTTCTATCATAGCATTGAAGTCGGCAAATTTTACTAAGATATTGTTTTAATCCTGATGTGTCATTGGTTAAAAAAATAGACTAAAAATGTTAAACTTACAATAATTAAGCTTATATCAACAAAAACAAACATTTAAAGATCGTTTTAAATCATATTTCATCAAAATTCATCAACAAATAAAGCCGTAATCCTTTATATCGGAAACGCAAGTTTTCAATTTCAACTAGTAGTATAAAATTCCATAGTAGTCTAAAAGAATCACTACAAAACAGCTGGAGGGTAGTTTAAAAGAAGATGTGCTAGAAGGGGTCACAAGGACTGGAAAAAAATTAAGGACTACCCCGATTTAAATTGCAGAACTGCAGGATTTTAATGAATAAGGAACCAAGGACTAAGGAATTCAATGCATTAGATTTAAAATAATATTCCTTAGGTATTCAGCGAAAATTTTTACCTAATTGATTTCAACAATATGAAAAGAGTGATAAACAATCACTTCTCGGATGATTCCCCTCGATATAATTCATCTTTTAAAATCGATTTTCTTTCATTTATGATCCAATTATTAAACATCCCCTTTTATATCGGTTCTATTTCAATGCATTTCTTTCCCCCTTAGGAAACTCAATCATTATTGCTTGCAAGTTAAAGCTTTGGTTCTATAAAACTTTAAATTGGAAATTAATGAAAAAATATAATCTAAGACCAATTGTCCCCCATAAACATTTTGAAAATTGTTTCAGAAACAAGAAAAGAAGTCTTCAAAGGAATTCCAAATTTGGTGTTAAAAAAAATTAAAAAATCAACTAAAGAAACATAAAAGGGCCCCGAGGCGTGAGGTGCGATTTTGCCCCCCGCAGCCGACCGAAAATTGGCCGCCCTCTATTTTCATCATTAATCAAGAAAATTGTTAAAAACTCAAATACCTGTAATTTCTTTAATTGTTCAAAAAATGGGCTCTTCGTGTGTTGCTTAAAGCAAGATCTTTTATGGAATTATTGCCAATATGCCGCCCCATTTAAATGTACTGCTCAGGATTATGTCCCACTGCAGAGCCCACCACGCTACCCTACTAAATAGGTGACAATTTGGAAGGATAAATTGGATATGTTATAGATGGAAAACTAGAAGATTCCAGGAAAATAGGAAAAAGAAGAATTGGACTTCAAGATCTGCTAAAATTATCTTGAAGAATCACTCTAGAAATAAAATTGAGTCTTAGTTCTAGTTTGGTAGGATCTTGATCCCGTTGGGGGTAGATTTCATCAAGATTAACAAGGTAAAAAAAATTCAGTGGATTTCAGGGGTGGATAATTAGCCCCGTGGAGAGGTTACGCTTTTGTAAAATGTCTTAAGTTCTTAAAAGGTTTTGTTATGTGCTTTCCTTTGCCAAAAACTAGGCATTTATTGGCTTCAAAATTGCAGCCAGGAGAAGTTTTGGTAAGGTTGAAGCTAAAAGCTCGAAAATTTGTACTTTGTGATTAAAAATCACTATAACTAAGGGGCAAATACAAACAATAATAATCGGGAATAAATAATGCGGGAAATATGAAGGCAGAGGATAAATTTATGTAGGAAACCACAAGGGGAAGGATGTATGTATGTAGAAAATCATATGAGAATGGATGGATTTATGAGGGAAAATTTCCTGATAAAAAATTATTGGTGAAAATAAATTGTGCTATTATATTTGTAATTTATACCATTTTGCACTTAATAATTAAGCATTAATATTAAATATGACTGCAATAAAATTCTAAACATTTGAAATTGTATAACGGCCATGAAATTATGAAAACGATAGCTTGATGTTTTTTTTTTGCGAAAAGAAATGATTTATATCGAGTGATCTACTTAAAATTAGAAAAGATTCTATATTTATGGTTTTCATATTGCCCAATTATTTTTTTATAATTTTCTGTGGTAATTTTCAAGAAATGTTCTTTCATTTATTAGTTGTCGCTCAAAAGTATATTAAAAAATTAAGAACGGTTGGTATGTAAGAGGATAATGATTTACAAAGATTATGGTACGTATATATAAGTATATATATTTTTAGGTATATAGAGCTATATATATATTGATTCTTTTATACTACTAGAGCATTGAGGTAGAACCAATAGAAAAGGGGATGTTTAATGATTGGAAAATAAATGCAAGAAAATCGATTTTTAAAGATGAATTATATCTAGAGGAATCATTCGGGACGTGATTGTTTATCACTCTTTTCATATTGTTGAAATCAATAATATAAAAATTTTCGCTGAAAACCTAAGGAATATTATTTTAAATCTAATGCATTGAATTCCTCAATCCTTGGTTCCTTTTTCATTAAAATCCTGCAGTTCTGCAATCTAAAGGTTTACAAGTTATAAAGTTATAGAGATTTCTAAAAAAAGAAAGCTAAGAACTTAAGACTGTTTGACAAGTAGATATATTTTTTTTATATCCAATAAATTGGATAATTTTATCTTTTTGCAAACAAAAACTGCATTTCTGGGATAGTTGGAATTTCCAGAATCGTTTTTATTAAATTTTAGATAGCACATTTTTTCCCACTCAACACTTATCGTTCTGGAAAATTTTGTGATTAGAATTGTTCCCCATTTCTCCCAGAAAACATGACTTAACAAGTATTTACCTTCCATAAATTTCTATTCCCACTTTTAGTCCTGTAAATTTTGATTTTCTTACAGTGAAAATATTCATTAAATATTTTATTAGCAATTAGCATTTTATTAATCATTTATTAGGTAGGTTCTTTAAATCGGAGTAGTCCTCAATGTTTTTCTAGCCCCTTCTGGCACATCTTCTTTTAAACTACCCTCCAGCAGTTTTGTAGTGTACAATTGTTTTGTACAAAACTGTTGGAGGGTAGTTTAAAAAAAGATGTGCTAGAAGGGACTGGAAAATCATTAAGGACTATCCCGATTTCAAGAAAACATGAATTTATGTGGATTCAAATGGGAAATAAGCGAAATTAGCGAACAATCAGAGGAATATAACCTCCCTATCGGAAAAGTCCACGTAAATCCATATGGATTTATGGGGAAAACCACGTGGATAAGGATGGATTTATGTAGGAAAACCTACAATAATTCAAAGCAATTACTCAAATTTGATTCAAAAATTGGTACGAATAGTCATTGTTCTTAGTGAAAAGTTAATACTTTATCAAAAAGTGGGAAACCACGCGAGAAAAGATGGATTTATGAAAGAAACCACATGGGGAAGGGTGGATTTAGGAAAGAAACCACACGAGGAAGGATGCTTTTTGTAAATTTATGTAGGAAATCACATAGTGAAAGATGAGAATGCTGGAGAGAATATATCCAGTTAGCGAACAATAAAAAAACATAATCTCCCAATTAAAAAAATCCTCATAAATCCATATGGATTTACATGGAAAACCACGTGGGACAGGATGGATTTATGTGGACTTATATGGGAAATAAAGAGAGTGAGGGATAAAGAAAATAACTCCAGTTAGACTATCGACGCCAATTGATGCTATGGACTAATGGCTTAAATGGCTTTTAATTTTTATTAAAGACAATATATCTTTAATGGAGGTGAAAAAACGACGATGTCTTTTGCGACGTTAAATCGTTTATGTAACTTTGGAGGACAAACTTAGTTTCACATTTCGTAACCAAATGTATGAAAATAAATGAGGATTGAAATAACTAAAGTTAATTTCCAGTAAGTAATTTAATAATGCTGTCTTTTATTTTATGGGAAAATACTTTTAAAGTGTAAGTATTTGGAAATCTTTTGATATTCTTTGGTGGATTCCTATAGGAATCCACGTGGAAATCCACAAAAGAACCCATATGGGAAACCATATAGAAAGCCATCGGAAAACACAAAGATTCCTATTTGAATTTTTTTGATAGGGCAGTGATAAAAACAAAAATGTTTACTGTAATCCATTGTTCATTATTTCAAAATAGATTTCATTGTATTCGCAATTATGATAAGGACGATTGTTGCCAACTGTTGCATGCGTTAATTAATTATCTAACTTTCAAAGTTTAAAAATATCAATATTTATTGAATTATCGAAAAGAAATTCGTAAACTAAATCCCCGTCCCTTCCGATAGTAGTCATAGTTAAAATGTAGTTTACTGTTAAAGTATTATCTTATTGTTAGCTAACGTTTATTTTGAAAATGAGATAACAATACCAATACAATATGATATAGAGATATCAAAGTGGAACTAAATTTTATCGTTTTATATTTTTGAAACATTTACTCAAAAAAAAAATAATACAAATATTAAACTTTCCCAAGAATTCTATGTCAAGTACGCAGTACATTTTTGGTTTTATCTTTGTTAGTAACACAACATTGATTTGTTATTTTAATGATAAAATAAATCGAAAATTCACTGAATATTTAATGTTGTACATAATTACGATTAAGACACATCGTCATGCCGTTCAAAAAATTATCAATCGTGGGGGCGATAACGATTTGGAAAATGCGTATGAAACCGAAAATACCTACAACAAAATGAAGTGTTTTCCAATAGAAAATGCATGCATGACATTGTTAGAGGGCACCAATTATAGTGTGGAAAGTCCAAATTTTGAGAATTTCATGTGGAATTGGTGACCTTTTTCGTGTTTCCAGACTAATAAGGTCGTCAATGGTGATGGGGGTGGGAAGTCACCGTGAATTTTTGCGGATTTTATCGCGGAAAATCAACGGTGGGTCGATTACGGAAAACCAAGGGATTGGCCATCTTTTTTTTTTTAAATGAAAATAAATAATAATACAAGAAACGAGGAGGGGGTTGAAAATGAAACGGAGAACGGGGAGAGTCAATCGATAAATTTCCCTCTACTTGTTTAATCGTTGACCATGGAATTGTTTAAATATTTAATGAAATCAATTTTTTTCTCCACTAATCACGTTGAAGGGATGTTTTTTTTCCGTTAACACAAACAAATAATGGGGATGAAACACTTACTCGTCAAGTTCCTCGTCCGAAACCGAGCCCATTTTAGTGAGACGAAAAATGGTGCTTGATTTTTGTTACAGTTATCACAAATAAGTGCCCTTTTTGCGGGGGTTGAATCACAGATTAGTGTTGTTTTTTTTGCAGTTGACTTTTTGGGGGTTGTTGAGTTGAACTTGCGGACGTCGAGTGCACGTCTGAGGGTGTTTTCCTAGTGACGATAAGCGCCAACATCGACCGAGGGAGGTTTTTCCGAGTGAACGTGGACGCATGCGTTGCTCCAGGGAGATTTGGGGAAATCCGGAGGGTGGCCGGACGTGGTACAGATGCTACAGAAGCATTGTTGTACCAGGGGATGAAAACGGGTTTGATTGACGTGACGTTTGATTTTCGATTTTTCAAATGGAATGTAGACGGATTTTTTTTTTTCAAAAATTTCACCGATAATTTGTTTTTTGTATGATTTTCCTTTGAAAATAAATGACTTTTCTAAAATTGTTGACTATACCGATTTTCAAAGATAATAACAATGGGAACTCTAGGCAACGTAGATATAGTTAAAGGGGTGCGAAAAAAGAAAATTTCTTAGCCAAAGTGAAAAGAAATTTTTTTTGGAAAGAATTGTATCGTTATTATATGTAAATCAACATTAAAGGCACTGTTCGTAATGGGGGTGATAGATCATCCCTTGTGGGAGTTCCAAGAAAAACACTATTTTCTTTTGTCCAAAACGAAGGGGATAAAATATAAATACAGTAGCCCCCAGTTTAACGGAAATTCGATATTACGGATATGCATAATTAAGTATCCAAAATTTCGGTATACGAATGAAATATTCGCAATTACGGATAGTATATATATATATATATATATATATATATATATATATATATATATATATATATATATATATATATATATATATATATATTTCTGTTTTGCTTACATTTTTTGTGAGGAATCCCAAAGACTTTTAGTACATAAATACAGCTTTATACTTGGGTTTTGTTATACGGGGAATTTCAAAATAGTTATCAAACCTTCTTACGAATTAGTATTAGATGTTATACGGTATAATACTCAATATTTAATGTGAATCTATAGTAAAATTGGGTATTTTTATCACCTGGAACGCATCAATCACTTTCCAATTTGCCTTTAACAGTAATAAATACAAGGGAATATCTCTACTTGGCATAGAAAAGGCTTTTGATACTCTATGGCATGAAGAGCTAATATACAAACTAATTAAAATGAAATTTCCAAGATACATTATAATAATAATATGGAGTTATCTCAAAAAGTGCCAATTTTGTGTGCTAATCAAAAATGAAATGTCTAATAGCAGATAAATTAAGGCTGGAGTCCCTCAAGAGTCTATTATGGGACCTATTTTATTTATTCTATATATAAATTATATCCCACGGGCACCCGAAACTTTCCTTTCCTTATATGCTGACGATACACCAATTTTTTCATACTCCTGGAGAGCTGATACAGTGGCCAACAGAATAACCAAGGCCTTAAAAAGAATAATAATTTTTTTAATAAAAATGGAAAATAAAGGCCAATGATAACAAAACTGAAGCTATCCTATTCACTAGAAGACCCAAAAAGCATAAAAAGGTATTAGTAAATGGGAAGAATTTAGAATGGGAAAAAATAGTTCGATACTTGGGGATGCAACTGGATTCTAGACTCAACTTTGCTGAACACATCAAACTAACTAAAAACAAATTAATGGCCCGAACTAATATTTTATATTCATTGCTAAATAGACAATCTAGGCTGTTTACCAACAATAAATTAATAATTTATAAAACAGTACTCAGACCAGTGCTTACATATGCATGTTCAGTCTGGAGTTCAGTGAGCAAAACCTCTGACAATACTGAGTCCAAAATAAATGACTAAAAATGCTGGGAAACTACCCTGTCAAATACAAGGTACACGATCTTCATGAGGAATTAGGGATACTACTGCTAAACTTACATATCCTTGCTTAGTCCCGGAAATTCTACACAAATTGTAAAAGTGACCTTAGCCAAATAATTAGAAGCATCAGTGATTACATCCTCGATGATCTACTCCACAAATACAGAAAATACAAACATAAAAGATTAAGACATATGGCTTTGAAAGCAGGAACAATATTCGGTGTTTTTTAAGAATTGTCATCTATTTTTCCCCAACTACACTATCGGAAACTAATCTCTATCCTAGATCAGGATCTACAGACTCTGCTTGTATGGTTTATGCAACATTACACTTAAAATTAAAAGCAAATTGTAAACAAAAGTATTTATATATACTATAAGAGCAATAAATTTTATTGTATTTACTTTCCAATTGGATCTCATAGTAATAGCGGTTTCGTTTAACGGATTTTCGGACAATTTATAAGAAATGCATCCTATCTGTAAAGCGGGGGGATAGACGACCAATTGTATAACTTATCGAATCAATCTATAACTTTATATAAAATTAAAAAATTGGAGTGGCTTTTATTTTAAGATTTACAACGAAAACCGGGTATTTAACCGATTGTTCTATCGAAAATAAAAATGATTTACATTTATAAAAATTGATCATCAGTAGTTCAATCAAAGGGCCAAGAAAGAAACACAATATAAATAATCGAATTTTATTTTATTGGTATTCTTCACATTTAAATGATTTACAGCAATTTTTTTTAACATTTACATGCTTAATTTTTTGTCATTTACATTAAACACTACTTATCAAGATTATACTTTTACAATTTCTACTCTTACACATATAATCAGGCAGAAAAGATATAGAGTAAAGGGGCATAAATCATACATTTTGGTTCTGTCATTATTTTACCAATGACTCGATAACTATTTAAAAAACCTAGCTCGAAAAAAAGTTTTAAAAAAACTACCTTATTCTGGAAAGATCGAGATCCTTAGTAGGTATATTCATAATTGTATTTTTTACGACAAAATATACACAATTTTAATGTATTGTAAAACAGTAGTATATGGGTATATTATACGTATAAATTATATCTAAGACTAGCAATTTATGACATGCATTACAATATAATTATATAAATTAAAAAGCTAGAATGTGTCAAATTATTTTGGCAGAATTGTAAACAAAAAAAAATTAAAAAAATAAAGGTAAATAAATAAAAAAGGAGCTTAAAATTCCAAAAAAAGATTTCAAACTTGTAAAAAGGAACTTTCAATGATCAATATCCATAAAATTTCTATTTATAACAATTACGTTGAAATCTTTTTTTGGATAATTTTTTTTTGTTCATTCAATAGAATTCAGCTACTTAAAACTTAAATCTTAAATATTAAAATTAGACATTATTGAAGACTAGTAGAGAAAGTTTTGTCGTGGAAATATGGCATTCGGTCGAATTTCGTCCGGATCCGCTTGATTCCTATATCTTCGAGTGAGAAAAATTCCAATAATCTGCCAAAGAAAAAAATTAAGTTAATAATTTACCATATAAAGCATATACAAGTGTTAAAAAACGCATGCCAAAACCAAAAAAAAAGGCCAAAAAAAGCAAAGCGAAAAATTCCAAATCCACCAACCAATATAACTTAGTGTTAGGAAAGAAGACCGAAGAAAGTTGATGTTCGACGAGCAGATTAGAGGAAAGCACTCGGATTGGCTCGTGGATCTTTTTGGTTCCGATAACGAACCGTTAACCAAACACCCAAAAACTGTAAATCAATTTTGTTAGAACCACACATATAAATCAGGTGAGTAGATTTTAGTGTTTTAATTCCCAAACCATGCCATTCCCAAAAATCTACCAAGGAAAATCTTTTCCAATGGGTTTTACCTCTGTGAAACTGAAAAACAAGCCGATTCCTCCGCACAACTTGAACGCATAGTTGATTGTACTTTGGAGTTTGTTCATGCATGGGTCACATTGGCAATCCGGTTGTCCTCCAGGACAACATTTAGGCTAAAATCAAAGATTTTGTTCAGTAAAAAAAATAGTTTAATATGACTACTTTTTCATTAATTTCTTTTATAAGAAGGAAATTTTTCGGTCTCTACTACAATTTAGTTTATACTGTCATCACAGTGGTAGATCTAATCGGATAAGCATATAAAAATGAATTGTTTTTTTACTCAAATATCATATCAAGTACTAATTTTCTTATAATTGATATATTATTTTATCAATCGGGGATAATGAAGGATTACCCAAACAGAATCACAAGAGGGATGAGCCATGGAGGCTGCTGTTGTTTCATTACGATCAAATCCGCAGCAAACAAACACTTCCTGAACTTCTTCCCTTACTTTCATGGGAACTTGACTCCAACCCTTAAAATATAAATAATTTTTTTAAAAAATGTTCAATTTTTTTTAAATATTTAAACCGTATACTTACTTGCTGGGCCAGTTGTTCTTGTTGTTCCATATTGACCGATAAACAAGCGCATGCGACCGAAAATTGAATTAAAAACAACAAGAATAAAATGACCATATACTACGCACAATTAAGGAAAACCTACACATATTGTTGGCATAAAATCATAGTTTTATTATCGTAAAGGATACAAAGAAAAGCATGACCTGGTGATGCTTAATTGCGCCGATCAGGCCGAGGATGGCGATGAGGATCAGCAGGATGCCACATGCCAAAATGCCTCCGATTATTGGCAAATTGACGTAGGAGGCGGCTCGACCGTATACGGCGACCCCAATTAAGATAAATGCGACCAACTGAAAACAAACCGGAAAAGCGCAATTAGGTGTGATAATTTTTTTTCTGGTGTAAGACCCCAAGAAGTCTTTGTTATAAGGCAAACTTTACGCACAATATATAGGATGTTGAGAGCTGTGAGCGCATTTTTCGAGCACGTGAAGCCCCCGCACATTGTTCCGTGGAAATTTCACGTTTTCAGTGAACTTTGGTTGGTCGAAAACGATGAAAAACGAAAAAAAATTGATCAATCTGTCAATAGATAAATGTCAAAGTTGACACTGGCGTTTGTAGTGGACGATTGGTGAAGCTGTTGGTTCAAGTGCCTTTTAGCACTCACCAGGTGGCCTCATGCGCCACGTGATGTAACCAGAAGAAATTCATGTATATCTTCAGACTGATTCAAATTTCAAAATTCTTCGTATGACGTCATTTTTTCTTTCTAATGAAGCGACTTGTGTAATTTATACACCTTGAGCTACATGGATAATAGTGCACATGCGCCACTTGTAAAATTTAAGATGCAATTGATATGTCAAAACTAATATTTTATTAAATATTTGTGTTTTTTATGAAAAAATGCTTTGAAATTGTAGTCAAAGTGATTATGAATCGATAATGGAAATTATTTTAATCAAATTATGGCATCAAGTTGGTTATGTATTGGAAAAATGTAGTCATGGACTTAATATTGTACATAGGACATATCCGGTTTTTTCTGTGCAACTTCTAGGATGATTTTGAGGCATTTTCTGGGAAAATCGAGGTTTAAAACCATTATAGTGATTTAATATGATTATTTTTCTATCGAATTGTATAAAGTTTCAGGCAAAATTGGGATTTTTACAAGAAAAAAAAACGCAAAAAAACAATCCTTCCCTATAGTGGCGCCGCAATATGAAGTTTCAAGTTTATTTTTCCAATGATAAAATCAAAAATTTTGGGATAAAACCACTTTTGCAGTTTACTTGAATCATTTTTCTATCCGTTTACATAAGTTTCAGCCAAAATTGTTGACTTACTTTAAGTAAAATCCACTAAAAATAATGACATCACTAATTTGACTTTAGTTGGTGAACTTTGGGGATTTTTATTTATTAATTAATTATAAAATTATGGCATAAAAACTTTATTCCCACTTAGTTCAAAAAATTTTCTGTGGGATCTAAAAATGTTTTAGGTAAAATTGATATTTGTTTAAGAAAGAACCTACTAACAAAATAGTCTTCGGTAATGTGACTTTGGTAGATGAACTTTGTAGATTTTTTTTAACAATTAATTCCAAAAAAAATAACATAAAAACGCTAATGTGATTTAGTTTTACAGGTTTTCTATTGGATTTAATAAAGTTTAAGGCAAAGTTGATATTTTTTTTAAGTAAAAAAGGCTTGGTAAGAAATATTTCATTAACGTAACATTGGTCCATGAAGTTTATGGATTTTTTTTTATTTATATGAAAATATTGCCTAAAAAACTTTATAAAAATTTAATACAAACACTAATCTATCAAATTAAGTAAAAGTTATGGTAAAATACTGAGATTTTCATTCTTTTTTTAAGGAATTTGGATTGGATTTATATGGTGGATCATATGACTTTTTTTGTCAATAAAATTTAAAGAAAAGGATTTGTGATTCCTAAATTTAAATAGTTAACTACAGAATTGTAAAAATTCAGGTGAATCATAGAGTATTAAAACATAGGGAGGAAATTTCTACCAATAGCCAATTGAGTACGACTTAAGATGTAGAAGATTGTACTGATAACTTTAATCAAAAAAGAAGTTATGATAATTTTTGGAAATGCATTTAATCCTGTTGCATTTAGATATTTTTTTACGTTCTCTTTATAATTATTGAAATCTTTAGCGACTCTAGATTTAATAATAAATCGTAAATCATGAAATATTAAAAATTTTCTCGATAAGAAATTCAAATCCAGCACCTTACCAAAGCGGTATCCTAGATCACTCGGCCAGGCACTGATAGATTTGTATATAATCTTATTCAAAAAAAAAACCAAAACTATCCTTTGGATTAACTTAGGATAAATATTTTTTCGGTTCAATACTCTACGGACCAACACCCTTATTACATTGTAAAAAATCGTTTGTATTTCAGTTGAACAAAAATACAGGCCTTATAATATTCAACAATAGAGTAAGTGTATTTATAAAAACCCAAACAACTTTTTTTTCGGTTTAAGTTTTCTGTAGATCGAATCTTCATATCTGAACGTTAACTTTTCTTAAAAATCTATCCATTTATGAGAAATTTTTGAAAATATAGAAAAATAATCTTAATATATCTTTCATAAATAATTTATTTTATCAAAAAGCCATCAAACACATGAAATTTTTAATTCAATGGATTCACTCACGGATACAATGGATTGCGTTTTTTAGTTCAAACGGTATTATTAGTTGTTCGTAAATATCCTAAGATTTCATCTATTTGAGTTAAATTTAAATTATAAAACTAAAAATTACAGTTCCAACTAAAATCATTCGAAATATCAATTGAAAATTTCAAGTAGTACATTTGAGTCATTTTTGAATATTCCCTCTATTTATATTTGTTGGTTATTGGCACATGCGCTATTTATGACATTTAAGATGCAATTGTTTTATCAAAACTAACATTTTATTAAATATTTGCGTTTTTTACGAAAAAATACTTTGAAATTGTAGTAAAAGTAATTAAGAATCGATAATGGAAATTATTTTGACCAAATTATGGCGTCAAGTTAGTTATTTATTGGAAAAATGTGGTCATGGACTTAATATTGTACATTAGCCATACCGGGTTTTTTCTGTGCAATTTCTAGGATGATTTTATGGTATTTACTGGAAAAATTGAACTTTAAAAACATTATAGTGATTTATTATGATTATTTTTCTATCGAATTGTATAAAGTTTCAGGCAAAATTGGGATTTTTTCAAGAAAAAAAAACGCAAAAAAACAATCCCTCCCTATAGTTGCGCCGCAATGTGAAGTTTCAAGTTTATTTTTCCAATGATAAAACCAAAAAGTTTGGGATAAAACCTCTTTTGCAGATTACTGGAATCATTTTTCTATTCGTTTACATAAGTTTCAGCCAAAATTGTTGACTTACTTTAAGTAAAATCCACTAAAAATTATGACATCACTAATTTCATTTTGGTTGGTGAACTTTGGGGATTTTTATTTATTAATTAATTATAAAATTATGGCATAAAAACTTTATTCCCACTTAGTTCAAAGACTTTTCTGTGGGATGTAAAAAAGTTTTAGGTAAAATTGATATTTGTTTAAGAAAGAACCTACGAACAAAATAGTCTTCGGTAATGTGACTTTGGTAGATGAACTTTGTAGATTTTTTTTAACAATTAATTCCAAAAAAATAACATAAAAACTCTATTGTGATTTAGTTTAACGTGTTTTCTATTCAATTTAATAAAGTTTTAGGCAAAATTAATATTTTTGTAAGTAAAAAAGGCTTGGAAAGGAATATTTTATTGACGCATCATTGGTCCATGAAGTGTATGGATTTTTTTTTCTTATTTATATGAAAATATTGCCCCAAAAACTTTATAAAAATTTTATACAAACACTAATCTATCAAATTAAGAAAAAATTCTGGTATGCTTTACATTTTTTTTTTTTTAGGAAAACACTTTTTGGAAGTAACGTTGAATATGATTTGAATTGGATTTATGTGGCTTAAGAATCTTTAAGAAATCTTTAAGAAGATTAATGAAAATTAGTTAAATACAAGTTTAGAAAACCCAAGTGGATCCGAGTAACAAGAGAATTTCCGAGTGTGATGAAGAAATTATATTTTATTATTAGCATGCATTCCTATTTCTTACTATAATTGTAACATCGTCAATCCTTTCTTATACATTTATATTGGTGGAAATATTCGATCGATTGGATTAAGCCAACCAGGGATTGACTATTGTTTGATTCTATACTCCAAAAATCAAATACTATAAAAATTTTTAAATTGGACCAAAAAAATAGATCAGATAATAAATGCGGCTATGTTATAAAATGAGTTGTGTATGCAACCATCTTTGCACTGTCGTATTTATGAAAGTATAACTAGTTATATTTAGACAACTTACTTGACTTACTTACACACAAGTTAGTAGAGATTTAATGAGTTTTATTGCCATCAGGGCCAATCCATCGGTATTGATCGCCTTTGTACAAAGACCAAATGTGCCGCCACCTCCCTAGAATATTTTTCGGAACAATCGACACAAATTTTATTTTTTAATCGACGAAAAGAAAATTGTCCTTTTTGAAACTTTGAAACAATATTGCGGGTGTCCTTTTGCACACAGGACAAAAATTTCTTCACATACCTACTCACGTTAGGGCACTGTATTATAATCCGTTCCGAAAATTATTCCTGATAAGGAAAAGCCACCCCCCGAAATAGGCCAATTTGAAGGCATATTTGGTGCATGTTATTTCACATCCTTAAATTCCCGATTTAATTTCCCAACGATCTGGCCTTTGAAATGAGATAATTTTTATACAGTTACGTTAAGGATGATTTAGTCTATAGTATTCTATCCAGTTTTAACGAAAAATTCCATCCCTTATATCCTTTTTAAGCACTTGAAAATTGTCCTTTTTGAAACTTTGAAACGATATTGCGGGTGTCCTTTTGCACACAGGACAAAAATTTCTTCACATAACAACTCACGTTAGGGCACTGTATTATAATCCGTTGAGAAAATTAGTCCTTATAAGGAAAAGCCACCCCCCGAAATAGGCCAATTTGAAGGCATATTTGGTGCATGCTCTTTCACATCCTTAAATTCCCGATTTAATTTCCCAACGATCTGGCCTTTGAAATGAAATAATTTTTATACAGTTACGTTAAGGATGATTTAGTCTAAAGTATTCTGTCCAGTTTTGAGGAAAAATTCCATCCCTTATATCCTTTTTAAGCACTTGAAAATTGTCCTTTTTGAAACTTTGAAACGATATTGCGGGTGTCCTTTTGCACACAGGACAAAAATTTCTTCACATAACAACTCACGTTAGGGCACTGTATTATAATCCGTTGGGAAAATTAGTCCTTATAAGGAAAAGCCACCCCCCGAAATAGGCCAATTTGAAGGCATATTTGGTGCATGCTCTTTCACATCCTTAAATTCCCGATTTAATTTCCCAACGATCTGGCCTTTGAAATGAAATAATTTTTATACAGTTACGTTAAGGATGATTTAGTCTAAAGTATTCTGTCCAGTTTTCAGGAAAAATTCCATCCCTTATATCCTTTTTAAGCACTTGAAAATTGTCCTTTTTGAAACTTTGAAACGATATTGCGGGTGTCCTTTTGCACACAGGACAAAAATTTCTTCACATAACAACTCACGTTAGGGCACTGTATTATAATCCGTTGGGAAAATTAGTCCTTATAAGGAAAAGCCACCCCCCGAAATAGGCCAATTTGAAGGCATATTTGGTGCATGCTCTTTCACATCCTTAAATTCCCGATTTAATTTCCCAACGATCTGGCCTTTGAAATGAAATAATTTTTATACAGTTACGTTAAGGATGATTTAGTCTAAAGTATTCTGTCCAGTTTTCAGGAAAAATTCCATCCCTTATATCCTTTTTAAGCACTTGAAAATTGTCCTTTTTGAAACTTTGAAACGATATTGCGGGTGTCCTTTTGCACACAGGACAAAAATTTCTTCACATAACAACTCACGTTAGGGCACTGTATTATAATCCGTTGAGAAAATTAGTCCTTATAAGGAAAAGCCACCCCCCGAAATTGGCCAATTTTAAGGCATATTTGGTGCATGTTCTTTCACATCCTTAAATTCCCGATTTAATTTCCCAAGGATCTGGCCATTAAAATGAATTTTTTTTTACACAGTTACGTTAAGGATGATTTAGTCTAAAGTATTCTGTCCAGTTTTCAGGAAAAATTCCATCCCTTATATCCTTTTTAAGCACTTGAAAATTGTCCTTTTTGAAACTTTGAAACGATATTGCGGGTGTCCTTTTGCACACAGGACAAAAATTTCTTCACATAACAACTCACGTTAGGGCACTGTATTATAATCCGTTGAGAAAATTAGTCCTTAAAAGGAAAAGCCACCCCCCGAAATAGGCCAATTTGAAGGCATATTTGGTGCATGCTCTTTCACATCCTTAAATTCCCGATTTAATTTCCCAACGATCTGGCCTTTGAAATGAAATAATTTTTATACAGTTACGTTAAGGATGATTTAGTCTAAAGTATTCTGTCCAGTTTTCAGGAAAAATTCTATCCCTTATATCCTTTTTAAGCACTTGAAAATTGTCCTTTTTGAAACTTTGAAACGATATTGCGGGTGTCCTTTTGCACACAGGACAAAAATTTCTTCACATAACAACTCACGTTAGGGCACTGTATTATAATCCGTTGGGAAAATTAGTCCTTATAAGGAAAAGCCACCCCCCGAAATAGGCCAATTTGAAGGCATATTTGGTGCATGCTCTTTCACATCCTTAAATTCCCGATTTAATTTCCCAACGATCTGGCCTTTGAAATGAAATAATTTTTATACAGTTACGTTAAGGATGATTTAGTCTAAAGTATTCTGTCCAGTTTTCAGGAAAAATTCCATCCCTTATATCCTTTTTAAGCACTTGAAAATTGTCCTTTTTGAAACTTTGAAACGATATTGCGGGTGTCCTTTTGCACACAGGACAAAAATTTCTTCACATAACAACTCACGTTAGGGCACTGTATTATAATCCGTTGAGAAAATTAGTCCTTATAAGGAAAAGCCACCCCCCGAAATAGGCCAATTTGAAGGCATATTTGGTGCATGCTCTTTCACATCCTTAAATTCCCGATTTAATTTCCCAACGATCTGGCCTTTGAAATGAAATAATTTTTATACAGTTACGTTAAGGATGATTTAGTCTAAAGTATTCTGTCCAGTTTTGAGGAAAAATTCCATCCCTTATATCCTTTTTAAGCACTTGAAAATTGTCCTTTTTGAAACTTTGAAACGATATTGCGGGTGTCCTTTTGCACACAGGACAAAAATTTCTTCACATAACAACTCACGTTAGGGCACTGTATTATAATCCGTTGGGAAAATTAGTCCTTATAAGGAAAAGCCACCCCCCGAAATAGGCCAATTTGAAGGCATATTTGGTGCATGCTCTTTCACATCCTTAAATTCCCGATTTAATTTCCCAACGATCTGGCCTTTGAAATGAAATAATTTTTATACAGTTACGTTAAGGATGATTTAGTCTAAAGTATTCTGTCCAGTTTTCAGGAAAAATTCCATCCCTTATATCCTTTTTAAGCACTTGAAAATTGTCCTTTTTGAAACTTTGAAACGATATTGCGGGTGTCCTTTTGCACACAGGACAAAAATTTCTTCACATAACAACTCACGTTAGGGCACTGTATTATAATCCGTTGAGAAAATTAGTCCTTATAAGGAAAAGCCACCCCCCGAAATTGGCCAATTTTAAGGCATATTTGGTGCATGTTCTTTCACATCCTTAAATTCCCGATTTAATTTCCCAAGGATCTGGCCATTAAAATGAATTTTTTTTTACACAGTTACGTTAAGGATGATTTAGTCTAAAGTATTCTGTCCAGTTTTCAGGAAAAATTCCATCCCTTATATCCTTTTTAAGCACTTGAAAATTGTCCTTTTTGAAACTTTGAAACGATATTGCGGGTGTCCTTTTGCACACAGGACAAAAATTTCTTCACATAACAACTCACGTTAGGGCACTGTATTATAATCCGTTGAGAAAATTAGTCCTTAAAAGGAAAAGCCACCCCCCGAAATAGGCCAATTTGAAGGCATATTTGGTGCATGCTCTTTCACATCCTTAAATTCCCGATTTAATTTCCCAACGATCTGGCCTTTGAAATGAAATAATTTTTATACAGTTACGTTAAGGATGATTTAGTCTAAAGTATTCTGTCCAGTTTTCAGGAAAAATTCCATCCCTTATATCCTTTTTAAGCACTTGAAAATTGTCCTTTTTGAAACTTTGAAACGATATTGCGGGTGTCCTTTTGCACACAGGACAAAAATTTCTTCACATAACAACTCACGTTAGGGCACTGTATTATAATCCGTTGAGAAAATTAGTCCTTATAAGGAAATCCACCCCCCGAAATAGGCCAATTTGAAGGCATATTTGGTGCATGCTCTTTCACATCCTTAAATTCCCGATTTAATTTCCCAACGATCTGGCCTTTAAAATGAAATAATTTTTATACAGTTACGTTAAGGATGATTGCGTCTAAAGTATTCTATCCAGTTTTAACGAAAAATTCCATCCCTTATATCCTTTTTAAGCACTTGAAAATTGTCCTTTTTGAAACTTTGAAACGATATTGCGGGTGTCCTTTTGCACACAGGACAAAAATTTCTTCACATAACAACTCACGTTAGGGCACTGTATTATAATCCGTTGAGAAAATTAGTCCTTAAAAGGAAAAGCCACCCCCCGAAATTGGCCAATTTGAAGGCATATTTGGTGCATGCTCTTTCACATCCTTAAATTCCCGATTTAATTTCCCACCGATCTGGCCTTTGAAATGAAATAATTTTTATACAGTTACGTTAAGGATGATTTAGTCTAAAGTATTCTGTCCAGTTTTCAGGAAAAATTCCATCCCTTATATCCTTTTTAAGCACTTGAAAATTGTCCTTTTTGAAACTTTGAAACGATATTGCGGGTGTCCTTTTGCACACAGGACAAAAATTTCTTCACATAACAACTCACGTTAGGGCACTGTATTATAATCCGTTGGGAAAAATAGTCCTTATAAGGAAAAGCCACCCCCCGAAATAGGCCAATTTGAAGGCATATTTGGTGCATGCTCTTTCACATCCTTAAATTCCCGATTTAATTTCCCAACGATCTGGCCTTTAAAATGAAATAATTTTTATACAGTTACGTTAAGGATGATTGCGTCTAAAGTATTCTATCCAGTTTTAACGAAAAATTCCATCCCTTATATCCTTTTTAAGCACTTGAAAATTGTCCTTTTTGAAACTTTGAAACGATATTGCGGGTGTCCTTTTGCACACAGGACAAAAATTTCTTCACATAACAACTCACGTTAGGGCACTGTATTATAATCCGTTGAGAAAATTAGTCCTTAAAAGGAAAAGCCACCCCCCGAAATTGGCCAATTTGAAGGCATATTTGGTGCATGCTCTTTCACATCCTTAAATTCCCGATTTAATTTCCCACCGATCTGGCCTTTGAAATGAAATAATTTTTATACAGTTACGTTAAGGATGATTTAGTCTAAAGTATTCTGTCCAGTTTTCAGGAAAAATTCCATCCCTTATATCCTTTTTAAGCACTTGAAAATTGTCCTTTTTGAAACTTTGAAACGATATTGCGGGTGTCCTTTTGCACACAGGACAAAAATTTCTTCACATAACAACTCACGTTAGGGCACTGTATTATAATCCGTTGGGAAAATTAGTCCTTATAAGGAAAAGCCACCCCCCGAAATAGGCCAATTTGAAGGCATATTTGGTGCATGCTCTTTCACATCCTTAAATTCCCGATTTAATTTCCCAACGATCTGGCCTTTGAAATGAAATAATTTTTATACAGTTACGTTAAGGATGATTTAGTCTAATGTATTCGGTCCAGTTTTCAGGAAAAATTCCATCCCTTATATCCTTTTTAAGCACTTGAAAATTGTCCTTTTTGAAACTTTGAAACGATATTGCGGGTGTCCTTTTGCACACAGGACAAAAATTTCTTCACATAACAACTCACGTTAGGGCACTGTATTATAATCCGTTGGGAAAATTAGTCCTTATAAGGAAAAGCCACCCCCCGAAATAGGCCAATTTGAAGGCATATTTGGTGCATGCTCTTTCACATCCTTAAATTCCCGATTTAATTTCCCAACGATCTGGCCTTTGAAATGAAATAATTTTTATACAGTTACGTTAAGGATGATTTAGTCTAAAGTATTCTGTCCAGTTTTCAGGAAAAATTCCATCCCTTATATCCTTTTTAAGCACTTGAAAATTGTCCTTTTTGAAACTTTGAAACGATATTGCGGGTGTCCTTTTGCACACAGGACAAAAATTTCTTCACATAACAACTCACGTTAGGGCACTGTATTATAATCCGTTGAGAAAATTAGTCCTTATAAGGAAATCCACCCTCCGAAATAGGCCAATTTGAAGGCATATTTGGTGCATGCTCTTTCACATCCTTAAATTCCCGATTTAATTTCCCAACGATCTGGCCTTTAAAATGAAATAATTTTTATACAGTTACGTTAAGGATGATTGCGTCTAAAGTATTCTATCCAGTTTTAACGAAAAATTCCATCCCTTATATCCTTTTTAAGCACTTGAAAATTGTCCTTTTTGAAACTTTGAAACGATATTGCGGGTGTCCTTTTGCACACAGGACAAAAATTTCTTCACATAACAACTCACGTTAGGGCACTGTATTATAATCCGTTGAGAAAATTAGTCCTTAAAAGGAAAAGCCACCCCCCGAAATTGGCCAATTTGAAGGCATATTTGGTGCATGCTCTTTCACATCCTTAAATTCCCGATTTAATTTCCCACCGATCTGGCCTTTGAAATGAAATAATTTTTATACAGTTACGTTAAGGATGATTTAGTCTAAAGTATTCTGTCCAGTTTTCAGGAAAAATTCCATCCCTTATATCCTTTTTAAGCACTTGAAAATTGTCCTTTTTGAAACTTTGAAACGATATTGCGGGTGTCCTTTTGCACACAGGACAAAAATTTCTTCACATAACAACTCACGTTAGGGCACTGTATTATAATCCGTTGAGAAAATTAGTCCTTAAAAGGAAAAGCCACCCCCCGAAATTGGCCAATTTGAAGGCATATTTGGTGCATGCTCTTTCACATCCTTAAATTCCCGATTTAATTTCCCACCGATCTGGCCTTTGAAATGAAATAATTTTTATACAGTTACGTTAAGGATGATTTAGTCTAAAGTATTCTGTCCAGTTTTCAGGAAAAATTCCATCCCTTATATCCTTTTTAAGCACTTGAAAATTGTCCTTTTTGAAACTTTGAAACGATATTGCGGGTGTCCTTTTGCACACAGGACAAAAATTTCTTCACATAACAACTCACGTTAGGGCACTGTATTATAATCCGTTGAGAAAATTAGTCCTTATAAGGAAAAGCCACCCCCCGAAATTGGCCAATTTTAAGGCATATTTGGTGCATGTTCTTTCACATCCTTAAATTCCCGATTTAATTTCCCAAGGATCTGGCCATTAAAATGATTTTTTTTTTACACAGTTACGTTAAGGATGATTTAGTCTAAAGTATTCTGTCCAGTTTTCAGGAAAAATTCCATCCCTTATATCCTTTTTAAGCACTTGAAAATTGTCCTTTTTGAAACTTTGAAACGATATTGCGGGTGTCCTTTTGCACACAGGACAAAAATTTCTTCACATAACAACTCACGTTAGGGCACTGTATTATAATCCGTTGAGAAAATTAGTCCTTAAAAGGAAAAGCCACCCCCCGAAATAGGCCAATTTGAAGGCATATTTGGTGCATGCTCTTTCACATCCTTAAATTCCCGATTTAATTTCCCAACGATCTGGCCTTTGAAATGAAATAATTTTTATACAGTTACGTTAAGGATGATTTAGTCTAAAGTATTCTGTCCAGTTTTCAGGAAAAATTCCATCCCTTATATCCTTTTTAAGCACTTGAAAATTGTCCTTTTTGAAACTTTGAAACGATATTGCGGGTGTCCTTTTGCACACAGGACAAAAATTTCTTCACATAACAACTCACGTTAGGGCACTGTATTATAATCCGTTGGGAAAATTAGTCCTTATAAGGAAAAGCCACCCCCCGAAATAGGCCAATTTGAAGGCATATTTGGTGCATGCTCTTTCACATCCTTAAATTCCCGATTTAATTTCCCAACGATCTGGCCTTTGAAATGAAATAATTTTTATACAGTTACGTTAAGGATGATTTAGTCTAAAGTATTCTATCCAGTTTTAACGAAAAATTCCATCCCTTATATCCTTTTTAAGCACTTGAAAATTGTCCTTTTTGAAACTTTGAAACGATATTGCGGGTGTCCTTTTGCACACAGGACAAAAATTTCTTCACATAACAACTCACGTTAGGGCACTGTATTATAATCCGTTGAGAAAATTAGTCCTTAAAAGGAAAAGCCACCCCCCGAAATTGGCCAATTTGAAGGCATATTTGGTGCATGCTCTTTCACATCCTTAAATTCCCGATTTAATTTCCCACCGATCTGGCCTTTGAAATGAAATAGTTTTTATACAGTTACGTTAAGGATGATTTAGTCTAAAGTATTCTGTCCAGTTTTCAGGAAAAATTCCATCCCTTATATCCTTTTTAAGCACTTGAAAATTGTCCTTTTTGAAACTTTGAAACGATATTGCGGGTGTCCTTTTGCACACAGGACAAAAATTTCTTCACATAACAACTCACGTTAGGGCACTGTATTATAATCCGTTGGGAAAATTAGTCCTTATAAGGAAAAGCCACCCCCCGAAATAGGCCAATTTGAAGGCATATTTGGTGCATGCTCTTTCACATCCTTAAATTCCCGATTTAATTTCCCAACGATCTGGCCTTTAAAATGAAATAATTTTTATACAGTTACGTTAAGGATGATTGCGTCTAAAGTATTCTATCCAGTTTTAACGAAAAATTCCATCCCTTATATCCTTTTTAAGCACTTGAAAATTGTCCTTTTTGAAACTTTGAAACGATATTGCGGGTGTCCTTTTGCACACAGGACAAAAATTTCTTCACATAACAACTCACGTTAGGGCACTGTATTATAATCCGTTGAGAAAATTAGTCCTCAAAAGGAAAAGCCACCCCCCGAAATTGGCCAATTTGAAGGCATATTTGGTGCATGCTCTTTCACATCCTTAAATTCCCGATTTAATTTCCCACCGATCTGGCCTTTGAAATGAAATAATTTTTATACAGTTACGTTAAGGATGATTTAGTCTAAAGTATTCTGTCCAGTTTTCAGGAAAAATTCCATCCCTTATATCCTTTTTAAGCACTTGAAAATTGTCCTTTTTGAAACTTTGAAACGATATTGCGGGTGTCCTTTTGCACACAGGACAAAAATTTCTTCACATAACAACTCACGTTAGGGCACTGTATTATAATCCGTTGGGAAAATTAGTCCTTATAAGGAAAAGCCACCCCCCGAAATAGGCCAATTTGAAGGCATATTTGGTGCATGCTCTTTCACATCCTTAAATTCCCGATTTAATTTCCCAACGATCTGGCCTTTGAAATGAAATAATTTTTATACAGTTACGTTAAGGATGATTTAGTCTAAAGTATTCTGTCCAGTTTTCAGGAAAAATTCCATCCCTTATATCCTTTTTAAGCACTTGAAAATTGTCCTTTTTGAAACTTTGAAACGATATTGCGGGTGTCCTTTTGCACACAGGACAAAAATTTCTTCACATAACAACTCACGTTAGGGCACTGTATTATAATCCGTTGAGAAAATTAGTCCTTATAAGGAAAAGCCACCCCCCGAAATTGGCCAATTTTAAGGCATATTTGGTGCATGTTCTTTCACATCCTTAAATTCCCGATTTAATTTCCCAAGGATCTGGCCATTAAAATGAATTTTTTTTTACACAGTTACGTTAAGGATGATTTAGTCTAAAGTATTCTGTCCAGTTTTCAGGAAAAATTCCATCCCTTATATCCTTTTTAAGCACTTGAAAATTGTCCTTTTTGAAACTTTGAAACGATATTGCGGGTGTCCTTTTGCACACAGGACAAAAATTTCTTCACATAACAACTCACGTTAGGGCACTGTATTATAATCCGTTGAGAAAATTAGTCCTTATAAGGAAAAGCCACCCCCCGAAATTGGCCAATTTTAAGGCATATTTGGTGCATGTTCTTTCACATCCTTAAATTCCCGATTTAATTTCCCAAGGATCTGGCCATTAAAATGAATTTTTTTTTACACAGTTACGTTAAGGATGATTTAGTCTAAAGTATTCTGTCCAGTTTTCAGGAAAAATTCCATCCCTTATATCCTTTTTAAGCACTTGAAAATTGTCCTTTTTGAAACTTTGAAACGATATTGCGGGTGTCCTTTTGCACACAGGACAAAAATTTCTTCACATAACAACTCACGTTAGGGCACTGTATTATAATCCGTTGGGAAAATTAGTCCTTATAAGGAAAAGCCACCCCCCGAAATTGGCCAATTTGAAGGCATATTTGGTGCATGCTCTTTCACATCCTTAAATTCCCGATTTAATTTCCCACCGATATGGCCTTTGAAATGAAATAATTTTTATACAGTTACGTTAAGGATGATTTAGTCTAAAGTATTCTGTCCAGTTTTCAGGAAAAATTCCTTCCCTTATATCCTTTTTAAGCACTTGAAAATTGTCCTTTTTGAAACTTTGAATGGATATTGCGGGTGTCCTTTTGCACACAGGACAAAAATTTCTTCACATAACAACTCACGTTAGGGCACTGTATTATAATCCGTTGAGAAAATTAGTCCTTAAAAAGAAAAGCCACCCCCCGAAATTGGCCAATTTGAAGGCATATTTGGTGCATGCTCTTTCACATCCTTAAATTCCCGATTTAATTTCCCACCGATCTGGCCTTTGAAATGAAATAATTTTTATACAGTTACGTTAAGGATGATTTAGTCTAAAGTATTCTGTCCAGTTTTCAGGAAAAATTCCATCCCTTATATCCTTTTTAAGCACTTGAAAATTGTCCTTTTTGAAACTTTGAAACGATATTGCGGGTGTCCTTTTGCACACAGGACAAAAATTTCTTCACATAACAACTCACGTTAGGGCACTGTATTATAATCCGTTGGGAAAATTAGTCCTTATAAGGAAAAGCCACCCCCCGAAATAGGCCAATTTGAAGGCATATTTGGTGCATGCTCTTTCACATCCTTAAATTCCCGATTTAATTTCCCAACGATCTGGCCTTTTAAATGAAATAATTTTTATACAGTTACGTTAAGGATGATTTAGTCTAAAGTATTCTGTCCAGTTTTCAGGAAAAATTCCATCCCTTATATCCTTTTTAAGCACTTGAAAATTGTCCTTTTTGAAACTTTGAAACGATATTGCGGGTGTCCTTTTGCACACAGGACAAAAATTTCTTCACATAACAACTCACGTTAGGGCACTGTATTATAATCCGTTGAGAAAATTAGTCCTTAAAAGGAAAAGCCACCCCCCGAAATTGGCCAATTTGAAGGCATATTTGGTGCATGCTCTTTCACATCCTTAAATTCCCGATTTAATTTCCCACCGATCTGGCCTTTGAAATGAAATAATTTTTATACAGTTACGTTAAGGATGATTTAGTCTAAAGTATTCTGTCCAGTTTTCAGGAAAAATTCCATCCCTTATATCCTTTTTAAGCACTTGAAAATTGTCCTTTTTGAAACTTTGAAACGATATTGCGGGTGTCCTTTTGCACACAGGACAAAAATTTCTTCACATAACAACTCACGTTAGGGCACTGTATTATAATCCGTTGGATAAATTAGTCCTTATAAGGAAAAGCCACCCCCCGAAATAGGCCAATTTGAAGGCATATTTGGTGCATGCTTTTTCACATCCTTAAATTCCCGATTTAATTTCCCAACGATCTGGCCTTTGAAATGAAATAATTTTTATACAGTTACGTTAAGGATGATTTAGTCTAAAGTATTCTGTCCAGTTTTCAGGAAAAATTCCATCCCTTATATCCTTTTTAAGCACTTGAAAATTGTCCTTTTTGAAACTTTGAAACGATATTGCGGGTGTCCTTTTGCACACAGGACAAAAATTTCTTCACATAACAACTCACGTTAGGGCACTGTATTATAATCCGTTGGATAAATTAGTCCTTATAAGGAAAAGCCACCCCCCGAAATAGGCCAATTTGAAGGCATATTTGGTGCATGCTTTTTCACATCCTTAAATTCCCGATTTAATTTCCCAACGATCTGGCCTTTGAAATGAAATAATTTTTACACAGTTACGTTAAGGATGATTTAGTCTAAAGTATTCTGTCCAGTTTTCAGGAAAAATTCCATCCCTTATATCCTTTTTAAGCACTTGAAAATTGTCCTTTTTGAAACTTTGAAACGATATTGCGGGTGTCCTTTTGCACACAGGACAAAAATTTCTTCACATAACAACTCACGTTAGGGCACTGTATTATAATCCGTTGGATAAATTAGTCCTTATAAGGAAAAGCCACCCCCCGAAATAGGCCAATTTGAAGGCATATTTGGTGCATGCTTTTTCACATCCTTAAATTCCCGATTTAATTTCCCAACGATCTGGCCTTTGAAATGAAATAATTTTTATACAGTTACGTTAAGGATGATTTAGTCTAAAGTATTCTGTCCAGTTTTCAGGAAAAATTCCATCCCTTATATCCTTTTTAAGCACTTGAAAATTGTCCTTTTTGAAACTTTGAAACGATATTGCGGGTGTCCTTTTGCACACAGGACAAAAATTTCTTCACATAACAACTCACGTTAGGGCACTGTATTATAATCCGTTGGATAAATTAGTCCTTATAAGGAAAAGCCACCCCCCGAAATAGGCCAATTTGAAGGCATATTTGGTGCATGCTTTTTCACATCCTTAAATTCCCGATTTAATTTCCCAACGATCTGGCCTTTGAAATGAAATAATTTTTATACAGTTACGTTAAGGATGATTTAGTCTAAAGTATTCTGTCCAGTTTTCAGGAAAAATTCCATCCCTTATATCCTTTTTAAGCACTTGAAAATTGTCCTTTTTGAAACTTTGAAACGATATTGCGGGTGTCCTTTTGCACACAGGACAAAAATTTCTTCACATAACAACTCACGTTAGGGCACTGTATTATAATCCGTTGGGAAAATTAGTCCTTATAAGGAAAAGCCACCCCCCGAAATAGGCCAATTTGAAGGCATATTTGGTGCATGCTCTTTCACATCCTTAAATTCCCGATTTAATTTCCCAACGATCTGGCCTTTGAAATGAAATAATTTTTATACAGTTACGTTAAGGATGATTTAGTCTAAAGTATTCTGTCCAGTTTTCAGGAAAAATTCCATCCCTTATATCCTTTTTAAGCACTGGAAAATTGTCCTTTTTGAAACTTTGAAACGATATTGCGGGTGTCCTTTTGCACACAGGACAAAAATTTCTTCACATAACAACTCACGTTAGGGCACTGTATTATAATCCGTTGGGAAAATTAGTCCTTATAAGGAAAAGCCACCCCCCGAAATTGGCCAATTTTAAGGCATATTTGGTGCATGTTCTTTCACATCCTTAAATTCCCGATTTAATTTCCCAAGGATCTGGCCATTAAAATGAATTTTTTTTTACACAGTTACGTTAAGGATGATTTAGTCTAAAGTATTCTGTCCAGTTTTCAGGAAAAATTCCATCCCTTATATCCTTTTTAAGCACTTGAAAATTGTCCTTTTTGAAACTTTGAAACGATATTGCGGGTGTCCTTTTGCACACAGGACAAAAATTTCTTCACATAACAACTCACGTTAGGGCACTGTATTATAATCCGTTGAGAAAATTAGTCCTTAAAAGGAAAAGCCACCCCCCGAAATTGGCCAATTTGAAGGCATATTTGGTGCATGCTCTTTCACATCCTTAAATTCCCGATTTAATTTCCCACCGATCTGGCCTTTGAAATGAAATAATTTTTATACAGTTACGTTAAGGATGATTTAGTCTAAAGTATTCTGTCCAGTTTTCAGGAAAAATTCCATCCCTTATATCCTTTTTAAGCACTTGAAAATTGTCCTTTTTGAAACTTTGAAACGATATTGCGGGTGTCCTTTTGCACACAGGACAAAAATTTCTTCACATAACAACTCACGTTAGGGCACTGTATTATAATCCGTTGGATAAATTAGTCCTTATAAGGAAAAGCCACCCCCCGAAATAGGCCAATTTGAAGGCATATTTGGTGCATGCTTTTTCACATCCTTAAATTCCCGATTTAATTTCCCAACGATCTGGCCTTTGAAATGAAATAATTTTTACACAGTTACGTTAAGGATGATTTAGTCTAAAGTATTCTGTCCAGTTTTCAGGAAAAATTCCATCCCTTATATCCTTTTTAAGCACTTGAAAATTGTCCTTTTTGAAACTTTGAAACGATATTGCGGGTGTCCTTTTGCACACAGGACAAAAATTTCTTCACATAACAACTCACGTTAGGGCACTGTATTATAATCCGTTGGATAAATTAGTCCTTATAAGGAAAAGCCACCCCCCGAAATAGGCCAATTTGAAGGCATATTTGGTGCATGCTTTTTCACATCCTTAAATTCCCGATTTAATTTCCCAACGATCTGGCCTTTGAAATGAAATAATTTTTATACAGTTACGTTAAGGATGATTTAGTCTAAAGTATTCTGTCCAGTTTTCAGGAAAAATTCCATCCCTTATATCCTTTTTAAGCACTTGAAAATTGTCCTTTTTGAAACTTTGAAACGATATTGCGGGTGTCCTTTTGCACACAGGACAAAAATTTCTTCACATAACAACTCACGTTAGGGCACTGTATTATAATCCGTTGGATAAATTAGTCCTTATAAGGAAAAGCCACCCCCCGAAATAGGCCAATTTGAAGGCATATTTGGTGCATGCTTTTTCACATCCTTAAATTCCCGATTTAATTTCCCAACGATCTGGCCTTTGAAATGAAATAATTTTTACACAGTTACGTTAAGGATGATTTAGTCTAAAGTATTCTGTCCAGTTTTCAGGAAAAATTCCATCCCTTATATCCTTTTTAAGCACTTGAAAATTGTCCTTTTTGAAACTTTGAAACGATATTGCGGGTGTCCTTTTGCACACAGGACAAAAATTTCTTCACATAACAACTCACGTTAGGGCACTGTATTATAATCCGTTGGATAAATTAGTCCTTATAAGGAAAAGCCACCCCCCGAAATAGGCCAATTTGAAGGCATATTTGGTGCATGCTTTTTCACATCCTTAAATTCCCGATTTAATTTCCCAACGATCTGGCCTTTGAAATGAAATAATTTTTATACAGTTACGTTAAGGATGATTTAGTCTAAAGTATTCTGTCCAGTTTTCAGGAAAAATTCCATCCCTTATATCCTTTTTAAGCACTTGAAAATTGTCCTTTTTGAAACTTTGAAACGATATTGCGGGTGTCCTTTTGCACACAGGACAAAAATTTCTTCACATAACAACTCACGTTAGGGCACTGTATTATAATCCGTTGGATAAATTAGTCCTTATAAGGAAAAGCCACCCCCCGAAATAGGCCAATTTGAAGGCATATTTGGTGCATGCTTTTTCACATCCTTAAATTCCCGATTTAATTTCCCAACGATCTGGCCTTTGAAATGAAATAATTTTTATACAGTTACGTTAAGGATGATTTAGTCTAAAGTATTCTGTCCAGTTTTCAGGAAAAATTCCATCCCTTATATCCTTTTTAAGCACTTGAAAATTGTCCTTTTTGAAACTTTGAAACGATATTGCGGGTGTCCTTTTGCACACAGGACAAAAATTTCTTCACATAACAACTCACGTTAGGGCACTGTATTATAATCCGTTGGGAAAATTAGTCCTTATAAGGAAAAGCCACCCCCCGAAATAGGCCAATTTGAAGGCATATTTGGTGCATGCTCTTTCACATCCTTAAATTCCCGATTTAATTTCCCAACGATCTGGCCTTTGAAATGAAATAATTTTTATACAGTTACGTTAAGGATGATTTAGTCTAAAGTATTCTGTCCAGTTTTCAGGAAAAATTCCATCCCTTATATCCTTTTTAAGCACTGGAAAATTGTCCTTTTTGAAACTTTGAAACGATATTGCGGGTGTCCTTTTGCACACAGGACAAAAATTTCTTCACATAACAACTCACGTTAGGGCACTGTATTATAATCCGTTGGGAAAATTAGTCCTTATAAGGAAAAGCCACCCCCCGAAATTGGCCAATTTTAAGGCATATTTGGTGCATGTTCTTTCACATCCTTAAATTCCCGATTTAATTTCCCAAGGATCTGGCCATTAAAATGAATTTTTTTTTACACAGTTACGTTAAGGATGATTTAGTCTAAAGTATTCTGTCCAGTTTTCAGGAAAAATTCCATCCCTTATATCCTTTTTAAGCACTTGAAAATTGTCCTTTTTGAAACTTTGAAACGATATTGCGGGTGTCCTTTTGCACACAGGACAAAAATTTCTTCACATAACAACTCACGTTAGGGCACTGTATTATAATCCGTTGAGAAAATTAGTCCTTAAAAGGAAAAGCCACCCCCCGAAATTGGCCAATTTGAAGGCATATTTGGTGCATGCTCTTTCACATCCTTAAATTCCCGATTTAATTTCCCACCGATCTGGCCTTTGAAATGAAATAATTTTTATACAGTTACGTTAAGGATGATTTAGTCTAAAGTATTCTGTCCAGTTTTCAGGAAAAATTCCATCCCTTATATCCTTTTTAAGCACTTGAAAATTGTCCTTTTTGAAACTTTGAAACGATATTGCGGGTGTCCTTTTGCACACAGGACAAAAATTTCTTCACATAACAACTCACGTTAGGGCACTGTATTATAATCCGTTGGGAAAATTAGTCCTTATAAGGAAAAGCCACCCCCCGAAATAGGCCAATTTGAAGGCATATTTGGTGCATGCTCTTTCACATCCTTAAATTCCCGATTTAATTTCCCAACGATCTGGCCTTTGAAATGAAATAATTTTTATACAGTTACGTTAAGGATGATTTAGTCTAAAGTATTCTGTCCAGTTTTCAGGAAAAATTCCATCCCTTATATCCTTTTTAAGCACTTGAAAATTGTCCTTTTTGAAACTTTGAAACGATATTGCGGGTGTCCTTTTGCACACAGGACAAAAATTTCTTCACATAACAACTCACGTTAGGGCACTGTATTATAATCCGTTGGGAAAATTAGTCCTTATAAGGAAAAGCCACCCCCCGAAATAGGCCAATTTGAAGGCATATTTGGTGCATGCTCTTTCACATCCTTAAATTCCCGATTTAATTTCCCAACGATCTGGCCTTTGAAATGAAATAATTTTTATACAGTTACGTTAAGGATGATTTAGTCTAAAGTATTCTGTCCAGTTTTCAGGAAAAATTCCATCCCTTATATCCTTTTTAAGCACTGGAAAATTGTCCTTTTTGAAACTTTGAAACGATATTGCGGGTGTCCTTTTGCACACAGGACAAAAATTTCTTCACATAACAACTCACGTTAGGGCACTGTATTATAATCCGTTGGGAAAATTAGTCCTTATAAGGAAAAGCCACCCCCCGAAATTGGCCAATTTTAAGGCATATTTGGTGCATGTTCTTTCACATCCTTAAATTCCCGATTTAATTTCCCAAGGATCTGGCCATTAAAATGAATTTTTTTTTACACAGTTACGTTAAGGATGATTTAGTCTAAAGTATTCTGTCCAGTTTTCAGGAAAAATTCCATCCCTTATATCCTTTTTAAGCACTTGAAAATTGTCCTTTTTGAAACTTTGAAACGATATTGCGGGTGTCCTTTTGCACACAGGACAAAAATTTCTTCACATAACAACTCACGTTAGGGCACTGTATTATAATCCGTTGAGAAAATTAGTCCTTAAAAGGAAAAGCCACCCCCCGAAATTGGCCAATTTGAAGGCATATTTGGTGCATGCTCTTTCACATCCTTAAATTCCCGATTTAATTTCCCACCGATCTGGCCTTTGAAATGAAATAATTTTTATACAGTTACGTTAAGGATGATTTAGTCTAAAGTATTCTGTCCAGTTTTCAGGAAAAATTCCATCCCTTATATCCTTTTTAAGCACTTGAAAATTGTCCTTTTTGAAACTTTGAAACGATATTGCGGGTGTCCTTTTGCACACAGGACAAAAATTTCTTCACATAACAACTCACGTTAGGGCACTGTATTATAATCCGTTGGGAAAATTAGTCCTTATAAGGAAAAGCCACCCCCCGAAATAGGCCAATTTGAAGGCATATTTGGTGCATGCTCTTTCACATCCTTAAATTCCCGATTTAATTTCCCAACGATCTGGCCTTTGAAATGAAATAATTTTTATACAGTTACGTTAAGGATGATTTAGTCTAAAGTATTCTGTCCAGTTTTCAGGAAAAATTCCATCCCTTATATCCTTTTTAAGCACTTGAAAATTGTCCTTTTTGAAACTTTGAAACGATATTGCGGGTGTCCTTTTGCACACAGGACAAAAATTTCTTCACATAACAACTCACGTTAGGGCACTGTATTATAATCCGTTGAGAAAATTAGTCCTTATAAGGAAAAGCCACCCCCCGAAATTGGCCAATTTTAAGGCATATTTGGTGCATGTTCTTTCACATCCTTAAATTCCCGATTTAATTTCCCAAGGATCTGGCCATTAAAATGATTTTTTTTTTACACAGTTACGTTAAGGATGATTTAGTCTAAAGTATTCTGTCCAGTTTTCAGGAAAAATTCCATCCCTTATATCCTTTTTAAGCACTTGAAAATTGTCCTTTTTGAAACTTTGAAACGATATTGCGGGTGTCCTTTTGCACACAGGACAAAAATTTCTTCACATAACAACTCACGTTAGGGCACTGTATTATAATCCGTTGAGAAAATTAGTCCTTAAAAGGAAAAGCCACCCCCCGAAATAGGCCAATTTGAAGGCATATTTGGTGCATGCTCTTTCACATCCTTAAATTCCCGATTTAATTTCCCAACGATCTGGCCTTTGAAATGAAATAATTTTTATACAGTTACGTTAAGGATGATTTAGTCTAAAGTATTCTGTCCAGTTTTCAGGAAAAATTCCATCCCTTATATCCTTTTTAAGCACTTGAAAATTGTCCTTTTTGAAACTTTGAAACGATATTGCGGGTGTCCTTTTGCACACAGGACAAAAATTTCTTCACATAACAACTCACGTTAGGGCACTGTATTATAATCCGTTGGGAAAATTAGTCCTTATAAGGAAAAGCCACCCCCCGAAATAGGCCAATTTGAAGGCATATTTGGTGCATGCTCTTTCACATCCTTAAATTCCCGATTTAATTTCCCAACGATCTGGCCTTTGAAATGAAATAATTTTTATACAGTTACGTTAAGGATGATTTAGTCTAAAGTATTCTATCCAGTTTTAACGAAAAATTCCATCCCTTATATCCTTTTTAAGCACTTGAAAATTGTCCTTTTTGAAACTTTGAAACGATATTGCGGGTGTCCTTTTGCACACAGGACAAAAATTTCTTCACATAACAACTCACGTTAGGGCACTGTATTATAATCCGTTGAGAAAATTAGTCCTTAAAAGGAAAAGCCACCCCCCGAAATTGGCCAATTTGAAGGCATATTTGGTGCATGCTCTTTCACATCCTTAAATTCCCGATTTAATTTCCCACCGATCTGGCCTTTGAAATGAAATAGTTTTTATACAGTTACGTTAAGGATGATTTAGTCTAAAGTATTCTGTCCAGTTTTCAGGAAAAATTCCATCCCTTATATCCTTTTTAAGCACTTGAAAATTGTCCTTTTTGAAACTTTGAAACGATATTGCGGGTGTCCTTTTGCACACAGGACAAAAATTTCTTCACATAACAACTCACGTTAGGGCACTGTATTATAATCCGTTGGGAAAATTAGTCCTTATAAGGAAAAGCCACCCCCCGAAATAGGCCAATTTGAAGGCATATTTGGTGCATGCTCTTTCACATCCTTAAATTCCCGATTTAATTTCCCAACGATCTGGCCTTTAAAATGAAATAATTTTTATACAGTTACGTTAAGGATGATTGCGTCTAAAGTATTCTATCCAGTTTTAACGAAAAATTCCATCCCTTATATCCTTTTTAAGCACTTGAAAATTGTCCTTTTTGAAACTTTGAAACGATATTGCGGGTGTCCTTTTGCACACAGGACAAAAATTTCTTCACATAACAACTCACGTTAGGGCACTGTATTATAATCCGTTGAGAAAATTAGTCCTCAAAAGGAAAAGCCACCCCCCGAAATTGGCCAATTTGAAGGCATATTTGGTGCATGCTCTTTCACATCCTTAAATTCCCGATTTAATTTCCCACCGATCTGGCCTTTGAAATGAAATAATTTTTATACAGTTACGTTAAGGATGATTTAGTCTAAAGTATTCTGTCCAGTTTTCAGGAAAAATTCCATCCCTTATATCCTTTTTAAGCACTTGAAAATTGTCCTTTTTGAAACTTTGAAACGATATTGCGGGTGTCCTTTTGCACACAGGACAAAAATTTCTTCACATAACAACTCACGTTAGGGCACTGTATTATAATCCGTTGGGAAAATTAGTCCTTATAAGGAAAAGCCACCCCCCGAAATAGGCCAATTTGAAGGCATATTTGGTGCATGCTCTTTCACATCCTTAAATTCCCGATTTAATTTCCCAACGATCTGGCCTTTGAAATGAAATAATTTTTATACAGTTACGTTAAGGATGATTTAGTCTAAAGTATTCTGTCCAGTTTTCAGGAAAAATTCCATCCCTTATATCCTTTTTAAGCACTTGAAAATTGTCCTTTTTGAAACTTTGAAACGATATTGCGGGTGTCCTTTTGCACACAGGACAAAAATTTCTTCACATAACAACTCACGTTAGGGCACTGTATTATAATCCGTTGAGAAAATTAGTCCTTATAAGGAAAAGCCACCCCCCGAAATTGGCCAATTTTAAGGCATATTTGGTGCATGTTCTTTCACATCCTTAAATTCCCGATTTAATTTCCCAAGGATCTGGCCATTAAAATGAATTTTTTTTTACACAGTTACGTTAAGGATGATTTAGTCTAAAGTATTCTGTCCAGTTTTCAGGAAAAATTCCATCCCTTATATCCTTTTTAAGCACTTGAAAATTGTCCTTTTTGAAACTTTGAAACGATATTGCGGGTGTCCTTTTGCACACAGGACAAAAATTTCTTCACATAACAACTCACGTTAGGGCACTGTATTATAATCCGTTGAGAAAATTAGTCCTTATAAGGAAAAGCCACCCCCCGAAATTGGCCAATTTTAAGGCATATTTGGTGCATGTTCTTTCACATCCTTAAATTCCCGATTTAATTTCCCAAGGATCTGGCCATTAAAATGAATTTTTTTTTACACAGTTACGTTAAGGATGATTTAGTCTAAAGTATTCTGTCCAGTTTTCAGGAAAAATTCCATCCCTTATATCCTTTTTAAGCACTTGAAAATTGTCCTTTTTGAAACTTTGAAACGATATTGCGGGTGTCCTTTTGCACACAGGACAAAAATTTCTTCACATAACAACTCACGTTAGGGCACTGTATTATAATCCGTTGGGAAAATTAGTCCTTATAAGGAAAAGCCACCCCCCGAAATTGGCCAATTTGAAGGCATATTTGGTGCATGCTCTTTCACATCCTTAAATTCCCGATTTAATTTCCCACCGATATGGCCTTTGAAATGAAATAATTTTTATACAGTTACGTTAAGGATGATTTAGTCTAAAGTATTCTGTCCAGTTTTCAGGAAAAATTCCTTCCCTTATATCCTTTTTAAGCACTTGAAAATTGTCCTTTTTGAAACTTTGAATGGATATTGCGGGTGTCCTTTTGCACACAGGACAAAAATTTCTTCACATAACAACTCACGTTAGGGCACTGTATTATAATCCGTTGAGAAAATTAGTCCTTAAAAAGAAAAGCCACCCCCCGAAATTGGCCAATTTGAAGGCATATTTGGTGCATGCTCTTTCACATCCTTAAATTCCCGATTTAATTTCCCACCGATCTGGCCTTTGAAATGAAATAATTTTTATACAGTTACGTTAAGGATGATTTAGTCTAAAGTATTCTGTCCAGTTTTCAGGAAAAATTCCATCCCTTATATCCTTTTTAAGCACTTGAAAATTGTCCTTTTTGAAACTTTGAAACGATATTGCGGGTGTCCTTTTGCACACAGGACAAAAATTTCTTCACATAACAACTCACGTTAGGGCACTGTATTATAATCCGTTGGGAAAATTAGTCCTTATAAGGAAAAGCCACCCCCCGAAATAGGCCAATTTGAAGGCATATTTGGTGCATGCTCTTTCACATCCTTAAATTCCCGATTTAATTTCCCAACGATCTGGCCTTTTAAATGAAATAATTTTTATACAGTTACGTTAAGGATGATTTAGTCTAAAGTATTCTGTCCAGTTTTCAGGAAAAATTCCATCCCTTATATCCTTTTTAAGCACTTGAAAATTGTCCTTTTTGAAACTTTGAAACGATATTGCGGGTGTCCTTTTGCACACAGGACAAAAATTTCTTCACATAACAACTCACGTTAGGGCACTGTATTATAATCCGTTGAGAAAATTAGTCCTTAAAAGGAAAAGCCACCCCCCGAAATTGGCCAATTTGAAGGCATATTTGGTGCATGCTCTTTCACATCCTTAAATTCCCGATTTAATTTCCCACCGATCTGGCCTTTGAAATGAAATAATTTTTATACAGTTACGTTAAGGATGATTTAGTCTAAAGTATTCTGTCCAGTTTTCAGGAAAAATTCCATCCCTTATATCCTTTTTAAGCACTTGAAAATTGTCCTTTTTGAAACTTTGAAACGATATTGCGGGTGTCCTTTTGCACACAGGACAAAAATTTCTTCACATAACAACTCACGTTAGGGCACTGTATTATAATCCGTTGGATAAATTAGTCCTTATAAGGAAAAGCCACCCCCCGAAATAGGCCAATTTGAAGGCATATTTGGTGCATGCTTTTTCACATCCTTAAATTCCCGATTTAATTTCCCAACGATCTGGCCTTTGAAATGAAATAATTTTTATACAGTTACGTTAAGGATGATTTAGTCTAAAGTATTCTGTCCAGTTTTCAGGAAAAATTCCATCCCTTATATCCTTTTTAAGCACTTGAAAATTGTCCTTTTTGAAACTTTGAAACGATATTGCGGGTGTCCTTTTGCACACAGGACAAAAATTTCTTCACATAACAACTCACGTTAGGGCACTGTATTATAATCCGTTGGATAAATTAGTCCTTATAAGGAAAAGCCACCCCCCGAAATAGGCCAATTTGAAGGCATATTTGGTGCATGCTTTTTCACATCCTTAAATTCCCGATTTAATTTCCCAACGATCTGGCCTTTGAAATGAAATAATTTTTACACAGTTACGTTAAGGATGATTTAGTCTAAAGTATTCTGTCCAGTTTTCAGGAAAAATTCCATCCCTTATATCCTTTTTAAGCACTTGAAAATTGTCCTTTTTGAAACTTTGAAACGATATTGCGGGTGTCCTTTTGCACACAGGACAAAAATTTCTTCACATAACAACTCACGTTAGGGCACTGTATTATAATCCGTTGGATAAATTAGTCCTTATAAGGAAAAGCCACCCCCCGAAATAGGCCAATTTGAAGGCATATTTGGTGCATGCTTTTTCACATCCTTAAATTCCCGATTTAATTTCCCAACGATCTGGCCTTTGAAATGAAATAATTTTTATACAGTTACGTTAAGGATGATTTAGTCTAAAGTATTCTGTCCAGTTTTCAGGAAAAATTCCATCCCTTATATCCTTTTTAAGCACTTGAAAATTGTCCTTTTTGAAACTTTGAAACGATATTGCGGGTGTCCTTTTGCACACAGGACAAAAATTTCTTCACATAACAACTCACGTTAGGGCACTGTATTATAATCCGTTGGATAAATTAGTCCTTATAAGGAAAAGCCACCCCCCGAAATAGGCCAATTTGAAGGCATATTTGGTGCATGCTTTTTCACATCCTTAAATTCCCGATTTAATTTCCCAACGATCTGGCCTTTGAAATGAAATAATTTTTATACAGTTACGTTAAGGATGATTTAGTCTAAAGTATTCTGTCCAGTTTTCAGGAAAAATTCCATCCCTTATATCCTTTTTAAGCACTTGAAAATTGTCCTTTTTGAAACTTTGAAACGATATTGCGGGTGTCCTTTTGCACACAGGACAAAAATTTCTTCACATAACAACTCACGTTAGGGCACTGTATTATAATCCGTTGGGAAAATTAGTCCTTATAAGGAAAAGCCACCCCCCGAAATAGGCCAATTTGAAGGCATATTTGGTGCATGCTCTTTCACATCCTTAAATTCCCGATTTAATTTCCCAACGATCTGGCCTTTGAAATGAAATAATTTTTATACAGTTACGTTAAGGATGATTTAGTCTAAAGTATTCTGTCCAGTTTTCAGGAAAAATTCCATCCCTTATATCCTTTTTAAGCACTGGAAAATTGTCCTTTTTGAAACTTTGAAACGATATTGCGGGTGTCCTTTTGCACACAGGACAAAAATTTCTTCACATAACAACTCACGTTAGGGCACTGTATTATAATCCGTTGGGAAAATTAGTCCTTATAAGGAAAAGCCACCCCCCGAAATTGGCCAATTTTAAGGCATATTTGGTGCATGTTCTTTCACATCCTTAAATTCCCGATTTAATTTCCCAAGGATCTGGCCATTAAAATGAATTTTTTTTTACACAGTTACGTTAAGGATGATTTAGTCTAAAGTATTCTGTCCAGTTTTCAGGAAAAATTCCATCCCTTATATCCTTTTTAAGCACTTGAAAATTGTCCTTTTTGAAACTTTGAAACGATATTGCGGGTGTCCTTTTGCACACAGGACAAAAATTTCTTCACATAACAACTCACGTTAGGGCACTGTATTATAATCCGTTGAGAAAATTAGTCCTTAAAAGGAAAAGCCACCCCCCGAAATTGGCCAATTTGAAGGCATATTTGGTGCATGCTCTTTCACATCCTTAAATTCCCGATTTAATTTCCCACCGATCTGGCCTTTGAAATGAAATAATTTTTATACAGTTACGTTAAGGATGATTTAGTCTAAAGTATTCTGTCCAGTTTTCAGGAAAAATTCCATCCCTTATATCCTTTTTAAGCACTTGAAAATTGTCCTTTTTGAAACTTTGAAACGATATTGCGGGTGTCCTTTTGCACACAGGACAAAAATTTCTTCACATAACAACTCACGTTAGGGCACTGTATTATAATCCGTTGGATAAATTAGTCCTTATAAGGAAAAGCCACCCCCCGAAATAGGCCAATTTGAAGGCATATTTGGTGCATGCTTTTTCACATCCTTAAATTCCCGATTTAATTTCCCAACGATCTGGCCTTTGAAATGAAATAATTTTTACACAGTTACGTTAAGGATGATTTAGTCTAAAGTATTCTGTCCAGTTTTCAGGAAAAATTCCATCCCTTATATCCTTTTTAAGCACTTGAAAATTGTCCTTTTTGAAACTTTGAAACGATATTGCGGGTGTCCTTTTGCACACAGGACAAAAATTTCTTCACATAACAACTCACGTTAGGGCACTGTATTATAATCCGTTGGATAAATTAGTCCTTATAAGGAAAAGCCACCCCCCGAAATAGGCCAATTTGAAGGCATATTTGGTGCATGCTTTTTCACATCCTTAAATTCCCGATTTAATTTCCCAACGATCTGGCCTTTGAAATGAAATAATTTTTATACAGTTACGTTAAGGATGATTTAGTCTAAAGTATTCTGTCCAGTTTTCAGGAAAAATTCCATCCCTTATATCCTTTTTAAGCACTTGAAAATTGTCCTTTTTGAAACTTTGAAACGATATTGCGGGTGTCCTTTTGCACACAGGACAAAAATTTCTTCACATAACAACTCACGTTAGGGCACTGTATTATAATCCGTTGGATAAATTAGTCCTTATAAGGAAAAGCCACCCCCCGAAATAGGCCAATTTGAAGGCATATTTGGTGCATGCTTTTTCACATCCTTAAATTCCCGATTTAATTTCCCAACGATCTGGCCTTTGAAATGAAATAATTTTTACACAGTTACGTTAAGGATGATTTAGTCTAAAGTATTCTGTCCAGTTTTCAGGAAAAATTCCATCCCTTATATCCTTTTTAAGCACTTGAAAATTGTCCTTTTTGAAACTTTGAAACGATATTGCGGGTGTCCTTTTGCACACAGGACAAAAATTTCTTCACATAACAACTCACGTTAGGGCACTGTATTATAATCCGTTGGATAAATTAGTCCTTATAAGGAAAAGCCACCCCCCGAAATAGGCCAATTTGAAGGCATATTTGGTGCATGCTTTTTCACATCCTTAAATTCCCGATTTAATTTCCCAACGATCTGGCCTTTGAAATGAAATAATTTTTATACAGTTACGTTAAGGATGATTTAGTCTAAAGTATTCTGTCCAGTTTTCAGGAAAAATTCCATCCCTTATATCCTTTTTAAGCACTTGAAAATTGTCCTTTTTGAAACTTTGAAACGATATTGCGGGTGTCCTTTTGCACACAGGACAAAAATTTCTTCACATAACAACTCACGTTAGGGCACTGTATTATAATCCGTTGGATAAATTAGTCCTTATAAGGAAAAGCCACCCCCCGAAATAGGCCAATTTGAAGGCATATTTGGTGCATGCTTTTTCACATCCTTAAATTCCCGATTTAATTTCCCAACGATCTGGCCTTTGAAATGAAATAATTTTTATACAGTTACGTTAAGGATGATTTAGTCTAAAGTATTCTGTCCAGTTTTCAGGAAAAATTCCATCCCTTATATCCTTTTTAAGCACTTGAAAATTGTCCTTTTTGAAACTTTGAAACGATATTGCGGGTGTCCTTTTGCACACAGGACAAAAATTTCTTCACATAACAACTCACGTTAGGGCACTGTATTATAATCCGTTGGGAAAATTAGTCCTTATAAGGAAAAGCCACCCCCCGAAATAGGCCAATTTGAAGGCATATTTGGTGCATGCTCTTTCACATCCTTAAATTCCCGATTTAATTTCCCAACGATCTGGCCTTTGAAATGAAATAATTTTTATACAGTTACGTTAAGGATGATTTAGTCTAAAGTATTCTGTCCAGTTTTCAGGAAAAATTCCATCCCTTATATCCTTTTTAAGCACTGGAAAATTGTCCTTTTTGAAACTTTGAAACGATATTGCGGGTGTCCTTTTGCACACAGGACAAAAATTTCTTCACATAACAACTCACGTTAGGGCACTGTATTATAATCCGTTGGGAAAATTAGTCCTTATAAGGAAAAGCCACCCCCCGAAATTGGCCAATTTTAAGGCATATTTGGTGCATGTTCTTTCACATCCTTAAATTCCCGATTTAATTTCCCAAGGATCTGGCCATTAAAATGAATTTTTTTTTACACAGTTACGTTAAGGATGATTTAGTCTAAAGTATTCTGTCCAGTTTTCAGGAAAAATTCCATCCCTTATATCCTTTTTAAGCACTTGAAAATTGTCCTTTTTGAAACTTTGAAACGATATTGCGGGTGTCCTTTTGCACACAGGACAAAAATTTCTTCACATAACAACTCACGTTAGGGCACTGTATTATAATCCGTTGAGAAAATTAGTCCTTAAAAGGAAAAGCCACCCCCCGAAATTGGCCAATTTGAAGGCATATTTGGTGCATGCTCTTTCACATCCTTAAATTCCCGATTTAATTTCCCACCGATCTGGCCTTTGAAATGAAATAATTTTTATACAGTTACGTTAAGGATGATTTAGTCTAAAGTATTCTGTCCAGTTTTCAGGAAAAATTCCATCCCTTATATCCTTTTTAAGCACTTGAAAATTGTCCTTTTTGAAACTTTGAAACGATATTGCGGGTGTCCTTTTGCACACAGGACAAAAATTTCTTCACATAACAACTCACGTTAGGGCACTGTATTATAATCCGTTGGGAAAATTAGTCCTTATAAGGAAAAGCCACCCCCCGAAATAGGCCAATTTGAAGGCATATTTGGTGCATGCTCTTTCACATCCTTAAATTCCCGATTTAATTTCCCAACGATCTGGCCTTTGAAATGAAATAATTTTTATACAGTTACGTTAAGGATGATTTAGTCTAAAGTATTCTGTCCAGTTTTCAGGAAAAATTCCATCCCTTATATCCTTTTTAAGCACTTGAAAATTGTCCTTTTTGAAACTTTGAAACGATATTGCGGGTGTCCTTTTGCACACAGGACAAAAATTTCTTCACATAACAACTCACGTTAGGGCACTGTATTATAATCCGTTGAGAAAATTAGTCCTTAAAAGGAAAAGCCACCCCCCGAAATTGGCCAATTTGAAGGCATATTTGGTGCATGCTCTTTCACATCCTTAAATTCCCGATTTAATTTCCCACCGATCTGGCCTTTGAAATGAAATAATTTTTATACAGTTACGTTAAGGATGATTTAGTCTAAAGTATTCTGTCCAGTTTTCAGGAAAAATTCCTTCCCTTATATCCTTTTTAAGCACTTGAAAATTGTCCTTTTTGAAACTTTGAATGGATATTGCGGGTGTCCTTTTGCACACAGGACAAAAATTTCTTCACATAACAACTCACGTTAGGGCACTGTATTATAATCCGTTGAGAAAATTAGTCCTTAAAAGGAAAAGCCACCCCCCGAAATTGGCCAATTTGAAGGCATATTTGGTGCATGCTCTTTCACATCCTTAAATTCCCGATTTAATTTCCCACCGATCTGGCCTTTGAAATGAAATAATTTTTATACAGTTACGTTAAGGATGATTTAGTCTAAAGTATTCTGTCCAGTTTTCAGGAAAAATTCCATCCCTTATATCCTTTTTAAGCACTTGAAAATTGTCCTTTTTGAAACTTTGAAACGATATTGCGGGTGTCCTTTTGCACACAGGACAAAAATTTCTTCACATAACAACTCACGTTAGGGCACTGTATTATAATCCGTTGGGAAAATTAGTCCTTATAAGGAAAAGCCACCCCCCGAAATAGGCCAATTTGAAGGCATATTTGGTGCATGCTCTTTCACATCCTTAAATTCCCGATTTAATTTCCCAACGATCTGGCCTTTGAAATGAAATAATTTTTATACAGTTACGTTAAGGATGATTTAGTCTAAAGTATTCTGTCCAGTTTTCAGGAAAAATTCCATCCCTTATATCCTTTTTAAGCACTTGAAAATTGTCCTTTTTGAAACTTTGAAACGATATTGCGGGTGTCCTTTTGCACACAGGACAAAAATTTCTTCACATAACAACTCACGTTAGGGCACTGTATTATAATCCGTTGGGAAAATTAGTCCTTATAAGGAAAAGCCACCCCCCGAAATTGGCCAATTTTAATGGCATATTGGGTGCATGTTCTTTCACATCCTTAAATTCCCGATTTAATTTCCCAAGGATCTGGCCATTAAAATGATTTTTTTTTTTACACAGTTACGTTAAGGATGATTTAGTCTAAAGTATTCTGTCCAGTTTTCAGGAAAAATTCCATCCCTTATATCCTTTTTAAGCACTTGAAAATTGTCCTTTTTGAAACTTTGAAACGATATTGCGGGTGTCCTTTGGCACACAGGACAAAAATTTCTTCACATAACAACTCACGTTAGGGCACTGTATTATAATCCGTTGAGAAAATTAGTCCTTATAAGGAAATCCACCCCCCGAAATAGGCCAATTTGAAGGCATATTTGGTGCATGCTCTTTCACATCCTTAAATTCCCGATTTAATTTCCCAACGATCTGGCCTTTAAAATGAAATAATTTTTATACAGTTACGTTAAGGATGATTGCGTCTAAAGTATTCTATCCAGTTTTAACGAAAAATTCCATCCCTTATATCCTTTTTAAGCACTTGAAAATTGTCCTTTTTGAAACTTTGAAACGATATTGCGGGTGTCCTTTTGCACACAGGACAAAAATTTCTTCACATAACAACTCACGTTAGGGCACTGTATTATAATCCGTTGAGAAAATTAGTCCTTATAAGGAAATCCACCCCCCGAAATAGGCCAATTTGAAGGCATATTTGGTGCATGCTCTTTCACATCCTTAAATTCCCGATTTAATTTCCCAACGATCTGGCCTTTAAAATGAAATAATTTTTATACAGTTACGTTAAGGATGATTTAGTCTAAAGTATTCTGTCCAGTTTTCAGGAAAAATTCCATCCCTTATATCCTTTTTAAGCACTTGAAAATTGTCCTTTTTGAAACTTTGAAACGATATTGCGGGTGTCCTTTTGCACACAGGACAAAAATTTCTTCACATAACAACTCACGTTAGGGCACTGTATTATAATTTGTTGAGAAAATTAGTCCTTATAAGGAAAAGCCACCCCCCGAAATAGGCCAATTTGAAGGCATATTTGGTGCATGCTCTTTCACTTCCATAAATTCCCGATTTAATTTTCCAAGGATCTAGCCATTAAAATGAAATTCTTTTGATACAGTTACGTTAAGGATGATCTAGTCTAATCTATTCTGTCCAGTTTTATCGAAAAGTACAATCCCTTATACTCTTTTTAAGCACTCCAAAATTGTCCTTTTTGAATTTTTGAAACGATATTGCGGGTGTCCTCCTGCACACAGGACAAAAATTTCTTCACATAACATCTCACGTTAGGGCACTGTATTATAATTCGTTGAGAAAATTAGTCCTTATAAGGAAATGTCATCCTTGCAATTATACGTTTTTTTACACAATGTAGTAGTTAGGCAACCATTGTTTCATGAATGCTGTAGGGTTGCGGTATATGTTTACCCTTTTACATCTTAATATAAATTGTTCGTACGATAAGTTTCATTAATTGCAGTCAATGTATTTTTACAGATTCATCTCACTTCGAAATTGAGGACATGGGCAGTTTTGTTGGGGTGAAAGAAAGTATCATTCTTTTGGGAGATAATGGTTTTGTAAGTGCTAGTGTTATTGGAATTTTTATATATTGTTCTAATTGAATTTTTTCGCTACAGGGGATGCTGCCCGAGGTGGCAACTGAGATTTATCCATTGGATTTGGATTGTCCTTCATTTCCAAATGGACGTTTGTAGAATGGATGTGGATCGTTCGAGAATCTTCAATCAAATTCCTCCAGGATATCATTTCCACAATTGTTATCTACCGAGAAGAACAACAATGGATTTACTACAACAATCAGTAGTGTAAATTTTGTTTCAATAAATCAGTGAAGTGAAGTGATAAAGTGGTTCAAGTGATAAATAATCAAAATGTCAGACAGTACAAAAGCTTTTTATTAACTTTATATCTTTTAAAAAATTTTAACAATATATACTTTTACATATAATAATTTATACAAACAATTGTAATTATACAAAAAACTCTATATTGATGATAATATATTGTATAATTGTATAAGTTTAATTTATATTTAACTTTAATAAATTTATTTTGATAGAATACATTGTTTCATTTCGATTTACCGTTCCCATCCTCTTGAATTTTATTTTTCAGGGATTTTTTGTACAGTTAGAATACATATTAGAGTTAAGTTAATTCATCGATAAGGTAGGTAAGAGAGGTAAGAGAGGTACAATGTTTTTCGATAGATTATCGAATAATACGATTAAAGCCAATATCGAAAAATATCTTAACGTTTCAATGTCCTTAATCGTTTTTTTTCTTTATAGTAAAATTTTTATTTTATGACGAAATTCTATTTAAATACAAATTGGTTTTTATGAAAGAAAAGACGAAGGACCTTAAAATGTTGCCTTGTTTTTCGACAGCTTTTCCGATCTATCATGGTCGGGAAATTCTAATTATTTCGATCGAAAAATATTTTTTATTTTCTGCAAATTTCTTAAGAATGATTTATATATGAGTTTTAACGTCATTTACTTATATCATATGATAGCCGCATCGCTAAGGTCGCCGGCACTACCGGAGCTGAGGTCCCAGGTTCGCATCCCGAAGGGGTAAGTGTTTTTTCTTTAATATAATAATTGATTTCTATTCCTTAATGCTTATAATATGATGTAATAAGATTAATCCTTGATTCCAGACATTGCTTCTTCGAAATATTCGATCGATAAGTTCCAGCCTTTCGGGGCTGGAAGTGATCGATCGATCGATTACGTAGTTTTTTTTTTTTTTGATTCCGCATATGTGACGTCACATAATGACTTCATCAAATGACGTCATCCCTGAAAAAATGAGGTGGAGGATATCGAATTTTCGATTTTCGTGAAATAGGATTTTGGGAATGGCTTAGTTAGGTTCTGGGAAGCCTAAAAAACATATCCTTAAATTGTTTTTTTCGATTTTTCGGGGAATATTTTTCGGGCAAAATCCGGAAAAATCTGAAAAATTGGCCAAAAGAGACACTTTTTTGCTCTTTTTTCAACTTTAACGTCGATTTGTGCGTTAACTATCGCTCTTACGGTAACGATCGTTGGCTTATTCGATAGCGCTTGAATTACTCTATCGATGGTGTAAATTTGGTCCCGGAAAAGCTTAAGGGGAAAAACTTTTTTTTTTAACTTCTCAGAAATTTCAAATCGTCGATGAAATGGTCGACGATTTTTTGAATTTTTTCTTTCTCGAATTTCTCGATGAAATTCACATCATAGATGCCTATCGTTACGATTGAAACGAATATAGACCAACTTTTTAGCATTTCGATGTTCTTAATGGAATTTTTCGATTTTACAAATTTGCATATAATGCATCATAATGCAATGCAAATGTAAATTGTTTTCTTGAAAAATAGGACCAAGGACCTATAAATTTTCCAATGTGGTTCCACAACTTTTCCGAACGTAACATGAAGATGCAATGGTTCAAATTTTTCCGGAAAACTCCACTAAAATCGATTGATTGTAAAAAATTACTCCCTGAATGATTTTAGTGGAGTTTTCCGGAAAAATTTGAACCATTGCATCTTCATGTTACGTTCGGAAAAGTTGTGGAACCACATTGGAAAATTTATAGGTCCTTGGTCCTATTTTTCAAGAAAACAATTTACATTTGCATTGCATTATGATGCATTATATGCAAATTTGTAAAATCGAAAAATTCCATTAAGAACATCGAAAAGCTAAAAAGTTGGTCTATATTCGTTTCAATCGTAACGATAGGCATCTATGATGTGAATTTCATCGAGAAATTCGAGAAAGAAAAAATTCAAAAAATCGTCGACCATTTCATCGACGATTTGAAATTTCTGAGAAGTTAAAAAAAAAAGTTTTTCCCCTTAAGCTTTTCCGGGACCAAATTTACACCATCGATAGAGTAATTCAAGCGCTATCGAATAAGCCAACGATCGTTACCGTAAGAGCGATAGTTAACGCACAAATCGACGTTAAAGTTGAAAAAAGAGCAAAAAAGTGTCTCTTTTGGCCAATTTTTCAGATTTTTCCGGATTTTGCCCGAAAAATATTCCCCGAAAAATCGAAAAAAACAATTTAAGGATATGTTTTTTAGGCTTCCCAGAACCTAACTAAGCCATTCCCAAAATCCTATTTCACGAAAATCGAAAATTCGATATCCTCCACCTCATTTTTTCAGGGATGACGTCATTTGATGAAGTCATTATGTGACGTCACATATGCGGAATCAAAAAAAAAAAAACTACGTAATCGATCGATCGATCACTTCCAGCCCCGAAAGGCTGGAACTTATCGATCGAATATTCCGAAGAAGCAATGTCTGGAAACAATTATTAATGTAAATTAGTGATAGGATAAGCTGTAAGGAATAGAAATCAATTATTATATTAAAGAAAAAACACTTACCCCTTCGGGATTCGAACCAGGGACCTCAGCTCCGGTAGTGGCGGCGACCTTAGCAATGCGGCTATCATATGATATATGTAAATGACGTTAAAACTCTTATATAAATCATTCTTAAGAAATTTACAGAAAATTGAAAATACTTTTCGATCGAAATAATTAGAATTTCCCGACCATGATAGATCGGAAAAGCTGTCGAAAACAGGGCAACATTTTAAGGTCCTTCGTCTTTTCTTTGGTAAAAACCAATTTGTATTTAAATAGAATTTCGTCATAAAATAAAAATTTTACTATAAGGAAAAAAAACGATTAAGGACATTGAAAAGTTAAGATATTTTTCGATATTAGCTTTAATCGTATTATTCGATAATCTATCGAAAAACATTGTACCTCTCTTACCTCTCTTACCTACCTTATCGATGAATTAACTTAACTCTAATATGTATTCTAACTGTACAAAAAATCCCTGAAAAATAAAATTCAAGAGGATGGGAACGGTAAATCGAAATGAAACAATGTATTCTATCAAAATAAATTTATTAAAGTTAAATATAAATTAAACTTATACAATTATACAATATATTATCATCAATATAGAGTTTTTTGTATAATTACAATTGTTTGTATAAATTATTATATGTAAAAGTATATATTGTTAAAATTTTTTAAAAGATATAAAGTTAATAAAAAGCTTTTGTACTGTCTGACATTTTGATTATTTATCACTTGAACCACTTTATCACTTCACTTCACTGATTTATTGAAACAAAATTTACACTACTGATTGTTGTAGTAAATCCATTGTTGTTCTTCTCGGTAGATAACAATTGTGGAAATGATATCCTGGAGGAATTTCATTGAAGATTCTCGAACGATCCGCATCCATTCCTCAAACGTCCATTTGGAAATGAAGGAAAATCCAAATCCAATGGATAAATCTCTGTTGCCACCTCGGGCAGCATCCCCTGTAGCGAAAAAAATCAATTAGAACAATATATAGAAATTCCAATAACACTAGCACTTACAAAACCATTATCTCCCAATAGAATGATACTTTCTTTCACCCCAATAAAACTACCCATGTCCACAATTTCCAAGTAAAATGAATCTGTAAAAATACATTGACTGAAATTAATGAAACTTATCGTACGAACAATTTATATTAAGATGTAAAAGGGTAAACTTAAACCGCAACCCTACAGCATTCATGAAACAATGGTTGCCTAACTACTACATTGTGTAAAAAAACGTATAATTGCAAGGATGACATTTCCTTATAAGGACTAATTTTCTCAACGAATTATAATACAGTGCCCTAACGTGAGTTGTTATGTGAAGAAATTTTTATCCTGTGTCCAAAAGGACACTCGCAATATCGTTTCAAAGTTTCAAAAAGGACAATTTTCAAGTGCTTAAAAAGGATATAAGGGATGGAAGTTTTCCTGAAAACTGGACAGAATACTTTAGACTAAACCATCCTTAACGTAACTGTATAAAAATTATTTCATTTCAAAGGCCAGATCGTTGTAAAATTAAATTGGGAATTTAAGGATGTGAAAGAGCATGCACCAAATATGCCTTAAAATTGGCCAATTTCGGGGGGTGGCTTTTTCTTATAAGGACTAATTTTCTCAACGGATTATAAAACAGTGCTCTAACGAGAGTTATTATGCGAAGAAATGTTTGTATTGTGTGCAAAAGGACACCCGCAATTTCGTTTCAAAGTTTCAAAAAGGACAATTTTCGAGTGCTTAAAAAGGATATAAGGGATGGAATTTTTCGTTAAAACTGGATAGAATATTTTAGATTAAATCATCCTTAACGTAACTGTTTAAAAAAAAATTCATTTTAATGGCCAGATCCATGGGAAATTAAATCGGGAATGTAAGGATGTCAAAGAGCATGAACCAAATATGCCTTAAAATTGGCTAATTTCGGGGGGTGGCTTTTCCTTAAAAGGATTAATTTTCTCAACGGATTATATTACAGTGCTCTAACGTGAGTAGTTATGTGAAGAAATTTTTGTCCAGTGTGCAAAAGGACACCCGCAATATCGTTTCAATGTTTCAAAAAGGACAATTTTCAAGTGCTTAAAAAGGATATAAGGGATGGAATTTTTCGTTAAATCTGCATAGAATATTTTAGATAAAATCATCCTTAACGTAACTGTGTAAAAAAAAAATCATTTTTATGGCCAGATCCTTGGGAAATTAAATCGGGAATGTAAGGATGTCAAAGAGCATGCACCAAATATGCCTTAAAATTGGCTAATTTCGGGGGGTGGCTTTTCCTTAAAAGGATTAATTTTCTCAACGGATTATAATACAGTGCTCTAACGTGAGTAGTTATGTGAAGAAATTTTTGTCCTGTGTGCAAAAGGACACCCGCAATATAGTTTCAAAGTTTCAAAAAGGACAATTTTCAAGTGCTTAAAAAGGATATAAGGGATGGAATTTTTCGTTAAAACTGCATAGAATATTTTAGATAAAATCATCCTTAACGTAACTGTGTAAAAAGAATTTCATTTCAATGGCTAGATCCCTGATAAATAAATCTGGAATTTAAGGATGTGAAAGAGCATTCACCAAATATGCCTTAAAATTGGCCAATGTCGGGGGGTGGCTTTTCCTTATAAGGACTAATTTTCTCGATGGATTATAAACCAGTGCCCTAACGTGAGTTGTAATGTGAAGAAATTTTTATCCTGTGTCCAAAAGGACACTCGCAATATCGTTTCAAAGTTTCAAAAAGGACAATTTTCAAGTGCTTAAAAAAATATAAGGGATGGAATTTTTCGTTTAAACTGGATAGAATATTTTAGTCTAGATCGTCCTTAACGTAACTGTATAAAAAGAATTTCATTTTAATGGCTAGATCCCTGGGAAATTAAATCGGGAATTTAAGGATGTGAAAGAGCATTCACCAAATATGCCTAAAAATTGGCCAATGTCGGGGGGTGGCTTTTCCTTATAAGGACTAATTTTCTCGAAGGATTATAAACCAGTGCCCTAACGTGAGTTGTAATGTGAAGAAATTTTTATCCTGTGTCCAAAAGGACACTCGCAATATCGTTTCAAAGTTTCAAAAAGGACAATTTTCAAGTGCTTAAAAAGGGTATAAGGGATAGTATTTTTCGTGTAAACTGGAAAGAATATTTCAGATTAAATTGTCCTTAACGTAACTGTATAAAAATAATTTGAATTTAAGGGCTAGATCCTTGGGAAATTAAATTGGGAATTTAAGGATGTGAAAGAGCATGCACCAAATATGCCTTAAAATTGGCCAATTTCGGGGGGTGGCTTTTCCTTATAAGGACTAATTTTCTCAACGGATTATAAAACAGTGCTCTAACGAGAGTTATTATGCGAAGAAATGTTTGTCTTGTGTGCAAAAGGACACCCGCAATTTCGATTCAAAGTTTCAAAAAGGACAATTTTCGAGTGCTTAAAAAGGATATAAGGGATGGAATTTTTCATTTAAACTGGATAGAATATTTTAGACTAAATCATCCATAACGTAACTGTGTAAAAAAAAATTCATTTTAATGGCCAGATCCATGGGAAATTAAATCGGGAATGTAAGGATGTCAAAGAGCATGAACCAATTATGCCTTAAAATTGGCTAATTTCGGGGGGTGGCTTTTCCTTAAAAGGATTAATTTTCTCAACGGATTATAATACAGTGCTCTAACGTGAGAAGTTATGTGAAGAAATTTTTGTCCTGTGTGCAAAAGGACACCCGCAATATCGTTTCAAAGTTTCAAAAAGGACAATTTTCAAGTGCTTAAAAAGGATATAAGGGATGGAATTTTTCCTGAAAACTGGACAGAATACTTTAGACTAAATCATCCTTAACGTAACTGTGTAAAAAAAAATTCATTTTTATGGCCAGATCCTTGGGAAATTAAATCGGGAATGTAAGGATGTCAAAGAGCATGCACCAAATATTCCTTAAAATTGGCTAATTTCGGGGGGTGGCTTTTCCTTAAAAGGATTAATTTTCTCAACGGATTATAATACAGTGCTCTAACGTGAGTAGTTATGTGAAGAAATTTTTGTCCTGTGTGCAAAAGGACACCCGCAATATCGTTTCAAAGTTTCAAAAAGGACAATTTTCAAGTGCTTAAAAAGGATATAAGGGATGGAATTTTTCCTGAAAACTGGACAGAATACTTTAGACTAAATCATCCTTAACGTAACTGTGTAAAAAAAAATTCATTTTTATGGCCAGATCCTTGGGAAATTAAATCGGGAATGTAAGGATGTCAAAGAGCATGCACCAAATATTCCTTAAAATTGGCTAATTTCGGGGGGTGGCTTTTCCTTAAAAGGATTAATTTTCTCAACGGATTATATAACAGTGCTCTAATGTGAGTAGTTATGTGAAGAAATTTTTGTCCTGTGTGCAAAAGGACACCCGCAATATCGTTTCAAAGTTTCAAAAAGGACAATTTTCAAGTGCTTAAAAAGGATATAAGGGATGAAATTTTTCGTTAAAACTGGATAGAATATTTTAGATAAAATCATCCTTAACGTAACTGTGTAAAAAAAAAATCATTTTTATGGCCAGATCCATGGGAAATTAAATCGGGAATGTAAGGATGTCAAAGAGCATGCACCAAATATGCCTTAAAATTGGCTAATTTCGGGGGGTGGCTTTTCCTTTAAAGGATTAATTATCTCAACGGAATATAATACAGTGCCCTAACGTGAGTCTTTATGTGAAGAAATTGTTGTCCTGTGTGCAAAAGGACACCCGCAATATCGTTTCAAAGTTTCAAAAAGGACAATTTTCAAGTGCTTAAAAAGGATATAAAGGATAAAATTTTTCGTGAAAATTGGACAGTATATTTTAGACTTGATCATCCTTAACTTAACTGTATAAAAATAATTTGAATTTAAGGGCTAGATCCCTGGGAAATTAAATCAGGAATTTAAGGATGTCAAAGAGCATGCACCAAATATGCCTTAAAATTGGCTAATTTCGGGGGGTGGCTTTTCCTTATAAGGACTAATTTTCTCAACGGATTATAATACAGTGCCCTAACGTGAGTTGTTATGTGAAGTAATTTTTGTCCTGTGTGCAAAAGGACACCCGCAATATCGTTTCAAAGTTTCAAAAAGGACAATTTTCATGTGCTTAAAAAGGATATAAGGGATGGATTTATTCGTTAAAACTGGATAGAATATTTTAGATTAAATCATTCTTAACGTAACTGTGTAAAAATAATTAGAATTTATGGGCTAGATCCTTGAGAAATTAGATTGGGAATTTAAGGATGTGAAAGAGCATGCACCAAATATGCCTTCAAATTGGCCAATTTCGGGGGGTGGCTTTTCCTTATAAGGACTAATTTTCTCAATGGATTATAAAACAGTGCCCAAATGTGAGTTATTATGCGAAGAAATTTTTGTCCTGTGTGCAAAAGGACACCCGCAATATCGTTTCAAAGTTTCAAAAAGGACAATTTTCAAGTGCTTAAAAAGGATATAAAGGATAAAATTTTTCGTGAAAATTGGACAGAATATTTTAGACTAGATCATCCTTAACTTAACCGTATAAAAATAATTTGAATTTAAGGGCTAGACCCCTGGGAAATTAAATTGGGAATTTAAGGATGTGAAAGAGCATGCACCAAATATGCCTTAAAATTGGCCAATTTCGGGGGGGGGCTTTTCCTTATAAGGACTAATTTTCTCAACGGATTATAATACAGTACTCTAACGTGAGTTGTTATGTGAAGTAATTTTTGTCCTGTGTGCAAAAGGACACCCGCAATATCGTTTCAAAGTTTCAAAAAGGACAATTTTCAAGTGCTTAAAAAGGATATAAGTGATGGAATTTTTCCTGAAAACTGGACAGAATAATTTAGACTAAATCATACTTAACGTAACTGCATAAAAATTATTTCATTTCAAAGGCCAGATCGTTGGGAAATTCAATCAGGAATTTAAGGATGTGAAAGAGCATGCACCCAATATGCCTTCAAATTGGCCTATTTCGGGGGGTGGTTTTTCCTTATAAGGACTAATTTTCTCAACGGATTATAATACAGTGCCTTAACGTGAGTTGTTATGTGAAGTAATTTTTGTCCTGTGTGCAAAAGGACACCCGCAATATCGTTTCAAAGTTTCAAAAAGGACAATTTTCATGTGCTTAAAAAGGATATAAGGGATGGATTTTTTCCTGAAAACTGGACAGAATACTTTAGACTAAATCATCCTTAACGTAACTGCATAAAAATTATTTCATTTCAAAGGCCAGATCCTTGGGAAATTAGATTGGGAATTTAAGGATGTGAAAGAGCATGCACCAAATATGCCTTCAAATTGGCCAATTTCGGGGGGTGGCTTTTCCTTATAAGGACTAATTTTCTCAACGGATTATAAAACAGTGCTCTAACGAGAGTTATTATGCGAAGAAATGTTTGTCTTGTGTGCAAAAGGACACCCGCAATTTCGATTCAAAGTTTCAAAAAGGACAATTTTCGAGTGCTTAAAAAGGATATAAGGGATGGAATTTTTCATTTAAACTGGATAGAATATTTTAGATTTAATCATCCTTAACGTAACTGTGTAAAAAAAAATTCATTTTAATGGCTAGATCCATGGGAAATTAAATCGGGAATGTAAGGATGTCAAAGAGCATGAACCAATTATGCCTTAAAATTGGCTAATTTCGGGGGGTGGCTTTTCCTTAAAAGGATTAATTTTCTCAACGGATTATAATACAGTGCTCTAACGTGAGTAGTTATGTGAAGAAATTTTTGTCCTGTGTGCAAAAGGACACCCGCAATATCGTTTCAAAGTTTCAAAAAGGACAATTTTCAAGTGCTTAAAAAGGATATAAGGGATGAAATTTTTCGTTAAAACTGGATAGAATATTTTAGATAAAATCATCCTTAACGTAACTGTGTAAAAAAAAATTCATTTTTATGGCCAGATCCTTGGGAAATTAAATCGGGAATGTAAGGATGTCAAAGAGCATGCACCAAATATGCCTTAAAATTGGCTAATTTCGGGGGGGGGGCTTTTCCTTAAAAGGATTAATTATCTCAACGGAATATAATACAGTGCCCTAACGTGAGTCTTTATGCGCAGAAATTTTTGTCCTGTGTGCAAAAGGACACCCGCAATATCGTTTCAAAGTTTCAAAAAGGACAATTTTCAAGTGCTTAAAAGGGATATAAAGGAAAAAATTTTTCGTGAAAATTGGACAGAATATTTTAGACTAGATCATCCTTAACTTAACCGTATAAAAATAATTTGAATTTAAGGGCTAGATCCCTGGGAAATTAAATTGGGAATTTAAGGATGTGAAAGAGCATGCACCAAATATGCCTTAAAATTGGCCAATTTCGGGGGGTGGCTTTTCCTTATAAGGACTAATTTTCTCAACGGATTATAATACAGTGCTCTAACGTGAGTTGTTATGTGAAGTAATTTTTGTCCTGTGTGCAAAAGGACACCCGCAATATCGTTTCAAAGTTTCAAAAAGGACAATTTTCATGTGCTTAAAAAGGATATAAGTGATGGAATTTTTCCTGAAAACTGGACAGAATAATTTAGACTAAATCATCCTTAACGTAACTGCATAAAAATTATTTCATTTCAAAGGCCAGATCGTTGGGAAATTCAATCAGGAATTTAAGGATGTGAAAGAGCATGCACCAAATATGCCTTCAAATTGGCCTATTTCGGGGGGTGGCTTTTCCTTATAAAGACTAATTTTCTCAACGGATTATAATACAGTGCCCTAACGAGAGTTGTTATGTGAAGTAATTTTTGTCCTGTGTGCAAAAGGACACCCGCAATATCGTTTCAAAGTTTCAAAAAGGACAATTTTCATGTGCTTAAAAAGGATATAAGGGATGGATTTTTTCCTGAAAACTGGACAGAATACTTTAGACTAAATCATCCTTAACGTAACTGCATAAAAATTATTTCATTTCAAAGGCCAGATCGTTGGGAAATTCAATCAGGAATTTAAGGATGTGAAAGAGCATGCACCAAATATGCCTTCAAATTGGCCTATTTCGGGGGGTGGCTTTTCCTTATAAGGACTAATTTTCTCAACGGATTATAATACAGTGCCTTAACGTGAGTTGTTATGGGAAGTAATTTTTGTCCTGTGTGCAAAAGGACACCCGCAATATCGTTTCAAAGTTTCAAAAAGGACAATTTTCATGTGCTTAAAAAGGATATAAGGGATGGATTTTTTCGTTAAAACTGGATAGAATATTTTAGATTAAATCATTCTTAACGTAACTGTGTAAAAATAATTTGAATTTATGGCCAGATCCTTGGGAAATTAAATCGGGAATGTAAGGATGTCAAAGAGCATGCACCAAATATGCCTTCAAATTGGCCTATTTCGGGGGGTGGCTTTTCCTTATAAGGACTAATTTTCTCAACGGATTATAATACAGTGCTCTAACGTGAGTAGTTATGTGAAGAAATTTTTATCCTGTGTGCAAAAGGACACCCGCAATATCGTTTCAATGTTTCAAAAAGGACAATTTTCGAGTGCTTAAAAAGGATATAAGGGATGGAATTTTTCTTTGAAACTTGACAGAATATTTTAGATTAAATCATCTTTAACCTAACTGTATAAAAATAATTTGAATTTAAGGGCTAGATCCCTGGGAAATTAAATTGGGAATTTAAGGATGTGAAAGAGCATGCACCAAATATGCCTTAAAATTGGCCAATTTCGGGGGGTGGCTTTTCCTTAAAAGGATTAATTTTCTCAACGGATTATAATACAGTGCTCTAACGTGAGTAGTTATGTGAAGAAATTTTTGTCCTGTGTGCAAAAGGACACCCGCAATATCGTTTCAAAGTTTCAAAAAGGACAATTTTCAAGTGCTTAAAAAGGATATAAGGGATGAAATTTTTCGTTAAAACTGGATAGAATATTTTAGATAAAATCATCCTTAACGTAACTGTGTAAAAAGAATTTCATTTTAATGTGCTAGATTCCTGGGAAATTTAATCAGGATTTTAAGGATGTCTGTAAAGATAATCTTCTGATATTATAATATTTATTCAGCACTCTCAGTGGCTTCCATTTAAAGATGATTTGATTAGATTTCTCTTTGCATGGTTTTTTTGAGATATATATCATATTTGACTGTCTTTACGATGTAAAACGTCGGAAAATATCTACAAAATTTTCAAAAAGTACATGTAGACTTTGCATCCATATCTACAATTTCACAATAAATATTACCTGTTTTACATTTATTTGGGTTATATTTGATTGTATGATATTGAAATGTAACACTGACAATCAAATCAAACAATCATAACGTTAAAAATTAAATTTATTTGGATAAAGATAAAGTATTTTGAAATTTCAAGTGACAACAGTCAAAATCGAGGTGTCAAACGTGTTAAGCTTTGGCGCCATTGCCGCCTTAAGGTTCTTGAGTCGAATAGATTTGGTTTAGATATTGAATGAGTTGCGAGATACACTGATAGGTGGCGAGATTATCATTACTTGTTATTGTATTGGCTTTATTGGCACTAATTAATACTCAAAATTAATATTAATACTACAAATTAAAACTTTATATTGTTTGTATTCTAGAGCTTTAAAGATAAAAATAATGTTCTAAGTTGTAAAAATCAATAAATAAAAAATCAAAGGTAGTTTTATATGGGAAAGCTTTTATTTTATATTCAGTGGCAGAAAATTAAATTAAATAAACAAAGGAAATCCACGTTTCCGTCCGGATAGGAGAAATCGAACTAATTTTGATCGATTGAATAAAACTTTGCGAATTGAGGAAAAAACCAGTGAATACAAACACGAATTAAACTGTTGCATTTCACTGTAAAATGGAATTAAATTAATTTCATTTGTACCACAAAAACTTTCGTCCCCCGTGCAAATATCAACTGTAAAAAGTTATACTATAGCGCCGGTGCTTAATCGAACGTGAAATGAAACGTTCGACGTGGAACTTTATTTCAAATGTTTAATTTGTCTACAAAAAGGGAAAACAAAGCAAAAATGTAGACTCTACGAAACTCAAAGCTCTAATTTCCGCACACTGAAGGAAAGTTTTTCAATTTACATAAACTATTATGACTGGAAAAATACTATTCTCTGTTTGAGTAATATCGTTGTAAAGGATAGTTTCCGTGGAAATTCGAAAACTTTTATATATCTAATCTTACAATCAAATATTGATGTATTTAAAAAAAAAATAGTTTAGAAAGAAAGTTTCGGGATCTACCAAACTATTTAACAATTTAACATATCTATAGCTTTGATACTTTTAAATTAGCAGCTTAGATTTATGATAGACTTAGTCATTTGAGGCAGAATGTTGTGGAAGATATTTGTCAAACTAAATTGTTAAATTTCCTGTATTTAGCAGGTGTGTTAATATAAAACCGGACTTCCCAATAAGTGGTTCTGGCTACCAATAGAGGATCGACCAAACCATGCCATTAAGGCAATTTTTTTGTTCGAATATCTAATTAAGATTTTCAATTCACAAATATATAAATTTCGTACGACTTCATAATTTTAAAAGCAATGAACCTGTTGAGTTTTGTACCTTAAAATACGATTCTTCAAAAGCATTGATTTTCTTTTGCCATTTAAACAACAATTGCTGCGGAATTCCATCAAATGCATGTCGAAGCTTACGTTGAACATGTTCTTAGGAAATATCAGAGTTTAAAGGAGTTTTAAATAATTGATAATGGCGATATGGAGAACGAAGAATGTGGAAGACCACTAAAAAATTTTGAAGATATTAAATCGTAATAATTAATAATAATATCAGGATCACGGGTAATTGGATTCGTAATGGTAATTCGTGATCCTGATATTATTGTTATTTATACTGGAATTGAAAAAAAATGTAATAATTGTTGGATAAGGATAGTAGTCAAACGCAATAATATCCTGCAATAGTAGCTTTAAATCAAGTTTTAGCGCTAAAAATGACCAAAATATAAAAATAGCCAATACAAATTGATCTTGCTGTATGGTAATTCCCCTGGCCACGCAGTAAAACGAGTAAATGATATAATTGAGGTATTCAATTTGGAAATACATTCAAATGCGACTTTATCCCTAGATTTGGCATCTTCAGATTATTACTGATATGCATCAATGTGTCACGGACTTGTTAATCACATTTACGCAGACCTACACCAATGATTCGATCCACAAATTGTCCGAAAGATGGCAAAAATATTAAGTTCACAAAGGAAATATCTTAAATAAAATAAGTAACTCCATTTAGCAATAATTAAAAAAGCTTATTTTTGGAGAAAAAAAATCCAGTTCTATATTTACACACCAAGTACTTATTACCCCAACATATCTAAACTTCTTGGAAGTATTTCTTGAGAGATTACGAGAAATAAGAAAGATGATGTTATTTTGTTCTATACATAAGAATTTTTAATTCATTTTTTAAATCGAGTAGTGTTTTTAATCAATTGGTTCAATTAAATCTCGAAAAAAATGGTTCATCTTTGCCAATTTATTTTTTATTTTTTGAAGTAGTATAGGCAATCGAAGTACATCAACGTTATTCCATTGCCTACCTCTAAGGCTATTTCCGCGATGAAAGATTTGGTGTTTTTGGTAATGCTATTCTTCTGCTGTATTATCCCATTATTTTCCTTATTCTTTGCTTTACCAATAGTTTTTAAATAATAGCTTATGGAAAAAACAATCAAAAATACTATAAGTCATTGAAAAGTTAGATAAGCCATTAATAACATGTAACTTTCATAGTACTCAAAATAAGATTTTTTCCGCTGACTTTGAACAGTTATACTGTGTATACAATATATAAAATATATTGCAGTCCAATTTATGTAGTATAATTTAACATAATAATATACAAATTTAATATAATAATATACAAATTTAATATATTAATATATAAACTTAATATAATAATATATAAAAAAAATCATACCAACAACATAAATTTGAACAGAAGTTCAAACAAAAATATTCGTGACGTATTACCCAGATACGTATTTCGATTGCCAAGCAATCTTCATCAGTGGTCATCAAGTGTGAATCATCACATAGCAGTTACGGAGTTATCCAAACTACTTGATGACCACTGATGAAGGTTGCTTGGCAATCGAAATACGTATCTGGGTAATACGTCACGAATATGTTTGTTTGAACTTCTGTTCAAATTTATGTTGTTGGTATGATTTTTTTTATATATTATTATATTAAGTTTATATATTAATATATTAAATTTGTATATTATTATATTAAATTTGTATATTATTATGTTAAATTATACTACATAAATTGGACTGCAATATATTTTATATATTGTATACACAGTATAACTGTTCAAAGTCAGCGGAAAAAATCTTATTTTGATTGTAACCTTGATGTTAATCAGAATGGAATTTAAGAAAAATCACAATGTTTTCTGTTGATTTTTGTATTCATTGAAGAGGAATAGTATTTGTTCATATATTATTTACAATAATTACTCCTCTTGCATTCCATAAGCCATAAGTATTTATTAGAAATCCTTATTTTCGCAAACCGTTCGATTTTACTAGCATGTACACATGTAGTGAATATATTTTTTGAAAATTCATTAAGGTGGTCCTCAATAAGGATCTTTTCGAATTTCTTTGCTCCCAGGGGCTCAAATGCTTTCAAATTGGAAAAAAATAAATTCCCTGAAAATTTGAGCTTTAAATATTAACTTTAAGATAGTCCGCTTTCCAACTTAAGTTTGTTTTGGAAATAACGTGGAAAAATTTTATTTTTTCTTTAGAATTCCATAACTCAGCGACAAATAAATCGAAAGTAATTAATCACGTCATGTTTATTGTAAATTTAACGCTCTACAAAAAAGAGCTCTTATGATTTTTCGCTAAATCTATTGGCTTAAGAGTTATTGGCTTAAGAATGCGGCCCCAATGGTCAACGAAAATATAATGCAATTTTTAACCTTCCCGGTCCGAAGCGGGGTTTTTACGTACCCCAGGCACCCCATGGATCACTTTAAAATCTTCAACTTTTTAAAAATTATTTTAATGATTATATGTTTCACTCTACTACGGCACAAAGAAGAGAGACAGTTTTATTGAGTTTCTTCTGTGATTACTTCATAATTCTCAAAATGCAAATTGCAAAGTGTAAACCGAAAGTGATAATTGTAAAATGCATTGTTTTCTTTCTCAAACGTTTAGTTGTGTATTCATTCTTGAACGTGCAACATCTTATCGATCTTACCTGATTATTTCTAAACCAGTGTTTCTAAATTTCTTTACATCAATTCCTTTAGCGAACAATTTTTTTTTAAATGATGTGACTCTCACCGGAACAATCAGGAGAAACAAAAGAGAAATATTTATCAATCAAAAATCAAGCGGTGACTATTATCCACAGAAGTCAAAAATATTGAAGTAGAAGATGGTCCGCGAAAAAGGCCAAATATTATTATTCATTATAATAAAACCAAAGGAGCTGTCGATACTGGAGACAAAATGACCCAACAGTATAGTCTTGTTAGGACTACTAGAAGGTGGCCGTTCAGAATAGTCATGGAAATAATAGATATGACTGCATTAAATGCTTACATTATTTGGGTACAGAATAACCCAGATTGGCGAAAAGGAGACCGTAGCCGAAGACAAGCATTTCTTCGAGAATTGGCTACGGAATTGCTAAAAGAAAATGTTTTAAAACGGAAAAACAACAATGTAAATTACCACAAGCACATTCAACACGGCTTTGAGTTATTTGACCAAGTTATCAATAATGGAAATAGCACTCCAACGAAGAACCTTCAATTGGCAGTAGAGCAAGACCAGCAGGATATACCAAAAACTACGAGTTGTAGTTTTTGCCCAAGAAGTGAAGACAGAAAATTTAAAATTCGATGTGACTTATTAATAATATGATGTAACTTATTCACCGCTATCAAATTAAAACAATTTCTTGTCCAAATTGTAAACATTAATTTATAGTCTGTAAAAATGTATTATAGTAATCTAAATATATCTAAAAAATCTAAATATATAGTTTTATTATAAGTAAATTAGTTTTTGTAATATTTTAGCTATATAAACTATATGAACTATTTCTTTTATACCTAAGTTCTTTTGTAAATAATTTTTATTTTTTATTGTTTTTAAGTTGTAATTATATTATTTTTTTTAATTTTGATTACCATTTAAAAAAAATATTCACATATTATGTACTTTAGAATTTTTTTGAAAAAATTAAAATATTTGTAATACTCAAAAAAAATTTTCATTTAAAAACATATTTCACTTTGTTTGAGAAGCACTGGATTTGGTCTGGGGTATGTCGGATACCCCGCTTCGGACCATTTGAAATTTTTCAACCCTCCGTGTCGGAAAGGTTAACTGAGCAACGAAAAGATAGTAAAGTTAGTTACATAGCTAATATTGTATTTGCTTCTTTTTGACCATAAATACAAATTTTGCATAAGAAATTTGATATATTTCGTAAAAATAAGTATTTACTTAAAAACTATAGTTGATAATATTAATAATTATATAATAATTAAACTTTGAGCTCGAATAACTCTTAAGCCAATTGATTTAGCGAAAAATTATAAGGGGTCTTTTTTGTAAAGCGTTAAATTTACAATAAACATAACGGGATTAGTAACTTTCGATTTATTTGTCACTGAGTTATGGAATTCTAAAGAAAAAATGAAATTTTTCCCACGTTATTTCCATAAGAAACTTCTTAAGTTGGAAAGCGGACTATCTTAAAGTTAATATTAAGAGCTCAAATTTTCAGGGATTTTTTTTTATTAATTTGGAAGCATTTGAGCCCCTGGGAGCAAAGAAATTCAAAAACACCCCAATATTCAGGGTTTTTAAGAATTACCATCTATTTTTCCCCAACTGCAATATCATTAACTAATCTCTATCCTAGATCAGGATCTACAAACGCTGCTTGGATGATTTATGCAAGGTACATCGCACTTAAAATTAAAAACAAAATGTAAACAAAGTATTTCTATATATTTTATAAGAGCAATAAATTTTATTTTTTTAAAAACACCCCTATTAAAGACCACCATAAAATTCATATATATTTTGGTTGAAAAAAATTAAGAAAATTCAAAGATTAATGAAAATTTTTTAAATAAATTTTCTTAAAAGCCAAGTGGATACGAGTAGCAAGTTAATTTCGGTGTGTGATGAAAAAAATATTTTTAATTGCAATAATGCATTCCTATTTCTTACAGTAATTGTAACATTGTAATCATTATAATAATCCTTTCTTACAGAGTTATAAAGGTGGAAATATTCGACCGATTAGTTTAAGCCAATCAGGGGTTGATTATTAATGCTATACTCCAAAAATTCATTACTATAAACGCTTTTAAATTCGACTTAAAAAAAAGAGCAAATAATAAATTCGAATATGTTATGAAATGTGTAGGCAACCAGTCGTACATTGTTGTTTTTGGGGAAGTATAACTAGCGATCTTAGAAAAGTTATTATGCTGCTTAGAAAAGTTTTTCTTTTGGAGTTTTCCTTTAAAATTCACTAAAGGGTAGAAACAACCCTCGTTGGGAACCACTGGTTTCGATTTGATTTGTTTTCAAAGTGCATAACGAATATAAATGACAAAATAGTGTCAAAGGGTTGAATGTAAAAAAATTTATATAAAATTTTTTTTTCCACTTATTAAATGTACGAAAGGGATTAGTTTGAAGAGTAGGAGATTAAATTTTATAATATCTTGCTTTTTATGTTTTAAATTTACCCAGGAAATGATCCAGAACTAACTTTCCTAGTATATCCATTCATTTTTAATTTTTGCAAAAATAAATCAACGGGAAAAATAAAATCCTCTTCAATTTAATGATTCGTACAGTGCTTAATTAGTTGTATAGACATAAACGTGTGAAACGCTTTTATAACCGAGAAATTTTCCCGTTCATCCGGAACAGAACAGAACAAATTTTCTGAAAAGTTTCTTGTGTACTCAACGAATCTGCGGAGAGGGGGGAGGGTTTGCTATGCGATTTTCTAGTTTTATAAACAAACACAAAATTGTAGGTGGAAAAAAATTTCTAAAGCTCTTTTTTTTTTTTTCGTTTGCATATGGGAAAACCGTAGCTATTTTATGAAAAGAGTTCTGAACTATTCTGCCAAGTTGATGTCCCAAGTACTCGTCTTTTTCAAGTGCACGTCTCACGTTACAATCCCCACACGTCCCGTTCATCCCGAATCCGCTTCATTCACCCCCCATCCCCCATCTCCCACCCCGCACCGCTCAACAATCATCCCGTGTTTTATGCGATTTCGCAAGTAAATTTAGAGCTTTCGTTATGGCCCCGTTTACAATGTAACAATGCAATACATTCAATTACTCTACAATGTAAAAGGAAGGATGTATTACCCATACACGTTGGCCGTGCGGGGAACAAGAAACCCAATATTTTTTCCCGCGTGCCAGATAGCGATAGACAACGATTGAGTTAGTGTCCATAAAGCTCTAGTCTAGTCTCATCCACGTTTGGCAAGCAAACAATTTTGTTGAGCTTTCAAAGCTCCGTACGGGGCCGCGAGATGATTTTCATGTCCGACTGGAAACTCCAAAGTTCCCCCTCCCCAACACCCGTTCATCATACATTTTCCCCACCATCCGTCCACCCCTCCTCAACAAATGTACGAGTCATAAAATATTAAAAGTACTATAAAGCGCCATTTCAAAAGTTGCACACGTTAATTATTACGGTTTGAGGAAAATGAGGAGCTTGAAAAAAAAAAAAACAAAGCAACAACGTTTAATGCTTATGACAAGATAAATTAAAATTTTAAAAATTTATAAATGGCCACATAAACATTAATTCGCTTTCGCAAATTGTTTTGGAGCTTTTCGTCAAAACTTTTAAAGTCTAGTTGCCACAATTATTATGGTTTTTGTTTATCAAAAAGCTCCAGGGGGGGTGGTTCTCAAAAGTTGAATTTTTCAGCTTATTATTTGCCGTTATAAACGGTGGAAAACGATTATTCTAATCCAAACCTTTGCAGATTATCTCCAAAATTAAGGGTTATAAAATCACTGTTCAATGTTCATCCCTTAAAGGGTTTCAACCCTCTGGTATCCTCATATATCACTAAAGCTCTTAGAACTACGTATCCAGTCTTTGTTGTTTCAAAAGTAGAACTAATCGACGGATTTTTTGGTGATGATGCAGAAATACCAAGGGTGACCAAGGGGATGGAATAGGGATTTTTTTTTTTTTTTTTTTTTTTTTTAGAGAATTGTTGCTTGTTTTTCTTAATCGTCGCGTGTTAAACGGTCATTATGTGCAAAAAAAGGAAATGATTATCTATCCTCTTCGATCCGTTTGAAATGTAGGCAATGGAATTGAAATTGATGCCAAAGAAAAAAACCGATATATAGGTAAATCACATGCGAGAAAGAGACACAAAATTTTTATTAACTTATTATATAAGTGGACAGAAAACAATTAAAACTACATCAATTTTTCATAGACCTACAACGAAACTATTAGAAAACTGCCTTCATTTTCTAAAAATAAATGGTTTGTTATTTTTTTTTTGTATTTGTTAGTGCTAAGGGATGATTTGTTTGTTGGTAAATGGCGTGATTAGGGCTCGTTTTTGGTGTAATATAGTTTCATTTGTGTGGTACGCAATTAATTTCGGTTTCTGAGAAAATTGGAGTGAAAATTCAGTAATAAATTTCAAGGAAGTAAATTGAACGTTACCGAATTCTTAAAATTGAGAGGCAAGCGTAGAGAAGCACGGGGCAGTTGGGTGTAATTATTCATGAAAAGTAAATATTTTTACTCCAAGTGATGTTATTTGACTCATTAGCATAAATTGAAGCATGCTAGTTGGATTAAAGATATACGTTGCATTTGATAAAACGAATTTTCAATGAAATTTTTTCTCTCAATGTAATAAAAACACAATCGTTCCATTTATTTTATTAAATCATTCCCAATGCCCTCTTCACCCTTGCCCCTCGTCCCGATTCTATTAATATCAACAATAACACTTTCCTTTTTGAGCTTTTCCAAATAAAAACGAACGACACGTGTGCTTTGTGAAAAATGAAACAGAAACAAACCAATAAAATAAAAAAAAAAGCTTCACCGATAAATTCAAAAAATGAAAAGAGAAAACCCCGAACATATCAACCGTGGAAAATAGAGTGAGACGAAACGAACCAACAAAAAAGGCAATCTTATATGGCAAAGCATCATAACTTAGTTTTCTAAAACATTTATTGCGACAACATAAATTCCGAAACTCAAAAACTTTATCGTTATATAGTGAGCAACTAATTTCGTTTTATTGTTTTCTACGTTTGTTGGAAAAAAAGGAAACAATAACGGCCGTGTGGCTTGCAACCGGGAAGAAACGGGCGGCAGTACCCCCGGGGGGAGGAGCGGGGGGTGGAATCGAAAAAGTATTGTTCGTTCGAGAGCTTTAGACTTTAGACGCGTGGTTAACTAGCATTCCCATAAAACAATCCGGGAAAATCACTCCTCCTCCACAAAATGACGACCTGGCAAATGTATTTATTGTGTCCTACAGGAATGGGGCGGTTAATCGGGAAGATGTGCGTATAATTTGCGGAATTGGAAAGTTGGAGAGAAAGTTTTTTGTGAATAACAAAGTTATGAGGAAAATCGCTAATAAAGATGAAAGTGTTTACTTCTGGTGACAGTTTGATTTTGTGCGAAATTATACTATTTTTATTGAAATTTACTACTCTTATAATCCTTACGGCAAGATTGGTTTTCTAAAAATAATAATTTTTCATAAATATGGCGCCACTACGATTATAGTTCTTACTTTTGAAGATACGAGGCGCTAAAGTGAAGTGAAATTATCCTGGTGAACGTCTATTGGTTAATTTCAAACTGGGCTCTCGTCTCTCATTGGCTGTTGAAATTACCGAAATCGGTTTATCAAGTATCAGTTGGCTATGTCGCCATGGTTTCATCAATTAATCACCAAAAATGGACCACGTGTTTATTATTTTGAGCCAATTCTATGGGTGTTATATAAATAAATTAACATCAAATCAAATTTTCAACTTACCAAAAGAATTAACATGGTATGTATTTATAATTTACTGGCCAATTTCTACTTATTATGGGTCGAATATTAATAAAGTCGAAAAATAACCTATAAAGGGTCTAGCAGGATCCACACGGCGAGTTGGTCCCCAAATTGGATAATTCAGGTAATTCAGATGCCGTCAATATGTATCCAGAATTAAGGGTGGATCACCGTCAAAACGTAAAAAAAATTAATGACTTTTTTAAAACTGCTGCCATTTTTTTTTAGAGATATTAAAAAACGGTCTTCGGCATGTAAAAGTTGAAGTTTTGAACTATTTTTTTTTTATTTATTTGCCCCGATATGTTCCCCCCTCTCCCTTTTACAGCGCTTTGAAAAAGGGTCCTCAAAAATGAGGAGGCAAACGGGAGACAAGTTTTCTCGGAAACCGGAAGTCGAATTATAATTTTCCAAAAAATGTAGGTTTTGGTAATACGTTTTCTTGGTACTGAACCTCAAAAATCCGAAAAAAGTTGAAAATTCACCAAATGGCGCGACTTTGAAAAAAAAGTTAAAAAAAGTGACTTTTTTTTGGACCTTTCCCCTCTCCCACTTTGAGGGGGGGAGGTTTAGCCAATTTCAAAGGTTCAGTACCAAGAAGACGTGTTGAACTATAACACTCTCCAGTTTCAAGTCAATCCGTCGGATTGTTTCTGAGCAATCTTGTCTCCCAATTTTAAAAAGTTGATTTCGAGAAAAACGCATTTAAAGTTTTTTTAAGATATTTTTTTATGTTATTATCAATTTATTCAATTTTTATCAGTGAAAATATATTAGTCAGCTATTCCAATTCTTTTAACACGTTATTTTTGAATGTTATAAGAAGACATTTATGGATTTTTTTTTTCTGACGGTGATCCAACCTTAATTGTAGACTCATAGTATTCCAGTTGTAATAAATTATAACAGTGACGATAATTTTTTTTATTCTTATTTTAATAAAAAATAAATTCTAGTTGTTTTTTTTTTTTTTTTTGGGATCAATTATTTTGATCCAGAAATTAATCATCTTAAGAGTAAATATAGAAACACTAAAAACTAATAATGTTTTTTATGTTTCCTTAAACTTACAATTATGAAAATAATATATGTTTTGCTCCTAAATGTGGCCTATTTTTTATTGAAGTTTTGTGAAAAAAAATCTGGTGCAACACTTCGAAAAAAAATAAAACCGAGGTATATTAGTAGGCGTTAATCCCATTTTATTTTTTTTTCAAGGTGTTGCACCAACTATTTTTTCAAGCAATTTTAATGAGTTATAGTGCTCATGTAGAAGCATAAACTTTATTTTTTTCGTGATTGTCATTTTTAGAGAACATATAAAAAAATTATTTCATTTGTTTTTCGGATTTTTTTTGTATAATTTTTTTTTTCTAAAAATTTCAAAAAAATATATGATATACTCTGTAAAATAATCTAAAACCTCGCGTTGGTTTCACTTCTCTAGCTTAATTAGTTTTTGAGATTTATAACTTTGAAAAATAGCCATGCGGGGGGACATTTTTGCCCATATCTCAAGGTCAAAGAGGAATTTGGTCGTGAAGAGTATATAAATGTGATATATAAATGTTTATATATCAAGTCGATTAAATTAAAGCTCCCATTCAGTGGCGCAGCTAGATAACCAAGGGTCCTGGGGCAAATTAAAAAATGGGGCCCCATTGCTATGTAAACTGATTAGGTTTTATCAAACAAAAATATGAAATATACAAATACTTTAAAAATGCTAAGCTACTTAAGCTCTTTTTTGTGCTGCTGCAGAAGTGACAGGAATTGTAAAGAATAATAACATCGCTGTAAATACTTCGGTTAGGTCGCATTCTAGCACTCCATATTTGCTCATTATTTTCGTACTTAATTGGTGAACGTCCAACTGAATTTCCAAAAGTTCAGTTCGATCGAGATTTCTGGTAAGGATACGAGGGCCCCGGGGCACTGCCCCGCCTGGCCCCTAGGTAGCTGCGCCACTGCTCCCATTGATAAGATAGAGCCTTAAATAATCGAAAGTGTACTAAAAAATTTGGTTAACATAATGGGCTACTGTAAAACCAGCCGTTGAGGTCTTCTAAACGATATCGTGTATCATTCATAAATGGAAAGGTTTATTCTTTATTGTAAAACCTAATTTTGAAAAAAATCATTTATTTTTATCTTATAGCCAAATAAAGTGATCCACTTTCTATAAGGTCACATATTTAATTTTAATCCATTTTTTACAATAAATTGAACAAAATCTTTAGTCCATAAGTTTTGCTATGGATAAGGTTAGAGAAAAAAGTGAATTTTTATTTGGAAAATCCGGAAAAAATAGATTATTTGCATGGAAAAAAATCTGTACTTGTTTTTTTCATTTAAACCCCTACCTGCAGTAAAATATACTCCAATGAAAATTTGAATAAAAGAGGTAATAACTTTGTTTTCCACCGTTTGAATTTTCATGTTCTCTTTGCTGCCACTTATTATATTTTCAAAGTTACCTCTTTGAGTTGGTCTTTTCATCGTTGCAAATCAAAAGGACTGCGCCGTCGAGGAAATAGTGGCGGAAAACTCGTGGAAATTGCTTCCTCCATACGCGAAACCATTGGAAGTGAATTCCCGCAGGATATTCATCAGCTTTAATCCACTCGGGTTATATTTTTTGATTAATTTCCTAATTCAATCTCACCACATAATCATAATACAATCGAAAATTGTCCTCACAATTTACTATTATATGAATTAAATAAAAACAAAAAAAAAACCCTCACCTCAAAAGCTACGAATAAAACAATGAGCTTTTTAATTATTCAAATATGGCAAGGTAAAAGCATAAAGCGATTTTCCATCGTTCAATGTGGCAGATATGTAGTGGATTTAAATAAAGATACGATTACCAGGAGAATTGAGATATATACACAATATTCGACTTGAGATTGTCGACTCGAATCGATATTGTTGCATCAGATTGCATTAAATTGCATGTAAACATTAATTTTTCAAAAGCTCGAGACAGCTTTGGCTGTGATATTTTACGGTTCATATCTCTGAGGAACAGTGAACAACGTTTTCCATTTTTAAATTTCCCACATTTCCAATTTTTATGTTTTTCACACGATGGCGTTAGCACGAGCTTGAAACGAACGTCTCGACAGCTTTGAGCTTTCGATTGTCATTTTTTTTTCTGTCATCGGAAAATCGTTTGTTTTTCGTTACAGTTTCAAGTTTATTTGCAGTTTTGCATCGGTCGATTGGTATGAGACGTTTTGATTTAGTTGCCATCGATTGAAAGCTTATTTGTAGTTGACAGATTTATTGTTAATTTCAGTCAATTGTTTATGGTTTGTTCATTTGTTTAAATAAACAATTTATTCAATTGTTTCAATCGGTTCAAATTCAATTATTTCATAAACTAATTTATTTATAGGAATAATTAAAATTGATTTTGGCTAATTTTATTAGAAGTAACATAGTTGAGTTTAACTTAGTTTTTGTTATACGGACTGACTCCAAATTCAGTATACACATTAGACTGGGCCAAAAAAATCGAATATTTTTTTTTTTTTGAAAAGTATATCGAAAATATTGACGGTAACGTGACGTCTCAAAACTGTATTGAGTTGGCGTTACTATTCGTTAATTTCTTTGGAAATAAATAATCACTTCCACACTTAACAATCACTTTTATTATTACACTTGTCAAAACAATCACTCAAATGACAATAATCACTTATAATCGAAATCACAATAATAATCGTTTTGTTGTAACGGAAATTCAAAACTGAACTTCGATACTCAACTGAACTTTTCGCTTGAACTGAGCTCCTTATATACCCGCAACCCAACGTTCTCGAATGTTCTCTATGTTCTATCACTTATTAGACGTTTCTAGAATGTTCTATGTGTGCATTCGCGTTGGTGGAAGAGAGAAAGAAGTTACTAAGCCAATCGCGTGCCGGCAAGGCACAAAGAAATAGACAGACTTCGTCCTTTTCTGTTACAATATTGTTCAAGGTGACAAAAAAAAAATTATCGGGATGGTTTGAGCCCTTAATATTAATATTAAGAGGTCTATCATTTTTAATTTCGATTTTTTATTTGTGCTTTCATTTTTGCGTCAATGCTGTCAAACTATTATGGTAAAAAAATTCATCTGCACATATATTTATAGAAAATTAAATTCCTACAAAAAATGTATCTTTAAAAATTTTTGCTAGACACGCCGTTTCCGAATAATCAAGCTTTAAAAATTGATATAATTTTTACATATATCTTCTTTATTTTGGAATTTTGTAACTAACGAACAAATAAATATATAGAAATGAACAATATAGATTTTTGAAGGGAATTTAAAGATCTACAAAAAAAGTCTCTTAACCTTTTTATATAAAATCACTCTTTCAAAAGTTATTCACAATTAAAGTTGAATGAAATATTAAATTATTGTTTTTTTCGTTGTTGAACCAATTTTGAAAGAGTGATTTTATGTAAAAACGTTAAGAGACCTTTTTTGTAGAGCATTAAATTTCCTTCAAGAATCTATTTTGTTCATTTATATATATTTATTTGTTCGTTAGTTACAAAATTCCAAAATAAAGAAGATAAATCTAAAAATTATATCAATGTTTGAAGCTTGATTATTCGGAAACGGCGTGTCTGGCAAAAATTTTTATAGAAACGTTTTTTGTAGGGAATTTAATTTACTATAAATATATGTACAGATGATTTTTTTTACTTTGATAGTTTGACAGCATGAACGCAAAAATGAAAGTACAAATAAAAAATCGAAATTAAAGATGATAGACCTCTTAATATTAATATTAAGGGCTCAAACTTTCCCGAAATTTTTTTTTGTCCCCTTGAACATTATTTTCGATATACTTATCAAAAAAAAAAATAGTTGACTTTTTTGGCCCAGTCTAATAAACGCAAACCTATAACTTTACATATTTTAAGTTATAGCTATCATAAACCAATAGTACTCTACTGATTTTTGGTCAGAAGCCATGGGGAATTTACAAATTTGCCGCCAGTAGACTATTCAATTTTTGCCGCTTCTACTAACCTTAGAAATTCAATACGCAATTTTACAATCAAATAAATTACATTTATTCTATCAATGGAATCGCAATTTGTGTTCTATTGCCACTATTACAACAACTTTTCCTGTGGTTAGCAAGCTTTTACGTCCAATTTGCCACCCCCTAAAATTTGCCACCATAGACTGTAGCCTACTCAGTCTGCTGGTAAATCTTCCACAATGGGTTTTGGAGGATTTCATTAAGGTTTTCCACAACTTTCATTCCAGCTAAACCTGTAAAATCACTAGAAAATTATTTATTATTCGGTGTACAAATAAGTTTTAAGGGTCTTCTTTTTGTAGGCTTTTTAAGGTTTTATTCAATAAAAGTACTGCAATATTTATATTCAAAGTATTGTCCATCGAATTCCTTTTGAAAAAAAATCCCAGTTTTTGGTGGTAATCTAAGAATTGATCCATTTTTTGGCATCTTTATGACTAATAGACCGAAATAAGTAGTGATTGGATTGGTCAATATTCAGTGAGTATGGCGGGTGAGGTAAGACATCCCATTGAAGTGCTTTCAAAGCTTGCTTAGGAATTTTTCGACATGTAGTCGAAAATTCAACTAAAAGATGGCATTGTCATGTCATTTGGTATATTGGGTGTGTTTAAGCTTCAATATTCGGCTCAAATACATTAATTGAGCCGTTTATTTTGAAAGTGACTTAAGTTCATTTCAAGAACAATACCTACTATATATATAATATATATACAGTGTAATCTCGAAATTCCGGCACTATTAAGCACCGAAGGGTGCCGGATTATTGGAATGTTCGGATTACTGGATTATAGTGATAAAGTCATAGATAAAGAATAAAATAAAGCATTTCATAGAAGGAATAAATGTATACATAGGTATAGAGGGTAGAGGGAGGCGTGGGCGGAGGGTGCCGGATTATTGGACGTGCCGGATTAGTGAGATTATACTGTATACATATATATAAAATATATAGTGTTATCATATTTAACCATGGGAACATAAGATACTTAGGAGGAGAGAATAATTGGCGTCTTTGTTAATAACTATAATCAGATCAGTATTTGGGAAAACTTAGGAATTAAACAATTAACATCTTTGTCCTAGTTAACAAGAACATGAATTACCATATAGACCGTCCTTGAAATGGACTTACGTCATTTTCAAAATAAACAACTCAATTATTGCGGCTAATGTTTCCCAGAAATGATTTCATTAAGTTGTAGTAACTCATAATGGGTTAATAGAGTTAAAGTTGATGTATTTTCAAGAAACTCAACAATTTTATCCCATTTGGATTATTGATTATTGGATTCACTTTTTGTCCCCCACCAGGATTCTATGCAAAAATTCCTTTTGCTTTTACTTTTGGAGCAGTTATTCGCACATGAAACGGGGTTCGATGCCCCTGGTTTGAATTCATCCGGAGCCCGGCTTCCCGGTTTTTGTACCATATTCATCCCCTTCTGATGGTTTGAAACCATATTTTGACTCATATCCAAGATTTCCACCGGCTTTTTTTGAGTTCAAGAAAAATCTTGCTTCAAAAACGCCTCCAACTCTTTGGCATCAAACTTCATTAGTCTACTTTTGATGGAGCATGTTTCCCATATGCTTTATACAACAATCGATATTCATCCCACTTGAAGCAATAAAGAAAAGCTTCCCGCAAATTGTGTTTTCTGGACAACAAATTTCGTTTTTTTTATCCTTTTTTTTGAGACTTTTTGATTAGATTCGGTGGATTCAAATAATAACAAAGTTTTCTTATTGATCTTTAACCGGATTTTCGGCCTTTGTATAAGTGGAACGACTTTTGAATCAACTTAAAGTAAACTTTTCCGAAATCATTTCTTTTTTCGCTTTTACCAATTTTTTATTTGTCGATGCGTATAAGTTTGCATCCCTTTTGGACAATCAATCTTGAACACTTAAAATTCAAACAACGATTTAAATTTTCTTGACCAAGCGAAAATAACATATGAAAATCGTGAACGGGCTGCTTGATCTCCATTGTAAAGGATCACATCCTTGTATATGCACAACCCCCGGACAGGACACAATGATTTGTATTTAACCCGGGGAGAAAAAAAGGGCAGCGATAGAGATTTGACTCCGGGGGGTGTTTTCTTGGTAGTAAGCACGAAAAAGCCCGAGTGAAGGACCATAAATAAACACAGGATACACAAATCGCTTCCCACATCCTTTTGGATATTCGTCAATTTGATATTCATAACATGCCATTGCAAGGATAATATCACACTTTCGATAAGGGGATAAATAAAAATTGGCCATCTAATCTCCAGTTGTATCCTGGCCGTAAGGCACAAGCCAAAGAAGAATTGACAAATTTCCTCGAGGATATTAATTTTTTTTTGTTTAGTTGTGCGTGTTTCGAGTTTGATAAATTTTTCAAATATTTCATTTCATTATCCGGTCGTTTGTGGGCAAACGCATTCCATCGCTGGACATTGACACGTGGCGGATTATCCGTTTGAATAATTGCGGGTCGCAACTGAAACGCCAACGTGAAAAATATTTTCCCCCGAACACAAATTTTCGGTCACACAAAAATTATCCTTCTTGGGATACATTCAATTTTGTGGTTTAAAGTTAATGTGTTACATTTATTAAAGGGTTGTTTTCCAACCCTTTTTGTCCTTGTTTTTATTTGGGAAATGACAAATTTAATAAGCAACAAAAATGCAGGATTTATAGCCTTAATTTTTTTAGATTTGTCTTAATTTATTGTTAATCCAAAGATTAACTTTTCATGCCTATTTGTATCTCGAGTTTTTTTTTCGTGGAAAAGCCTAACTGCCAAAATAATGCTAAATGAGTCGGTTTAGTTCCTCTCGGTGTTATTTCTTACGTTACAAGTGGAATAAAATCATAGAATAGTACTGCAGAAAATTTTTTAGGTCACGAAAGCAAAGTTGAGGGTAAATTACTTTATTGAAATAAAAAAAATATGACCAAACTAAAACACAAAAATTGAGGATATTTTCACCCAATTTTTTGTTGTTTTGGTGCTTTATAGCCTTAATATTCTTTCATTGATGATTTGGTTCGAAATTTTCGCTTTACAGTTGTTTTTTCTTTTAAATTTACACTAAAAAGAGTGAAAAAAAATAAAATAAATAAAAAAGCCATCTCCTATCAAAGATTGGACAAATCATTTTTTCACTTTATAAAAAAAAAAACAAAAGAATGACGAAATCGAAAGAAAATTTCGTCAGATATTTAGTTTGAAAATTCCCAATTGAGCTTTTACAAGCATCAATCGTTTAAAATGCCGCAAGTGAGTGTGGTGGTGGGGGAAGGGGGGAGGGTGGAAAAATAGCAGAAAGGGAGTTAGTAGCTCTTAAAAACTAAAAGCTCTTTAAAAACAAATAAAAACAAAACCAAACAGTGGTAAGGAAAACAAATGAGCTCTTACCAAAACAAATTGTCGTGAGCTCAACTGTTTCATTTTATTAAGTGTCGCATTCTTGAAGCTTTTAAGCTTTGTTTCTCCATTTTATTAATTTGAAGAAATATGTTTTAACGTCAGACGTAAAAATAATTACAAAAAAAAAATAAATAAAAATAAATGAATCATTGTTTATTTTCATAACAAATTTAATATTTCTATTGATAGAAACTAAATGAAATTGAAAAACTTAAAGACTTAAATTTAACGTGAAAGAGTTGCAAACATGCGAATTTATAAATTATTTTTAGGATTTCGAATCTTCGAATAAAAATAAGCACTATGTAGATAACTTTTTCTCTGAAAGCGATTGAAATATCAATTTAAAATTGATATAACTTCCTTAAGTTTTTAAAGTTGCAGAAAAAATCACCTTTTTAGTCAAGGGAATCAAAAATAATGACCACTTATTTTGACGAAATTTGAGAATTTAAAGTATATAAACTTTAAATTCTGTTTCTTAAAGTGCTTCTGGTTAACCTAGAATAATTTTTTTAGCGATTGTTAAGGCATATGAAAAACATGTAAATTTTGATTTCGGAATTTTGAAAGTGGTAATTTTAAGTAAGAACAAGAAGTAAGACCAGTAGAATTTTAAGACGCCAAGTAGGAGGAGATTTGGATCAAAATTCCTGTCAAACTTATGAGGACTTTGAGGAAATCATGGAAATGAATCAACAAGTGGTTTCAAATCTTCTCACGGTCAATGATATGGTGCAAAAAGTGAGTCTAATTCAATAATCCAAAATGGAGAAAATCGCGGGGTAAACCCAGCCATGTATAGGGATACAACGTAGCTTATTAAAAACGTTATTAGAATGCTAGAACATCGATGTTTTTAAAAGTGAAACATCGATGTTTATGAACGATATACCGATATTTGGAAAAATCGATGTATCGTTTAGATATCTAGCTATGCGTTAAATTCAACGGTGAAACCAAATATTTATGACAGAAAGTTATAGTTGTATATTTGATGGAACCAAATCGGAGTAATCGATTATGAGTTACTCGAATCTAATAAAACTATTACTAGGAATGTTACCAGCAAAAATTAATGTAATTGAACCGAGAATTGAAGCTCAAACGCCCCAAATATATCAAACGACATAACCAGGTCATCTTTCGATACAATTTTTGATTATATATAACAAACTTGGGCTCCAATATATACTTTAGACACTCTTCAAAAAGGGAGCTCTGCCTACGACCGTATTTACCGCATATTGTTTTAACAGATTATTATTTATTTCGGTCCATAAACCATGGCTTGTCTAACCAGCACGTCAGGTTATACGAAGACACCAAAAATTGAATCGATTCCTGAATCTCCTCGAAGGATGAGGGTTTTTTTTCAAAAGGAATCCATATGGAACCTGAAAGATGGAGAAAAATTAGTACATAGTGATTTGCACGATGTGTAAAAAGTATTACAACATTTTTATTGAATAAAGTTTTAAAGTGTGGTAGTTGTTCCGTCCATTTCTGCACAGAATATTATTTTCGATCTCATTTTGATGTGCTATGAAATAACCATAGAAAAAATAAAAATATTGATTTTGATACAGAAAATATTAGTATTAGGAAGGATTATGAAGTATTGTTAAGAAGACGAACGCAAACTATGTTTACCTAGGTGAGATTACATGGAAAGGAGCTCTAATGTTTGGAGGGCTTTGTATTCCAGCAAATCAACGTGATATTTAATTATTAATTACTATAAATATAATATAAATTTTCATATCATTTAATCATCTTAAAGTAAATGAAAGATTACGGGCGGCCGAGCCGTGATATCGCAATGTACAGTCCATGAAATGAATCGACATATTTATATGCATATAAATCAAAATAGAAATAATTAAAGTACAAGTATAAACGATAGTTATATAACTTGCAAGATATGTGATTACCCAATAAAATTGTTTTTTTATAGAGCTTTCCCCCATAATCCATCTTATTATTTCTTACTTATAATTCCTCATTTTTCCACAACTACGGGAAAACTCCATGTTGGAGGATTCTTGACGTAACGGAGGTACAGAGGTGTGAAAATTATTAGACTCAAAAGAAGATTTTTACTTTCTTCCAGCAATGTATCGCCCAGACTATAAAACATCCAACATCAGTTACGATTTGGAGCTGCATGTCAGCAAAGGGTACCGGTAGGATATACATTGTGGAAGGTACTATGAGGCAAGACCAATATATACAAGTCCTGGAAACGAGGTTATTGCCTCAAACTATAGAGTAGTTTCCGGAAGAAAATTTTAACTTTATGCAGGATGGAGCTCCTTATCATATACTATTCCTTACCATAAAGCCAAAAAGTTATGGATTTCCTCAAAAATTCTACCATTAATGTGTCTTCTTGACCAGGAAATAGTCCTGATGCTAATCCCATAGAAAATTTTTGGGCCATTGTGACGAAAAAACTAAAAAAAATAAACTATTATTACACGGGTGGTTCTGATTACCGAACTCATTAAGATTTGGCATCATAATATTTTTTTTTTATTTCCACTTAATTTGCACAATCTGCCTCTTGGCAATAATTGCAATTTGTCGTCTTGTCCTGCTCATAATAAAATATAAATGAAAAAAATAGTATAGATCATGCCAGGATGAGAAAAATACATTATAAACAATAAAGGGTACCACACAAAATATAAGATGAGTAAAATTATTGTAATTTTTAAATTTATGACATTTAAAAACAAAAATGTGTTTTTTTTCTCTTGAGTTGTCTTGAGTCTAATAATTTTCACACGTCTATACTACAATGGGATTTCTGACTTCACCCGCCATTTCGGTCGAATATTTCCCTTTTCGAATATCACTTATCCGTCCGGGAGTCATGGTCTGGCTTAGCATTACTTCAGATTTTACTAAGACGCCAAAAATCGGTTCGACTCCTGGGTCACCTTAAAGGATCTCTTTTTTTTCCCAATGCGCATCCACTAATGGATGGTTGCAGTGTATGTCACGAACTGTACATCGTGGATCCCTGTCCACTGCTTGATGTTTCGCACCCAAGACATTCTTTTCCTTCCGATTCCTCTATTGAATTTTTCAAAGGACCAGGACTAGTTTTTAATAGGAATCCACGTGCTACCTAAAAATAGGAAGTTTTAGTTGCTACCAACAGTACTTTGAGTAAAAAATTTGGCCACTCTTTAAAAAATATAAAAAAATAAGACTCAAAACTTATGTTTTTTATTTCCTACTTTCATACCGAATCGATTGAAAATAATCATAAAAATGTAGACACAAACTATTAGATATATTGCAACATCCTGTGCAAACTCTTTCAGGTATGTAATTTAATATAGTTTAAGCCAAATGTTATGAAATCCCACACGAATCTTTCTACGTACAAATCACGTACTCTATGCTTCACATCACCAATCGGGGAACGGTAGGGATCCGGCAGGAACAAGTTTATATTATTCTTCCCCATCCACACATGCTACACATATACTCTACATCATCCCGCATTCTCAAATCTTAATTTCACCAGTTCATTTTAATTTGGTTCGTCCTGCTTTGTGTGCTACAATATAATGCTGTGCAATAGGAGTGACTCTATTTTCCGGCTCTGCTTTTTCGGGGATTCCTCATTTCTATTTCTGACATTTGTTCCGGCCGTGTCACTTTCATTCTTTGCTGGTGTTTGTTGTACTCTACAGGCACTCGTGGTCGTTGTCAGTGACTCCCTAATGACTCCCACTGGTTCCCCCAACAACACTTATTGTTCGTCTCGTTAATAATGGCGTCACGTTCCTGTAACGAATATGTGACATGATTACTGTAACTCATATTAAATAAACAGAAAATATTATGGAACGAAAACGAGGTGCTGTCCTGTGCTATGACACGGGTAATGCATCATCCTATATACATATACCTGAGTATATAGGACAAAGGTTTGGAGATAATGAAGGATGGTGAATTAGGTTTTTCCGAAAAAAAAAAACGCAATTAAATTGGAATTAAGGGAGGGAAACATTTTTCATTTTCTTGGCTGTAATATCTTTTTATTAGTATTTTTCGTAATAATTTGATAATGGTAACATAAAATGCGAAAATCGATGGAGAAAAATATTTAATTTTGTATTTTTTTTTGCAAAAACACCTTTAATATATTAGAGGAACTAAAATGGATCGAAACCAATTAAGGGTTGAGTATGACTAAACAGAATAAAGACAAAACAGAACATGCATATCTATGAGCTTCGATCCAATTTTAGTTGCATTTTCTTATATAAGTACCGAGGTTATTTAAGTAAAATATTTTTCCCCATTTAAAATTCCAGAATTCCCCACATTGGAAAGGGGAGATGTAGTTGTAACATTAACAGTACAAAAAATGTTTCTGTTCAAAATAAGTTTTCCACGTTTACAAATGGACTCCATGTAATATGTTTATCCCTTCCACATTATACAAATTGCAAAGAATTTTCCTTTCTTCAAGAAAATAAATTCTTATGCTTTTTCAAACTTTTTTACGTACAAGAAAATTTATTTTCCAATAAAGAATGTAAAGAATTCAGAATTGATGTAAAGATTTTTAAGAGTTGACCTACCCATTTAATTTTTTACAAAACTTTTTAAAAGGATTCTCAATCGATTACAAAACTATTTGTTCCGAAATAAATTTGGAAATTTTTTTTTTGTTAGTTATGTGGAAAAAATTCAGTAATTCATTTACTGAAATTAATTTTCATTGAAATCATTCTCTTTTAATTTATTTTTATTAACCCACTAGTGGCGTAGGGTTTATATTTTTCAATTTGAATTCATTTGCTTATTATTCCATTTGTCGTTGTTTTATTCTCCTCTTTTGTTTCACCTTTCAATTGTTTGGTGTGTCAATTGTTTTTTATGAGCTTCCATCTATAAATAACGACAATATTTTATTGGTTTTTTTATGATTTTCCGAACACATTTTCACTAATAATTTATAATGAAATATTGACCAGATTCTGTTTTTCTTTTGATTTATAAAATTATTTTTATACCGAATTCTTGAAGCTAGAAACCATATATACTATGTTTAAGGTTATTTTCTAATTAAACTATAGCCAACTATCAAAACTATCCATAAAAAAAGACAAAAAAATATAATTCAGAAACACAAACAAAGAAAGAGTGTATTTATCTTCCGATTAACTACTCAACGATTAACTTTTAACTCAAACCATTTTTTGAAAATTTTCAGGAAAATTGTTGTAAAAGCTTTTACTTATTGTAAGAAATCCACGAAAAATACATTAAAAACTGTCAAATTTCTACAAGTATGAAAATTGATGTTTGATTTTTGATGAAGAAAGTTTCAAGAACGACGTAAAGTTGTCCAACTTTTCGACAGTTGGTCATTTAAAGACTTTTTGTTGTCACGTAATGGAACTTCATTGTTTCCATAAAAAGCTCAATTGTGTTTTGTTTTTGCGAAAGTTTGGAATGAGAGCAAAGAACGAAACGTGTGGAATGTAAAAAAGATGAACAACCACTTTGAAGAATCAATCATTTGTTCTATTCGATTAAAGTAAGTGGACGAAACAAAAACCGAGCTTTTTAGAGCTTTTCATTGTTAATGATAGTTTCCATTGTTATCGCCAACTGAAAATTCAACTATTTGTTTTTGTAAAGGATAATATTTTATAAAACTAAAACTCCTAAATTTTCCTATAAAACATCGAATTAAGAAAATTACTTATCTACTATAAAAGGAAAATATTTTCAACCAAACAAAGCTTCTGCGGAAAAATATTTTTCTGGAAACTTATCATCATTTACTTTCCGCAAAAGTTCGAAGCTAAATTTTCCGATCGTAAAACAGTGATGAAGAGAAAATTTGAAACTCTGAGTCCTGTAGGATAGGTTGGAAGAGTTATACGGTATGGAGGATAGAACGAACGTAATCTCGGTAGGAAAATGTAATAAATAGTATATGTGACATTTTGATAGCTGATATCTTACCAACTAATTACTGTCGAGTAATAAATAATGTGGTAATAGATGGCCTTATAGATAACAATTAGGAGATGAAATGGAAATAAACGGACGAAAACTTGTTATTGCAGTCAAAAAGAAAATGACTTGGCAAAAAATAAAATGAAAAAGGGGAGTTAAGGTTGAAAGCTTCACCCTTTAATGGGTCACCCCTGCCAATGGATTAGTATAGGTATTCATTATTTTCTTTAAGTAGTTTAATATTTGGTATTTATCATATAAAAATAGTTAAAAATTTCATTCCTCGTGATTTAATTCCCCGTGTCATATAAGCACTGAAATGAACGTAACAAGTGGTTAGATCAGGGATCACCAAAAAATTTTAACCATCGACTTCTACTCTACTGTTCTAAAATGATATTCAGCCAATATATCATTTTTTATACAACTGTTTTTTATTTTATTTGAAACGTACATTACTGGTAGTACGTAAATCCTTCTTTTACCCAAATAAATATATATTCATTAATTTATTTTCGATAGTGTTAGACCAACCCCAAAAGGTCTACATTGACTACTTTAGCAAGCCATGGGTTAAATAGTGGCTTAGAATGAGTGACACCTATACTATTGTAAGCTATTGATACATTTTGATAGAAAAATTGTTATAAAAAGACTTTAAACTTCGTAAAAAGTAAAGAAGAATATAAATTTAGTTGGAGTTTAGAGGGAATAAGAAGTCTGGATCATCTTCAAAAATATAACAATACAAAGTTAGTGTTAATATTAATTATACCACTAGTGATATTTCAGCTATGGGATGATAGATCAAAGAGTATGGGATGAACAGGGAAGCTTCATAAAGCTCAGTGTTAAAATTTTGCAGCACCATGTGATATCCAGTCGGCCAACTAAAACTAAAAATGGAATGTTAATACAAATTACTATAATTATAACATAGGAAATTAATTGCCATTGACTGAAAAGCAATTAAAACAGAGAAAGGCATAAAATAATTTGATTGCCCGACATCACCACCATGATATAGCGACACACCGCTGAACTGGTGCAAAATACACAAAAGTCCACAAAAAAAAAAAATAATTTGGAATTCTTCTTTCACTTTAGCCAACAGTACCATGTCAATAGCGACAAATTGGAGATTCATTGTTTGCTTCTCCAGGTTAATAAAATTGTAATTTCAACACAAATTACTGTTATTATACAAAATTAACAAGTACGTAGTAATTGAAAAGTGATTAAAATAGGGAAAGTACTTAATATATTTCGGGATTTATTGTCTGTCTTCCTTGTAGACTTAACAAACCTATTACTCATCGAAAAAACTTATGCAAATTTCCCGATTATTCCTTAAAACTATGGCATCTTTCGTTCCTTTTATTCTTCCGAAACCTAATTGATTTCTTCCATTTTCCTTTCAAATATTTCGTATATTTTTTGCCATAGAAACCTTAACATTCTGGAAGAAGAAATTGATAATCCTTTTAATCATTCGCTTCTTCTTCAGAGCTTTCATTGTAACATCCAAAAAGTCAAAAGACCATTTTCCTAAAAGGTAAATGTCATCAATTACTTTTGTAAGTTAGTTATTATAAAATAGGTTATAATTCCATCATAGTCTGTTATCAAACTTTTCATTTTCCTTTTGGTACTTACAGCTTTGGTTCTTTTGGGAGCCTTATAAAAACTATGTTTATCAACGTTTAAAAAAATTAATTAGTATTAATTGAAAAGTGATTAAAGTAGGACAATTATTTGTTATACCTTGGGATTTCCTTTCCGTTTTAGGCAACAGTTTCAGATCAATAGCCATAAAGAATAGAGATTTATTGTCTGTCTTCTTAGTCCACGTAAAAAACCTATTACCCATTGATGAAAATTATGTATATTTCCCAATTATTGCTCAGCATTAAGATATTTCTCGTTCCTTTTATTCTTCCGACACCTAATTAATTCTCATTTTTAGCTTCACGTCTATTTTCCTTTCTAATATTCCATTTATTTTTTGCCATAAAAACCTTAACGTTGTGGAAGAAGAAACTGATAATCCTTTAAATCCCTCGCTTCTATGCTTCTTCTACAGTGCTTTCATTGTAACATCCAAAAAGTCTAAAGACCATTTGCCTAAAATGAAAATGTCGTCAATTACTTTTTATAGTTATTATTAATTAGGTTATAATTCAATCAAAGCCTGTTATCAAACTTTTCATTTTTCTTTTGGTACTTACAGCTTTGGGGAGCTATGAGCTATTTTCATTTGGGAGCTTTATAAAAACTATGTTTATCAATGTTTATACAAAATTAACTAGTATTAATTGAAAAGTGATTAAAGAAGGACAATTTCTTATTATACTTTGGGATTTTCTTTCCGTTTTAAGCAACAGTTCCAGATCAATAGCCATAAACTGGAGATTCATTGTCTGCTTTCCTAGTCCACTTAAAAAACCTATTACCCATCGATGAAACTTATGTATATTTCCCGATTATTGCTCAGCATTAAGATATTTCTCGTTTCTTTTATTCTTCCGAAACCTAATTGATTTTCATATAGCTTCACTTCCATTTTCCTTTTTGATATTCCGCTTATTTTTTAAAAATATAACAATTGTTTTCAAATGACGTCCTTTGGGGCATAAAACAAATATTATGTTTAAGGAAGTACTGAAGAAAACAGGAACTATATCCTTTTAGATTTAATAATTACTACAAAAGGTAATGTGCTTTCGAGGCAAAGGGATCCAGGACCTCAAAGATTCATAATTCAATAATTTGGACATGGAAAACGCGATCCATTTTCTCCACGTGGTGAATTTTCCATTTCATCTAAACTTTTCGCTTATGGGGCAGTTTAAGACTCCTTCCATGTTAACCAACAGTACCAGATCGATTACCATAAATTGGAGATTCATTGCCTGCTTCTTCAATTGAATCAAATTGAAATTTAAACACAAATTACTGTAATTAATCAAAATTAACTTGTATTAATTGAAAAGTGATTAAAATAGGACAACTACTTATTATACTTTGGGATTTCCTTTCCGTTTTAGGGAACAGTTCCAGATCAATAGCCATAAAGAGAAGATTCATTCTTTGTTATCCTAGTCGACTTAACAAACCTATTACCCATCGATAAAACTTATGCATACTTCCCGATTATTGATAAGCATTAACGTATTTCTCGTTCCTTTTATTCTTCCGAAACCTAATTGATTCTTATTTAGAACCACTTCCATTTTCCATTCTAAGATTCCATTTATTTTTTGCCATAGAAATCTTAACATTGTGGGGGAAGAAACTGATAATCCTTTCAATCCCTCGCTTCTATGCTTCTTCTCCAGAACTTTCATTGTAACATCCAAAAAGTCTAAGGACCATTTTCCTAAAAGGTAAATTTCTTCAATTACTTTTGTAAGTTAGTTATTATAAAATAGGTTATAATTCAATCATAGTCTGTTATCAAACTTTTCAATTTCCTTTTGGTACTTACAGCTTTGGTTCTTTTGGGAACCTTATAAGAATTATGACGTATATCATTACCGAATGACCTTTTATAATTTTACACTTTAAAATTTGAAATTTCCTGCTTCATTACAAATTACTTTTTATTTTAATTATTTCGAATTTAATTTACAATAATGCGTTTTCAAATGTTTTTCTAAACGATTCCATAATCACTAGCGCCCCTAGCGAAAAGAAAGCCAATTGGAAAACCAATGAAATTCTTTTATCTTTCTTTTTTCTCTCCACATTGTATCTTTTTTCTCTTGCCGTAAGAAAATGGTCCAAGTATCTATGAAACTTTATTCTGAACTCAAATCCTTTATCACCGCCTAAAAAGTTTTCTCTACAAAAATAAAAATCTGTTCAGTAATTTTCCTGTTATACCCGAACAATACAAGTTGCAAGTTGCTTAAAATCTGACCCAAAAATTTTTATTTTTCTCTTAGAAAATTGAAATGATTAAAAAACAAAATATTTGAACTTTCTATGAAATTATTATTATTTTTTTTGATAAAATATACATAAATAAATATGTGCGCAGTTGTAAAAAGTTCCCAAGCTCCAAACTATTAAATAAATTTGAGCTTTCGCTGTCATTTTTTGCCCCTGCAAGCTCCCGTTCACACGAGTGAATTAATGAAATGAAAATGCATCGGGGACAAAACATGAGGGCTTCATTTGTGGAAATTTAATGAATATTTTACCGCCAATTTTATGGATGAAAGCTTCAAAAATAATAGATGCACATTATCTCGATGATTCGCTTGCTCCTGTTCCTCTATGAATTGTGTTTTTCGATCTCCCGCTTTTTTCCCGCCGGCTCTTTTTTCACTGTCACCCCTTTCCCGCCACGCGCCACTTGTCCCACAATTTTTCCTGGAGCTTTCACCAGCTTCCTGTACATGCTATGTTTATCACTGTTTATGATGAAATATTTTCCCTTTTTGCTTGCACAAATTTTAAGAGAACATAAAACTTTAAGCTGCCCTAATGAACCTAGTTAACTTTTGAAGTCTTACTCTTTTTCAAAATAATGGCTTTTGGAATGAAAATTTTAACTAATGTTTTTCATAAAGTTATAGATTTTAACTCTTTCGTAGTTTCAAATCGTTTTTAACTATTTTAAAGATTCTAATTTTGCCGTTTCTTTTTGAAAAATTAATCTACCCTTATCCAACGTATAAGAGCTTTGCAAGTCCTCGAGCCTCGAGCTTTCGAAGTCGCTGTAATAAATTGAAGAAGACACTATGTTTTTGAACAAAAAAATAATGAACACATCGTTAAAAAAATCTTCCTTTTTATTTAAAAATAAACGTAAGACTGAAGCGTAAATCTAACTGCACTTAACCCAAATGAAAAGAAAATATCAAACATTGGAAAGAAACATATTTATCAGACTGCCAACAAGACGAAAATTAAGGGATGACATCGTGCTAATAAGGCCATTATTTTCACTGTCTCTCGTCAAATCCTCATCATTTATTATTTTATGTACGTAAACAGTTTTTATTTACTAGAGCATCCCTTAATCTTCCCTGCTTTTACACCCTTATGTTTGTTCCAGCGTTCATAGCGCGTTCGCTCGGCCGCTTTTTCCTTAATTTGAGAATTTTTGCCGGCGGGCGATAAAACATTCCGTGTAAGTCGCTTTCGCTTTTAATTGTTGCTTCAATTGAAAAAAAAATATTTGTACTGCCCAAAGAATATAAACACGAAATGGAAAAAGTTGACAAACGGGGGGTGGAAATGGTTGGAGGGGTGAGCATTGACAGGGATGCGAACGTGGCATGAATACATTTACGCGTTGGGCTTGGGAAGAATTTCGGTGGAGGACGACCGTAATAAGATGAAAAATAAAAATAAAGTGCTGAGAAAGGGGTGGTTTTGGTCATTTTTTCTTCTGGTACAAAGAAAAATTTTTATATATGCCATAAAACACACCAACTCAGGTTGGCCTGGACGGTGGAATACAAAAAATTTATGAAGACAACGACAACATTGGGGATGAGGTAAAAAATTATGCTGCAAAATGTGTAGAAACGATTTTCTGGCGTTTTCTTTGGCAACATTAATACATCAAAAAAGCTGGTTATTTATAAAAATATTTAAACTTTATCCATTGAAGTCCAACTTCATCGCGTTTATAACAAAAAACTCCATTACAATATCATAAAAATTCTACAGAATATTTGAATTTCCCAAAATTTTATTACTTCAAAATTAATCTTGCTAGATGGCGGTGTGATCAAGTTGGAAAAATTCAATGGCATTTAGGCTCATTTCTTTTCATTGAGAGAAATGAAAGATATAACGTGGAAAAAAAAGAAAAAGAGAAAATACATTTAGCAATATATATACATTTGGTTTATGTACATTTGGTATATATACATTTGCGCTAGAGGCGCTGGTGATTGTTGAACGGCTTAAAAAAATTTGAATGTGAATTATTGCCCATTCCAATCCATTCAATACAAAATAATTAAAATAACCAGTAAATTTTAATAAAGTAAACAACGTCAAACTTTAAAATTAAAAATTGTATTGAATCATTACGTAAATTGATAAACATTATAGTTTTTAAAGCTCCAAAGGAACTAAGGTTGTAAGTACCAAAAGGGAAAATAAAAAGTTTGATAACAGGCAATAATTGAATTATAACCTATTTTAAATGTACCAACAAAAATGATTAACGATATTTACTTTACAGGGAAATTGTCGTTTTGAACTTTGCAATGAAAGTTCTGAAAAAAAAGCGTTAAGGTGTCCCATAAGAGAAAAAGTTTAGATGAAATAGAAAACTTACCACGTGGAGAGAATGGATCGTGTTTCCACGTCCAAATTATTGAATTATAAATCTTAGAGGTCCTGGATCCCCTTGCCTCGAAAGCACATTCCCTTTTGTAGTAACAATTGAGCCTAAAAGAAAACAGGAACTTATTGTTGAATTGCGACTGGGTCTACCAATATTGCCCCAAGCGAAAAAGTTTAGATGAAATAAAAAATTCACCACGTGGAGAGAATGGATCGTGTTTCCACGTCCAAATTATTGAATTATGAATCTTTGAGATCCTGGTTCCCTTGCTTCGAAAGCATATTCCCTTTTGTAGTAACAATTGAGTTTAAAAGAATACAGGAACTTACTGTTGAGTTGCAACTGGGTCTCTACTAATTCTAACAATCAGTAAAGGCAACTTGTACTCGTTTGTTCGGGTATAACAGGAAAATTACTGAACATATTTTTATTTTTGTAGGGAAACCTTCTTAGGTGGTGATAAAGGATTTTCTGGAGAAGAAGTTCTGGAGTTCTAACTCAAGAGAAGTTTCAAGTTCTGGAGAAGAACGAAAAAGAAGCGAATAATTAACAGGATTATCAGTTTCTTCTTCCAGAATGTTAAGGTTACTATGGCAAAAAATAAACGGAATATTAAAAAGGAAAATGGAAGTGATACTAAATGAGAATCAATTGGGGTTTCGGAAGAATAAAAGGAAATAATCCGGAGCAATAATCGGGAAATATGCATAAATTTCATCGATGGATATTAGGTTTTTTAAGTCGACTAGAAAAACAGACTACGAATCTCCTCTTTGTACCAATTGATCTGGAACTGTTGCCTAAAACGGAAAGGAAATCCCAAAGTATAATAAGCAGTTGTCCTATTTTAATCACTTTTCAATTAATACTAGTTAATTTTGTTTAATTACAGTAATTTGTGTTTAAATTCCAATTTAATTCAACTGGAGAAGCAGGCAATGAATCTCCAATTTGTGGTAATCGATCTGGTACTATTGGTTAAGATGGAATGAGAATTACAAAGTATGTTATGTAATCGGAAAAACTTATGGAAAGAATATAAATATAGAAAAATCTTTGAGGATATTGAAGAGATAACCACTTCTAAACCACAACGAGAAGAATATACAACTAGAAAACGTTTTCCAACTCAAATATTTAAAATCCCCAAAGAAATAAAATCCACTTGTAAAATCAACTACGCGGGAAATTAAATCTGCCGTTAAGCAGGAAAAAAAAATAATTACCTTTAGTTTGAAAGTCCCAATCTGGATTGACATATTAAATTTAATTAAGCGGCATAAGCCATAAATATGATTAAGCATTGGAAATTAGATGAAAAACTAGTGATGTTTGAAAAATATTCAAATTATAGGGTTGGAAACCACTGCTTTAAGGGTCACGACTTCTTAGGATTAACTAAATCTCTAGTGGGGATCAAAGTATTCGTGCATTTTAGTAACTTTTTTTTCCACCAAAGATCAGTGACGCGAGCCGATGCATTTGCGATGTGACGTTTTAATTTTCGCGAAAAAAATTTGGAAAATTTTCCCAGAAAAACCAATTCGTTTGTGGATATTTTCTTTGCAACACGTACCTGAAACTTTTCAATTACTTTTGGTATACTTTTTGTATTGATTGCTTGAATTTTTATGGGATAAATTCCGAAATAATACTTAAGTTATACGGGGAAGTCTTCCCCCCCCCAATTATTCCCGCATTCCTTTTAAATACTCAATTTTATTTAACACCATTCAATAATTTAATACTTAAAATCTAAAATTTTAATCATATTAAAAATAATCATAGTCAAAAATGAAATTTAAATTTACCAATGCATAGTTTCTTTTGTTGCACTTTTAGTAACTTTTGTTTTCCACCATTATATTACCAACAGATTTTCGCTTGAAAAAAACAATTGAAAAGCAGTGACGCGCTACGATGCATTTGCGTTAAGACGCCTTAATTTTCGCGTATTAAATCGGGAAAATTTGCCAAAATAAATAATTGCTAGTGGAAATTTTCTTTTGGAAATACTTTCGTGATAGTATTAAGTTGCTTTTGATGTATTTTTTGTGATGATTGTTTGAATTTTTATATAAAATAATTCGATTCAAAGTTGAAGTTGTCGGAAGTATTGCGCATCATTGGCATACGGAATGCATACTTAAATATTCGGTAATTAAATGACGCAATAATCATAAAGTTATTTGATTAATTTTTTATTGTTAATTTACCTTTAAAAGTACTTAAATTTTAAAAAAAAAAATTGTGAAGTGAACAATTTGCTTTGTTAATGGATTCAATGGAACCGTGGATATCATGGCCAGAGATGATTTTTAATTGTAAGTGTTTTTCAATATTAAAGTCCTTAACAATTTGGCTTTATAATCTTTTCAATATTCTACTTGGGTAATATAATAGTAATATTTAAGTTTGAGGAACATATATTGTTGAAAAATAACCATTGAAATCTTTTAACAATCCTTAGTTCTCGAATGGTTTTAATTCAAATTGTTGAGATTATACGAAAGTTCTCTCGTTAGAGTTCCAGGGATATAGATCAACAAAAAAAAAATATTTAGGTACTAATGAAATTAAAAAAATACTATTTTAATTGATTAGTTTATAAATAAAACAATTTAATTAGAGCAAATGTTTTTCATTTCATAACAATCACAATTAAGCTGATATTTGGATGAGATTCGTGTCGATTACAATTTAGTATTTATTGTGTATTTTGTGTGAAATAAATTCATTCAAATCAATGATTTTGTAATGAAATTATATGATTAAACCAAAGTGGTTACCATCAAAATTATTTCTTCCTTCTATTCCAATGGTTTAACCGTTATATTTGGACAATTGGTTCCTGATTTGGGATTTCTCTGACACATATATAGTGGAAGGGGAGAGGGTAGAAACTGGACGTTTAATTTGCATTTGGAATTCGTTTATATGGTTAATATAATTAGAAAGATAATTTATCAACAAGCAACGGCTGAAATGCCCAAATTGGATGGAATACGATATCTGGAATACTAAATGTGAACAATGTTACGATATGTTATGAATTAATTAGGAGGAGGGGGAGGGTGGAAGTGCGGAAGTTAGAAACAATACAAAGCATAGTTGGATAACTATGGAGTCATCGGTATAACCTTATATGCCTCAATCGATTCATCATCAATTACAATTAGATTTTAGCATTGCGATTACGAGGCGTTAGCCTGGAATTTGCGGGCGAAGAAATTAAAATAAATGGAACTGGAAGGACAACAAGACTGATTTATGGCATAAGAAATTGTTCGATTTACCTACAAACTTGTAATGAATGTCCTCCGAGGCGAATTTCAATGCCACAACCTTGAGCTTTTTGAAGCTTAATGATCAACAATGAGATTGGAATTTTTTTTTTGGAAAGACATAAAAATTTAGCTATTTTAATGCAAAGATTTGCAGTAAGGAAGTTTTTCAAAAAGCTCATTGAAAAAACGAAAGTTGAAACATCAAAATATTTCGTTGCATCGCAAGAAATTTGCAATAACATTAATGTAGAAATGCATAACGAAACGATGCCAAAGCATATTTGTAAAGCAAATGCATTCATATAGTTGGAGCCCAAGTACTTGCATCATTCTACAAATCAAAACAATGTACATACTATATCCAAACCTATTTTCATAAACTGTGTAGACAGACAGACAGACGGATAGACAAACCGCCATATTCAACTCTTGAATTTCGTGTTTGTGCTACAACTGCAATTTTTAAAATAACCATAAGGAAAAATGCATTTCTTGACGAATAAAAAAAAAATAATACCGAAGGGAAACTGAGCCATTGCATATGCGGTTGGTTGTCTCTGAATAAAGGGTAGGTCGGGTGGTATAACGTAAGATCATTACACAAGTGTATAGAGAAATATAAAACTTTTATCCGCAGCAAGTATTTGACCCGGAAAATAAATAACACGCAAAACAGATATGATAGTGTTTTTTTTTTCTGTACTTTTCTGTTTTCTAGAGTTTTTCTTGCGTGGAAAACTAAAAGTGAAATTGTAAGATGATTTTCTTCATTAATGATGGAAAACCAAATTATTGGTACCAAAGGTTTGGTGTTAAAACAAAAATTTTTGCTGTTAATATCTCGAAATTCTTAAAAAAAAAATACCAAAATCTACCAATAAAATACTGTTTTGATGCGCATGCGTTATACTGATTTTGTAAGCTCTAGGTAGCTTAGAAAAAAAATTTCTAAAGATTTGTGAACTGTTCGTAAAAATTCCCTTTTTTGCTCTAGATAATTCCTTTCAATATTTTTGCAAAAATTTTCAGCCACCAAATGATGGGAAAATGGATAGGGATCTAGTAGGCTCTAGTGTTGCTGGAGTGGGGAATATGAATATGCGTGTTAAAAATACATATTAGGTAGACACAACAATGAATAGTATTATAGATAAAACCTACTTTAATTATCTATTGTTAGGAAAACTAATAAAATAACCTTGTAAAGTTGACTTCAGTTTAAAGTAGTAATATAGTTATATAATAGGTTACTTCAAATTACTTAAGACTCTCCGCAAATTATGAATTATGGTGGCTAAAGTAATCGTAAGCTGAAAAGTCAAAAACCAATGGAGGAACCTTGAAGAAAACGTAGAGAAGACGTTCTAACCAACAGCCAGTGAAATTCAGTAGAAGAACCTTGAAGAGAACATAAAATGGGCATTCCCACCAATTACCAATTACTGGATGATCGAAAATCAGGGAAAGAACCTTGGAGAAAACGTGGAGAAGGCATTCCCACCAACCGTCAACTACAGCTGAATGATAGAAAATTTGTGGAAGGACTTTGAAGAAAACAGAAAGAAAACGTTTCCACAAACATCTAATCAAAAAAAAAACGCTGGATTCTTGAAATTCAGTAGAAGAACCTTGAAGAGAACATAAAATGGGCATTCCCACCAATTACCAATTACTGGATGATCGAAAATCAGTGGAAGAACCATACATAAAACAAATAAAAGAAGGGCATTCTTATCAACAGCCAATCCCAGGTGGATGATCGAAAATCAGTAGTAGAACCTTGAAGAAAACATAAAATGGGTATTCCCAGCAACAGCCAATCTCAGCTGGATGATCGTCGATTCAAATTAAAAATTCGTTTAAAAATTGAAATTGGTTCCGATTTTTCTGAAAAAATTTCTAGAGGGACGGCATATCAGTATATTAGGCCTTTGCTCACGGGCGGCCGATACCTTAGGGTCGGTCATGATAATAGCAATATGCAATAGTATTATAGTTTATTGAAGTTTAGGGGTATCTGACAGGGGGTTGAAATTATGCTGAGTAATTGATAATGGAGGACATGATTTCTAATATTAATTCGAGGAAAATATTAAAAATCGACCTCTATATTTAGATGAAATTAAGATTTTATTTTATACACTTTTGCTACCTGCTATTAGCCGTAGTAATTACCATTCAAATTCTATAGTCGCAGATGGGGAACATTCTTATTTGTGTTGGGGAAATACGCAAAAAAACTTTTATAAATAACAAAAGTCTCTAGGACTATAACCATACCAATGAAAAATAATTCTGCACTTGACCGACTGTGCTATTGCTAGTGGTAAAAAAATTAACTAAGATCTATGTAAATTTTTAATACTGCGAGACCTAGCAAATTCTTTATCTCGATCAATTACCTATAACCTATACTGTTTACAATATGTAAAATAAAATGTGGTTCTACTTAGGTAATATAATTCACCAAAACAAACTATAATCATAAATTTGAACAAAAGTTCAAACAAAAATATTTGTGACGCAATTCCCAGATACGTACTTTGATTGCCAAGCAATCTTCTCAGTGGTCATCAAGTAGTATTGGATATTTTTGTTTGAACTTTTGTTCAAATTTACGTTTATAGTTTGCTTTGATAAATTATATTAGGTACAACAATAGGACCACAATTAATTTCACATATTGTATAAACAGTAGATTGATTCAAAAAAAATGATGATTTTTTTTTTCTTAATTATATCGAAAATATTGTTGGGAATGACAAAAAAAAATCCTGTGAAAGTTTAAGCTCTTAACATTAATATTAAGAGGTGCCGCATCGCAAATTTCGATTTTCCATTTAAATAACATGGGAACAATATTCTGTTGCACTTTGGAATTTTATAGCTCACGTTAAAGACAATATTTCGGAACGACCAAGGTATATTCTTGTAGAAAATTGAACGATCTACCAAAAAGGGCTCGTACAAGTTTTTGATATATTTATTCCTTCAAAAGTTATTCGAGGTCAAAGTTGAACTAAAGAGAAATTTTAATATTTTTTTCAATTTGTTGACGCAACCATCAATTTTATGCGAACATTTTATAGAACATTTTTTGTTGAGCACTTTTTTTTCTATAACTTATCTCCATAAAAGTTTTTGATATTTTTCACAGGTCCTAAGTTATTTAATTAAAATAAAAAAAAAAATTTTTATGTTAAAAATATAATAATTCAGGGAATTTTCAGTTCAATGCAAATATCTTAGGACCTATGAAAAATATCAAAAACTTTTATGGAGATAAGGTATAGAAAAAAAAGTGCTTTACAAAAAATGTCCTATAAAATTTTCTCATAAAATTGATGGTTGCGTCAAAAAATTGAAAAAATATTAAAATTTCTCTTTAGTTCAACTTTGACCTCGAATAACTTTTGAAAGAATAAATATATCAAAAACTTGTACGAGATCTTTTTTGTAAATCGTTCAATTTTCTACAAGAATATACCTTGGCTATTCCGAAATATTGTCACCAAAGTGAGCTATAAAATTCCAAAGTGCAAAAGAATATTGTTCCCAAGTTATTTAAATGGAAAATCGAAATTTGCGATGCGGCACCTCTTTATATTAAGAGCTTAAACTTTCACAGGATTTTTTTTTTGACATTCGCAACAATATTTTCGATACAATTAAGAAAAAAAAAATCATCATTTTTTTTGAATCAGTCTAATAAACAGTATTATTGTTCAAAGTCAGCGAAAAAATCTAATTAGATTCTATTATCAATAGTCGAATTTAAATATTTGGGGACCTTAGGACCAACGCAATTTTGGGACCTATAATATCAATAAAGTTTTCATAGAAAAATGCAATCTTTGAAAAATCGTTTTTTTATTTAAACCGGTACCAGTTATGGCTGGTTCGGAAAATTTTGGACCCCTAAAACCCCAGTTTTAGTCTCTGAATCTTTCTACTTAGTTTCACTTGCTTTTATATAATGAAATCTTATATTTTCCTGATTCTAATTATAAATTTTCTTTTTTTCAGGTAAGTCCAAGGAAAAATTTCATTTTACAAGTTACCCCCTTTGCTTCATATATCAATGCAGGTAAATTTTATATATTTGAATTTTAATTTGATGATCGAGTATTAACGACTTAAAAAACTTTTAATGCCATATCTGAAGTCTAAAAGATGAAATCTTCCCTATTTATTTTTCGGGATATTCTTTTAATAAAACAAATCCTATTGGTTCTATCGAGAGTTTTAAACTGCAAATATTTACCAAAAATCCCTAACTAGTACCATGCTTTTTTGCTAGAGTAAAAGAAAATCGTTATACGTACCTCTTATTTCTTTTTGGGGTAAACTTTCGCGTGTTTTTTTCTTCATTTAAGGGTTTGTTGTGGTCATATTATATTAATGCCCATACATCACTGACATCACTGGTTCGTTCTCATGTTGTCTGTTGTCACGACCGATATCTATCAAATTACATCGCAATCCTGCAAATTCACCCTTTGTCCCTCAACACCCGATTTCATCTCCCGTATCCACTTTCCGTGCCCTTTTGTCCTCCCGATTCGTCCACTATCTGTGCTCCGTTGTTGCCAACAACGGAATTGTTGCTATCGGTTATGCTAAAGTTTCGAACCCGTATATGCATCGATTTGAAAATAGGAAATTGGACGGAATTTTGAACGAATGGGGAGGAATTTGGATGATTTAGATATTCTATATGTAGGAGGAGTGGAAATGATTACAAGTTTTCACCAATACAAATATTTTGTTGAAAAGTACAGATAATGCTTAAAATTAATTTTTTACATAGTAAATGAATTTAACATCAATTATCTAGTGCAGGGGTTCTCAAACTGTGCGCCGCGGCGCCCTGGTGCGCCGTAGAAAGTAAAGAGGGACGCCGCGAGTCGATCCTCTATCATTATCTGAAATGATCCGAAACCACAAATATTCGCGGGCACCTATAAAGCAACAATTACAACAACTACTATTATTATAGGTATATATTACTTTCGACTATAATATATATATATATATATATATATATATTAGGGTGATTTATTTTTTTTGGTCCCATCGTGAAATTTTGTTGGAAATACCAAAAAAAAATCCCTGAAAGTTTGAGCCCTTAATATTAATTTTAAGTCCTCGGCCAAGACGTGTAAAGATTTCCCATTGAAAATACACGGAAATTCTGATTTTTTATTTTTAAATTTCTATATCTCAGCGGCATTTCATGGGATCGCTTTTACCGAAGATGGTTTTTTCTGAGAATTAAACGCTCTACAAAAATGCCCATTGCGACAAAGTCGCAACTCACACCGGTGAGGTAGTACGGGCCACTGAACCTGATTTTTCCATAAAATTCGCGTTTTTTTTGCATTTATCTCGTTAATAACAAAAGCTACGGAAAAATTATAAATGAAAAACTTGTAGAAAATTTAATTTCCTAAAAAAAAGGTCCTGTAGACCAAATCGCTAAGACCAATATTAAACGAGATATTAAGTTTATATCAATATATTTTTTTTTTATATCAATTTATAAGTTTAAATCAATGGTCGGCAAACATTTCACAGAAAAATCAATTCAAGGCTTAATATCTTGTTTAATATTGATCTTCGCGATTTGGTCTACAAGACCTTTTTTGTAGGAAATCAAATTCTCTACAAGTTTTTCATTTATAACTTTTCCGTAGCTCTTGTTATTTACGAGATAAATGCAAAAAAAAAACGCGAATTTTATGGAAAAATCAGGTTCAGTGGCCCGTACTACTTCACCGGTGTGAGTTATGACTTTGTCGCAATGGGCATTTTTGTAGAGCGTTTAATTCTCAGAAAAAACCATCTTCGGTAAAAGCGATCCCAAGAAATGCCGCTGAGATATAGAAATTTAAAAATAAAAAAAACAGAGTTTCCGTGTATTTTCAATGGGAAATCTTTACACGTCTTGGCCGAGGACTTAAAATTAATATTAAGGGCTCAAACTTTCAGAGAATTTTTTTTTTTTGGTATTTCCAACAAAATTTCACGATGGGACCAAAAAAAGTAAAAAAAAAATCACCCTTATATATATATATATATATACATATATATATATATATATATATATATATATATATATATATATATATATATATATATATATATATATATATATATATATAATCTCCATATCCAAGTAGCTTACTAAAGTAGGGCGCCGTGACAAAATACTAACAAAATACTAATTTGTAATATTTCCTCTCCATGCAATTGAAGTTTTCCTCGATCATTTTCATGCCTCTTCCCCTTTTCATTGATACATAATACGTAGTGAACAAAACTTGAGTAGATAACACAGAGGAAAGCGATTTGTAAATTATCCGTTTGATATTCACAACGTAGGAAAATGTAAAGTTTTCGTTGGTGTGCAGAAAACGATTTGCAGGATAATATTCTTCATATGATTGCTTTGAAGGATAACGTTACGCAAAGTTATGGAAAATCCTAGGTTAAACGACACTGTTGCGCTAGTCGAGTTGCAGAATTTTCCCACTGAAATTCCCCAACTTTTCCATAGACTTTTCTCACACCTGATGATGACACTTGACGTATTCTCGAGGAATCCAATTCGAAATTGATTAATTGAAAATATTATTCTTTGTGGCACTTTCATTCGAGACCTAGATAGTAATAGGAAATGTACTTGGAACTCAGGGGAAGGGAAGTTGTTGGGAGTTTGTTCAAACGTAGAAATTGTTGGAATGTTTGGCATAAATTTCTTAGTTTTAGTTTTTGTTTGGTTTATTTGTCATACTTGAGAAGATATGACAAAGTTTTTTAGTAGTTGTTGGTAACTTGTTGATTCAATTACTCTTTTTCGACTACTTAAATCTGTACTAACTCTAGAATGGATAAGAACTTGTAAAGAAAAAAAAATATGAAAATAATACACGTAATAGAAGTGAAACTTCTTAGAAAATAAAGAATAAGAGAGCTTTAGTGCAAGATACAAAAAGAGTCTATCGTTGGAGTATCTACCGAAGTATAGTAATACAAAGTTTGTATATTGTTATTAAGGTTGTTTAGGGGCCGTTCATAAAATACGTCACGCTAAAATAAGCTTTTTCTGACCCCTCCCCCCATTGCCACGCAGTGTCACACTTTCTGTAACCCCCCTAGAAATATTTCGTCACAAAACTAAGACACCCCCCTCCTGAATATGATAAATTTCAATTAAAAGTGCACAAATTTCTATATATTTAAAAACTCGATGTATTTAATATTTACTAAATACGAAATTAATGACTTTTTATCATGGTAAAAATTGAAAAAGAAAAATAGTCTAAAGAAATATTAATTTAAAATTTTTTGACAAACGGTGAACGTCACGTTACCGAAGACCCCCCGTCCCCCCTGTCATATCTTGTCACACTCAGCAAGACCCTTCCCCCTTTGTATGCGAACGTATTTTATGAACGGTCCCTTAGAAGAAAATCACATGTAATGAGAAAAAATTGAAATTAATACTATAGATAGCCTACTATTACAGCTCTATCCTTGTAAAATTTCAAGTGGATTTGAAGCTTATTAACGGAGTTAAAAAAATCGTAAAATTGTGTAACTTTAAAGCATTTAACACAGGTTAAATGGAGAAAGTTTTTTTTTATTGTTATTTACCGTCGCTTTATAACTACTAAGGTCCTTTAGCGACTCTAGGATTAATTAAATCCGTTAACGAGAAATATTGAAAATTTGCACGAAACAAGGATCGAACCCACTACCTACTAGTTTTGGAGCGGTCACCTAGACCACTCGGCCACCAGTAGTAATACGTTACTACAATTAATTCGTGATAGCTCTTTTCGTAGAAATAAACTTTTTTTTGCCAAAAATAGTGATGAGTTCTTTTAAGTATTCCGGGTCAATTAATACCAAAATCCTCAACATTTAGAAGTTTATTAGCAAAATATTTCAACGTAAAGATAGCAAATCCTGTTAAAATTCGAGTGCATAAAAGCTTCATATCTACCATGTCTACTTTTAAGCATACGCAAATTCCCTTTATTCTCATAATTCTCCACCGCACTTGCAAGCAACCATAATGACAATGTGTGGTATCTTCCTGTACATTAAAGAGTACGAAAGCTCCATAAAGCTCAATGTTAAGACCATTTTCTAGAATTGCAGTGCCATTCTTTTCGTCAAACTAAAACCAAAAATTACGCGTTTAAATACAAATTACTGTTATTATATAAACTTTAATAATTTTAATTAGACAATGAAATAGGGATATTGAACTTAATCACATATTTTCAAATGTAGTAGATTTTTTTTATATTTTTAGTGATAAATAATTACAATACACTTGAAAAATAATGTAGTTAAGACAATAATATGACTTATTTAAGAGTTATACCTATTTTTTTAGTCTTCTATTTAACCGTTGAATAAAGATTCAACGATTTAACGGCTTTCTTAGTTTCTCAGGTGGTGAAATTAAATTTCATTGGTAGATTTCCATTCTCTGAAGATAATATTTGATTTCTCAAATACTGAGTTGTCCTTGGACAAAAAAAAAAGGTTTTTCTTTCATTGGATAAATATTTTTGGTAGCATAATTTAGTCTCGTTAAAATTAATTAAACATAGACATTAAATAGACGTTTGTGCTTTCTATTAAAACTTCTTTTAGTGCTTTTTCTGTGGTTAGGTTATTGAGTATCATCCTTCTTCAGCATTCAACAGTAATCGGTAATCGGCAATCGTATTTGTATCCCATATCTCCTGATATATTTTTTCTATCTCTTTATAACTTTATGAATTCTTTCCCCTTGCTTCTCGTTAACAACACCAAGATTTTCTGGAAAATAGTCAATAAATGAATGAAGAAAATAGACTTTAAGATTATATTTAATTGACTATATGTCGATCGTAATAGAGATGTGTTTAGGATCCTTTTGCTTCCGAAGAACCCAATTATAAGCTTAAAAGGTAACCAAGCTGCTTTTCCTTTTTCTCTCATTTTCGTAATAAAGCTGCGTTCCGCAAAAGTTAATAAATTTTCGGACCAACAAATATACCTACTTTCCTCCAACTTCGCCTCGAACCAACCATGGAACTGCTTCCGTGGGTAATACCTTAACAAATTCTTCTTGACTCCAAATTTATTGGGAAGTGATGGCAAAAAAATTGTTTTGAATTCACAAAAAAATTCCCGACTACGGTCTTTTAAGTAGCCTTTATTTTTTTTCGTACTTAAAAGTATATGTTTTAAGTAATGAAGGACTAAAAAGAGATATTTTTGGGGATTATCAATAAATTACAGGCTCACAAAAAATATGTTTAGTATGTAATTTACAATAGAACCTTACGTGATGATTTTTTTCCATAATTACCGCAAAATTACTATGAAAATCTGCTATTATATTTAAAACTTAGTTAGTTGCTATATAATCATTGCACCTCGTCGTTTGAGGTTTCTTTTTTAGAGCTTTCATTGTAAAAAAAAACATTTTCCTGTAAAGTAAAATCGTTAATTATTTTTAGCACTTAGCAAATATAAAATAGGTTATAATTCAATCATCAAACTATTCATTTTTCATTTGGTACTTACAGCATGATTTTTTTTCTGAACTTAAAAAAATATGATTTTTATCATTAGTTAATGATCTTGTTTAATTTTTCACATTAAAATTCAACATTGCAAGCGTTATTATAACTAATTTATTATTTTAATTATTTCGGATCGTATGGACAATAATCAACATTCAATTTTTTTATAAACGGTTTAACAATCTAGTGTAAAGAAATCAAATTGGCAAATCGCCAACACAAATAGTTCATTGATGAGCTTTTATTGTGGCTAGTGTCGCTACATTCATTGATACTCACCATTCTTTTTTATCGTATACTATAGTGTATATGTCGGACTTATTTTCTTCACGCCAATGGAGTTGAAATATTTAGTTATCTTTTTCTTTTGTATTTAAATTACATATTTTTCTCTCTCTTTCGGTAACAAAACGAACCTTAACCGATTTTTTTTTTTCAACTTAAATTCCCGTTTCGCCGTCTAGAAAGTTTCACTACAGAAACTTGCATCGCACGGAATTTAAACTATATACTTACCAGATTCCCATCCGAAAATAATAGATCTAAATATCTAATGCATATGTTATAAAAATATTTTAAAATGCTTTAAAAAGTTCTAAAACTAATATTCAAATATAATGTAGGTGTAACTTGATGAAAACTGGGAAATATTCACTTGAAAATGAAAAAAAATCGTTAACTTTTATATGCCTTAAAACGCACTCATATTGTTCCGGTGTAAAAATGACGTCACAGTACAGAAACTTCAAAATTCCTTAGATCTTTTCCTATGGCATGCAATTAAATACTAATAGTATGATTGTTTAAATCGTTCAAACTATATCTTGTTTCCCTTCAAAAAATTTTTTAAGAAAAAATTTATGAATTTATCCCTTTAAAAATCACTTTACAATTAGTCATCTGAGCAGAGAAGTAGATAAATCATTTGCTTTAAATATTTATAATAAAGATTAAAGACTGTTATTTTTTCTGAGTAAAGTCTTTATGTACTTTCATAATATGACCGAATTTCAGTCAAATTAGTGTATTCATTGTTGAGAAAAAATATATTTTGATTTTTTTTCGAATTATTCGTAAATAAAAAGACATAAAAAACCGAAATTTAGAGTATAAATGCATTTTATTAGTACCAACATACCCGACCAAAATGGTCCAAATACTTTGGAGCCGATTTTTTGTTCTATACCTTTTTCTTCACTTTCCGCAATAGCCAATTATTTGAAACTAGTGGAAAAACATTTACTATAGTTTTCCCCAAATTTCTGTTATACTTTGATTGACTAGAAAAAATAAAGTTTTTCCTTAAAACTTACTATAAATCCATACACAATGCCACCTGTTTATAAAAAAAAAAAAAAATAACTTTCCTCATTTTCTAGCCAAGTCTAAATTTTTTAAATCTTTCAATAATTATTCACTGGACCTTGTCTCAAATTGCAATTATAGTTTAATCGTTTGGAAAAACAATTTTCCTTACTTGTATTAAAAGACTTAGTATTGAAATGATTAATGAAAAACTTATTTTTTCATACACTAAATACAAATAAACTTTATTCCATAGAAAAAATGGATATATAAAATGATTTTCATGCCGGATAATCTCAAAAATTGTGTTAATTATTGTTGTTGCTATGGTAACCGCTCAATGAACTGTTGATGTCTCGATTTCAATGTATGAAATGTGACGTCACAGAAGACCCATAGAGGCATCCATCATTGTTGGACTCCCATTTGATTATTAAAGTTTTTTTTTCTGCCATATTATAAATTTTTCATAACGAAAAACTCATTTTTCCTTACTTTAATAAGGTCCTTTATCGATTAAAAATAAATGGGCTTATGATCTATTCTGGAAATCAAAAAAAAAAAAAAGTAAAATTTAACACCAAATTTACGTTTATTATTATTCATTTATTTTTTATAATTAATATAATATATATTTTTTGTAACATTTATAATTTCTTTTATCACACTTTTTCAAATAATACAATATATTACAATTAGAGACATTATAGTTAAGGGATAATTAGGGTACGGAAATTTGACACATAATGTCTTACAGAGGAACGCTTTTTATATATATATATTAATATATAAGAATTACTTATACTATAAATATATATTTTTAAACTCAAACTAACACAGAATGTTGTATATATACAGTGTACACTTACCCCGTTTTTTTTTTTATTTTGGGACTTTTAAATTCATTAATTAATTACATTTACGTTTCTCTTCTTTCTTTGTCGCATCTTTGGTTTTTTGTTCTTTTTCATGTACTTAATTTTAATTTATATTTTTACACATAGTCGCAAGGAAAATTAGATTCCCTCTGGAGAATAATTGAAATGGGAGATGTTTCATTCATCATTTGTGTAACAAAGGGAATGAAACGAAGAGCTTTGCATCTGATGTACTTTGTTTTAAATTAAAATTCTCTTAAATTGTTCAAATAGAATGGAAGTGAAATTATTTGATTCTGTTGTTATTATAAATATTTTTTTTTGTTGAAAAATAAGTAGCGCTATTTTCGCTATTGATTTATTAATGGAAAGAAAAACCATCGATAAAATTTTGCCAAATATTTTGTAAATGGTTTTTGTTAAATTTTTGATAGACTGTTATTGGTTTAATTGAAAGTTTGGTCAAAGTATAGAATAGAATAGACAAGTATCTACTAGAAATGGGTTGGTAGGAATGCATGGGGGAAATTTTGATCAAGTTGGTATGTTTTTGCGTCTCATATTTGAAATTGAAAGAAATAAATATTTACTCGAAATATTAAAAGGAATGGATATAATTCATGATTTTATGCCTAAAAATAAAATAAAAAGCCAAAATAAACTATTAAACATTACTGGTATACGGAATACTGCAATAATTACTTCGAGGTTTTCTTTTTATTGCTAATAACTTTATCATTTTTGCAGAAATTTCCAAAGCAATTCTCTGTAGATAAAACATATTTCCCGTCAATGTACAAAGTACATATATTCAACTGAAGAATTGTTCCAAAGATGTACCTAGTAGTAGAGGTGGAGGTCAGTGAATTTAAAAACATATATAATAGGATGATTTTTTTTTTTTGGTCCCATCGTGAAATTTTGTTGGAAATACCAAAAAAAAAAAATCTCTGAAAGTTTGAGCCCTTAATATTAATTTTAAGTCCTCGACCAAGACGTGTAAAAATTTCCCATTGAAAATGCACGGAAACTCTGATTTTTTATTTTTAAATTTCTATATCTCAACGGCATTTCATGCGATCGCTTTTACCAAAGATGGTTTTTTCTCAGAATTAAACGCTCTACAAAAGTGCCCATTGCGACAAAGTCGTAACTCACACCGGTGAGGTAGTACGGGCCACTGAACCTGATTTTTCCATAAAATTCGCGTTTTTTTTGCATTTATCTCGTAAATAACAGGAGCTACGGAAAAATTATAAATGAAAAACTTGTAGAGAATTTAATTTCCTACAAAAAAAGTCTTGTAGACCAAATCGCTAAGATCAATATTAAACGAGATATTTAGTTTATATCAATTTATTTTTTTATATCAATTTATAAGTTTAAATCAATGATTGGCAAAAATTTCACAGAAAAATCAATTCAAGTCTTAATATCTCGTTTAATATTGATCTTCGCGATTTGGTCTACAAGAACTTTTTTGTAGGAAATTAAATTCTCTACAAGTTTTTTATTTATAATTTTTCCGTAGCTCTTGTTATTTACGAGATAAATACAAAAAAAACGCAAATTTTATGGAAAAATCAGGTTCAGTGGCCCGTACTACTTCACCGGTGTGAGTTACGACTTTGTCGCAATGGGCACTTTTGTAGAGCGTTTAATTCTGAGAAAAAACCATCTTCGGCAAAAGCGATCCCATGAAATGCCGCTGACATATAGAAATTTAAAAATAAAAAATCAGAGTTTCCGTGTATTTTCAATGGGAAATCTTTACACGTCTTGGTCGAGGACTTAAAATAAATATTAAAGGCTCAAACTTTCAGAGAATTTTTTTTTTGGTATTTCCGACAAAATTCACAATGGGAACAAAAAAAAAAAGTAAAAAAAAAATCACCCTGATATATAATAAGAAACGAAGATGGTTTTAGTTAAATACGTTATATAGTAAATAATATTTGTGTTTAAGAACATATATTATAAATACATAATTTTTGTTAAAGTAAAATATTCATGATTTGGTACAAGTACTTTTTCTACAAGGCACTCTCTGGTAACATCTCACTCTCTACTTCGTTTTTTCAAAAATTCGAGAATTTTTTCCATTCGCAAATTTGTTAATAATTCAGTTTTAGATAGTAATTGATTTTTCGTCGCTTCATATTAATCACGGCTGATTTATTCGCGAATTGAATTAAAAACAAAATAGAAAATGAAACATTTAGTTAGTGGTATGTACAAAAGCTACTTGTACCCATGATTTTATAAAATATTGTCTTCTTTCTTCCCAATTATGCTTTACAAATTTAGAATTTTTACATATGGTCAATATTCAATTCATTAATACGTTAATTTTAACCTATTTTGGTTAATTTTTGTTAAAAAAGAGGACTGGTATACTTGCTTTTACCCTTGAAAGTTTGTGAGCAACCATTTGAATAATTGTACTAAGATTTATTAAATTTTATTATTTAGTACATCAACTGTAACTTAAAATATTTATAAAAACGTATTTAAACTTAAAAAAACTATGAAATCTAAAAATAAAAAAAGGTTTCATTAAAATTTTCTCCAATTGCTAGTATTACATAAATGGCTTGACAATATTTCACTGATCGATTTGGCTTCGCCATAAAAACTTATCAATTATAAGAAAAAAAAAATTATCATACGAGAACTTCTACGGATTTGTCTGCAAAAATTTTGAGGTTATTCGCAAAAATAATAAAATATGAAGTAATTATATCAATTTCAGTTTATCTGTAATTTTTATTATTTTACTTTAACCTTTAATTTTATTTTTGGGTACAAGATCATGAATTATATCCATTCCTTTTAATATTTCCAGTTAATTTTTATTTTCACGTTGAATATTTGTTTTTAAATATTTTAAATATGGCGGTAGATGTCAACACGTGACACACGTGATTAAAATAATAATATAAAACATACCAACTTGAAAAAAATTCCTCCATGCATTCCTACCAACCCATTTCTAGTACTTGTTCATTCTATACTTTGACCGAAAATTTTCTAGACCCCAGCGAATTAAAATTTTTAATTTTTAAAGTCACAAAGTCAGTTGTGGTTTTTTTCAAACGAAAAAAGTGACCACCAAATACGTTAACCACTTCAATATTTTCGATTTTGACCAAAAATATAAAATTTATAACGAAAATCTTAGATATACATTTACAATACTTATCTATTTACACCAATTTATCTTTGTCTCTATTTAATTGATAGTACAGTAACATTTATTCATTTAATTTTTCCAATTTTATTATTATTTTTAAATATATACACTTAATTTATTAGTTTCGATTATAATGAATTATTAAATTCGATACTTTTCTTTAGCCTAAAATTTGATATCCCAATTCAGTAATACATTGCTTGTGTCTTTTTTTTTCTATCCCTGTAATAATCACTGCATCTCTCTCTTACACGTATATAATCACCCATACATATTTCCATTCAACACATATATAAACCGTTTTTGTTCGTAAAGAGTCCTTGTGAAAAGATAATATATTTGGTCGTTTTAACTTAAAAAAAAAATCACCCCTTCATTATCCCACGGGAATGGCGCTATTATATTCTGCTTATTCCCCATTTTCATCCCCCAACCACGTTTTGAATCGAAGTTGGCTTCTTTTGGTCGTTTTTTAAACTGTGACCTACTTGAAATGGATGATTCTATATTCTCGGTATTGTATCCTCTTGGCATCCCTCTCGGAAATTTACTTTGGTGATAGGAACGGGGAAAATTTTTGGGAAGGGGTGGATTCTTTTCAAAATTGCTGTTTACTCGGTCGATTTTGATATCTGCCTTTACGGGGAATGAAGGGAAGGTTTTTCGTGTGCAGTTTTCTTAAAGAGATAAGATGAAGAATAGAATTTGGGGTTGGGGTTGGTTTTGGGACTGGATTGAGGCCAAATGATGAAATAAAAAAAAATGATTAAGTTTACATTACATTACTTATGAAGTCCAAAAAAAATTTAGTGAAAAACCAAAATGTTTTCCCCAACTTTTTTTTGCTCAATTTTCCTAATTAATCACCCCGAAAAAAAATAAAATAGATCATCCCATCCAAATTACAAACATAACTCGCATTTTCGTCCAAATTGTGCACATTAATTTCATCCCCTGCAAAAAAAAAAATGAAAAACACTCATTAAAAACGACATAAATCTCATTCTAGCACCAATATAATTAAAAAATTAACATTCGTACGAGCTTTTCGGGGTGCGTAAAACTTTCAACCCTCTGTTTAATAGACACAGCGACGGAAAAAAGTTGCCAAAGGGTTGTAAAACCTCTAAACAAATCCCCAGTCCACTGAAATATTTTCATGAAATGGGAAAACTTTTTGAATGAATGATTAATGTAAGATAATAAAAGAATAAAAAGACGAACGATTGGAATGGCAGTGCCGGGGGGGTGGGATTTGGGGGGAAGATTGAGTGTAGTTGGGGTGGAAAAACTGAACAAAAACAAACAGACGAGCATTTCAAAGGCATTGTTTAACCATCAAATGTGGATAATGATGAGAAAAGAGGAAATTGTGTTAATGTTGTCGTTAGAAAGGGGGTAAGGGGGTGGTGAGATCTATTCGTATCATGCAAATGACAAAAAAATAATGATTCATTGAGATTTGTCTATGGAATAGTTAAGGAAATTAAAAGAGATAGTGATAGGAATTGACATTATAGAAATGAGGTGTGATAAGTAAAGTTGGCTTTTTAAATTTCGCGGGCTACGTTCATTCGATTGATGATTTTCTTTTTTTCATTATATGGGTACACATGTCCTCAAAAAAAAAAAAAATAATTTTATCACTTTGGTGATATAAAAGCTATACTTGTAAGTTTAATTAACGAATTTGTACCAAAATTGCTAATTTTTTTTTCAAAAAATTGTCACGTGAACTTTGCGGTTCATGTGTACTTTAGCACACCCACAATCTGGCAATGTTGCATTTTCGACTTTGGTTTTAATTTAATTCGCGATTAAATAGGTCTATAATGAAAATTTAGTCACAAAAGAGAGAATTATACCATATTAGAATTGAATAAACAAAAATATCGCGAATTAAATCAAAAACAAAGTCGAAAATGCAACATTGCCAGATTGTGGGTGTGCTAAAGTACACTTGAGCCAACTTTGCTATGGTTAAATAACGTCAACCACGATCCAATTTTAATCAATAGGATCATATCTAATGGCGGAACTTATTAACATGAATATAACGCTGAAATCAATGCACAATAATTATAATGGAAGTGATCAGGAAAGTCATGACTACCAATTTGTCAAAAATTGAAAATTTTGCTCTATATTTTCTTCAATAACAATGGTGTGGTGCATCGAAAGTTCTTTTTGGAAGTTTTTATAGTTTGATAAGGAATGTAACCTTAAAGTTTTTTTGCCATTTGCGTAAAGAATTTCAAAGAAAATGTCTGGATTTTGGAAAAACAATTGGCTCAAGTGTACTTTAACACACCCACAATCTGGCAATATTGCATTTTCGACTTTGTTTTTAATTTAATTCGCGATATTTTTGTTTATTCAATTCTAATATGGTATAATTTTCTCTTTTGTAGGTAAATTTTCATTATGGACCTATTTAATTGCGACTTAAATTAAAAACAAAGTCGAAAATGCAACATTGCCAGATTGTGGGTGTGCTAAAATATACATGAGCCAAACAATTCATAAGTTTGCATCACGATTATAAATTTGCTCATTTATTATTGCTTCTTCATGATTTTTTGGGCAAAAACAACTAATTTATTATGTTATGGATTGTTGTTCTATAATGTTAGGCAACCTAGGTTGCCTATTTTTAATTTCAATAGTTATTTTTTATTTATTTAACAAGAAAACGTGATATTCTTAATTATTGCTGAAACGTATCCAAATTATGCCGAATCATTGGCTGGTAAATTATAATATTATCTAGGGCCCACTTTAGCCTTAGTCTGCCACTGTGGCAACGGTATTCATCGAACTTGATCCTTTGAAATTTTTTTCGGTCCCCAAAACTTCCAAGTTCGATAAAAGAATGGATAATTGCCATAATTGCAGAGATAAAACCGCATCGTTGGAAAAGCTTAATATCCGACCAAAAAGCACAAATCAGAAGTGCTTTGAGAGCTTAAAAATGCGCTGAGACTACTGAGTTATATCTGAGAAGGATTATGTTAAAGGAAGTACAATGGATATTGATGAATTAATAAATAATTTTGGATAGAAACCAAAGAAAGTTATCTTGTTTTTTGATAACACATCGTGTATGAGATCTATGAGATCTTCCAAGTAAAATCAATCTGTTTTAATTTCCCTGAAATTTTAACATGGTAAACTAGATTCCCTTTATTTTCTTAAGATTTTTTTAAAGAAATTAGATTCTTGTAAATTTGGTTTTAAAGCATATATTCTACAAAATTTTTACAATCCCTATGATGATGTACTGTAGGTTATGTGGTAATACATCATTCCAACATTTTCCTAAGAAAAAGGGTAAAGCTTTGATATAATCCTTCTAAATGTGCTAATAATAATTCCAGTTGATTACCCTTCACAACTTTCCTACCCCTTGCAGCTGGTCAGAAGAGAAATAAATCTATTTTTTCGGGTTCTATGTTTTTTCTTTTCTAAGATATATTTTTTTTTTTTTAAAATCTAGATATAAAGAACAAAATTTATTTTAGTGAGACATTTTAAAGGTCTTCCACTTCTTAGATGCTTTCTATATTACACTATGATGTCTTATGGTTCTTAGATCCTTGAACTATCGATCAAAGTTTTAGATTTGTTCTAAGAAGGTATCTTCAAAAAGAAGGATGCAATCTCTGTTCTTATATTTATTTTTATTCGGATTAGATGATACTTTGGACGTATTACAATGGACCTTCCTGATTTTTCATTCTATCCCCCCCTCTCATACATACAGGAGCTCTAACTTTACAAAGGATCTTCCTGTATAATAGGGATGCAATATCTCAAATCTCAAATAAGAGGATGACTTGAAAATAAAAAATAAGGTATCAGCAATTTTTCAGTCTATTACCTATCACATACTCCCTCCCCCACCCCATCTGTCAGGAGGAAATTTATCCTGTTTTTTTGGGTTTAATGATCTTTCCTCTTTGAGAAAAATAAAGTTGCAAAAAAAGATAAATTTGGCCAAAATCTCCTTGTAAAAATGAGGGGTGGTGTATCAAATAATCAACTGAAAGATCATAAATATAGATGATAAAATTCAGATCTCAGCTTTTATATTTTTTAAATAAGAAGACAATTCAGGTTACGTAAGATCTTTTTGTTTTTTATTTTTTAATTAATATTTTTTTAATATTCAAATTACCTACGTTTCGTTACGTATCGTAACTTCATCAGGCAAATAATTTTTTATTTAAATTTATTTATTGAATTTAAATTAAAAATATTTTATTTTTGTGAATCAAGAAGCCTGAGGAAGTTACGATTAGTAACGAAACGTAGCTAATTGAATAATAAAATTATTAAATGAAAAATAAAAAACAAAAAGATCTTAAATAACCTGAATTATCTTCTTATTTAAAAAAAGATCATAAATATCTTATTTTGCATTCCGAGGTACTCCTCTTATTTCTGGAATAAGAAAATTTGAGACCATAAACATTTCAACCCTTTTATATAGGAAGACCCTTCGTAAAGTTAGTAGGGAGCAGGCAAAAAGGGTAGTTACACTTTGTTTGGGGGTAATTCTAGCTAACGGGTGCAATTGTGGTTTGAAAACAAAAAAAGGCTGCAATGGCGAAAAAATCATTTTTCCGAATTTTTAAGGATGACGTAATGATGAAACTTAAACTCAAGTAAGTCAACAGAAAGGGTGAAAATTTTTGATTTTTTTTTTAAATAATTCATTACATCCCTATACTAAAGACAATGATTTTGAAAAAAAAGCCCAGGTAAAGTCTGTACTGATCGTGATATCCATGGTTTTATTTTTTTTTTTTGGAAATATTTAAGACGAAAAAAAAAATGAAAACAAAAAAATCTCCTTTTTTCACCATTGCAATACTGCAAGGGGGGAAGGGGGGGGGGAAGTAAATTAACCAGAGAATCGTGAAGGTTTTATTATTACTCTTAAATGATTATCTTATCGAAGGAAAAAAAAATTGAAGAAATTTTTTTACGATCTGTTAATTTTGGGGTTGATTTGATAAATAAAAGCACAATCTGAGAGAGATGCAAACAATTTGTTATAGAAGCTTTTTCTGTAGGAATTTAATTTTTAAAATTTATCAGACAAATGTATAAAAGACAAAGTTGTTTGAAAAGCTTCAAACGGCAAAAAGCTCCGTGAAACACTTATCGATTTGCAAAGTTCTTTCAATTTTCTTAATATTTATAAGACTTTTCAGAGCTTTTTAATATTACAACTATCTAATAAAGTCTTCCACTTGCTTATGTACGCTCTCCAAAACCCAATAAAAGCTTTAATAGTCTTAAAAGCTTTCTGTTATTTTTTGAGTTATTAAATTATTAAACATTGAGAACTTTACGTTTGTGTGTCATTGCCAACTAGATATAGATCTTCTTTTGATATTTGTTATAGACAAGAATGGAAAGAAAGGGAAAAGCTCGTTTTTCTCGCACTCCTTTTCTTTTTTTTTCGTATGGTTCGTAAAAATTTTTTTACGACCCACTTCGATACATATTGCATTGAATATTTTAAGCTCGATTTGTCAGACGAAAAACATGACTTTTTTGTGCCATATTATATTCAAATTTGCGCGCGAAACTGCACCATTATTTAAATATTTACATATTTAAATTTCGTCACATAAAATATGAGTTATGGGATGTCTTTTTTTTTTCTTGGCACGCCAATGGTAATGTATGTAAACGTATCATCGCGGTGCTATATTTGTTTTATTTCTGGATCAAGTCCACCCGGGGGGCAAAAGAGAGACAAAGAAAAGGGAGGAAAATAGAATAAAAAAAGGGTTAAATTGATGAATTAAGTTGAGATGGAAGAAAAATGACTTAAAAAAATTGATAAAACGACTCAAATTTTCAATGCTAAAATTTCTTAAGCCCCAAACATATGCTCATTGATTGTCAATGCGTTCATTTGTTTTTTTAAAATTCTATTGTTTTTCTAACAAATATTACATTAATTTAAATTTATATCTATTTTTATAAATATTTCTACATATATACACATTAAGTTTTATACATACTTTGTTTTTAATTAGACTACATTATGAAGCATTGATTTTCCCCCATGTATTATTTTAATTTTTTTTTTTTTCATTTAAACTTTTATTTTTTTTTAATTCTGTGTAAATTTTCCGTTTAAAAAATCATTAGACAAACATAAATAATCCATAATTTTTTTCCTTGTTTATCTTGTGCTTTCATTCTGTAATTATTGAGAATTTGTGTTTTTGTTTCATTTTCTTCTCTTTTTTTTTTTTTTTGAGAAAATAATGAAATTATTTTGATAAGCTTTTCGAAATTAAATGGGAATGTTAAAATACCCTGTGTTTATTTTTTAATGTGTTAATACTCGTATTTATATAATGAGTCTTTTTTTTTTGAAAATACGGTCCTGGATTTACAAGTGTAAAAGGAATATTTTTTTTTTTTTAATTTAAAAAAAATACAGCTAATAAATATTGATTGCTATGCGAAGGATATAAGGAACATGTTCCATCAATGAAAACCTAGTTGGTTGTAAATATTTCACAGGTAGCTACTAGTATTATATTGACTATGGTGTAACATGATGTTATGTTTTGTATTAGGGAATTTTTTGTTATTATAATCAAATTTTGAGGAAAATCCAAGACCGTATTTATCACTTTACTCATGTTTTGTTCAATCTACGGTTATTTTTTTTTTTTTAAGTTATTTTCATTGTTTTTTCAACTTTTGTTTTGAAGTTTTTTTCTCGATATTTCATTGATTTTCAGTGAAATTACTGAGATTTATTACTATAAAATATTTTCAGAAATAATCAATGAAAATATAAAAATTCTAATAAATCAAAAAGCACTCAAGTATCAAACAATTAAAGAATACTAACTTAGTAAATTAGTTCATCAGTTCACCAGTGGAGGTCGCTTTACGATTTTAATTTCATCAAAAATAAATAGATACATTTGGTTTCAAGTGAGCTTTCAAACGAAAGTTTAGAAATTTTATTTCAAAGTGCTTTGGAAGTTTGGAACTCAATGTATTTCTTTTTTGTTTTGGTAAAATATAACAAATATTATATAACAATGTAGAACAAAAAGAACGTTATACGCTTTGATAATTCTAACATACTTGAAATGTTATGCAAATTTTACAAAGTTTCAAAAGAATTTCCGAAAAGTTTATGCTTTTTTCGGTTTCAAACGAAATGGATATGCTGCACGAAATTTATTGTCCATTCTGTGGTTTATACTCTTTCGGGAATACCTTTGGGATTTCTTAGTTGTTAATAATAATAGTGTGTAGAATATAAATGCGAAAATAAATTTGTTATTTCTGCGTTGATAAAATTGTTATCAGAGTAAAAATAAGTGTTAATAAAATGAAGATATTATTTATTTTCGTTTATAGAACTCAATGTATTTTATATTTATTTTTCACTAGTCAAATTTTGTAAAAAGAATTTAAAGGAAGTAGAAATAGCAATGTGATCAAATTATATACCAAAGTAAAGGTTAAGGTCAAATAATGTAATTAAAATCAATTAATTTTCCAAATTAATTAAAATAATACATTAAAAATTACATTATCCGAAAGATGTCACTCTTATGACAAGCTTGATTATCTAAAAATAAACGTTTTTCATTAAAATGGCGCAACTACGATTATAGTTCATACTTTCAAAGCTACGCGGCGCTAAAGTAAAGTGAAATTATTCTGGTGTACATTTATTGGTTAGTTTCAAACTAAACTGACGCCACTCATTGCCAATAGAAATTGCCGAAATCGGTTTACCAAGTGTCAGTTTGCTGTGTTACGATGTTTTCATTTTTTGATCAGCAAAAATGGACCACGTGTTTTAAATTTTGAGCAAATTTTTTGGGTGTTACATCAAAAGATTACCGGAAAATTAACTCTTCTACTTATCAGAAGAATTAGGAAAGTGTGTATAATTTTCCGGTCAATATCTCCTTATACGGGTTGAATAATATGTCAACAATTAAACTTTAAATTTGCTAATTGGAAATTGAAAACAAAACACTAAATATAACCAGACTTAGGAAGCCTTTAAATTTTAAATTATTTTTAAAATAGAAAATTGAATTTATATCATTGATAGTCAAAATAAGATTTTTTCGCTGACTTTGAACAGTTATACTGGGCATACAATATATAGAACATATTGCGTTCTAATTTATGAATTAAAATTTAATATAATAGTATATAAAAATCATACCATAAACATAAATTTGAACAGAAGTTCAAACAAAAATATTTGTGACGTATTGCCCAGATACGTATTTCGATTGCCAAGCAATCTTCCTCAGTGGGCATCAAGTAGTTACGGAGTGATCCAAATTACTTGATAACCACTGAGGAAGAATCAAAATAAGACTTTTTCGCTGACTTTGAACAGTTATACTGTGTATACAATATATAGAATATATTGCGTTCTAATTTATGTAGTAAAATTTAATATAATAGTATATAAAAATCTTACCATAAACATAAATTTGAACAGAAGTTCAAACAAAAATATTTGTGACGTATTGCCCAGATACGTATTTCGATTGCCAAGCAATCTTCCTCAGTGGTCAACAAGTAGTTACAGAGTGATCCAAATTAATTGCTAACCACTGGGGAAGAATCAAAATAAGACTTTTTCGCTGACTTTGAACAGTTATACTGGGTATACAGTATATATAATATATTGCGTTCCAATTTATGTAGTAAAATTTAATATAATAATATATGAAAATCATACCATAAACATAAATTTGAACAGAAGTTCAAACAAAAATATTTGTGACGTAGTACCCAGATACCTATTTCGATTGCCAAGCAATCTTCCTCAGTGGGCATCAAGTAGTTACGGAGTGATCCAAATTACTTGATAACCACTGAGGAAGAATCAAAATAAGACTTTTTCGCTGACTTTGAACAGTTATACTGTGTATACAATATATAGAATATATTGCGTTCTAATTTATGTAGTAAAATTTAATATAATAGTATATAAAAATCTTACCATAAACATAAATTTGAACAGAAGTTCAAACAAAAATATTTGTGACGTATTGCCCAGATACGTATTTCGATTGCCAAGCAATCTTCCTCAGTGGTCATCAAGTAGTTACAGAGTGATCCAAATTACTTGATAACCACTGGGGAAGAATAAAAATAAGGCTTTTTCGCTGACTTTGAACAGTTATACTGTGTATACAGTATATATAATATATTGCGTTCCAATTTATGTAGTATAATTTAATATAATAATATATGAAAATCATACCATAACCATAAATTTGAACAGAAGTTCAAACAAAAATATTCGTGACGTATTGCCCAGATACGTATTTCGATTGCCAAGCAATCTTCCTCAGAGATCTTCAAGTAGTAGTTTGTGATGATTCACGCAAAGTGAATCATCACAAAGCAGTTGCGGAGTGATCCAAACTACTTGACGACCACTGAGGAAGATTGCTTGGCAATCGAAATACGTATCTGGGCAATACGTCACGAATATTTTTGTATGAACTTCTGTTCAAATTTATGTTTATGGTATGATTTTTATTTATTGTTATATTAAATTATACTACATAAATTGAACCGCAATATATTGTATATACATCATTGATAGTATTTAGTTGTTAAAATGTGCCTCTAAAGATTGGGGTTGTTTAAATGGAACACGTCTATTTTGTTGAAGCCTGAGGAAGTTACGATTAGTAACGAAACGTAAAAATATTAAATAAATAAAAAAACAAAAAGATCTTAAATAACCTAAATTTTCTTCGTATTTTAAAAAATATAAAAATCTGAATTTTAGCATCTATTGTTGAAGTAAACGAGAGATAATTAAGGGTTGCAAATGAAAATCATTATAAGATCTTTGGTGAATTATTAAGAGCAGAAAATGAGTAATGTTTTATATATTTACTTTGAAAAATTAACTTAAAGTTGTATTCAATGAATGTCGTATTAATTTTGGACACAAAAATCCGTGCAAAAGTAAATGGGTTTTGGAATTATTTGTCTACTTAATTTACTTAAAAATTCATTGAGTCTTTTTCTTGACGTTTGAAAATTGTTTGGCTTATGAAAAGAAGCCTTGACTAAGGATTCCTTTATACAAAGACATTTTTTTTGTAAATATTTCCTTCCACTGAACTTTGGTTTGATGTTTTCGAAAACATTGTTGAAAAAACCATTGAAGTTAACTTGCAAAGCTGTTGGTTAAATAATCGAATAAAATGTGTGTCTATGCTTAAGTAATAACTTCCACTTAATTAACGCCTAATTGTCATCAAATAATTCCTAACTAATTGTAAAAATTGACCAAAAAGCCTTGTGCCTGTTTATAAAACCTAATTTATCACTTAAAAAAATATTTCTTTCATTTGGCCGAGTTTTCTTTTGAAAAATATACTGTGTTGTGTTTTTTTCTTCCTTTTCTGGTTCAATATATATGAAAATATTTGAAAATATTTGAGAAAATGTTTTTCTTGGTGGAAAACAAGTTTACCCCCAGCAACATCGTCGTTGTCGTTCGGCTTCCCATCGACGCGTGCGCCAATTCGAGTCACGATACTGGCACAGTAGAACTTTCTTGAAAGCTTGCCGAAAGACTTTGTTGAAGATGGTGTAGAAGATGGGATTGACCATGGAACTGGCGTAGCCGAGCCAGGTGACAAAGTCGAAGACGCCTTGGTCGATTTGGCGTTCGCATTCGGCGCACAGAGATGGGAGCAGGTTGAGAACGAAAAACGGCGCCCAGAGGATGACGAACGTGAAGAAGACGACTCCTAGCACTTTGGTGGCTTTTTGTTCCAGAAGAATGATGCGGCCGTGTCGTGAAGATGTGCGTGATATAACGCTGGAGTTGCGGCTATGGTGCGAACGGACCGTAGTCGCCGAAGATGAGTTCAAGTCGGACGTGGACGTCGTCGTCAACGGAAGCCGGTGCACGTTACCTGTGGGCTTTTGTACCACATCCACGTTGTGTAAATGGTGCCGAAGAGTGGCCGATCGGGTTAAGTTTCGATTCAACAACGTTGTCTTGGTGCTCCCTAAACTAGAACCACGGCGATGTCGCTGAGTCGTCGAAGACGACTCCCAAGTCACCACCAAATTACTCGACGACGCCTCATTACTCTTCGGCTTCGTCATAATCGACTTCTTCATCCCGAACCCGTTTTTAATCGGCGAATTCATCGCCGATTTCGAACAATGCGCAATCGGCTCAAATTGCCTCACGGGAACAATTTTCACCTCGGTACTTCGAGGATTCTCGCAAGGATTCACCCCAAAATACGGACAAGTGCATGGCGGCGGTAAAATCAACATATTTGAATCCGACTTACACTTATTCTCAACGTCCTTCACGTCCCCCACGTCTTTCAACTCAGCTTTTTCATCATCCTCCTCACTCTTATTAGCCAAACCATGAAAGCTCGCACACCTCCTAGGCTTTTTACCTTCCTCAAACCCCACTTCTTGTATTTGTGATCGATGAAACATAGAAGCTCGCCGCCGTTGCGGCGTTGGAAGTTTGGAAAAAATTGGCGAGCTTTTTTGGCACCTGCAATTAAAAAAAAAACGATTACCCACTTAAAAAACGTTTAAAGCTCACGGCTTGCTTAATTATAACTAATTTATTTGAGACGAGCTTTTTTTTTGCTACATGATGAACTGTTGGTGTCAGTTTTAAATTGCCCGCGTTGAACTTTCACTTGTTTCAAGCTTGGAGTTGGCAAAGAGAAGTGTAGTTTTTCAGTTGTTTAGTTTTGCTTGATTGTTTTTTATAGGTGGGGGGGTGGGGGTGAGAGATGAGCTTTTGTCTCATTTTGGTGTTGTGTATGTATGTGTGATGAGCTTTGTTGAGATTAATGAAGAAGTTTATCATGGGAGCGGCGCGAGCTTTTGCTTGTAGGTATCAGGGGGTGGGATTATCATAGCGAAAATTAATGCTTTTTGAGAATGTAATTAATAATGGTAATGCTGTGTTATGAAAATTTCTCGGGGTAATTTATTCGCGGATTTTTTTCTTCCTCCGGGAAACAATGTAAAGGTGAGACAAACAATTGTTGGAAAGTGGGGCGAAAAATTCCAACTTTGAACTTTTGCTTAAGTTGAGCTTTCTGGATGGAAAAAAAAGAAGAAATTAGGGTTGAACTTTAGTTGTTAAGTTTCTTGATAAACTTTGGAAATGTTAGGAAAATATTTTAGTAAACTTTTATTTAATTTGGTTAAGTGAATGAATGAATTTTATTTCGAAAAACTTTAATTTCAATTTAAGTTCGTGTAATTCCCCTGGAATAAAATATTCTGCATAGATATTGAGAAAACGTATTTTTTTACGATTAAATATTAATTGTGGAGGCAATTGTGAAATTATAAAGTCCCAGTTTGACCAACCATACAAAACTGCTCTTTCATTTTCCATATTTCTATTGGTTGATATAGTGAAGTCGAACCCAGGGGAAATACTTTGATCAAGATCTTTGCTTAACTTTTTAATTAGTTTTGCTCGAATAGATTGTAATTAAAAATGGGGTTAATGGATTAAGGACATTTGTTATTGAAAATATTACCCTAAACTGTTGAAATTTGGTATAAAAATTCATGGCTTATTATCAAGAAAGATTAAATCATTTGGTGGATCAAAGTTGGATGATTTGATCTAGTGGAATTTTTTTTTTTTTTGGTTTTATATTGGTACCCGATACTTCTGTAACTATAGAAATATTTTCAAAAAAATGAAAAATACGATATGTGTACTTATGTACGGACATTAGAAGTTATACTTCTTTGGTATAGTTAAAAATATGTTTTCAATCCACTGCCGTAGTCTTTTCCGGTAGTGCCTGAATTGGTATACCAGTTACATGTGGTTTATGATAAAAAAAAATGTTACAATTATAAACCAAGACAAGCTTTGTAAAGCTTTATAAACCGAAATCAGCTTTTTTCGATTTTTGAAGAAACGGTAATACATAAAGATTTGAAACTTTCCGAATCAATGTATCTTAATAGTACCAACATATCCTAATATTATGGATCAGATATCCTTCTGGGGCCGATTCACTACACTTATCGTCCTATGTTCTTTATATTTTACATGTATGAATTAACTATTTATCAATACAGCATGGGTTACTTGTTCGAAAAATAGTTATCGAAAATACAGTGTAATCTCACTAATCCGGCACTATTAAAAACTGGAGAGTGCCGGATTTTTGAAATGTTCGGATTACTGGATTATAGTGAAGAAGTCATAGGTAATGAATAAAATAAAGCATTTCATAGAGGAAATAAATGTATGAACAGGTATAGAGGGGTGAGGGATGCGTGGGTGGAGAGTGCCGGATTATTGGACGTGCCGATCTATTGAAATGCCGGATTAGTGAGATTATACTGTAATAAAAAATCACGTTTGTCGCAAGGAAAATTCAAAATTCAACGAAAAATATCGTTTTTTTTCAAAATAAGAATTAACTACTATTTTTATAGTCGAAATAATCACTTATACAGTGAAAATATGAGGAAAAATCATTTTTTTTTTTCGTAAGAAACAGAAAGCTTATTCCAGGGGAATTACACAATTAACGATATTGGTTGGGATATGTTTAAAGAAGTTATTGATATTTCTTATCCATTAAACCGAAAGTAACTAACCTTACAGATAACTATGAAGGTCAACGGACGAAATTTTTCTTTGAAAATCGCTTTTTATATGTAAATTTTATACAGGAATTCTAAAATTAGCAAATATTTGTCGTCAAATTTTAGACTTTCCCAAGGCCACAAACCCCATTGAACCATTCTATATTATTCATAGAAATTTCAAGACCATAAAACTCTGATAAGTGCTTATCATATTCTTATTGGGATAATAAAAATAGATAATAAGTTTTCCTTTGCATTCGATAAAGAAGTGTTAGTACTGGAAACGAGTGAATTTAATAATTCAGAGCGAAAAATGGAAAATTTAAAGTTTATGTTGATATTCCTTGGAATTTTTACGTTCTGGACAAATGTGAGTTTAATATTTTCGAAAATCAATGAGGGAAATATATAAAATTTTTAGGGTTTGTCCAAAGAGGTTGAAGGAATAGTTCCATTGCCCAAATTTGATGATGTGAAGAAAATCGCAAATAAAACAGTGTACGAAAACATTGTGCATAGATCGGCGCTTTTGCATCAAGTATCCACATCGCTGGTTAGCGATTTAAAGTCATTGAGAAAAGCCAACAAAACTGCACAAGTCGATGTCGATGAATTTCGCGAACTGTTCGAAAACTGTACATCCAATTTGGCAACAATCAACTACGAACCACTGCGCAAATGTTTGTCATCGTTCAGCGAAAACATAGCACGTATCAGGCGTGAATCCAAAAAAATAAGGGCCGAGCTTTCACGTGCCAAAGCTCGAATTTTTAATCAGTGCAAAAAAAATGAGATAAATCGTAAATGTGTGATGTCCACGGTTGAAAAGCTGGATGGTCGTGAAGTCGATGCGGTCACCCATTCGTGGCTACGGATCGTCCGGGAAATGCTGGATATCCGGAAAATTATAATGGTCGAGAGAAAATCAACACGTGCCTGTCTTGGCAAGGAAGCCGAGAAAATTTTAAATGCTGCTAAAAGCTCCACTGAAGCCGTCTTTAGTTGTGACTTTAATGATTTACTATTTTGGTAGATTTTTTATGGAAAAATAAGACCTTAAAGACTGTTTTTTGATTAAATTTTTTTGGATTTGTTATGTTGCTTACTTCATTTGGATGTAATTGGACAAAACAGAACATTCAGTGGAATAGGACTTATTAAAAAAAGGGATGGACTACCCTAATTTTAAGAATCTTGTCAGGCATAGACGACGTTAAGGGGATGAATTGAACCTTGAGAAAGCAAATTTGCCGTTAGATAGAAAATGGAAAGAAGGTATTAATGTGTCCAATCTATATCTATAATTATGTATAAAATTTTTGCGTTATCTATACTTATATATAAAATTCTTACGTCTGTCTGTACATTTCGATTTTGAACCTAATTTTAGGGTAAATATTTGTTTCCAGAGGCCCTTATTCCAAATTCAACATTTTTAAAATTTTTGTCTGTCTGTCTGTGTGTTCTGATTTAACTAAAGAACGGAACAACTGAATTTAATGAAATTTGGTATTATGATACAACACAACTTCCTACATACTATAGGCTACTTATCATTCCAAAAAAATAATAAGGAAAGGTATTCCCTAGGGATGAAAATAGAAAATTTTACTTTAGACAGGCGAGTTATATATCATTGTCAAGGTAATAAAAAGTTATAAAATAATCCGTAAAAATATTTTTAGTTGAACTGATAAAAAAGCATAGTAAATTCAATTTAAATTTTAAAATATTGCCTCTTTGAAATATAGTGTATGTGAAATAAGTGTTTTTAAATATGATTATGTTTTTCATAAAAGAAATAAGAAAAATAAAAATTTTCACATACCACCACAAATAGCAAGTCTAAAAAGGAAATATAATCTACAACTGCGTTACGCAGACGAAGTCGCGGGGATTATTATATATAAAATCATTAGGTTAGATTGTCATTTAATCTTTTTCTTTTCAATCTTCTGTTTTGAATCATTGGTTTAGATGCTTTTTTTCTAACAAGAGGGTTTTATAATAATATTAACGAAATATTATTTCCTAGCTGCCATTCACCAAATAGTATTCCCTAAATAATATTAACCAAATATTATTCATCACGTTACCAACCAAATAGTATTTATCTATTCCTATTCCCCAACTAACCTTTAACCGGAATTCATCAAATACCATTCACTTAAATCATTATTCTCTTGATCTATCATTCCACCAAAATGTGCGTGGGAGTCCTTATGAACTTGCAGGAAAAGCGTTGTATCCAAATTTAATATTTTTAAAAAAAATTTGTCTTTCTTTATAACTAAAGAATGGAACAACCGAATTTAATGAAATTTGGTATTAAGATACAACATAATTACCCATTCATAATAGGCTATTTATTGTTCCTTAAAAATAATAAGGAAATGTATCCCCTACGTAAAAATTCCCTACGTATTTGACCGATCGATTAAGATTGATAAAGTTTATTTGACAACTCTTCGACTTTCTGGCATATATTTGGCACCATTTTCCCCCGTAACTTTTTATAAATTTTTTGTCATATTTCATTGGTACCAGTTGAAGAAATGAAAATTATCGAATTGAACTTAAAGAAATTTATTTGGCATTACTGAATTTCTAATGCACTTAGATAAACATTGAAAATGTTTTTAGTAACAACTTTGCGTTGCTATCCTGTGAAACTTGAAGAGCATATAATACTGAATTTATTTTCTTTCGGGTTTTTGGTTCTACAATTTCAATATAGATTTCGGAATAAAAAATATTTGGTAATTTTTAAAGTTAAATTACTCTAATCATAGTAGTAGTTCCACTTTGAAATAACTTATAAGTAGATAAATGACAATTAAATGACTATTGGTTTAAAAATGACATTCTTTACTGACATTTCTTACTCCTAAGAATAAAAAAAAAACACACGTGTGCAGTTCACATGCGGTAGAAGTCAAACCTTCAAAAAAAATGAACTTCAAGATATTGACACGAATGTAAGATTTTATAAGTAGGATAATTGTAGGGTTTATTTTACGATCTGTTAACATATATATTACATAAATTTATCCTAAATCCAAATTTGCATTTTCGATAAATGATACAAAAGCTTATGATAATGGAAGTATGAAATAAATCCAGTGGTGGTAAAGATGCAGGTATCGTTTAATATTTGAAACTATTGTATTTGGACATCATTGGATTTACATTTTTCGCGATTGCTTGAAAATACGTGCAGCACAGTAAAATATTATCATTTGCATTAGAATTTTTAAATATTACCCATAAAAGATCTTCATGTCCTGGGCATTGGGGTTTTAAATTTCGTTAGAACCACAATCGTTCACAAAAGGAGCACAAATTATGACCGAACATATTGCTAAAAAAATTTTAACGAAATTCTTCATGAGCAACTTTATTTTGACGAAATTGGGACTACCTAAGGAATCGGCTGTACATTCATTTGAGTAACACTTGAAAAACAGTTCGTAATATTATGTGATATCAGAATTAATTTTAAATCAGCTGTTATTTAATTGAAATTTCGTGATTAAGAACGAAATATGCGATTAGAAAATATTTCAGTCCTTACTAGCATAATTTTCACTATTTTGCACAGTCGAATCATTATTAAACGTATAAGAACTATTATTTTTCTTATTTAATAATGCTTTTCGGCGTGCCCGAAATTCACGAACACGTTCTGTTGAACCTTTTGACGTCTTTATAGCCTTGTTTTCTTTATTTATTTTTTTGATAATAATGACAATAATCCGTATTCATTTACGGCAAACTTGAAAATTAATTTTATTAAAATAATGAAATGTTTATGCTCACAATTATAATAAGCAATTTAACACGGTTGTTATTGGTCGCTAGGAAAACCATTCTCAAGTAGCGTTATACGCAGGCGCGCACAACCATAAGAAATACTAATGTTTCCTACTTCATTCTCTCTCATGTTAAATCTTATAGATTTATGTATATGTTTCTCTTTTTACTGTCGGTTTTCGTTTCTGTTTCATAGAATTTTAAGTCACAACGATGCTAAAGAAGTTTTCACTTCAAAAAAATATAACTTACCCTCCGGTACAAAATTTAGTGGTTCCATTTCGTTCCTTTTTCACTACTACATGGCTAAGACTGGAATCGTTTGAGTCACGAGTTGGTGGTTCGACGGTGGTGCCACCAAATCCGGTCGTAGTAAGTACACTGGCCTCTAAACCACGCGATAATTTTAACATCTCCGTACCGAAGGTATGTAGGGCCGAAAACGTAGACGGTACACTTTCGGTATCCTGTAGCCAAAGTTCGTGCGTATCCAGCGTCGTCAGGTCCGTATCCGTTGACGTTCCTGAATGGTGCAACAAATGTTGAGGAGTCCCTTTACCATTCGATCGATTTAACAATAAATTTCCACTTCCGTTTCGTTGCAACAATAAACTTTCCCCACGACACTCCCGCAAATTGTCCAAAGCACAAGTTGTATCATTTCCCGAATTTGTATGCAACAAATGTCCACTACCCTTATTTCGGCCGGCTCGACGTGCCCCCCTCGTCACATGTAAAATCCGACGCCAAGTTGCTCGACGTTCTAGAAAAAGAAGAAGAAGAAATGTTAGTAATTTTCTGATAGGCATTTTTTTTCGAGTAAATAAAATTTATTTCAATCGTCGGTCTCGTTTTAAACACTTTCTCTACCCCATTTCCGTTCCACCCAAGCTTTCTTTGGGGGTGCAATAATCACATCGTTTAGCCGTCATCAAGCGCCTGCGGCGCTCAGTAATATGAAATTATTATTTCTTACGTTTACGAGAACTTTACGAACATTTCAAGTCGTTTAAACGGATTTGAATATCTCCTAGTCCCAAGGGGTTGTTGAGGCATTAACATTTTAAGATTTCAGTTTCGAGAATTTAATGTAACGGCTGTTTACGGCAGATTGTGGTTTCCAAACAATTCAAATAAATTCGCCTCTTCACATGGTTTTATTTAAAAAAAAAAAAATAAGTAATTAGGGGTGGAAAAAAATATTTTTTTGGAATTCCATACCAGTGGACGTTTCTTGATATATTTATTTGTTGTAAACTTACCCCATTTCGATTCAATCAATCATTTTCACGTGCAATAAAAACGTTGAATTATTAATGAAATTAACAGCGAAATGATGAGGTTTTTTTTTGGTTTTCCCAGTCGACCAGGTTGACATAATATAAACCATGGGTGGCTTACACGGCTCGGGGGTGCCAAGGTGGCGATTTGTTAATGACGCGAGTACAAGGGTGGATCGATCGGTTGACATTTTATTTTTACGCTTTTCGATTTTAACGTTGATAAATATCGCTTGAATTTATCAGACTTGGAGCCTTCATCCCCTCAACCTGTCGGCGAGGTGAGGGATGAGTCACGACAGAATTAGGGGATGATGCTTTTCAATTCGATTAAAGAAATGTACAAATGTAAATGGATTAATTGAAACTGGTTATTTCATGAAGTGATTAAAAAATTATAGCTCTTTTTTGGGGGATTTGAATTGGATGCGGGTGAAAGGAGGGTGGTGGTGCGATAGGGGTTGATTTACAAAAGATAACAAATGTTTAAATTGTTAATTTAAAAATCGATCAAAAGGAATTATTATATAGGCAAATCAGGTTACTAAAGCATTTAAAATGTATATCTACTTGGAGTGCATTTTTAGATGGCAAATGATATCTTAATTTTCTGTGGAAATATATTAAAATTTCCAAAATTTTGGTACTTGAAGATTTTTGATTTCGTTCACCACAAATATTGAGATCCAATTTACATTAAGTTGTTACTAGCACCTGGAGGTCCAGGAACCTCATCCTCTGGAGTTTATAAGAATTTTCTTTGAAATGAGTTTTAATCAATTTTTGAGAATTTTTGGAGTCCCTAGTCTCAAAAATAAAGTTAAATTTCGAACAGTGTTCGAAAAATACGCAAATGAAGTCTTAATAATTATTCGTATTTGAGTTTTAATTAATTTAATTTAAATTTTAATCATTTTATAAAAAAAAATCACAACTCCAGAAGATGATGTCCACGTATATTCCCCCAGGTCAGTTGTAGAATAGAATAGTCGTCTAATTTGTCATTAGAGTCTCGTAAAATTTTTCTTAGTGACTTTCCAACTCCTTTTGTTCGAAATTTGGGTGAAAGACTCCAGAAGATGATGTTCACACCATCCTCAAGTCATTTGAAGAACTTCGTAAACCTTTTATGTATAATCAGCGATTCAAAAAGTTCTCCTATATATTTTTCGTATTAATTTTATGAAAAATTTGAACAAAACTCCAGGAGATGATATCTATATCTAACTCCAGGTCCATTTGAAAATTTTATAGAGTACAGACCTCACATTCGTCAAATTTTAAAATCCAAAAAATGAGTTAAATTTTGTTACGTGGAGATTTCTGCGGTTATTGATCATGAATTTGGGATCGATTAACTTCCTATATGCACCAGGAGATTAGTAATATCATCTCCTAGACTTTATGAGATTTTTATTTTGAAATAAATTGTAGTTCCTTTTTAGAAGTTTTAGAGATCATTGATTACAAAAGTTAGGTACATCCAGTTCTCTGACATACCTGGTGATAGACCTGGACGCCTTCTTCTCAAGTTTGTCCGAATTTCGAACAAATGAAATTTTTGAAGTTGCGAATTATAAATGTAACGAATTATTCATGGGGTTTTCAAAGTACCTGGAGGTAGACGTGGACACCATCTTCTGGAGTTTTATCCAAATTTTTCATAAAATGATTACGAAAAACACAGGGACGTTTTTAACTTGGGGACTACGAATTTAAGATTCATTAAGTTCTTCAAATAACCTGGGTATAGACGTGTACGTCTTCTTCTGGATTTTTTCAAACTTTGACCAAATTTGGACAGTTTTACGAATCTTTTACTGATGATGTGAGGCTTATTCTATGCCGCAATGGACCTGGTGGTAGACGTGGATATCGTCTTCTGGAGTTTTATTCCAATTTTTCGTAAATGAGTATCGAATATCCATAAGAGAGTTGCTTGAATAATTGACTACAAATATTAGGTACATAATGTTCTGAAAGTAACCTGAGGTTGGCGTGGACGTCATCCTCTGGAGTCTTTTATTTAAATTTCGAAAAGAGGAAGAGAATATTTTGAAGTTCCTGATTACGAATATAAGGATTATGAAGTCCTAACAACCCTGAAGGTAGACGTGCACATCATCTTCTGGAGTTTTGTTAAATTTTTTCGTAAAATAAAATGCAAAAAATACAAAGGGGAGTTTCTTGAACCACTGATTACAAATAAAGAGTTTAATAAGTTTTCCGACTATTCTAAGGATAATGTGGACGTCATCTTCTGGAGTTTTACTGCCAAATTTCAAACATAAGGAATTCAAAGACACAGATATAAAATTTGTTGCTGTTGCTGATTAGGAATGTAATATTCTTGAGGCTTCAAATGTACCCGAAGACGTGGACAACATATTCTGGAGTTTTGTTCAACTATTTCGTAAAATGTGTACGAAAAACACATAGAAAAGTTTTTTGAATAGCTGATTACGAATATAAGATTTATGGGGTAACCGAGGTACCGGGGAGATAGACGTATATATCGCCTCCTGGAGTTTTATTCAAAATGTTCGTGAAATGAGAATGAGAACGAATAACACATAGGAGTCTTGAATAACTGATCCCTAATATAATGTTCATAAAGTTCTTCCACTAACTTGACGTTGAAAGAACGTCATCTTCTAGAGTCTTATTTCAAATTTCGAATAAAATGTGTTGGAAAAACACAAAGAAGAATCTTACGAATCGATGATGATGAATATACAGTCTATTTTATACTCCAAGGGACCTGGGGGTAGACGGGGACAATATCGATTAATATTGATCTTAGCGATTTGGTCTACAGGACCTTTTTTGTAGGAAATCAAATTCTCTACAAGTTTTTTATTTATAATTTTTCCGTAGCTCTTGTTATTTACGAGATAAATGCAAAAAAAACGCGAATTTTATGAAAAAATCAGGTTCAGTGGCCCGTACGACCTCACCGGTGTGAGTTACGACTTTGTCGCAATGGGCACTTTTGTAGAGCGTTTAATTCTGAGAAAAAACCATCTTCGGTAAAAGCGATTCCATGAAATGCCGCTGAGTTATAGAAATTTAAAAATAAAAAATCAGAGTTTCCGTGTATTTTCATTGGGAAATCTTTACACGTCTTGGTCGAGGACTTAAAATTAATATTAAGGGCTTAAACTTTCAGGGAATTTTTTTTTTGGTATTTCCAACAAAATTTCACGATGGGACCAAAAAAAGTCAAAAAAAGTAAAAAAAAAATCACCCTAATATACATTTTATAAAGCCAAGTTGTTTCCTCTTGTTGGAAAATTAAACACGATAATTATACAATGTAAAGTTTTTCATATTTCATGATGCATGCGGAAAAACGGAAAATTAATTTGTTCATATACCACCAAGCCTTGTTCGTTCGCCTAATGGACAATTATTTTTATTATTATTTTCTTTCTCTGGTTTAAAAAGCATTTGTAAAACGTCTACAGAAAAATTGGTCAAACACGCAAGTGAACTTCCTCATTTCATCCCTATTTTGTCACCCGACAAGTGGGCACCCCACCGTACACACCATTCATCATCTCAACCGACCACCACCGTCCATTACCACCCCATTTTCCTTGTTTGAATAAAGAAAAATTGCATTTGTGCATTTCAAGACAAGCCGTCACTTTCTTTGACACCCTTCTTGCAATTCCTGTCTTATTTCCAACCCCTAATAATTTATTTTTTAATTTTTTCGCATTACACGTATGATTTTTGGCGTAACAATCTCTCTATTTAATCAGCGGGAATGATAAACATTTAAATGAAACTTCCCTTGGGAGTGGAGAAAGTTGAGCTTTTTCATTTACTCGAGCTTTTTTCTCACGTTTCTGAACGAGTACCTTTTTCCAACCCTTAACCGATATAAATCGTGGTTATGGAATTTTTTTATTGATGTCAAAGCAATTTTTTTTATATTTACTGGACCAAATAAAAAAAAAACAGTTTTGATGAGCTTTGAAAAAGCTTTGCGCATTTTTTAAAAATTCCACCTTTTCAACTTCCGCATGACATTCGATCAATTTAAAATTGGAAATTTGACATTTCAAGAAGCCAAGAGTGAAAAAATGAGCTTTTAAAGAGCTTTTTAAAGCTTTGAATTTGATTTTTTTCGTTTCAAATTTCTTTTTTTTATTTATTGAATTTTACTAATAGGCCGGTTTCAATTACACGAAGAATTCTATTTACTCGAGTCCTTATTTTATTTTCGTTTTCTCTTTAAAAAAATAAAAGCTCGCGTATTTGAAGGCGCAAAGCTTTATTATTGTCTAAATTTTATGTAAATATTGAGAAGAGAATACGATGAAAAAGGAATATTTCGAAGGTGTTTTCAATAGCTTTGTCGATTCGGTTGTTCGTTGTCTTCAATGGTGAGAAAGAAAAGCTCTTCGCCTAAAAAGAGTGGGGTGAACTAAAGCTCGAATTTGAGCTTCGATATTGCAATGCCTTTGTGTGCCAGTTAAGTATGTACCGACTTGAAATTAATGGGTTTTTTTCAATGAATCATATAAATAAAATATTAGCGAGAAAAATTGATGGAATATATATTGAATTATGTTGATGTTCTTTAAGGCTGGAAATTATAGCAGGGGAATTACATGTAGGGCTTTAAGAAAATTCAGAAGACATTTTTTTAATAGTAGTGGCCAAAATAAAAGTAGTAAGACCAATTTAAAAATTTCAAGTTAAATTACAATATAAATCCTTTTGAAGTATACCTAACAGGCATTTATTTCGGCTCATAGTGCTTTCTACAAAAATTGTATATATTTGAGAAAAAACACCAACCAGGGTAATTACAGGATTCTACAAACACTCCTAAGTAATTTCAAAAGAATTTTTTCAAGAAAATTCCAAATTGAATATTAACTCAATTTTTACGACCATTTAAAAAATTTAAAAACCATTTAAAGACCATTTAAAAAAAATGGATTCAGTAGATATGGGAAAGGAAACCATGGATTCAATGGATTTTAAAAATCGTTGGTGGAATAAATATTAATATAAAAATTGTTTTGAATATTGAATCCTAGTTATTTTATTTAATGGAGAAGTATTAGTTTCAAACTTTTGTGCTTTAATTTCATTAAAAGAAAAACCAGGAAGTTACAGCAGGGGAATTACATGATTTTCAAAGGCAATTTAGCAAAGTTTTTTTACGACGTTTGTTCAAGATGAAATCTTCTTTTTAATAGAATTTAACTTTTAGTAATAGAGGTAGGGAGACGAGTGTTTTCGTCTCCCGAAATCATTCGGAAATTTGCCGCCCCCTATTGTCATTGTTAATCAAGAAAATTGGTAAAAAGTCAAATACCTTTAAATTCTTTTAGTTATTTAAGAAAAGTACTGTTCGGATTTTTCTTAAAACATATTCACTTATGAAATTATGCCGCCCTATTCTTATATGCCGCCCGGGGCCATTCCTCCCCCTCGAAAGAGAGAACTAGAATCGAAGTTTGTTATGGTGTATATAAATATTCTGAAAACGCCTATTGTGAAGAAGCTAAGAATAGTTAAAAAATGATTCTGAAGGAATTTTTAGACAATTTTTGCATTTGTACATATCCTGGAAAAAATAAGAACCAGGGTAATTACAAAATAGGTAGAATATTTTTTTTTTGATAAAATCCTTATGATTTATATTCTACTAAAAATTATTTTAAAGACCTTTAAAATTTTTTTATACTTAAATTTTCTTTAAGATCACTTCCCAATCTAAATCAGTGATTCTTAACCTATTCCAGGACTTTTCTTCAGCAGAGGAGTCTTGAATTATCTGTTAATAATTTTTGGACACTTTTAGGTATTTGATCGATCGATTAAGATTGATTGCAATTATTTGACAACTCTTCGACTTTGCATACATTTGACACCATTCCCCCCCCCCTTAAATTTTTATTGGTTAATTTTTTTGTCATATTTCGTTGGTACCAGTTGGAGAAATGAAAATTATCGAATTTGAACTTAAGATAACTCATTTGGCATTAATGAACAGCTAATGTACTTAGATGAACATTGAAAATGTTTTTCGTAACAACTTTGCATTGCTATCCTGAGAAACTCGAAAAGTGTACAATACTGAATTTATATTCTTTTGGGTTTTTGGTGCTACCATTTTAATATAGATTTCGGAAAAAAAAAATTTATAATTTTTACTAAGTTCAATTACTCTAATCATAGTAGTAGGTCCACTTTGAAATAAGCAGATAAATGGCATTTGAATGACTATTGATTAAGATTCTTTGACAGCTCTTCGATTTTCTGGCATATATTTGGCACTATTTCCCCCCTTATCTTTTTATTGGTTAATTTTTTGGTCATATTATGTTGGTACCAGTTGGAGAAATGAAAATTATCGAATTTGAACTTAAGATAACTCATTTGTCATTAAAGAACAGCTAATGCACTTAGATGAGCATTGAAAATGTTTTTCGTAATAACTTTGCATTGCTATCCTGTGAAACGCGAAAAGTATACAATACAGAATTTATATTCTTTCGGGTTTTTGGTCCTACAATTTCAATATGGATTTCGGGAAAAAAAATAATTTGTAATTTTTACTAAGTTGTTAAATTACTTTTATCAATCGGTCAATCTGTGATTATTTTGTGAATCATCACAAAGCAGTTACGGAGTGACCCAAACTACTTGATGACCATTGAGGAAGATTGCTTGGCAATCGAAATACGTATGTGTTTGAACTTCTGTTCAAATTTATGTTTATGGTATGATTTTTATATATTATTATGTTAAATTATACTACATAAAGTGGATCGCAATATATTCTATATATTGTATACACAGTATAACTGTTCAAAGTCAGTGAAAAAATCTTATTTTTATCATAAAATGTCTTTAGTACCACTTTGAAATGACTTATAAGCAGATAAATGGCAATTGAATGATTATTGGATTAAAAACGACATTCTTTTCCGGTACACCTAATATATTGTTAAGGGTTTCTTCTGCACCTTCATGAATACCTTCCCGAACCTCCAGAGGTGCGGGTTCCCCAGGTTAAGAAACACTGATCTAAATCTATAGAAAAGAAGACAATATCTCTTTCAGGAACACTTGTTTATGGAACAATTTTTTTACCAAACTAACAATGGAGTTTTCGTATTGATCCAGGGTAATTACATTAATTTAAAATTCGGTTTTTATTCAATTTATTCAGTAAAGCTCCCATTTTTTAAATCAATTGTTTCGCTCCTCGTTTCCCACCCCATGCTAAGGTATAATTGGAAATTAAAAACGCCTCCACTTCCAAATCGAATTAAGACAGACAAATATTAATTAAAAATTTATGTTAATTTTGCAATTCATTTTTATTAGACTTGATAAATTCATGAACAATTAATCATAACGAAAATTAGGTTATAGCTTGCATGATTAAACCTATACAAAAGCATAAAAACCATCCCCAATTCACCTCATATATACCTTATATTATTCAATCCCTTTCATATTCATGAATGAAAACTTGATTAGTTATTTATTTTTTTTTCGTAGACGAATCACACAAATATTAACCAGAAACATAAATAGAAAAGCATAATATTTGATAGACGAAATGTTAAATTTAAATTATTTACAAAAGCTTGAGCTTTTTCTGATGGCAGAGCACAAAAGGGGGTTGGAGACAAAGGGAGGGTGATTTGACATGTGATTAATGATCAGTTTTATTGTCAAACTAAAAAAAAAATCAACAACATCATTTTCATAAATTTGCTCGAGACTTTATTGACGTTTGAGGGGGGGAGGGGGGTAGTTTAGGGTAATGGAAAGAATTAAGGGTGAAATTTTATTGTAATTTTGTCCGACAGACTGAACTTTTAAGGTTTGACTGAAATCTGGGAAAAAAAGTTTGAGTTAATTAAAGTTGGATGAAAATCGAAAAGCTTGAAAATTTCACCATCGAAAGCTTAACGGCATGAATGGAAAAATTGTATGAAAAATTCAATTTTTTTTCTTGGCGTTTATTCGAGGGAAATTTGTCGATACATTAGAGCTTAATTTTGTATCCCTTGGAGGCGCACTTGCGTCCCATAATACCAACCCGAATTTCCATTTTGTAGCGATAAGGAAATTTAAAGTCCGCGTAATTAATAATTTGCTCAATTTTCGAAATGAGTTTACACTTGAATTTCAACCCTCATAATGCCGGCCGTATTGCCATTCCGGCCGTGCCGGGCAAAAAGCTTCGACCTGTTACGCATTAGGTGTCACCGTAAAGCTCTCCGAATTTTTAATTAAGATCAAACATCGAAGCTTTTAGTCGTGAAAAAAGGTGCGGAATAGCAAATATTATTAACTATAACATTGAAATTTTATGATTCTATAATTTTTGTAGATCGAATTTTTCATTCCCCAAAGCCACATCAACTTTTACCCATGTCCTATGTCCTTATTTTACGATAGAGCTTTTTGACTTCAATGAAAAATCGTTCGGTCAACAGGGATGGAATAATCGATTCGCAAAACTACCCTTAAATTAAACAAATTTTGTTTTTCTCTCGGATGTTGTTCGCTTGTATTTAGCAAAATTAAACCAATTTTCATGAAAATTAAACGAAGTCGTTTTATTTCCAATTTGAAATTTCAAAGGGTTCGTTGTTGACGTTATACGTTTACTTTATGGACGGTCGAAAAGCGGAATACAACAGGTGAGGGGGTGGACGGTGTGGGGCGTTTTCGATGGTTAGTTTTGGTCGACAGCTTGTATACCGATGGAAAATTCGGAGCGCTTTATTCTCACGATTTAACATGTTAATTGTGGAGTTGGAAAAAAGTTTGTGGAACGCTCATAGGGGTGAAATGCACAGGGGATGAAATGTACGGGGGTCGTTTTAAAATTTTTTTTTTGGCAATTTACCAGAGAAATAAATATTTTCAACAAGTAAAAATATGTTCGCTTTTCTTTTTAAATTTTTAAATTTCACCCCATTTTTTTTCAATTACGAAAAAAAAATCGGTCTAGCCAATTCGACAGATGGAACATAGTTTAATTTTATGTAGCCTGTTTATTTTATTCAACAAAAAATATCGAAACCACCCCTTAATTTTTTCAAAATATAAATCAAAAATTTTCCTAAAGATTTGGATTTTATTTTACTTTTGGATGGAACATTTTTTAGATGAAATTATCTATTTACCTATTAAATGTGTAAGAACTATGTAAATTATTCGTTAGTGAATTGGGGAAAATAAATATTTGATAAAGCTTTGGGAAATATATGAAAAAGTAAATAAACTTTTAAGCTTCAGAAGAATTTGCGTGGAACATGCCAGAATGGACATTAATATTGATAAAATATTACCTATAAAAATTAGGGTGATTTTTTTTTTACTTTTTTTTTTTTTGGTCCCATCGTGAAATTTTGTTGGAAATACCAAAAAAAAAATCCCTGAAAGTTTGAGCCCTTAATATTAATTTTAAGTTCTCGACCAAGACGTGTAAAGATTTCCCATTGAAAATACACAGAAACTCTGATTTTTTATTTTTAAATTTCTATATCTCAGCGGCATTTCATGGGATCGTTTTTACCGACGATGGTTTTTTCTCAGAATTAAACGCTCTACAAAAGTGCCCATTGCGACAAAGTCGTAACTCACACCGGTGAGGTAGTACGGGCCACTGAACCTGATTTTTCCATAAAATTCGCGTTTTTTTTGCATTTATCTCGCAAATAACCAGAGGTACGGAAAAATTATAAATAAAAAACTTGTAGAGAATTTGATTTCCTACAAAAAAGGTCATGTAGACCAAATCGCGAAGATCAATATTAAACGAGATATTAAGCCTTGAATTTTATGGAAAAATCAGGTTCAGTGGCCCGTACTACCTCACCGGTGTGAGTTACGACTTTGTCGCAATGGGCACTTTTGTAGAGCGTTTAATTCTGAGAAAAAATCATCTTCGGTAAAAGCGATCCCATGAAATGCCGCTGAGATATAGAAATTTAAAAATAAAAAATCAGAGTTTCCATGTATTTTCAATGGGAAATCTTTACACGTCTTGGTCGAGGACTTAAAATTAATATTAAGGGCTCAAACTTTCAGAGAATTTTTTTTTTTGGTATTTCCAACAAAATTTCACGATGGGACCAAAATACGTCAAAAAAAGTCAAAAAAAAAATCACTCTAATAAAAATATGCAAGCTTATAAACTATTTTAGTGTGTTTTTACTGCTCGGGACTGACCTGAAATTTGCCGCCCCTTATTTTTAAAAGTCTGATATCTATAAGCTCTTTAGTTATTTAAAAAGTACTTTTCGTGTTTTTTTCAAAATAGAGTTGTTAATATCAATATGCCGCCCCATTTTCATGGGTCACTCAGGGCCTTGGTCCTCCTGCACCATACAACGCAATGTTACTGAAGCAAATATATATAAAATTTAGAGCTTAAGTGGGATATCATCCCAAAAAAAAAATATAGGGAATCACTGCTTTAGATATAAGAGGAAATTGAAATTTTTTACCAAAAAAAAAAGATTGGAAAAAATATGCCGAAACAATATTAGAAGTTTATGCTAAATTCCGAACTAAGTAGGCAGCTTTTCAGTTGTCGCATTGTTTCTAGCCATTTGCGCATTGTTTCGGTCAGTTTTCAATTGTTTCTTTAGGATATGTGAAATGTAAGTTTTCATTGATTAAATTTGTGGATTTTTTATTAAAAAAAAGTGTTTTTTTGGGAAATTTTTCTGGAAAAGTGTTCAAATATTAGCAGAAGATATTTGTTTGGTTCAAGTAAGTGAAAAATTTGCATTTTCTTCGCCTAAATCTAAGTCCATTTCTGGAGACATTTTTGCATAATCTTTGCCGGTTGAAAACTAAGAACAACTGATTTCAATTTGATAAAAATTAGGGAAATTATAAACTACTGTTAGATATAAATTCTTTGATTAATTTTTAATTAAGTTGCTTTGATTTTCTCGTAAATATTTTCCATGTATCGGTCATCCGCGATTAAGGTTGGTTACATTTGATGCAAATATTTGCATAACTTATCACTAAATTTGCTATAGAAAATTTGTTTGCAAAATAAATCAATTGTTTTTCAATAAGTTTTGACCAAAATTTCCGATTCAATTGATTGATTTTCTATTGAAAACATCGCTGAAAAAATGATCATTTTTGTGGCAACCAACTGTTGACAATTAAAACAAGTTGGAATCGACGGTGGCTGGGAAATTTGTAAATAGATGGCGCTAAGAGATAATTGAATGAGAATCTTTGTAACAGCAAAAATTCTTTTACTTTACCTTTAAACTTTATTGAATATCTAAAACTGGACTACTGAAAATAAACAAATTCCAAAGCCGACTTTAATATTTATTGATTTTAATTCTACCGAAAGTAATATCAGCACTTAATTCCACTCCTTTGGTACTTAGGTGACCAATTTTTAATTGATTTTTTTTCTGCTTTTACTAATGGTTGTGGAGAAGAGCGGGGGGCAGTATTGTAGTGTGCGTTTTCGTTAATCAAGAAAATTGGTGAAAAAACAAACACCTGTATATTCTTTAAATGTTTAAACAAGTAATTTTTATTTTTATTAAAGTTATACTTCGTAAGTGGTGTTATGAAAAAATATACGAACTTTAAAAACACAGCCACTGAAGCAGGTTAAAAAATAACGGTCACTTGTATTTTTTATTTAGATCATAGACATCGTCGAAATAATTATTTTCAAATTTTATATTCTAAACAAAATCCATATTAATACATTACTAGTAATTTCCTGTGAAATATTCACCGCTCAATACTGATACAACTGATAAATGGTAAAAATTAGCAATTGATTAATTGAAATCAATTCTAGACAGGGCCAAAAAATCGACTTTTTTATTTTTTGAAAAGTATATCGAAAATATTGTTCAAGGTGATAAAAAAGAAATGTCGGGAAGTTTTGAGCCCTTAACATTAATATTAAGAGGTCTATTATCTTTAATTTCGATTTATAACTATCAAGGTAAAAAAATTCATCTGCACATATATTTATAGAAAATTAAATTCCCTACAAAAAAGGTCACTTTGAAAATTTTTGCCAGACACGCCGTTTCCGAATTATCAAAGTTTAAACATTGATATAGTTTTTAGATTTATCTTCTTTATTTTGGAATTTTGTAACTAACGAATAAATAATTATATAGAAATGAACAATACAGATTCTTGAAGGGAATTTAATGCTCTACAAAAAAGGTTTCTTTACGTTTTTACATAGAACCACTCTTTCAAAATTGGTTCAACAACGAAAAAAACAATAAATTAATTTTTCCTTCAACTTTAATTGTGAATAATTTTTGAAAAAGTGATTTTATGTAAAGATGTTAAGAGACCTTTTTTGTAGAGCATTAAATTTCCTTCAAGAATCTATATTGTTCATTTCTATATAGTTATTTGTTCGTTAGTTACAAAATTCCAAAATAAAGAAAATAAATCTAAAAACTATATCAATGTTTAAAGCTTGATTATTCGGAAACGGCGTGTCTGGCAAAAATTTTCAAAGTGACCTTTTTTGTAAGGAATTTAATTTACTATAAATATATGTGCAGATAAATTGTTTTACTAAAATAGTTTAATAGCATTGAAGCAAAAATGAAAGCACAAATAAAAAATCGAAATTAAAGATCATAGACCTTAAATATTAATATTAAGGGCTCAAACCTTCCCGATATTTTTTTTGTCACCTTGAATAATACTTTCAATATACTTTTCAAAAAAAAAGGTGATTTTTTTGGGCCAGTCTATTCTATTCATGATTTTTTTTGGCACCAATCTACTTCTATATGGTAAATGTTTTCTAGAAGTTTTTTTCGAGCGGATAACCCATACTGTATTGATAAACGGTTAATTCATATAATAAGTCTGTAATATATATATTGTATAAGTAGCCAATTGTGTATACAAACAGTACCTGTGTTTAAATAGCAAATTTAATTTTTATTTGAAAACCAGTAACTTTCCGTGAAATATTCACAGCCCAACACTGACAAATACTTTAAAGAAGCAATTGAATGAGATTCAAATGATAGTTGAAACCAATGACATGATAGTACAAATTTGAGACAATAATTTTAATATTTGTATTCTGCTAACATGGATGAATTTAAAACTTTATATACTTTTTCCTTGTCTTTGCCGCAATACATACGTTTCCTTATTATGTATTTTGATATTAAAACCAAATAGAATTTATAATTGTATCGAATTTTAGTTACAAACCACTTATAACTGGTGTACTAGTTCCAGTACTAGTGGAAGAGCCTACGGTTGTGGATTGAAAACATCTTTTTAAGAGTATCAAAGAAGTATAACTTCTCACTTACCTAGTACTTGCACACAAGTACACTCACTGTTCTTTATTGTTAACTGTTATTTTACAATCCTTTATTGTTTTTTTTTCCACAAAAATGTGACAACTATTTAGTATTATCTGGTAAATCTTTAATGCCTTTGAAATCTGGCACCCATTTCAAATTGATCTATTTTCTGGTGACCAGGTTTGTGAATAGTTTTCTTCTACTCCTAGATCAGTATTTTAGTTTACAAGTTTACAATCATCCCCTAATTTTTCACCCTCTGAAGATTAATTAGATTTTTTTTCATTTAAACGAGACCAACTTCAAAAATATCCTTCTAATTATGTTTTCAATGTCATTTGCACACAATAATAAATTCGATTAGTCTAATCAAAGCAAACCCTGCATAAATTTAGTGTTTCAAACACTTACCTAGGGGTGATACTCCCGGCGTTCCCATCCAATCACTGGACCATCCCGCTCCCGGGCCCAAATTTCGTTGCTGTTTGGCCAACAATCGCACTGTTAACGCATATGTCAACAACATAACTCCCAATGGAATATAAAAACAAATAATCGACCCGATTAACTTGTACAACGGATCGGGAATTTGACACGTTCCGTTGATCAACACGGAGTCGTGATCCTGAAATACAAAAGCAAAGAATTGTAGAGGTTTTTGAGGGGTTGTTTGGATTTTTTTTTTCGTTAGTGTATATTGGAAATATTCTATTTTATTTTCAGTTTGGTATTGTGTTGGTATCAGTCCATTTAGTCAATCATTTTAATAGGTTTTCAACGTTGTTTTATGGATCATGAAATGTATTTTGAGTCGTTACCGTCGTAACGGGCCATAGAGTTGATTATTGGTGAACGGGAACATGGGAACATGGGAATGAGAAACAAGGATAGAACGGGATGAGCCATATTTGTGCAACTAGTTCATTTCATTCCCTGCGTATTTTTTCCCTCGATTCCCACCGTACGGGTGGGATTAGCATCCGTAATCGGGACGCGGGAATCGATGGTGTTTTGACCGATTCGATCATGTTTTATTCAGGATGGATTTAATTTAATTTTGTTATAATCAACATGTTTTATAAAACCAATGTTTTAACCCCTCAGTTAATGACGATGATGGCTCAATGAATGACGAGGGTTGATAGCAGTCGTGGCCCATATATATAAACGACGATGGGGATGAAATGGGGGGGGGGGGTGATGAGTGTAATTATTTATTAGTTCTAGTGTGGATGAATGAAACGGAACTTAGTGAAAATGTAAGGGGTGGGAGGGAGGAAAAACCGCACAGGAATTTTGTAATAAAACATGCAATTGATAACGGAGCTTTTTTGGCATTGGTTGCCGATAAGAGGGATGTTTCAGCGGGAAAATTGGGGCAAGGCAATTATTTTTTAAATGTTACGATAAAACTAGCATATTTCATAGAGTTTTCGGTTGGAATTTTTTAATTTATTTTTACCAAAAAGAAGCTGTAAATACTTGATTAAATCCCTGTGGGAAGAAAGCTTTTGAAATTTGACCAAAAATAATTAGTTGTAAAATTAATTATTTCGGAAGCATTTTAAAATTAATTGCTTGATAAATAATTTATAACATTACATTTTCGATTTGTGGTCTACCCCATAAGTATGATTATCATTAATGGAGACGGACATATTGTATGTTCATTTACCATAAGGCTAAAATTTAATACACTGATATTAAAATTATTTTTTTAAATAAGAAGAAAATTCAGGTTTAACATTGATAAGTATTTTAATTACTTCCGAATCACAATAAAATTAATGGATAATAATATATATAAGTCTTTGAGATTCAATTAAAAAAAAATTTCTCCTCATTTTTGGGGACCCTTTTTCAAAGCGCTGTAAAAGGGGGAGGGGGGGACATATCGGGGCAAATAAATAAAAAAAAAATAGTTCAAAACTTCAACTTTTACATGCCGAAGACTGTTTTTTAATTTGTAATAAAATATTTTTTTAATTGAATCTCAAAGACTTATATATATTATTATCCATTAAATTCAGGTTATTTAAGATCTTTTTGTTTTTTATTTTTTATTTAATGTTTTTATTATTCAATTAGCTACGTTTCGTTACTAATCGTAACTTCCTCAGGCTTCTATAACAAATTAAAATAATTACAAAATATGTTAATCATTTTTAAAAGCTGAGATCTGAATTTTATCATCTATTAAAATTACTTTTTCAAATATCTATTTATAACACAACTTTCTTTAATGATTGTTGGGAGGGGGGTTGATTTCACGTTGGAAAAAAAAATATCAAGGTTAATTAACTTGTGATTTGATCAAAGAAAATTCAATTATAATTTTGGGGATGCAAATTTAGTATGGGGGTATTAACATCAAAGTCTTACCTTCGAGTACATTAAGCTGAGTGGAAGGCTCATGGCGATCGACAGTAGCCAAACGAATATGATTTTCAAGGTGACCCGGCGTCGGGTTTTATTTCTGCCGAATTTCATTGGATACTTGAGCGATAAATAACGGTCGACACTAATGGTGCACAAATGCATTATCGATGCGGTGCAAAACAGGACGTCCAAACAAATCCAGGCCAAACAGTACACCGACGGCAACGGGAAATATCCTGGAAGGAAAACATAAAGTTATCGGGTACCTTTTTTTTTCGTTTGACAAAAAAAACACTTTAAATGGATACAAAAGGGAGGTAAAACGGCAATACTGGGTATAAAGGGTGTTGCTTTTATTTTAAACTTTTAAAGTTTTCAAATGGTTTGATCTACGATCTTATATGAATCAATTTAAGTACAAGAAAATAAAACCTTTAATTTTAAGTTAACTTTAACAAAATAATAGTAATTTCTAGCCAGTTTAATATGATCAAGAGTGTTTGCTATGGGAAAAACAGATGATAACACAAGCCTACGATGATAAAATTATCTTCAATATAATAATATATTTTTATTGTAATTTTTGCCCTGATTATAGAAAAAATAATGAAAAGAAATCATCATGTAAAGTTTTGTTGCAAATTACAATTAAAAAGTATTTTTTTCGGCAAAAATCGGGGCCCCAAATCGAGCCACTGATTTTGTATCGAAAATTGTAGTACCGGATTTCTCACTACTAGCGCTGGTGTCGTTTTATATTCCGTAAGTAAGAGAAACAACCGATACGAAGTTTAAAAATGAGAGAAAAATAACAGCAGTCATTTGTGTTATCTCGTTTTCTCTTATAAACGTCGTATCGATTTATTTCCTCTATCAATAGAAGGTAAAACGACACCAGCGCTAGTAGTGAGAAATCCTGTACTACAATTTTCGATACAGAATCAGTGGTTCGATTTGGGCTTCTGGTTTTATCCGAAAACTTATAGATATTACCCTTATTGATAACTATAATATAATATCAATGCTTAATTGATTTTAATATGACAAATTTGTCATATTATTTAACATATTTATTCCATGGAATTTAGAAAAAAATTCTTTTTAAAAATTGCGATATTTGCTACTTATTCCAATAGGTTTTCTCATTTTATGAGAAAATTTTTCTCATTTTATGAGAAAACCTTAAGTGATGGAAAAAAAATGGATTTCACATTTGAAATAAGCGCAAAAATTTTTTTTAAGAGTATTTTTGTAGACCTCTGTAATCGTTTGGCGCCAAGTTCAAACTCTAGTTGGATAGGTAAAAACTTTTCATGAAACTTCTGAAACTTTTATCAGGCCATCAAAGTCATGTAAAGTTTAAGGTTGTCCTGGTGAAGTTTTTCCATTGCTTAATTCAGGTATTGCCTGATTAATTGGTATTTACGATTGGCCCTATTTCAAAAGGAGCCATGTTTTCCCTCACCCCAATTGACTTTTCCAAAAAAAACTTTTTTTTGATTATAACTTTTGAACCGTGGTAGATACGAAAAAAATAGTTATTATAAAAATGAAAGTTGAGGAAATTTTCTACAAAAAAGGTTCTATAATAATTTCCTGTATGTGCTATAGTTAACGTAAAAATGATTGTTGAAAACATACAAAAGTTTACATTTTCAAAAATCGTGTTACGTTAATGTTGATACTTCCGAAAATTATTGATATTTTAAGAAGAATCAGGAGCCAAATGATTTATTTATTTGTGAGCTATTTTTTCTTATCTGGGAAAGTTCCAAAAGTTACTAGAATTTTAGTAATTTTTCGTTTGAAATATTGAGAAACTTAACTATTAGTTCTGAGGTAAATTTTTACTTACTAACAAAAATTAGCTACTGGATGAAATATACTTTCTTAGATATTAAATTTTTAATCTTAAAACATTTTGAGATTCACTAGATATCTAGTTATTTTTATTTGGGGCTACTAAAATTGATTTTATTCGGTAAAAAATCGTCAATTCTTAATAAAACAGTTCTTTTTTTTTAACCTTCCGGTGTAATATTCTTAAAATCTCAGAATCAATAATGATCTATCTGAATTTAATAACATTTTTTTAAATTATTTGATAGACGATAAAATTCAGATATCAGCTTTTATTTTTTTTAAATAAGAAGACAATTCAAGTTGTTTAAGATCGGTTTTTTTATTTAATATTTTTATTATTCATTTAGCTACGTTTCGTTACGTATCGTAACTTCATCAAGCTTCTTGATTCACAAAAAAATATAACTATTATAATTTTTTGTGATGTTTTCTGAAGCCTGGTGAAGTTATTAGTTACCATACGTAACGAAACGTAGCTAATTGAATAGTAAAAATATTAAATATAAAAATTGATTTTAAACAACTTGAATATCTATTAATTTTTAGTTGGGGCTACTAAAATTGATTTTTTTTGATAAAAAATCGACAATTCTTAATAAAACAGTTCTTTTTTTTAACCTTCCGGTGTAATATTCTTAAAATCTCAGAATCAATAATGATCTATCTGAATTTAATTGCATTTTTTAAAATTATTTGATAGATGATAAAATTCAGATCTCAGCTTTTATTTTTTTTAAATAAGAAGACAATTCAGCTTGTTTAAGATCGGTTTTTTTTATTTAATATTTTTACTATTCAATTAGCTACGTTTCGTTACGTATTGTAACTTCACCAGGCTTCTTGATTCACAAAAAAATATAATAATTATATTTTAAGAAGCCTGATGAAGTTACGATACGTAACGAAACGTAGCTATTAAACGTAGAATATTAAAAAATATTAAATAAAAAACCGATCTTAAACAACCTGAATTATCTTCTTATTATTTGATAGTAATTATGTAAATATTTCATTTTCAATAAGAACATATGTTAACATAAAACTTATTTTATTAATTTTCATCCTCATCTGATATTATATCTCCATCCCAGTTGCTTTCTTCAGCTTCAACAGTAGGACAATTGGTGCATTTTTGTTTTCTGCAAGTTCCCTAAGCTTCACTTCAAAAGAGGACAGCTTTTTTCCAAAATCAAGCTTTTCCCTTTTTACCCTATGTACAGTTAAAAAAAATAATTTCTAAAATATCTTTTGGTGCTGGTTAGTCTGCCATCATAACTGAAGTTAAAATTTCTCCTATCTTCCACCCCTCAGATTTTTGGTGGTAAATTATTCAGCCTTTTTCAAAACAGTAATATGTACTATTAAATTTGTTAAGATACTTGAATTCAATCCCTCTATTATACATATTTATGATGCGAGATTGCATTCTGGATGAATTCTTTAGATTGATTTTTCTTCAAATAATTCCGATATTTTTTTGATCATTAAATTTGCTTTTTTGTAAATAAATTAAAAATGAAATTCTTTCCTGTGAAAGAAAAACGGGAGGTCTTTTCTGCTGCCATCAAAATATAAACATTAACTATATACCCTGAATACAATAGTATACAGTATACAGTTAACGTTCGTCTGCCGCCCATCACTTGGGAAACATAAACAACTATTCGCAAATGCATCCCTTTCCAAACACGTGTCTTTCTACCTGGATAAGCTAATGCGAATATGAATAATAGCAAAATATAGTACAGAATATTACCTTCCTTTTTAGTCGTATAAGAATGAACAATTTTCAACCATAAAAGAGTAATAATGTCAATAATTCCTGAATCACAATTATAACAAATGAAGTAAACGAACCCTTGGTTAGAAATACAATTTTCATGGGTCCATTGTTTGCAAAGATGGCGTTGAATCCAACCTTCACGTGGCTGAGTAAGGAAAAGGTCCACGTGGGCATTTTTACCCCAGTTACGTTCAAGTGTTTTTACTAAGTTATAACTAGTTTACTGTTTAGATTAGCCAAAAACTAATAATAAATCCTGAAATACCACTAAATCTCATATACTATGAAATTATGTTTCAGTCTAGTCAAAGCAATATTATTGCTGGAAACCGAAAAGAATAATAATTAAAAATTTTAAATCTTAAAAATTAAAAATCTCCTATCTATGATATAGTTTAACTGTCATGGTGGCCTAGAAATTAGGGGTGTGCGAATATTCGAATTTTCGAATTATTCGAGTCGAATCGAATTCGAATTTTTTGATTCAAATTTCGAATCGAATATTCGAATATAATTCGAATAGTTCGAATAATTCGAAAAAAAATTCTTTAATAATTTTTTTTGCTAGTAAATTATTCTATTTTATAAAAGTAAGAATATAGCATTACTACATTATGTTTCGACTTGACTTCATCAAAATTTCAAAAGAAAAAAAATTAATAATTTTAAAAGTTATGGCTGTTTGTTCAAAACTATCTTTTTTGAACTAGTGATCACTGTAATTCCAAAACCGTTCGGTAGATTTCAATAAAATTTATACAGCTTTTGAAAAACATGAAAAACTAGTGCCTGATCAAGGGATTCTTTTTTTTTTCTTAATTTCGATTTTTTTATAAACAATTAACGGTTGATTTTTTCCCGAAAATTCGGAAAAAAAATTCCTGAGGCCGCCATTTTGATAATTTAAAAAAAAATATTTTCAAAATAGAAAATATGGGTCAAAGTTACATACAATAACAAAAATGCGGGAATATTAAGGAAACGGTTGGTTAAATGTAAAACTAAAAAAAAAGTTAAGGAAAACTAAACAAAACCTTCCCCCTTCGAAAAAAAAAATGGAAAAAAAGGCAACTCAGAAATTAATTTTTTTCCTCAAATAATATTTTCCCAAAATTTTACAAAAAAATAAAAATAGAAACATAACTAAACAGGCTTTTCTTCCAAATTTTTTCATCGTTTGTAAAAATCAACTTTTCACACAAAAAATTTTTGAAAAATATAAATACCAAGTACAACATTAAGTGTTTCTTGAAATTCGGAAAATATTTTCTACACTTTCTGATCCAGCCAACTTTTCCAAACTAGTAAAAATCAATACAATATTAAACAGGCTTTTCACACATAAATTTTTATTGTTTGTGAAGTTCAACTATTCACACCAAAAATTTTTGAAAATATATATTCGAAGTAGAACAAAATATTTTTCCTTAACTTTTTTTTTAGTTGTAATTTTAACCAACCGTTCCCAAAATTTTCCCTCATTTTTGTTATTGTATGCTGCTTTAAACCTTATTTTTTTAACATTTTACTATATCAATGACTAATTAATTAATTTTTCTTAATTAATTTATTACCGCTAATCTAATTTGTCACAAACGAAACGGTTTATTTCACAAACCTCTACGAACGATTTCCCATCGATTGGCGAAAAAAATTTCGGAAAATTCACACTTTAAAATTTTGTTGGCTAATCAGTATAGGGTAAATAATGATGTTCATATTTTTAACCACAAATATCTTTAGATAGACTCATTTTGTAAACTTTATTAAAGAAATACAATATAATCGTCAGGATTAAATAATGCAGATAATAGATAATACATTATTAAAATTTATTAGAATTAAATAATAACAATGTACGTAGATTACTGATCGTTAAATCGATTATTGAAATCAATAAAATTCAAATTTGTAATTGCAGCGTTAATGAATAAGAAACGATGCTACTTCGGTAATTATCGTAATTTGTCGTGTTGTAAGAAGACAGTGTCTTTCTATGAGGTTGTATGCGTGCGTAAGTGTAGAATTGTATATTTGTATTATTGTTTTTATACGAGCGCATACACTGACACATATAAAGCTATTAGTGCACATATATAAATATTTGGCACGAATAGTTTGTATCTTTCCCGCTGCTGGACTCAGTAGCGCTAGTGTATCGCAATGCAAATATTTCCAGTTGCTTACTTGAAATTGAACGAACGAATGAGTTGGTTGTGTATACAATATATAAAATATATTGCAGTCCAATTTATGTAGTATAATTTAATATAATAATATACAAATTTAATATAATAATATACAATTTCAATATAATAATATATAAACTTAATATAATAATATATAAAAAAAATCATACCAAAAATATAAATTTGAACAGAAGTTCAAACAAAAATATTCGTGACATATTACCCAGATACGTATTTCGATTGCCAAGCAATCTTCATCAGTGGTCATCAAGTAGTTTGAATCACTCCGTAACTTGATGACCACTGATGAAGATTGCTTGGCAATCGAAATACGTATCTGGGTAATATGTCACGAATATTTTTGTTTGAACTTCTGTTCAAATTTATGTTGTTGGTATGCTTTTTTGTTGTATATTATTATATTAAGTTTATATATTATTATATTAAATTTGTATATTATTATGTTAAATTATACTACATAAATTGGACTGCAATATATTTTATATATTGTATACACAGTATAACTGTTCAAAGTCAGCGGAAAAAATCTTATTTTGAATGAGTTGGTATAATCTGTATACTGTATACATGATATCTGTTAAGATTTTTTTCTTTATTGATATTTGGTAAGTAAAATAAAATTAGATATCAAAACAAGATTATAAATATTAATCTGAATTATGTAGGGTAGGCAGTGTCTTTTTGTCTATATGTAATGTACGCCACTGGATGCAGCGCCTTCTGGTGAGGAACTTTTGGGTGAAGCTATGTTTGGGTTTTAATTTTTCAATAGACCAAATATTTGGCTTCTATGTACTTGAAAGACTGTACTATTCTCGCACTAAATAAATATAAACTACTAAACAGAGCAGGGGAATTACTTACAGAAAAATGGGGTCCAAACAATCAGAGTTATTGTATGATGAAAAAATAAGTTTTGAAAAATGAAAAAAAAAAAAATAATACTTTATGCAGTGAAATTGCATTTTTGTAAATTTTACATGTAAAAAGGAATGCATTTATTCTGCAAACGTTACTGCTTTTATACGGAATTCTTTACTGTGTATGATCTGATATTCATTTGATTGAATAATTAATTTTTTTATAAGAAAATTTTCTTTTCTATTAAAATTCCTGGAATGAAAATGCATTTTTAATATAAATTTGCATAGAACTGCCCTATTATGCTTCATTGTAGTAACGTAATACGAAACATAATTTATTAACTGGGATGTATAAATATTTTTTGTCATCCCAATTTTTTTATTGGAGATGAACTTCCACTGTTTTATCTTGACGTGACGTTTTTTAAACATTTTTTTTTTTTATAGAGTGATAGATTTTTTATCCTTTCGGCTTATAAAAGAATATGGATGGGAAGATAAGGAAGGTGAGAGGATTTCATCCCTTACGTATACGCACGGATTAAATTCACATTTAAATATTTATATTCTCATTTCGATAAATTTCTGACACAAAAAAAATGGATTTCCAAACTTATATTCATATTGAAATCTTTAAAAAAAAAACGTCCCCATCCTCCTTCCGCTATTCCCTAAATCGGCTGAAACATGGAACATTTACATTTAAAATATTTCGATTCGAAAAAAAAGTCTTCTTCATTTCACTTTCGTTTTCCTCTTTCTGTCTTTGTATTTAGATTTTATTCATTTCCGTTTCATGGAATCGTCGCTTGGCAGCGCCTTGCCAAGTTGCCGAGTTAACTCGTTTTTTTTTCCCCAGTCGCATCCCTCGGGAAAGGGGAGAGGGGTTGCGTGCCGGTGCTTAGATATACAATCGGGGATTCCTGGAGCATTATTTTTGGCTTGGGACTTGCGAGGATCGTGGGGTAGAGACGAATTGAAACACGGGATTTTTGATATTAATCGGTTCAATATTCCCGTATGTAATAAAAATTTCTCTTTGGATTCGGGGGAGGATTTATTGTCGGGTGTAATTCGGAGAGTTATGAACACTATATATGAACGGGAGTTGTATCTACGACAAAACGAAAAATGGAGGTTTTAAATTTAAAAAATTCTCAAAGATAAATTCTAGTTTAAAATGATAAATTCTGGGTAAATATTTTCCCTATTTTTCCTCAAGTCTAGGGAAAATTGTCAAGAATATCAGCTAGGAGAATTTATTTATATTTTTTTTAAGGGTGGATCACCGTCAGAACGTAAAAAAATGACTTTTTTAAAACTGCTGCCATTTTTTTTAGAGATATTAAAAAACGGTCTTCGGCATGTAAAAGTTGAAGTTTTGAACTATTTTTTTTATTTATTTGCCCCGATATGTCCCCCCCTCCCCCTTTTACAGCGCTTTGAAAAAGGGTCCTCAAAAATGAGGAGGCAAACGGGAGACAAGTTTTCTCGGAAACCGGAAGTCGGATCATGACTTTCCAAAGAATGTAGGTTTTGGTAATGCGTTTTCTTGGTACTGAACCTTGAAAATTCGAAAAAAGTTGAAAATTAACAAAATGGCGCGACTTTGAAAAAAAAGTTTAAAAAAACGACCTTTTTTTGGACCTTTCCCCCTCTCCCACTTTGAAGGGGTGGGGGAGTTTTGGCCAATTTCAGAGGTTCAGTACCAAGAAGACGTGTGGAACTATAACACTTTCCAGTTTCAAGTCAATCCGTCGGATAGTTTCTGAGAAATCTTGTCTCCCAGTTTTAAAAAGTTGATTTCGAGAAAAATGCATTTAAAGTTTTTTTAAGATATTTTTTTATGTTATTATCAATTTATTCAATTTTTATCAGTGAAAATACATTAGTCAGCTATTCCAATCTTTTTAACACGTTATTCTTGAATGTTATAAAAAGACATTTATGGAAAAAAAAAATCGAAATTTTTTTTTTCTGACGGTGATCCATCCTTAAAGGAGAAACCGTAAATAAAGTACACCTCTGTAATTCTTTGTATCACACCAAATTTGCTTGTTAACAAGGGTTGAAAATTAAGGGGGTGGATTTGTTAACAATATATTATTACTTTCAAGTCTCCCTCCCCCCGTATCCCTATATATTTAACAGAATAAATATATTACACCATCATTTTCCGATTTTACAACCTAATTCCTATCATTAATTTTCAATCCCTTCTGGAGGGTGAATCTTTAATTTTTGGACAATCACTTCTCAAATTGAATCAAAATAAATATTCAAAACCCTTACTTAAAAAAAAAATCCCTTCTTTAATTAGCGTCAATTTCTCGAATTTGTAATTAATCATTCCCTCAAACCTCGACCAATTATTTTACTTTCCGTGCCACCAAATCATCAAATCAACTTTTCCTCTCATCCCTAGTGATCCTCAGTGATCCCGATTCATCCACACCGAACAAAAGAATTATCGTAACTAATTTTTTTTTGGGGCCAAAATAAATTCCCTTTCCAAATCCCACACCATACGAATCGACATCCTGCCAAATAATAACGAGCACCCGGCATAAAAGAGAATTAAATTTATTAACCGCATCATTCACTAGCACACATATTGCGGAATTTATGACTATTGACACTTAATTATTTCCCGTTTCATCCCCAAAAACGGGGGATGCCAGGATGCTCAGAAGCAATGAGGAATGAATTTTCACGAAAATATTTCATTGTCAAACGAGGCAAATCAATCATTCAAGAAATTCCTCAAAGATCCCAACCCCGTTTGTCTTCATCCCTTACCTATCCCCCAACCCCTTGCAACAATTTAATTTTGTCATATGTCGCCCGGCTCATCCATTTTTGCTGGTGGATACCGCCCCTGCACATATTGTCACATCGTAAATTATTGAATTATATTTGAAAGATCTATTGTTCTTTGTTGGCACGGGAATATCCCGTCATTCCTGTTCCCGCCGGACTGACAGACCACCATTGTTGCCAGTGACTACCAGTTACAATTAGTGATGGGTAATTATTGCAAATTTCCCACACATTATATTGCTGCCGTGTTTTCGACTATTGTTATTGTTATTGTTGCGTCGGGGAAACGAAGAAGTGTACAAGGGAATAATTGGGGAATGGATATCGAGAGAACACGGGGATAATATTCAATACAATGGTAGTTAGAAATTTAATCGGTTTTGAAATTATCGCAAGCGTTCACGTGATCGTAATATTGTGTTAGTTACTTAAATTAAATGACGTTCCCAATCGCCCACTTCTGCACCCCCTACCCCCGTTGACAACCTCGTTTTATAACATACATAATTACAATTCCTGGTTCTACAAATTTCTGTCATCAATCGCAAATAATCTAAAGTGTTTTCAATTCGATGTAATTAGGGGTTAAAAATAAAAACGTCAATGATACACTTCATCCCTTATAATCCATAGTTTACCTATTTTTTTTTAATCTTAAGGATTATTCTTTAAAAATAACTGTTTTTTTCTTCAGATTTTTGACCTTAAGATCCTTATTCTTCGATACTATCTCACTTTAAAGAGTTTCCCATATCGACGAAGACGAAGAACAAAAAATATATAAACCCATATGTGAGAGTGAAAAACAAAAATAAAAATAACCATAGTCTCAAATTTAAATTAATTGATTATCATTTGTTTCAACTGTCATTTCGATTTCACTCAATAGTCAATTTTTTTATTTACCAGTTATATCAGAGTTGGCTGGGGATATTTCACGGGTAACTACTAATCTTTTATAGGTATAATATCGTAATTTTTTTAAGAACTCTAGCAATAAAAGAAGAACGTTTGAAACTTATACCTTGGAGTTTTACAAAGAAGTGTAACTTTTTATTATTATTTTTTTTGATTTTCGACATATCCAAAAAAAATAATAATAAGAAGTTACACTTCTTTGTAAAACTCCAAGGTATAAGTTTCAAACGTTCTTGTTTTATAGCTAGAGTTCTTAAAAAAATTACATTATTATACCTATAAAATATTAGTAGTTACCCGTGAAATATACACAGACAACCCTGATACAACTCAAAAATAACAAATTTGATTATTGAGTGAAATCGAAATGACAGTTGAAACAAATGACAATCAATTAATTTAAATTTCAGATTATGAATATTATTTTTGGTTTTCACTCTCACATATGGGTTTATATTCTTTGTCCTTTGTCTGGTGACTTATATACTAACATTTGCCTCTAATTATATGGATTTGAAATAATTTATTGTTCATCAGGCCAAGTTTTAGAAGACTTAAAAATTAAGAAAAAAAATTTTTCAACTCTTTTTAAAAAATTTATCGTTACGATAATTCCTGGCAATGATTTCGGTAAAGCTTCAATGCACTATCTTTTTCTAACCCCTTATCGCCATAATAGTATTGAGAGAAAGGAAAAACGATAGTTTTTTTTTCTAAAAATCTAGGTACCTTTGTTTTTTATGTTTACACTATCCAATTTACTTATCTCGCCTACTCTGATCTTGTTTTAAAGTATACAAGTAAAATGTTATGTTATATTTTTTATGTTTTGCTGATTTTTTTTTCTTTTTTTTCTAGGGACCCTTGGTTTTGATGTTTAGAGATGAACCATCAACTCGTATACTGCCAACTGTAAGTAATTTTTTTCAATTTTCTTTTCTGCAACGTTTTGTATATATGAGGTATTCATTTGGCACCATTTCCCCGATTTAACCTTTTATTGGTTAATTTTTTGGTCATATTTCATTGGCACCAGTTGGAAAAATGAAAATTATCGAATTTGAACTTAAGATAACTAATTTGGCATTAATGAACATCTAATGCACTTAGATAAACATTGAAAATGTTTGTGGTAACAACTTTGCGTTGCTATCCTGTGAAACGCGAAAGGTATACAATACCGAATGTATATTCTTTCGGGTTTTTGGTCCTACCATTTCAATAATATCCTGGGAAAAATAAGAACCAGAGTAATTATATAATAAGTAGAATATTTTTTTTTTTTGAAAAAATTCTTATAATTTATATTCTAATAAAAATTATTATAAAGACCTTTAAAATTTCTTTATACTAAAATTTTCTTCAAAATCATTTTCCCATTTAAATCAGTGTTTCTTCAGAAGAGGAGTTTTGAATTATCTGTCAATAGTTTTTGAACACTTTTGGGTATTAGACCGATCGATTATGATTGATTGGGATTATTTGACAGTTCTTCTACTTTCTGGCATACATTTAGCATCATTCCCCCCCTTAAATTTTTATTGCTTAATTTTTTGGTCATATTTCGTTGGGACCAGTTGGAAAAATGAAAATTATCGAATTTGAACTTAAGATAACTCATTTAGCATTAAATAAAATCTAATGCACTTAGATAAACATTGAAAATGATTTTGCTAACAACTTTGCGTTGCTATCCTGTGAATTTCGATTAGTATACAATACTGAAGTTATATTCTTTCGGGTTTTTGGTCCTACCATTTCAATATAGATTTCGGAATAAAAAATATTTTGTAATTTTTACTAAGTTGATAAATTACTTTAATCATAAAATGTCTTTAGTACCACTTTGAACTGACTTATAAGCAGATAAATGACAATTGAATCACTATAAGTTTAAAAACGACATTCTTTTCCGATACACCTAATATATTTGTTTTGATATAGGAAGAATTGTTTACAAAACAAAACACTTTCAATATTGATATTATGGATTACATAAGAAGGCAATTCAGGTTGTTTAAGATCGGTTTTTTAATTTAATATTTTTTAATATTCAAATTAGCTACGTTTCATTATGCATGGTACATTTTTTTTTATTGAATTTAAATTGAAAATATTATATTTTTTGTGATGAAAGTTCAAGAAGCCTGATGAAGTTACGATACGTAACGAAACGTAGCTAATTTGAAAATTAAAAAATATTAATTAAAAAAACCGATCTTAAACAACCTGAATTGTCTTCGTATTTAATAAAAGCTGAGATCTGAATTTTATCACCTATTATGGATTACTTTATGGATACCTATTGTAGTTAGTATGGATCAACCAAGCATGTGGGAATCAGTTCCTATTTCCCGTTACACAGAACCTTCTATATTTCTGCTACACTTCCGTAATTACTATACCAAATGTAAAAATCTTATATGATCTATCCTGTATTTACTAATACTGAAGTCCTTTATAATCTCCATTGAGGAAAAAGTATAGTTAAAGTAGGAGAAGGAAAAAATAGATGGATACATAAAATATAAATGATGGATATCGTACCCCTTTATTTTAAGTTGACACTAAAACTAAATTTATAACAAAAGGAAAGCAAGAAAAACCTAAATTTGGTAGTTCAACACGAAAAATCACTCTTTCTTTTGTTTTCACATTGATTTGGTTCCCGCAGGACTATTCAATCGTAACGGAATATTAACGATTGTGTGTTTTTTTTTCTTCTTCATGTACGGAAACGATCTATTCAGACTTTAAAACCGCGAACGACGGAAAGACGAACAAAACACTCTACATTTTCCTCCGTATTCCTCCCCCCATTTTCCTCCACACCCATTCTTCGCCATACTCTAACTCCTGAAGATCCCCAGAGAGACGAAAAGTTTAATTAAGCCGATAATCTCGTGACTCACAGCTGCCGGGCGCAGATTCGAGGAGTCGACTGAACAGATAATAATTCACTAAAGAAGTTTCATTTAAAAAAAAAAAATCAATTGAAAAGTAAAAACGTTGATGCCTTTGATAACCTTAAAATTGTGTTTTGTTTAATAAACAAATTTCGTTGTTTATTTTGTTTTGAATTTCATTTGTTTATTTATGTGCGACCATTTTGTTGCTTATGAAACGTGAAATGTGGAGGAAAATATACGTGCAATGGCAATAATAGGGCTTATTTATGTAGAAATTATATTTTGGCGCATTTTGTTAAAATATAGGCCTTTTGCGGAGTAAACGTGGGGGAGGGGGATGATTTTGACAGTACATATTTGTGTGATTGATTACATTTTTCCGCTACCCTTAATTAGTGACGTGATCTGATTGCAGCGTTTCTGTAAGGGATGAAAGTAACAATTTTATCGAGCACGTGTAGGCGGAAGGTAAGCCGCGGGGATAGAGACTAACGTCCTACGTACATAAAGCCACCCCCTACACATACAAAAGGGTAACAGGCAATGGGGGGTGTGTGACGAGGGCAAGTAAAAAGATTATCAACACGATTTATTTGCACTGACATTTTTAATGACATTCATTTATTTTGGCGACATTCTTTTGTTGTAGATAGACGAATGAAAATGGATGAACATTTTTGCACATTTTTGGTCGATAGATGGAGGCATAGTCAAAGTCAAAAGTGAGCTTTTGTGTGTAGTTTGTACAAAGATCTAGTGTGTGGTGTGACTTATTGATAGAAATTGAGCTTTGAATATGGCGTTGGGGGTGGGGTGGGGGTGGGTTTTGGTTTGAATACCAATGAATCATTGCGTTAATCAATGGTATGGCTTGTCACCGTATCTGGGTATTATAGTTTGCTGCACTGTAAGCAATTTGATCCGTTTGATTCCTTTATTCTGTCCCTATTGAACGGAGCTTTAGAGCTTTCATCTCGAAAATTAATTGATAAGGTAATAATTTTAATTGGAAACGATGCAGTCAGTCGACAAAATGCAACAGATACGTTTATTGTAAGAATGAGAGCATTAAGAGAAAGCTCATGCAAAGCTTTGATTAATTCAGTAATAATTGATTCGCCGGGGGTGTGATGTTTTTAATTTGCCAAAAAAAATAATTTATTTTGGTATAGAATTTTCTTGAAAATCTGTTAATTTATCGCTTTTCTACTTTAGAGTTCTGAAAATTTCCAGAATTTAAAGTTTAAAGCCACTGAATTTTACCATTGAACCATCGTAGTGTATAATCCCATTGTTAAATTTCATTTTTTTACTTCTAAAACTGTCAAGTGTCAACCTTCTTCCATTCGAAGATGGATCGAAGTAGGCGCAAAACTATCATAGCTATCTATGCAAAAATGTGGTATAGTTCAATAGAACAGCAACGAGAGGGCACTGAGTGGCAATTTGTTAACTATGTTAAATTCCAAGGTTTATAAAATACACAGGTGGCCTCATGGTGGCTACTTGATGTATCCAGAAGAAATTCGTACATATCTTCAGACTGATTCAATTTCAAAATTCTTCGTATGACGTCATTTTTTTTTTCTAATGGAGCAACCTGTGTAGTTTACAAGCCTTGGTTAAATTCGACTTTTTTTCCTCTAAAATTGTCAAGTCTCAACCTTCTGCCATTCCAAGATGGTATCAAAGTAGGCGTAAAATTGTCATAGTTTGCCATGGAAACATGTGGTATAGTTATATAGGACAGCTAAAAAGTTAGCTAAAAAATCTTATTTGATCAGTTGAAGTATTTTTTTGTTGGTAAAAATTTACACTTCCTTAAAAAGTTTCCATAACATACGAAATAAATTAAAAATTTTCCACAAAACTACAAAAAACAAAAACTACTAAGATTGGTAATCATTAAAATGATGAATATCTCTTAAGCACATAATATCGACTAAGCCCAAGATATTTTTTTTTAGAGCATTAAATGTTCTACAAAATTATTTATTGCACATTTCATAAGTCATGTTGGTTCGCCAGTTAAAAAATTTATAAGCAAAAAACCATTTTTTTTTCAATAATAATCAAACTTCAATCTTCAATATCTTTTAAATAGTGAGATTCACGTTGAAAATATAAGACACCTTTTTTGTAGAGCGTTTAATTTCCTACAAATGTATATATCAAATTTTATAAAATGATAGTTATGATTTTTTTTCTATCCGACTGAGTAAAATATATGAAACTATAATGCGGAGGACTTTACCATTAAAATGAAGAGCTCAACTTTCTTCTAGAGCAGCGGTCAGGGAACCGGGGGTAAATTACCCCAAATGGGGTAAAATTGATTTTTTTTTGAGTAGTAGGGAAATTTTTGACATACCATGAGAGTTAACAGAAAAAAAAATTATCGTTTCCATAAGGTTTAAGATCGAAATCGTCATCAGATCTGGTAGAAATAGTATATCCTTACTGTATATTCGAATTATTGGGTTAAGAGAAGAGAAGACGGGAGAAAGAAGGCTCCGGGTAGAAACACGTAGGATTGGAATACCTTCTTAAATATTACCTTAATATTTTCCATCATATAGAAAATTGAAACTCATATATCCATCCATTGGTATCTATTCGTAATGGAGCACTAATTTATTTTATAAAAAAACTCATTTGCTTAATGTAAACTATAGATAAGACGTTTTATTTTGCGGATCAGAGGAGGAAAAAAAAGATTTTTACAAACTTGGCAAAATAATTATTTTTTTGGCCTCAATTTAGCCTTATTTTCCACCCTGCAATACCTCCGTCAACTCTTTTAATTTACCTTTGGCAAATTTTTCATTTTCCAAACTTAATTTATCCCACACCTTGCTGCACCCCCCCCCCCTTGCCCCACTTTCCATTATCTAATTCCCGTTTTTCCTACTTCAATTCCATCCATTTACTTTATGGAACCTTAAAACTTGCAACCTGTTGCCGTCTTTTAACTTTGAACGAATTTCCTCGCTTTCGACGAGATATCTCGACGAAAAGTTTCCAAACTAAGCTCACTAAACCAAACTTATACAGATATGGCTTTCGAAAGCTCGCGAAACGAACGATAATTATAAACGCATAAACGACCACACTAAACTCTACCCCTCCCCGTCGCCATCCCCCTCCCCCCCACCGCCACCCCCTTGTCGCTTTCTTCATATATGCAATTCGAAAATGTCAAGCTCGAATTGGAAACAACTTTACCTTCTTACCAACGTAATTACCTCCGAATGAAACTTATTTCTTGGCGAAAAAGCTCGTCACTAAAAGCTCGTTAATTTGACAGTTGTCGCAGTCGAAATTTATCACGCCCGTATATGTTTTTCTCTGTCACTTCTCTCCCATTATTACGTAAAATAATTTATGCCGAATGAAAAATCGATTTTTGGTCTATTTTTAATCAAACTTTTTCCAGCATGGAAAAAATTAAATATTCCCTGTGTAATTTGAGCTTGAAAAGCTCGGGCTTTTTTCCCCATGTTTTTTTCGTGTCCCATAATTTGGAATTTTAAATATGACGGAAAAACTTTTTCATTTATGTTCCATGTCGTTTGTCTCTCTCGAACTTATCACTTCCTGGGTTTAAAATGAGGCTAATGACGTTATAATAATTTCATATGTGATATCAATGTTTCGATATGATCGTTTTGAAAATTTAAATGATCTTCATGGGGTGACGGTGTAATTATATCTATCGAATTCGTATCGAAGGGTGAGTTTAACGGGTGGATGGAAAATCTGGAAAATCAGGGGAAATCCGATAGAAACTTTATTGACTCATAGCCAGCTTTTGCTAATCGTAACCAAAGGAAAAGCACATTAAAAAAATAGAAACAAAAGAAATTCTTAAAACAAATGAACAGATGACAAAGTTTTATTGTTTGTGTTATTCATTTGTTTTGAAAAGGATAAAAATAAAACCACTTGACCACTTGTAGGCTTTTCAGGATGGAATTTGGAATTTTTTCCCTTCAATATTAATGTTTTGTCTCTGTTTAGTCGGGACGATTGCAATGGCGTTTGTCTTTATCTATCATTGAATTACGTTTAAGTGGTTTAGTGTAATACATCCTAAGAGCATTAAGTGAAATTTCAAATTCCCTGGCTTTCCCTGCTCCTGTTTCCGACCTTTCGTTTCACCTCCTCCGGGAGGCCCTTGGGCTTCGCGCTTTCCTTGTCGCTGGCTGAAAACTTTATCTTTCCGGTTTGTCCATAAAATGTTCCATATACCTACATATATATATTCGAAATATACGAATCCCTTAGACAAGGACGTGGTTTGATGAGGATCCATTATGGTTGCATGGGAATGGGGAATGGGGATGAAGGGGTAAGTGTATGCAAGGAATAGTGTTTAAACTATTCGATGTGTTGTCGCTTCTATAATATAATCGTCTTTTATGGCGTATTAAGTGCGCTGTTATTACATGTACAAAAGAGAGGTTTTAATATGCAAATAGTGTGTACAAAAGTGAGGTTATATGACCAGTTTTACGAGTGGGGTGGGGGGACGACGGGAGTTATGGTTGATGTTCATGGATAGCAAGTAAGATGTTTGTCTCAAGTTGGGTTTAAGAGCAAGATTTTGAAACAATTGAAATTGACGTAAGTCGAGTGTAATTTTCGGGAAGTGTTTCAAGTTATAACAATGTAAATCATATAAATGAAACAATACCATGACGTAAAGATGGAAAACAAAATTGGTTGATTTGCAATTGTTTTCAACACTTAGGAGGACTAGGTCTTAACGGTTGATATGATTTTTTTGGGAAACAACGATGGCTATGATTTTTTTTGGCCAAAGCCTACATTGATTTAATCTAGTTTCATTAGAACATTTGTTCTAGATGTATTTTTGGGATTCCTATATAGAAAATACATTGTACTTCGTCAATTTTTCTCGAAAGCTTATGATTGGGTATCCTTGTCTTAAAGGTATCTCCCCAGCTTTTGTTTTAATCACTATAAAGGTGTTTAACCCTTTACTCTATAGATTTAATTTCATATTTTATGGAAAAAAATGAATACAATTTGTGCAGCTTTAGAGCTTCAAAAATGCATTTTTTAAACTGCATAATTTGTGTAGAAATGAACCTTTAAGATAACTCTGAATTGCAGGGAAAGATTTGGTGATACTAAAACGAAGGGTAGCTATTTTTTAGTGTTTAAAAAGCATCAGGGAATTAGCATTATAGTAGTTAACAGGTCTTCGATTTTGAAGATTAACAAAACAACAGCGAAAACAATGATTGTTGACAAACAAAGCAATAACTCATCAGAAATCAGGGAAATAAACAATTGCGAAGTGGTGCCAAAGTCCACCTAGATATCTGGGAATCCTGGACACTAATACCGGAAGAAGTAGTAAAGAAATTAAACGTCGTATAGCTACTAAAGTAATGCTTTCAGAAATGTGAGAAGCTTGATCCCTAAACCACCGATAAAACAAAAGATTGACGCCTTTGAACTATAGGTACATATGTATAATATACCATTAGACGTAAACTAAGAGTCTTATGGATGAAGAAAAAAAATCTTTCTTCCAAGAATTAAACATTCCCGATAGATTTATTCGGTTAGGAAAACTGGAGAAATGGAACTACAGTATAACCTCACTAATCCGGCACCCTCCACTCACGCCTCTCTCGCCCCTCTATACCTGTGAATACATTTATTCCCTCTATGAAATGCTTTATTTTATTCATTACCTATGACTTTTTTACTATAATCCACTAATCCGAACATTCCAATAATCCGGCACTCTCCGGTTTTCAATAGTGCCGGATTAGTGAGATTACACTGTATTAATAGTTTAAAGGAATGTGGATGGCAAAGTTACCAGAAGAGGATTTCCTATACGATGTAAAGGAACACATTAAGTATAAGACAAGGAAAAATAGATTATAGTATCACGAAACTCATAGGGATGGAGGATAGAAGAGGAAGAGGTTAACAGGATATGATCATGGCCACTGTTATTTCAAAGGGGTTCATCTGCATTTATCTATACCTAGCATAATTCTAAAATTAAATATTTTTATTTTTTTATTTATTTATTGAATTTAAATTAAAAATATTTAATTTTGTGAATCTAGAAGCCTGAGGAAGTAACGATTAGTAACGAAACGTAGCTAATTGAACAATAAAATATTAAATAATAAATAAAAAAACAAAAAGATCTTAAATAACCTGAATTTTCTTCTTATTTAAAAAAAAAATTATAGGACATTTTTTGTAGAGTTTTTTTTTTAACTTATCTCACACATTTTATAATTTAAAACGGAAATGGTTTTTCAGCAAATTATTTAATTAAAATAAAAAAAAAAATATGTTAAAAATATAATAATTCCGGGAATTGTATGAATTTAAAACAATAAAATTACGAATATTTTCAGATTAATGCAAATAACTTAGGACCTGTGAAAAATATCAAAAACTTTTATAGAGATAAGTTATAGAAAAAAAAATGCTCTACAAAAAATGTCCTATAAAATTTCCTCATAAAATTGATGGTTGCGTCAAAAAATTGAAAAAATATTAAAATTTCTCTTTAGTTCAACTTTGACCTCGAATAACTTTTGAAGGAATAAATATATCAAAAACTTGGTTAGAGACCTTTTTTGTAGATCGTTCAATTTTCTACAAGAATATATCTTGGTCATCCCGAAATATTGTAACCAACGTGAGCTATAAAATTTCAAAGTGCAAGGGAGTATTGTTCCCATGTTATTTAAATGGAAAATCGAAATTTGCGATGGGGCACCTCTTAATATTAATATTAAGAGCTTAAACTTTCACAGGATTTTATTTTGTCATTCCCAACAATATTTTTGATATAATTAAGAAAAAAAATCATATTTTTTTTTGAATTATATATATATAATATTTTAAAGCAGGTCTGAGAGGAGGGGGATGTACTAAATTAGTTAAGGCTTTGGCTACAATTCCTTCAAATTCTTCCGGTTTCATGACTTCGAAATTCTGCTCCAAAGTCCAGTTTTGGGAAAATTAATTTAACTAACAGGTGAAAATTTTAATTAAATCTCTCTTCACCCCTCTGTCCCATTTATCTACACGAAAGAATATTCTTGTTTTTTTTTTTAAAGTTTCATTTAGCAAAAACGTGAATCGAAAAAAATCTAAGTAAAAAAACCATTTGTTATTCGAGGAGATGAATGCGATGAAGATAGGGAAACCTTAGCGATGGAGCTTTTTCTCGGCAAATGGAAAATCGCGTGGATATTTTTTCGTTTGGGAAAACTAGTGAAAAGACTACAAACGAGGAAATGGAGACATTTTTCCACATAAAAGGTGCTCTTTCGGTGTCGGGCTCTTGGCTTGGCTTGGCGTTGAATAGAAAAATGATTGCATTTTAGAATTGTTGCACTTGTAGAGATAATTGAACCGATAGCATTGGGGAATAATTTTGGGGCGAAAATGACAAAACGTAGAGCACCAAATGCATTTCGTATTTTCAACAATAGGTGGGCACACTGTTGGTTCGTTGATGTTTATTTTAGATTTAAATATTATGGTTTCCTGAAAATGATAAAAGAAGAAAAATATTTTCTTATTAAATTCTATTTTTAATGTTCAGGTAGGACTTGAAATTTATCTCAATATTTGGAAAATGAAATTGAAAATATAGTTTTTTTCAATTGAAATAATTTTTTGCTGTTGGAAATTTTTTTCCATATATTGTTGACTTACAATAATCAGTTTCTCCGATTTGTTCGCAAAAGAAAAAGGGATAAGGTTAACAATTTGGTACTTTACTATAATCGAAACTTCAGGAGTCTATTCTTATGGAAAAAGAGTTCCAGGAAAAGACATTAAACACGTCCATCTATTTCAAAAAAATAATTACAATAAGTAACAATAATAACAACTTGCAATAAGTGATACATTCAACATCTATGTACTAGTTGTGTCCAATGACACAACTAGCAATAACCACTAAGGGCATCTCTACTGTCTTATGTTCTATATATTGGTCTTTCAAGTCCACTAAATGGACACTTTTTTGGAACACGCTTAACCATATTTTTCCTCATCTTGCACCACGTTTATAATTTTAAAGTATCAAAGTTACCACTCCTTTTTTGCACCAAAACAAATTGAACAATTTAAAGCTACTAAAGGTGAAAGTTAAAATATCAAAATATAAAGATATTTTTTTTACTGCAATTTAATTTTAAGGCTTGTAAATCAATTTTGTAAACTTATTTGGTGTTTTCTGATAAAACCACCTGTTTTGGACGTGCAAAGCGTGGCGCATCCTCGATATTGATTCAACCCTTTGTAAAAAGACCAAATAAAAATGTAAAGAACATTATTATTATAAGGAAAAATAATTTTTAACTATAAAAAACTTGTTTTTTGACAGGAAAAAAGTTTTAATTTTAATGAACAAATAAAAGTTGTACTGTGACGTCACAGTACGCGTATTAAAACCAAGATATAAACAAATCATTGAACGGTGACCATAGAAACAGGAATTATTTTCACAATTTTTAACATTTTTCACAATTTTTCGCCATGAAAAACATGTTTACACTCTAAAAATAACTACATTTTTTTTCCTTAATAATAGAGCCTGGGTAGATTGCAAATGAATAAAATCATTAGCATAATGTTTAAACGATTATAATAGTCTTCCATTTTGTGTTTAAATACATTTGTCATTGAAAAACGTCCATGGGATTTGGAAGTTTCTCATTGTGACGTCATTTTAATGCCAGGCCAATCCATTCATCCATTTTTACATTTTTAAATGAATATTTCTTAGATTTAATCAGGAAATTGATATTAGTTTAGAACAAGTTTCAGTCATAATTATTTTTAGATCATGTGCATTACCTCTATTCAGAAAACCAATCAATAATGGTTGATTTTCCTAGTGCAAAATCCGGATCATACTTATCAAGACATAAAGGTTTTTTTTTATTAAAAAATAATGTTTTATCAATATTTTTTTTTTTATTTACAAATTTTTTTTTGCGCCATCTGCCTCTTGGCAATAATTTAAATATGTCACACTTACAACACTCGTGAGTTAGTTGTGTCCAATGACACAATTAACATTAAAAATTAAAGTTAAACTACAGTAATAATATTTTAAATATAATTATAGTATAAATAATATTCTTTAATATAATAACACTAACAACAAATATCACTAAAATCGGTTTGTCAGGTCAAATATCGACACTCTTTTGAGACGCTTAACATCCGTACTGTTATCAAGGAAATTCAAGGCAAGGTGGTTTGGATGATCATTAAGTCTAGTTTGATACGTCTGCGCTTTTCAAATGATCACACTTTTCACATGTTCCACCTGTAGGCCGTCGTGGATTCTTAAATTATTTATGTACCATGGTGCCACCGATTATTGTCCGCAGAACTTTGGTTTGAAATCTTTGTATTATTTCCACGTTTGAGTTGGATGCTGTGTCCCAAAGTTCCACTCCATAGGTCCAAATTGGTGTTATTATTGATTTGTACAATTTGAACCAATTTGGATTCTATGGTCAATTGTGACCAATGACAATCAGCCAATAGAACTTTCCGTATTTTGTTAAGCTACTTTTTTTTTCTTTTATGTGATTTGCCTAAGTTAACCGTCTATTCAGGTACATCCCCAAATACTTGACATGATCCATTTGGGGTACCTCGGTATTATTGAGCATTACTGGCCCGGGAGTACAGTTTTCGGGTAGTGAAAGTAACATGGACTGACTTCTTTTCGTTAATAGTTATTTTCCACTTGTTAGTCCACCTGCAATAGTTTGTTAGAAGCCTCAGCAGGATCAGGATAAGTAGCCGTGATTACTACTTCGATAGTCGGAAGTCGATAGTCTTTGAAACTAAATATATGCATCGTTTTTTTTTTTTTGGTTCGAATATTAGATGTGATCGATTCAAAACATATGTTGGCCAAAAATTGACATTTCATTGAGAAAATTTTCAATCTATTTATAGAAGTGAATGCGTTAAAAATAATTCGATCTTTCCACCTTCGAAATTCCGAACTCTTTTCAATTTTATTTTCGACTGAGGTAGCGCACCAGTTGATTGATGTGTCCGTTCTAACTTTTGCCTTGTCACTCGTTTTGTTTGTCTGTCTGTCTGTCTGTCGGTCGATCGAATTGTTACGTGATCGTTTTAGAAACATGTTGAATACGTCCATACGTTTTCGACGAACAAAAGTCTCTGTCACTTTTCACAGCCAAGAAACAAGCCAAGTAGTTTCAAACTCCGCTGGCACAAAAATATCTATATTTGGCAAAACTCACCCCCGTTAAATTCATCCCTCATCCCCCAAGTCTTTTGTGCGTATATTTTCAACATGAATGCACTTAAATTGAACTGAACTACAAACAGACAGACAGACAGACAGACAGACACAAAACCGAAAAAAAAAGTCACTAAATTTTTTCCACGAATTATCGTTAGAATGAAAGGAAAAATGAATGAAACAGGAAAATGTGAAAAAAAAAATTGGGGTGGTCGAGGATGTGGATGCGAAGATGTGAAAGTTAGGAAGGATAACGTCGCGTATGTGGCTGATAAGGATAATTATTTCCAGTAAATAACAATTTCGGGGTATTTTTTTTTGCCAAGAAAATGATATTGGGAAACGGAAAAGTCACTTCCGATTGGTTTCCGCCTCGAAGCGGTATCTTAAAGAAATGATAAAAGGACTAAAATTAGCCTGGAACTCTTAAGAATATATCATAAAAAATTACACGCATTTAATTCAGAGAAACCGCGGTGATTTCGATTGAAAAAATTGTATTTAAAACTTTGATCTTCAATATCTTCATCTTTTTTTTTGTAGAGCATTGATTTCTATAAAAATATGCATTGAAATTTTATCATTTGACCAATTTTGAAAACTCGTCTAGTTGACTCTATTTAAAAGAAAAGAGGGTTGAAAAAATAATGCAAAAGAGTTATAGGTAACAAAAACCAAAAATCAGACTAGAAATTGAGGAAAATGTTATTTGGAGGTTTTAAAAAAAATATATTATACTCTGCAACCCAATTAACAATAGCAATTTGTTCATGGTATAGGACATAGGACGATAAGTATAGTGAATCGGCTTCAGAAAGGTATTTGGTTCATAATTTCAGAGTATGTTGGTACTATTAAGATATATTAATTCGGCAAGTTTCAGATCCCTATGTATTACCGTTTCTTCAAAAATCGAAAAAAGCTGAAAATCAGAAAAAAAAAATTTCTCAGAAACTTGTGAACCGATTTCTTTAAATTTTGGATATGTTATAGGGGCTGATGGTAGCTTCTAGAAAAAAAATTAAGAGCTTTATCGGTTTATAAGATCCTTGAAAAAAGATAGTCTTGAAAAAATATAATGTATTATAATGTATCAGTCGATTTTCCTTATATTATTTTAAATATTGCGTTGAATAATTTCCAAAAAATATCTTTCTTTTAAATGCATTTCAACTCTCATAATAAAAAAGACAAATGTATGTAATATGTATGCATATATGTCGTCAAAGACAGAGAACAAATATTATGAACATATACGTGTGAATAAAATGCAATCATTGTCTCAAATTTGAACTAAATGATTGTTGCTATGGTTTCAACATTCATTTTGATTTCATTCAATCAATTGCTAGTTTTTAACATTTATCAGTTGTATCAGTATTGGGTGGTGAATATTTCACGGGAAATTACTAGTCATGTATTAATATGATTATTGTTTAGGTGGTAAAATTTGAAAATATTTAGTTCGACGATGTTTATGTTCTAAATAAAATATACAAGTGACTGTGACTTTTAGCCTACAGTAATGGTTGTAATTTTTATACTTCGTATCTGGTTCGTGATTATTCGGGACAATTGAGTCCAGTTCTTTCTCCCATCGACAATCGAAAAACATATGCGAGTGCTAAGGTCGACTCGATCGACTCAATAGAGTGTTTAAGTGGTTTTAGTACTATGCAAATCGATAGGGAAAAAATGATAATAATTTTTTTTTTTGGAAAACAATCCTTTTTCAATGGCACATCATCACGTTTTCATTCACTTATCCTCCATTTTCCCTCATCACTCATCCACGTACTATTTAGCATTTCGTGAAAAATTTCGTTGACACTTCAAATTCGGGACACCATTTTCCCGCTTTTCACCGTTCCATGTACGAGTGCAAATATTTATTTTTCCATTTTCCAATTTATCGCGATGCGACGAAATTCATTTTTCCTGACGAGAACGAAAGGACACAATACATACCTACATAATCACGAGGGTGCAACACCGAAAACAAAATTTCATTTTCGAATTAAATCAATTAAAAAAAAACACACCCTTAATTTATAGTGATTTTTTTTTGAAGGCAATCGTGAAGTTTGGTACGGGTAGGTAATAAAAAATTATGTTGAGATTTTCGATTTGAAATGTAAAATTTCATGTGTGATCCATCTCCCCCTTTTTGCTCAACCCTTAGCCACCGTATTCGCCCCCCGTCTCACGAACGGACGTGTTCTCGTTTTAATGTCAAACTGAAAACCTTTTCCACCGGCTAAAGCCTTAAATGATAAATTAACCACGTTTTATTACGAATTCAAACCGACCGAGTTCAAAACGAGTCATTTCGTTTCTGGATACTAAACTCGGCCACTTTGTCCCACATTCCCGTAAACGTGCCCTTTTGCACCCCCGTCCAATTTCACGTTGTCAGATTTCCCACATTGGTACCTATGTATGCATTGGTCCAACTAGCCCTTTACATCACACGGGGTTGGACTTGAACAAATACAAAACATTCGTCTCTTAACTAGAACTAGAGGTAAAGAAAAGGACTTAGGTTTGGGGGAACCAAAGGAACAATCGCGAAACATGCTTTTATTGTGTGCACTGTACAAAAGAGCACCCAACAATAGGGACTTACACCCCAAAAACGTGCGTTTAATTATTTCCAAAAATTATATGGAAAAAATATTTTTCTTTTCAATAGCATAATGCAGCCACTATATACAATTGAGGGTGAAATTATACGAATCGTTATTCTGCTTACAAATATTGTAATTTGTAAGTCTTCAACATTTCCCATTGAGTAGATTGGGAAAGAAATTTGAAGCAAAAGAAAAAACTAATAGAATTTCAGGAATAAATCCTTTTTTGATATCCAAATATAAAAATTGAATTGACAATCTTTTTAGTAGTTTGATGACCACTTATTATGACAGAAATCGGGAACATTCCATTTCTAAATTGTAAAGTTTTATTACTATTAAGTAACTAAAATTCTTACAGTTAATTGTGTCATTGGACTTAACTAACCCTCGAGTATTTAAAGTGTGACACATTGCAATTATTGCAAAAAAAAAATTGTAAAAGTACAAGGCTTATAAAAATATTCAACAGATTGCCCCTGATTGTGAAATGATCACAGATATTGAAACCTTTTAGAGAAGTAATTGATGATTTTGCTTCCCTTAACACTAAAAAATTCCTTTTTTATTTAATGCAGATATCCTGTGATTGCGAAAAGAGCTACTTTTCCGGATTATATTATAAAATGTATGTACATTTGACTGGGCCAAAAAAATCGACAATTTTTTTTTTTGATAAGTATATCGAAAATATTGTTGAAGGTGACAAAAAAAAAAAGTATCGAGAAGGTTTGAGCCCTTAATATTAATATTAAGAGGTCCATCATCTTTAGTTTCGATTTTTTATTTTTGCGTCAATGCTGTTAAACTATCAAGGTAAAAAAAATCATCTGCACATATATTTATAGAAAATTAAATTCCCTACAAAAAACGTCTCTTTGAAAATTTTTGCCACTCTAAATTGTAAATTTTTATTACCATTAAGTAACTAAAATTCTTACTGTTAATTGTGTCATTGGACTTAACTATCCCTCGAGTATTTAAACTGTGAAACATTGCAATTATTGCAAAGAAATATTGTAAAATTACAAGGTTTATAAAGATATTCAACAGATTGACCCTAATTATGAAATGATCAAAGACATTGAAACATTTTAGAGAAGTGATTGATGATTTTACTTCCCTTAACACTAAAAGGTTCCTTTTTTAATCAAAACAGATATCCTGTGATTGCAAAAAGATTTACCTTTCCGGATTATATTATAAAAAGTATGTACATAAGACTGGGCCAAAAAATTAGACTATTTTTTTTTAAAAGTATACCGAAAATATTGTTCAAGGTAACAAAAAAAAAATATCGGGAAGGTTTGACCCCTTAATATTAATATTAAGAGGTCTATCATCTGTAATTTCGATTTTTTATTTGTGCTTTCATTTTTGCATCAATGCTGTCAAACTATCAAGGTAAAAAAAATCATCTGTACATATACTTACAGAAAATTAAATTCCATACAAAAAAGGTCTCTGTAAAATTTTTTGCCAGACCCGCCGTTTCCGAATAATCAAGCTTTAAACATTGATATCATTTTTAGATTTATCTTCTTTATTTTGGAATTTTGTAACTAACGAACAAATAAATATATAGAAATGAACAATATAGATTCTTGAAGAGAATTTAATGCTCTACAAAAAAAGTCTGTTAACGTTTTTACATAAAATCACTGTTTCAAAATTTGTTCAACAACGAAAAAAACAATAATTTAATAGTTCATTCAACTTTAATTGTGAATAACTTTTGAAAAAGTGATTTTATGTAAAAACGTTAAGAGACCTTTTTTGTAGAGCATTAAATTTCCTTCAAGAATCTATATTGTTTATTTCTATATATTTATTTGTTCGTTAGTTACAAAATTCCAAAATAAAGAAGACAAATCTAAAAATTATATCAATGTTTAAAGCTTGATTATTCGGAAACGGCGAGTCTGACAAAAATTTTTAAAGAAACCTTTTTTGTAGAAAATTAAATTTTCTATAAATATATATGCAAATGATTTTTTTTTACTTTGATAGTTTGACAGCATTGACGCAAAAATGAAAGCATAAGATATTATCATTTCTTATTTCAAAAAAAATAATATTTATGCTGAAATAAGGGGTTGATTTGAAAGAAATGCACCTAATATTTCCTTTCAATATTAATGACGAACAATACTAAATAAAAAAAGTTACAAAACTAAATTATTTTTTATCTAATATGTTTAGGTACACAAAATACAAAGTACCCTTTCTCATATCTTAAAAACAAAATTTTTTTCTAAACTTTGGTCAGTTTTCTTTTGAAGGAAAAAAATATTAAAAATAATATTTAACAAAATAATAATGAACTAATATTTATCAGTATTCATAATAGCAGAATCAAATAATAAGTGAAAAACAATATTTTTTAACATTTTTATTTCACGAATTCAGTGCAGGTTTCGGCCGTAGTTTCGGCTTGACGACAGCCGAAACCAAAAGTTCGGTCGAACCTTCGAATCAGGAAAATAAAAAAAATTGTTTAGCAACATTGCCGGGACGATTTTAAATGGATTTAAAATTTATTCCCTATAGTTAAAGGATAATTTATCCTAGGTAGTTGTTAAAAAAATCCAGAGCCTACCAAGTAACTGTAGATAAATTCAATTGTGAAAAAGTTTTATTCTATATACTCAATTATAGAGTATTTATCATAATTTTATTATCAGGATATCTCAATAGATATATTGCACAACTTTAAATAATTTAATGAAATTGCATTTTTAAACAACTTTTTTTAATGATTTCCTATCTTTGGATTCCTATTTTTGGCAATTTATCAGAAAATAAAATTATGATAATTGCACGACATAAATAAATTATATATTACTGTTATTGTACTATTATCATCATTAGTCAGTAATTTGCATAAAATATTATGACAATAGATTTTTTAAGGATGATAAATTATATTGAATCTGTTTGTACAAGATAAATAATTTATCTTATAGATAAGAAGACATTAATACGAGTACAGTTAACTTGTGGTTACATAATTAACCCCCGGATTAAAATTTTGCTTAAGTTTCAATGAAAATAAGGGAAAAAAATTATTGCCAATTATAGTCAATTTAGGCATCCAATTTAGCAGTTCTCAGTTCATATCATTGATAAATTATTTGACCTTTGAAGGTCAATAAGACGAAAAATCTTTTAAGCCATGATAAAGATTATTTTTTTATCCTAAAACTGCAATTTAATGAGATTACCTCAAATTGTGCAATATATCTTACCTGTTAAATGTTGTGATAAAAAAAAATAATTAAAAACAAATTTTAGTACGAAGTTGTACCATGAACATTACGTTACTAGTTAACTCTTGATGCTGATAAATTTATCTCTCAAGGTTTTATATTCAAGTGGAAACAATTTGTTATCTTCCCACTATCAATTTTATATAAATAACTTTCTACTTTTCCAAATTGTTCAGTTCAATCTTGTAAGTGCTACAATGGCGAGCCAATTGCTGAAAAATAAAGCGTTCATCAATGGCCAATGGGTCATTAGTGATTCGGGGGCAACATATGAAATCCGGGATCCTGGAAATGGAGTTTTGGTCGCAAGTGTTCCCCATATGACCAATACGGACACCGAAAAAGCAATAAAAGCAGCCCATACGGCTTTTAAAACCTGGAAAAATACATCTCCGAAATACCGCAGTGATTTGTTGAAAAAGTTATACGACGAAATTGTCACCAATGCTGAAGAATTGACCAAATTGCTTTCGTCTGAAACTGGAAAACCCATGGAACAGGCGCGCGGGGAAATTATTTTTGGTCAAGATCACTTACTGTGGAATTTGGAGGAGGGAAAAAGAATGTTAGGGGAGATTTTTCCAAATATCAACGCCCCGAATAATATGAACACCTTGGCAATTCGGCAGCCGATTGGAGTGGCTGGCATTATTACGCCATGGAATTTCCCGTTTGCACTTTCGTTACTGGGAATTTCTGGCGCGTTAGCGGCTGGATGTACTTGCGTTATTAAACCATCAGAAACCACTCCACTTTCGACGCTCGCCATTGCGGCTCTTTGCGAAAAAGTTGGTTTTCCCAAAGGTGTGATTAACGTAGTAACTTGCGACCGAGAATTTGCTGGAGAAGTTGGCAAAACTTTATGTGCCAGTCCATTGGTAGCGGGACTTTCTTTCACGGGATCTACCCAAGTTGGTAAACTTTTATACAGCCAATGTGCTCCAACGGTTAAACGTATTACTTTGGAACTTGGCGGCAATGCCTCATTGATAGTTTTTCCTTCGGCCAACCTGGAATCAACCATCCAACACATTCTGGGCATCAAATTTGTGCATAACGGCCAAATTTGTATCTGTCCCAATCGATTTTACATCCACAAAGATATAATGGACAAATTTTCCACTCAAATCGTTGAAGCCATCAAATCAAAAATCGTAATTGGACATGGTTCTCGTCCGGAAGTCACAACCGGACCGTTGGCAACTCCTGCTCAAGTTACCAAAGTATCAGGTCTTGTAGATGATGCGGTGAAAAAAGGAGCCAAAGTTCTTCTTGGAGGCTCAATCGCCAAAGAAGTTGGCCCGTTTTTCTATCATCCCACCGTGCTCACAAATACCAACAAAACAATGACAATTTTCACGGAAGAAATTTTCGGTCCGGTTCTTCAGTTGATTCCTTTCGAAAGCGAAGAGGAAGTGGTCGAATGGGCCAACAATACCGAGCGTGGATTGGCCAGTTACGTGTTCTCGGGATGTATGAAAGAATTGTGCCGCGTTGGAAAAGCGTTGGAAGTGGGAATTGTGGGACTTAACACCACAGAAGTGGCCAGCGCCGAGGTTCCATTCGGCGGCGTTAAGCAATCCGGATTCGGAAAAACGGGATCTCATCACGCCCTCGAGGAATTCACATACCTCAAAACCCTATCAACAAACTTTTTCTAAGCTCCATTTGTTAAATTTTTACAAATAAAATAAAAATCCAGGAATTTCTTTATTTTTTTCGTTTTTTTTTTTTCAGGAACTAATTAAAGAGTTAATTAGAAATTCTTTGAGCGTAAAGCTCTAGACAAACACCGTTAATTAACAACCCCTAACTCCATCTTCGTAACACCTCACCTCTCTTCTCCACAAACTTCCCAATTTCTGCTATAAATAATTTGTCACGAGAAATGACCAATTTTTAAATTTCACTTACAAAACAATTGCAAGTCGATTAAAACAAACGACAAGCGTTGAAGATCCCTGTACCGATTAGACATCAAAATTTAAAAGTTTGAATTTTCCGAATTTTCGTCATTCGATGGAAAATCGTTTTTAGAGGATTGTGAAAGAAACAATTTCGTTTGGGGCAAAATAGTTTGGTAGTAACTAGCTGAACTCGGCAGACATTGTCTTGCCAGGCAATGGTTGTAAAAAAATAAATTTAATTTAGGGAAGAAAATCTTGTGAATTATTAGAATCACCTCCCTTATCAACCCGCAGCATCCCTCGATGTATCAATTATAACTTACTTTCAATATATACATTTATCAATTACGTTTTGGGAAAAGGGTATAGGCCAGTTTGTATGGTAAAAGTACCCCCGCGGCTTTTTCGGAGTCTTCAAAGTCAGGGAATCGTTTTGATACTAAATAAAAAAAAAATGAACCAAATTTTCAGCTTTTTATCGCAAGCGGTTTTAGAGTATTTCGAAGAAAAAAACATTTTTCGGTTTTTTTTTTTTTTTTTTTTTAGTAGTAAAATTTAAAATTAATAACCTACGATCAAAATAAGATTTTTTCGCTGACTTTGAACAGTTATACTGTGTATTCAATATATAAAATATATTGCAGTCCAATTTATTAACATAAACTTGAACAGAAGTTCAAACAAAATATTCGTGACGTATTGCCCAGATACGTATTTCGATTGCCAAGCAACCTCATCAGTGGTCATCAAGTAGTTTGGATCACTCCGTAACTTCTATGCGAATCTTTATCTTTAGTGAATCATCACATAGAAGTTACGGAGTGATCCAAACTACTTGATGACCACTGATGAGGTTGCTTGGCAATCGAAATACGTATCTGGGCAATACGTCACGAATATTTTGTTTGAACTTCTGTTCAAGTTTATGTTAATAAATTGGACTGCAATTTATTTTATATATTGTATACACAGTAATAACCTACGATTTTTTTCTCATTCTTAGGAGTAAAAGACATGAAAAAATATTTTTTCTATTGTTTTCAGATGGAATGTCGATTTCTAAGGACCAAAATAAAATTAAAATTAATTTTTTGATAATAGACCCTTAATAGACCAATAATAGACCCTTGAGGGACTCCAGCCTTAATTAATTTGCTATTTGACATTTCATTTTTGATTTGCACAAAAAATTGGCGCTCTTTGAAATAACTCCATATTATTATTATAATGTATCATGGAAATTTCATTTTAATTAGTTTTTATATTTGCCCTTCATGCCACAGAGTAAAAGCTTTTTCTATGTCAAGTAGAGCCATTCCCTTATGTTTATTACTGTTAAAGGCGTCAATTGTTGTGGAATGCCTACTTTTATTATTAATAATTAAACGAAAATAGGCAAACTTTCTTCTGAAGAAAAATTAGTTGAACTTGATTACAAAGTTTCTATCACGTCAGTAAAGCTATCTTTAAATTGGAACCATAAGTGAAATCAGAATAAAATATTGGTACAACTATTTAGATTAGACTTGTTTGTGACCTTATTTATATTTTTTTTTTTGGGCGAAACACTAAGATGTACTTGAAAAAAAAATTATCGAAATTGATTAACCTGTTCTTGAACTGTACGATAGAATTCAGGTAGACAAATATTTAAGTTAAATTTTAGCAACCTTTGGTCCATAATGATCAATATTTTGGGCAAAACCGGCTGAATTCCAAATAGGTGTGAAATTGAAAAGAATTTTACCTGCTTTCAATTGGCGATAATAAATAATATAGTAATGAGAAAAGGGTAGGTTTAAAGGTTCATTTCTGGAATCGGAGAAAGGTGTTAATGTGATAATAATTGACAACAAATAAATACCTCAAACTGGTTTCAAATTCCTTAAACGACATATTTAAAGCTGCCAATCTCTCGTTGGCCATTTGGCCTTCAAGCTTCTACTATGTTATTTCATATCATCAGTTGAGCATATAATTAAATTTTTTGTATATATACAATTTAATAATATTTTTAATGTTTACAAATAAACCAAATTTCATTTTATGGTTTCATTAAATTATTTTGTGTATGGTAATAATATGAAATACATTTTAAAAATAATGCATTTTACAAATTGCCTGCGTTTCAATTGATATGTGCTTTGTTATATTATATATCAGAAATATCAGAGAACCCGGTGAATTTATTACCACCTAAAATTGAATTGCGAAAACTAATTGGTATCGGTAATATTAATACATTTTTAATAATTAAATTACTAACAATAACAATAATAATTAACAATGAAAATAATATACATTGTATTTTACGTATTTAGATTTACACCTATAAAATCATTAATCATGTTAAAACTCATATGCATACAAAAAATCCTTACATTTTCACCTATTTATGTATTAAAGACATACATAAATATTTCTAAACATATTTTTATTATTGAATATTTTGTATCCCTCGAAATTGTACTATTCTTTTGGCCAATTCGATCCTTAGGTCACTATTAGTTATGGACTGGAATCTTATTGGGGATATTCCTGTTTTCTTCAGAACTTCCTTTAACATAATATTTGTTTTAAATGACAACATTTGAAAACAATTGTTATATTTTGGAATATTGGCCAAAGATTTTTTAGAATCATTACCTATCCCATAAACTAATGAGTATAATGGATCTAGAGGTATGACCAATTATGATAATTTAACTTTTCCACCAGCTCAATATAACCCAGTAGATTAACCGCTGTATTTTAACACCTTACAATATTGACAAATGATTGCCATTTCCCCAAATGTTCTGGATTACAATAAATATTACATATAATATTTAAATATAGGTAAATGGCAGTACTTTTGCAAAATCACAAAGCCCAGATATAACATATTTGTTTGTTGTCAAATATTTATTGGTTTCAGCGCCTACTTGCCTATTTGGCCTATTTGACAGGTATTAACAGTGTATATAGGGGAAAAATTGTTGTTTTTACTATTGTCCTTAAAACTTATTCCTGTTTTCTTACCTTTTAAACTTTCCTTTGCCTTTTACAAATATTTCAACACCAAAATGAGCCAAATTGGTTCAGCCGTTGCCAAGCTTTTGCAAGACCCACATGTCTCAACTCATTTTCATTATAATTGATTAATTAATTACAAAAAATTAATTAGTCAGTTATTGATATAGTAAAATAGTAAGAAGGTTGGGGAAGAAAGTTTTGTTAAATTTTCTTTAATTTTCTTTTTTAATTTCATTATCAAACAACAGTTTTCCAAATTTTCCTGCATTTTTGTTATTGGACAACAGTGAGATGATAAGTAGGTTGTAAAAATGGAATGTAATAGATTTGCCTGATAGATTTTGTAACTAAACAAATATTCCTATTAACCATTTATTGCTAAATTATTATATCTTATTATAAAGCTTTTTATATATTACTTCTATATTATGGTAATGTTTCACATTATTTGTAGCATTGATATTGTTATTATAAACTATCATTATTATTCTTATTGCTACTGTTAATTGTTTTTATGATTGTTGTTATTGCAATAAGAATTACTATTATTGTTATTGTTGCTATTGATTGTTAAAAATCTATTTTGTACTTATACAGCACTAATCTACTGGGATTAGTGCTTACATGTGATTGTCTATAGATTGAATGCACTTATTGCAACCCTATTTAAATATTTAAATTAAATTGTGCAGTTTATTTGAAAATATTTTTTTTATTATTTATTTTCATAATTTTTATTTGTTATTTGGCTCTGAACAACATGCATTGTTATTATGTTTTAGTTCTCCTGAAGAAGTTGGAAATAAATGCCAACGAAACGTTGAGATAATTTGAAAATTTAACGTCTTATTATTTGAGTTCAAGTTCCCAAGATTATTAATTATTTACCACACCATGGATGAGAGCAACCAGGATTTTTTTTTTGTTATTATATGTCGCTATAAACCCTATTTTCTTAACATTTTACTATATCAATGACGAAATAATTAATTTTTCGTAATTAATTAACTACCAACTACTAAATTATTTTGTCACAAACGAAATGGTTTCTTTCACAATTATCTAAAAATGATTTCCCATCGAATGGCAAAAAAAAATTCGGAAAATTCAAACCTTAAAATTTTATTGGCCAATCGGTATAGGATCCTTGAAACAAATGATAGTGTTATAGCCATGATTTTGTCACATAATTGCGTTTCTTTTTTCGATTGTTCGATGGTCTCAATGGTCGATCGTTTATCGGTCGTTTGTGTTGGCAACAATGAAGTGAATCCTTGTCCATTGCTGATACAGCTTGTAACAAGCACTATTGCAGATAAGTGGCGGAAGAAGTCCTACGCAAAATGTCAGGGGGTTGGGGGGCGAGAGCTAATTTTCGACATGAGAAAACTTCAACGTTATTAGTCGTTTGAAGATAAGACAACGCCAAAAGGATATTAAGACAATCAAAGATGAGCTTGAAAAGGACTAAACAAAGACGCAACGCAAACAAGAGCGAGACAACCGACACAAAAATAGAGACAGTTCAAATGGACGACGGAATGCTTTAAAGAAGATAAATCCTCCCCAACAAGAATATTTCTAATTTTCCACATTTGTTTTTGTATGTTTGACACAGAGGATGGAGTGGTTCTTCTAACACCTTGTAGCCGTAGTACAGAACAGGTGGAATGAAATGGGAGGGGGGTTACGGAAAAGTCTTAATTACATTTTTAATAAGTTATGAGTATTGCGGCGACAAGGAATGGATAAGGATAATGTTGTAAGATGAAAGGACCGGTGGAAACTAGTTTCACTTGAAAGGGAATGTTGGCAAATGAAAGATTCGCAAACACGCACACGTGAGCTTTATTTCACTGCAAACAGCTTAATTGCATTTAAAATGGGGCAATGTTTGAAGCTTTACCCATTTAATTCAAAGAGCAACAATGATATTAGTTACCGGGAGATGGGGTGCAAAGAAAACTAATTGTCTTCGTGCGATTCGGAAAACGGGGTTGTTCTGCAATTACTAGAGATGTCTTTGCCATTTTTAACCTCTCACCCCCTTTCATTAACCCTTATGGTTAGTTGGGTGTCAAATTTAAACTTTGATCACAATTTTTTTTCTTCTAAAGTTTTATCGTTTTATAACGCTGATTATTCCGAGGGAAGAAAAAATAACTTTTACGTATAAAAGTGATACAATCAGTGGTTCTCAAACATTCGGATTTTCTTATGGAAGAATGGCTGATGTCTTTGGCGATCACCGTCTCATTTAATTCCAATTTCGGTAAAAGCTTGGATCTGGAACGTCGAATTTTTCAGAACTGAATAGAACTATTTCGAATGGTTTCGATATTATTCCTGTACGTATTGTTCACTCGAATGCAATTTGTACGTAAACTTTGGCATATGCCAGAAATAAAGAAGCGAAATTCCAAATTTTGGTATAAGCTTAAATCAGGAACGGCGAAATTTTCAGAACTGAAGAGAACTATTTCGAATGGTTTCGATATTATTCCTGTTCGTATTGTTCACTCGAATGCAATTTGTACGTAAACTTTGACATATTCCAGAAATGAAAAAGCGACGATTATTTTCAAATATGTATTTATATTGTAATATGTAAAATTAAATTTTCGGCTCAAGTCCATTTTAGCACATCCACAATCTGACAACGTTGCATTTTCGATTTTATTTTTAATTTAATTCGCGATATTTATGTTAATTCAATTCTTATATGGTACTAGCTGATCCCCGCAACTTCGTCTGCGTAACGTAGATATGTTGGAAATAGATAGAAAGCGTGGAAGGAAATTCGAATATTTTATTTATTTTCAATAACAATAATTGGTTTTCAAATTGTTCTAAATACCGAAGAAAAGTTGGTTTGGAAGATTTTATTTTTTGGTTGATAATGAAATATATGACAAAAAATTGCTGCACAAAAAATGCTCTACAAAAACGGTTTCTTAGCATTTTTTGATAAATTTACTTCTATCAAAGTTATTAAATGTCAAAGTTAAAATAAAATTTCGTCTTTTTTTTACTGCAATTTCATTTTATGGCTAGTTAAATTGATTTTGTGAACGTATTTGATGTTTTCTGATAAAACCACCTGTTATGGACGTGCAAAGCGTAGCGCATCCTCGATATTGCATTATTATTATAAGGAAAACCCATTTTTAAGTATGAAAATTTAATTTCAATGAACAAATGAAAATCGTACTGTGACGTCACAGTACGCATATTAAAATCAAGATATAAACAAATCATTGAGCGATAAACATAGAAACAGTAGTTATTTACACAATTTTTAACATTTTTTACAACTTTCGCCATGAAAATCATGTTTACACCCTAAAAATAACTACCATTTTTTTTTCTTTAAGAATACATGTTGGGTAGATTGTAAATGGTTAAAATCATTAACATAATGCTTAAAAGATTATCATAATCTTCTTTTTTATGTTTAAATACATTTGTCATTGAAAAATGTCCATGGGCTTTGAAAGTTTCATATTGTGACGTCATTTTAATGCCAGGCAATCCATCTATCCATTTTTGCATTTTTAAATAAATATATCTTAAATCTTATCAAGAATTTTATAGTAGTTAAGAATATTTATTCAGTAAACCAATCAATAATGTTCGATTTTCTTGGTGCAGAATCTGGATCATTCTTATCAAGCCATAAGGGTATTTTTTGTATTTAAAAGTAATGTTTTATCAATACACATTTTTTTTTCTCCATTGTTATGAAAATGAAAAAGTTATTTTAGTAAAGCCGGTATAACTTTTGAACCAAAAGCCAATCCGTCATAAAATATTTAAGGCTACCATTTAAAGATTAGTTCTTACTAAATTAGGACCTACTATTAGGCAGAGGAGAAAAAAATCATAGTTTAGTTTCTTTTAAAACTTTTAATTACTAAATTTCAATATAAATTTATCAATAGTTTTTTTTTTACATTTTTAGTAACTTTTTTTTCCACCATTGCATTACCAATAGATTATCTTTTCGAAAAAAACAATTGAAAACCAGTGACGCGAGCCGATGCATTTGCGATGTGACGTTTTAATTTTCGCGAAAAAAATTTGGAAAATTTTCCTACAAAGTTTAATCGTTTGTGGATATTTTCTTTAAAATATTTTCTTGGAACTTTCCAATTGCTTTTGGTATACTTTTTGTGTTGATTGTTTGAATTTTTATGTGTAAATACCGAAATAATGCTTAAGTTATACAGAACTCTTCTAACCCAGTATTCCCATATTATTCTTAAATACTAATTTCTTACTAAACAGCATTCAATAATTCAATACTTAAAAATCATTAAATTTTAATCATATGAAAAAAATCTTGGTAAAAATATAATTTTAATTTATTAATTCTTAGTGCTTTTTTTGGCGTTTCTAGTAACTTTTTTTTCCACCATAGCATTACCACTAGATATTTGTTTTGAAAAAACAATTGAATACCAGTGACGCCGCTCCAATGCATTTGTGTTAAGACGCCTTAGATTTCGCGTATTAAATCGGTAAAATTTTCCAAAATATATATTAATTTGTGGATATTTTCTTTTGGAAATACTTTCGTGATAGTATTAAGTTACTTTTGATGTATTTTTTGTGATGATTGTTTTAATTTTTATGTTAAATAATTCGATATAAAGTTGACGTTGTCGGAAGTGTTGCACATCATTGGCAAACGGAATGTCATAATTTAATATTCGGTAATTAAATGACGCAATAATTATAAAGCAATTTGATTAATGTTTAATGTAAATTTACCTTTTAAAGTACTTAAATTTAAAAAAAAGTTTCTTAAAAACTAATTTGTGAAATGCATAATTTACTTTGGTGATGGATTCAATGGAAAATGGAATCGTGGATATCATGGCCAGAGATGATTTTTAATTGTAAGTGTTTTTCAATCTTAAAGTCCTTAACAATTTGGATTTACAATCTTTCCAATCATCTACATAGGTAATATAATGGTAACATTAAACTTTGATGTAACATACTTTTTCTATACAAACTTTGTTGAAAATTATGCATTGAAATCATTCAACAATCTTTAACTCCCAAAAGATTCCCAATTTATCCAAATTGTTGGGATTATATATAAAAGATATTTACTTAGAATATTCTTGGATACAAGTTAAAGAGAAAAATACTTTTCAAAATGATTTCGTTAGGTGTTCAATCAAATTTGTAAATCAAACAAATTTAGTCTTAATATTTGTGCAAACGTTGTAAAATATGAAATATATTGACACAGGGGAATTACATTTTTATTTCCCTTCTTATTTATTAGTAGAACATTATGGAAACTTGAAATAGTTTTCATTTTTTACTGTAGGTGGAAAAGCCAAACCAAAAACATTATCTATGTAATAGTACCTAAATCAGGTATTCAAATATTTTAAGATAGAATAAAAGGTATGCTCTATACCAGTGGTTCTTATCCTGGATTCAATCGAACCCCAAGGGTTTGATGAGTCAGTCTCGCGGGTTCGGTGAATTCTTGATTATTTTGTTCATTTAGTGCGAAAATGTATATGAACCGTTTATTTTGAAAGCAAGTTAAGTCCATTTCAAGAACAATCTCTATAGTGTTATCGTTTTTAACCATAGGAACATAAGATACTAAGGGGGAGGGAATAATTGGCGTTTTTGTTATCAACTAAAATGAAATCTGTAATTTCTGAAAACGTAGCAATAAAATAATTAACATACTTTGTTCTAGTTACAAGAAGAAGAATCACCATATAGACCGTCCTTGAAATGGACTTATGCCACTTTCAAAATAAATAAGTCATATATATACACCGGTTTTAAATTTGAAAAAAATCATACTTTTTTTCCAATTACGAAGGGTTCGGTGAATGTACATATTCTAATGAGGGTCAATATCTCCATCCAGGTTAAAAATCACTGCTCTATAGTTGCTAGGTTTTTATAAGAAAATTATTTTGAGTTTTAAATTATTAGTAATTTGTAATTTTCACGTGCAATGGCCGTATCACCCAATAAAATATGCACTTCCTCCTCCGTACTATGCAAGTTTGTTGTTCAACTATCGAGTATAGCGGGAACAGATTTAGGGCTAATAATAAATCCATGAATGAAATTTTAGTCTAACTCCATTGAGGGTAGGTTTTATTAAGGTAAAGAATCAGAAAAAGTATTAAGATTTGATAAGCCATGGAAAGAATATAGGGTATATATTAGACTGATTCAAAAAAAATGATGAACTTTTTTTTTTAATAATTATATCGAAAATGTTGTTGGGAATGACAAAAAAAATCCTGGGAAAGTTTAAGTTCTGATTATTAATATTAAGAGGTGCCGCATCGTAAATTTCGATTTTCCATTTAAATAATGTGGGAACAATATTCTCTTGCACTTTGGAATTTTATAGCTCACGTTGGTGACAATATTTCGAAATGACCAAGGTATATTCTTGTAGAAAATTGTACGATCTACAAAAAAGGTCTTGTACAAGTTTTTGGTATATTTATTCTTTCAAAAGTTATTCGAGGTCAAAATACTGAAGAGAAATTTTAATTTTTTTCAACTTTTTGACGCAACCATCAATTTTATGAGAAAATTTTATGGGATAATTTTTGTAGAACATTTTTTTTCTCTGCAACTTATCTTTATAAAAGTTTTTGATATTTTTCACAGGTCCTAAGTTATTTGCATTAAATTTTCAATTGAAAATATTCGTAATTTTATTGTTTTAAATTAATAATATTCCCTGAATTATTATATTTTTAACATATTTTTTTTTATTTTAATTAAATAACTAAGGACCTAAGAAAAATATCAAAAACTTGTATAGAGATAAGTTATAGAAAAAAAAGTGCTCTACAAAAAATGTTCTATAAAATTTTCGCATAAAATTGATGGTTGCGTCAAAAAATTGAAAAAATATTAAAATTTCTCTTTAGTTCAACTTTGACCTCGAATAACTTTTGAAGAAATAAATATATCTAAAACTTGTACGAGACCTTTTTCGTAGGTCGTTCAATTTTCTACAAGAATATACCTTGGTCATTTCGAAACATTGTCATCAACGAGAGCTATAAAATTCCAAAGTGCAAGAGAATATTGTTCCCATGTTATTTAAATGGAAAATCGAAATTTGCAATGCGGCACCTCTTAATATTAATATGACGAGCTTAAACTTTCACAGGATTTTTTTTGTCATTAATTTTTTTTGAATCAGTCTAGTATATATACTATAGGTTTAGATATCAAGACAGGAACTTAATCCCTATCCCGTGATTTCGATATTGTATAAGGGTGTAACAGAATAATTTGTTAATCAAAAAATATTGATCAATATTAACCAAATTTCCACCCAGACGAAGTCCCAGGTAATGTCCAGTAAATCATAAATAGATAAGCCAATATTTTCAATTCAAATATTAAGGAGACTAAAAAAAATCTTCAATTTATCATGAATATCTTGATCCTTTACATAATGGTCCTCCATTTTTCTACAGCTGTTTTTTTTCAAACAGGAAAGATAAATGATCCATAGACCAAGGATTAACTGAATATAAAATTTTATATTAATATCTCGTTTATCGTTAATAATCGTTAATCATTGGAACTGATAAAATTCCTTGTAAAATAATTTCCTCTTTAAGATTAGGTAAGAAATTTGCGAATAAAAAATCGATTGAAAAAAAAACCGAAGAGTATTATATGAAAAACGTGTTTTTTTCTGTTCTCAACGATGCTTGACCATTAAAGCTCTATGTTTATGACTATGGTCCAGCACATCCCCATGTAACCATCATCCCCTATCCGTCACGTGTTTTTCCCAAACTCATTTTCTCCACCCACCATCTTCCTGCTGTCCATAATATTCAGTATCCACATTTCCGATTGGCTTATTTCGACAAAAACAAAACAAAAACAAAAAAAAAGACCATCATCTAGTTGCATTTGATCAGTAGCCGTAATACTCTCTCGACGTTTCATTGTTTTTGTCACATTCAATTGTTTCATTGTTGCATACAATACCTACCACTACTGCGTTGATAGAGTGAGCTAAACGGACGTAAAAATCAGTTGAACAAATTGTCAAACAAAATGAAAAACGAAAAACAACTGACAGACATGTTATTACTATACCAAAAAAAAAAAACAAATGACTGCATATTTGCCTCATTTTTTTTGCACCTCCCTCCCTGTTCGGAAACTTTTGATTTTGTTTACCTGGATTTTATAGCGGAAAATTGCTGGTGGAAAAAAAAAAGAAAATGTGAATAAGGGAGGAAATAAGGGTGGTGGGTGAGCTTTTAAATTCTTTCGATTCACGTAGTTTCCATGGCCGTCCACGATTAGAGATGGTATCACGATTGCATCATTTTGTTTGTTTAATATGAGGCAATAATGTGGATTAGGGAAATGGGGGAGATTGGGGGAGGAAAGACAATTTTGCAAGTTTACCACATGAAAATTTACATTTAACTTAGATGTATGGCCTCAAATGATAGGGGGAAGGAGGGATAAAGTGGTATATATTAGATAATGTTAATCAAAAAAAAAAAAAAAACATTTTAAGAAAAACGTAATAAAAACAGATTTGTTTACAAATGTTTTAAGGCTATTTTTCAATAAATATTTTTTTTTATTAAAGCTCTAAAATTCGAATACAAAAGCGATATTAAAACGCTAGATCTTATTTAAAAGCTCGATCAAACATAAAGCACTTTTCGTTCCATTGAATTGTCAAAAAAGCTCGGTCACAATATGAGCTTTAAAAGCTCCCAAATCAAACGAATATACGACTACTGTTATTTGTATCTGCTAAACGAAAAAAAAGAAGGTAATTTAATAAAATTGCCACCTGTTCGTTAACTAACCTTAAAATAATCGCCGTTTAAATTCAAATTCCCATAAAGCTCGACTGATTATTTTTTGGGGGCGTTGTGAAGGGGGTAGAGATATAAAAAACAATAGATGCCTGTTTTTTTATTACCCATTTATTTTTTTTGTCGAGCGATAGCGAGAAAATTGTACCGTCCACCTTTCCTTACATTTTCGGGGTGGGGGGTGGAAATTTTATTTTTATTGCTATCTCTGAGCCAGTTTTAATGCACGTGGAAAACAGATGGAGGGTAATTTAAACCGTGTTTTTTTTTTTTAATTTCTTAAACTTTTTGATAATTAAGAAATTTAGTTTCAACGAAATTATCCTGTGAAAATTATTCGTTAATTTTATATGGCAATTTATGGCGAAATTGAATTGTGAAAGTTTTTGGTACGTTTATGACTATTGGCATGTTGAGTAAATTTGGTCGGAGCACTTAATTATGCTTGGAACCGGGCCTGGACTAAAGTTTTTTATCGATGGGGGACAAATAAATGGGGGCTCGTTGTCTTTCGATCATTGATCCATTCGAGGAACGTTAATATCGTTTCATCATAAAATACAAAAAAAAAAAAATATAAAGAAAAGATAAAACAAGAGAGTTTGTTAAGATAAGGGATGAAAAGTTCTAAAGAAAAAAAAGTTTCATTTTAAAAGATTATATGAGTTTTTAGTTTCGATCGTCTTATTTTTTTTTTTTTTTTTTTTGTCCTCGGCTACATTTATTATGAGCTATTCGATGAAACCGTAATTTAAAAACTGAACATCAGAAACTATCAAGGGAAAAAAACTTAATTAAGTTAGATTATTAATAATGTTTGGTTTTCGGGCGAGACAAGTGAAAAAGCGAATGCTTAAGAGGATGGCGGGTGGAAGGTAAATAGAGAGACGAGACAAGCCACGTCTTAAAGCTCGCGCTTTTTTGTCGCAAAATGAAAAGATTTATATGTCAAGAAATTAAACAGTTAGTGGAATTAATGAAGAAAAATTCGTTGGAATTTTAAGGGATGACATCGATTGTATTGGGGGTGGTTAACCAGTGAATGGACTGTGCCAACGGGTCATTGATTTCGATTCAATATTAATGGAGCTTGACAATTAGCATCAGAATGCAATTATTGTGTAAACTGGATCATGTTGCGAATGAAATTCGACTTAAATTTTAAATTTATCTAAAAATGGTAGCAAACTTTTTTTATTGAAGCTACAAGAGTACACGTTCTTTAAATAATTTCAAATGTTCTAAATTAATATTGGAAAATGCCAAAAAAATCGTTAAATTCAAAATTCCTTCTATTGGTCCGACAAAAATGACGTCACAGTACGGAAACTTCAAAACCCTACGGACGTTTTCCTATTACAAATGTATTTAAATACAATTAGTACGGTTCAAATCGTTCAAACTAAAAGTTAATGATTGAAATCGATTAAAAATATTTGAAAATCAGTAAGACCAGGTACCATATATATATAAATTGGCTATTTTGCCGTGCGTCCGTGCAGAATGGGCTATGCACATTAGGGTGATTTTTTTTTTGGTCCCATCGTGAAATTTTGTTGGAAATACCGAAAAAAAAAGGTTCTCTGAAAGTTTGAGCCCTTAATATTAATTTTAAGTCCTCGACCAAGACGTGTAAAGATTTCCCATTGAAAATACACGGAAACTCTGATTTTTTATTTTTAAATTTCTATATCTCAGCGGCATTTCATGGGATCGCTTTTACCGAAGATGGTTTTTTCTCAGATTTAAATGCTCTACAAAAGTGGCCATTGCAACAAAGTCGTAACTCACACCGGTGAGGCAGTACGGGCCACTGAACCTAATTTTTCCATAAAATTCGCGTTTTTTTTGCATTTATCTCGTAAATAACAAGAGCTACGGAAAAATTATAAATAAAAAACTTGTAGAGAATTTGATTTCCTACAAAAAAGGTCATGTAAACCAAATCGCTAAGATCAATATTAAACGAGATATTAAGCCTTGAATTGATTTTTCTGTGAAATTTTTGCCGATCATTGATTTAAAGTTTAAATCAATATCTCGTTAATCTCGGCTTAATATCTCGTTTAATATTGATCTTAGCGATTTGGTTTACAAGACCTTTTTTGTAGGAAACCAAATTCTCTACAAGTTTTTTATTTATAATTTTTCCGTAGCTCTTGTTATTTACGAGATAAATGCAAAAAAAACGCGAATTTTATGGAAAAATCAAGTTCAGTGGCCCGTACTACCTCACCGGTGTGAGTTACGACTTTGTCGCAATGGGCACTTTTGTAGAGTGTTTAATTCGGAGAAAAAACCATCTTCGGTAAAAGCGATCCCATGAAATGCCGCTGAGATATAGAAATTTAAAAATAAAAAATCAGAGTTTCCGTGTATTTTCAATGGGAAATCTTTACACGTTTTGGTCAAGGACTTCAAATTAATATTAAGGGCTCAAACTTTCAGGGATTTTTTTTTTGGTATTTCCAACAAAATTTCACGATGGGACCAAAAAAAAAAGTAAAAAAAAAATCACCCTAATAGATACACGTTTTATTTGATTCTTTAACCATTGGTTTTTCAAGTTAATTTCTATGTTTTTTTAAATTTTATACCATACGAAGTTCAAAAATGACTTTTTGTACAAAGGAAACCTTAGCTGAGATTTCTTTTCTTCGAAAAAAAGTAGATATTTCAAACCAAATAATTTTCAAATGCCAATAAAAGGACTCAATGTATTTTTAAGCAAATCAAGTAGATAAATATTTCCAAAATCCATCTACTTTGGTACTGTTTTTCTGTGCCATATCTTTCTGTTATTTTATTTTAAAAATAACAAGATATCTTTAAAATAATTTTCCTAAGTTAGTATAGATACGGAACATTGGTAATTTTCTGCTGTTTATAATTCACGACAGATCTTTTTAAACTAAATACTATCAATAATATGAATTTTGAAACTTAATTTTCAATTAAAAAAAAAATGAAATCTAAAGGTTTTGTAAGTCAGGGTATACGTGTAAGTGTTATTAATAGAAATATACAACCTAATCGCTTAAATTCAAATTTACCAGCAAAACACAAAGTAATAAATGTTGTTATTTATATAGTATAAGTGATAAATTTAATAAATCAATTTTATAAATCGTACAACCCTTGTTAAAATTGGGAATCAACTAATCACATCTACTAATAGCTAAAAGATATTTTTATTTTTATCCATTATTTTCTATTTTAATCATTACAATTATTTAAAGCCAGTTGTGTCCCATATGTGGGATTTTCTTAAGGTATTTACAAAATACACTATTTAGTGGGTTTACCGTTGATTCATATATGTAAAACTTAAAGAAAATTCCTATAAATCTTACATAATTGAGAGTTAAACACGTAATTGTTAAGAATATTTGCTCAAATAATTGAAAATTATTCATATAAAAAATAACTTTTTAATATTAAAAGCGTGGGAGGAAACTGGATAATGCTTCTTGGAATAATATGAATTTATAAAAGAAAATAATATAAATTTCATATTCGTTTTAAATACGTTTTAAATTTCTCATAACGATTTTAATATTGTCTTATTTCCCATAATTAAAGTAAATTTTAAACCTGAGAACCATAGTATCTTAAGTCCATATTAGTTATTTACTGTACTAATCATATTCGGTGTACTTATGAAAATTTAGTTTTCAAAATGAGAAAAACTTTAGATAGTCTTTTTTTAAGTAAAATATTTTCCGCTAATATAAGATAAAAATCATTAGTTTGACTTTAAAGATATCCTCTGAACTTTAGTTAAGATGTTTTAAGCACTAAAACCCCAAAAATGGACTTAAGATACTATGGCCCATAGGTACATAGTTATTAGATAAGATATTAAAGGATATATTATAAAAATGCGCCAATGTGGATATCTTGGATGAATTCTGGAAGTTCTCTTTTACGATCGTTATTGCTTAGGAAAGTCGCCAAAAAATTGCTCAAATAAATTTAAGTACTTCTCCTAAAAAAAGGAATTTTGAAAAAATTATATTTCATATTTTTTTAAAATAACATGTCAACAATCATATAACCGCTAATATAAGATAGAAATCAATAGTGTGGCTTTAAAGAGATCATCTGAATTTGAGTTAAGATATTTTAAGCTCTAAAACCCAAAAAAATGGACTTAAGATGCACTTAATTATTAGGGTGTCCCTTATTTCCCAAATTGATTTTTTTACAGCGATCGCCCTCTGAATTTTTAGTTTAAGATACAAAAAAAAATTATCCAATACAATTAAGCTCTTAATTTCTTGATTAAACCGTGCCGGAATCATGTTACTTTTATCATTTAAATAACATGGAATTATTTGACTTTTTACTTTAAATTTTTTTTCTCAGAAACAAATGAATCAAAACATTTAAGAGCAGATTATTCTGACGTAAAATTTAACGCTCTACAAAAAAGGTGTCTTATGAATGTTCGATTAAATTACTCCATTAAAAGTTATTCAACATTTAACTTGTGCCTAACATAAATCTTGCAATATTTTCAACTTTTTGCTCATTTTTACTTTTTTTAACTATAAAATTATTGAAAGAGAAAATAAAAATTATTATCATTAGAGCGCCAATGGTTATTTGTGTTAATTTTATGGCTTGAATTGAAAACTAAACAAAAAAAATATTTTTTGACAATTAAAACAGGTGACATATGATCCAAATTCGCTATAGTCGTGAAATTCAATTTTTCCAGGATAAATTTTCGTACTTTAATCAATATTTTGTACCTACGAAGTGAATTTCATACTAACTAATGAGACTATCGACAAATTTTACTGTGGCGGTTCAGTCGACCCGCCAACTACAAAAAAGCGAGGATCAGAGGACTCGGGGCTGCACTAGGCAACGAGGCGATAAAAAGAAGAATAATATAATAAATAATTAATTAATAACTGTAAAAACCAGAGAGAACCACAAATCTCTACACTTGTCGTTGTATTGGCTTTATTGGCACGAATTAATAAATATAAAAGTAGAGAGAACACCACGATTCTCTACATTGGTGACCCCGACGTGATATTTGAAAAAAATATACAACAAAATGCCACAAAGGAGCCAAAAGAAAGCCTAGGCCTCAACGCACTTGCGGAAATGGCCGATCGTTTATGGATTCACTTGACATACTACCTGTCATGGCTGTACACAATCAAAATAACTACCATCGCTCAAACAGCCCTGCAACGGGTAATTCAATCAACCACCAACTACGGGAGATACAACTCACCCTCCAAAGCTGTCAAAATGCCATCTTCGAACTGCAATCAAGCCAACGACAAACACAAAAACAACTAACGGAAATAATTTATCAGCAAGAACAGTACCAACATGTGATCAACAATTTTACCCAACGTGGCTCGAAATTTGATCATGCCCATCGAGGACATCAGCCCAGGGCCAGGTCAACAACACCCAAACGCAATGGACATTGCTACTATCACAACCGATGGGGAAAAGACGCACGACATTGCCTCCAGCCATGCAGTTTCACCCCTATCGCAGCCACCAACTCGGGAAATTAAAAACGCTGTCAACAATCGGGGCAGTCGATGACAGCGACAACAAACTACCGCCCCATGAACTGCGTCTCCACATCTACGACTCCAACACAAAACAAAAATTTTTAATTGATTCTGGATCAGTAGTTTCTCTTATTCCGGCCAACTCCTTTAACGACAAACTCGAAAAGAAACCACTCACACTATACGCAGCAAACGCCTCCACCATCAACACTTATGGAACCAAGACAATACCACTAAACTTCAATCTACGTAGAAACCTCCCATGGTCACTCATCATCGCTGACGTCGCCACCGCAATCATTGGAGCAGATTTTTTAACCCATTACAACCTTTTGATCGACTTGAAGAATCAGCGTCTAATCGACCCGCTCACATCCCTGTCAACAAAAGGAGAAACACTAGCTGCTCTAACTTACAACGTCTCAACAATCGACGTAAAGATCCCGACAATTTATGCAGACTTACTTCAAAAATACATAGAAATTACGAAGCCGATGAACAGAACAAATCTCATAAACACACAGCACGCACATCGAATAGTAACCAAAGGATCCCCAACTACAGCCCGTGCACGAAAGCTTGGTGGCCCAAAAGCAGAGTCAGCAAAAACTCAAATTGCGGACATGCTTGAAAAAGGCGTACTTAGGCCGTCAAATAGCCCATACGCAAGCCCGATACACATAAAAAAAAAAAAAAACGACACATGGAGGCTTTGTGGTGATTATCGGGGCCTAAACACAAATACTGAGCGGGACATGTATCCACCACCTCTCATACAAGACCTTTTCCAACGATTAGTCGACACATGCATCTTCACCAAGCTCGACCTCGAGAGAGCATACCATCAAATACCGATGCATTCTGATGACATACAAAAAACAGCAATAATTACTCCATGGGGACTTTTTGAGTATGTCGTCATGCCTTTCGGACTAAGAAATGCTACTCAAACATTCCAAAGATTTATGGACACGATTTTCCGCGACCTCGATTTTGTCTTTGTCTACATAGATGATATCCTCATCATGTCAAAGAGCCAAGAAGAACACATAAAACACCTCGAAATTGTCTTCAAACGATTAGAAGCTCACTCGCTTAGCATCAACAACGATAAATGTGAATTCGGCCAGCCTGAAGTCAATTTCCTCGGGTACACAATCAACTCACAAGGCTATGCTCCAATCACTGAACGCGTCTCCGCAATACTCGACTACAAGAAACCCGAAACAGTCGAAGAACTCCGACGTTTCCTCGGCATGATAAACTACTACAGACGATGCATACCGCGAGCTGCACACGTCCAACTGCCCCTAAACAACTTCCTTAAATGCTCCGTAAAAAGGGACAAGACCAAAATACCATGGACACCTGAAGCTGACAAAGCATTCGAGGACTGCAAGAAAAAACTAGCAGATGCCACCTTACTATCCTTCCCGTCACCGAAATCTCACTTGACACTTACAACGGACGCATCGTCAACTGCCATTGGCGCAACATTAGAGCAATGTGTCAACAACAACAACTGGAAACCAATCGGTTTTTTCTCGCGAAAACTATCACCTACAGAACAACGCTACAGTACTTACGACCGTGAACTACTTGCCGTTTTCGCTTCCATCAAATACTTTCAACAACTACTCGACTGCCGACATTTCACAGTAAAGACGGACCACAAACCACTCACTCACGCACTGAAACAAAGACATGATAAGGCCTCTGAACGACAGTTAAGACAACTAGACTACATTTCCCAGTACACGACTGACATAGAATACATAAAAGGTGAAGACAATGTAGTCCCTGACGCACTATCAAGAATCAACACAATCACAATGCCAACCGCTCTAAACCCAGAAACCATACAACAAGCACAACGCGATGACAAAGAATTGGAGAAAATAATACAAAACACCTCTTCGTTTTCACTGAAGCTACACAAGCTCGAAGTTGAACCTGGAATAAAGATACACTGCGATATTTCATCTAGCATTATAAAACCTTTCCTTCCAGTCAGTCTTCGAAAAGCAGCATTCAACACAGTACACAACCCAGCACATCCCAGCGGTCGAACCACCTCCACACTCCTGAGAGAAAGGTTTATTTGGCCAGGTATACGAAAAGATGCCAAACAATGGTCACGAGAATGCCTGGCGTGTCAGCAATCCAAAGTTCAACGACACACGAGATTACAACCAAACCACATCGATGTTCCAAACTCGAGATTCAACCACATTCACCTGGACATCATTTCACTACCAAACGTCCGTGGTCATTCCTATTGTCTCACAATCATCGATCGCTTCTCAAGATGGCCAGTAGCAGTACCAATCCAGAACATGACCGCAGAAACAGTCGCTACAACACTCTTCGATAGTTGGATTTCCAATTATGGCTCGCCGATTACCATCACAACGGACCAGGGCACTCAATTCGAGTCCGCACTATTTCAAGCCCTTACCAAACTTGTGGGAGCTAAAAGAACGCGAACTACACCATACCACCCACAATCCAACGGTATGGTCGAGCGTCTACACAGAACACTCAAAGCGGCTCTCATGTGTTCACCGAAGCCATGGCCAGACATACTACCAACTGTTCTGTTAGGACTCAGGACTTCTTTCAAGGAAGACCTTCAAGCCACTCCAGCCGAAATGCTGTACGGAACACAGCTCCGCATTCCAGGTGAATTTTTTGCCTCCGCTGACTTATCGTCGGACCCGCAGATATTCATAGAAAAACATCGCGAATTTATGCGCGGAATTCGTCCTACACCAACAGCCCACCACGCAAAAAACCGAATTTTCATACCAAAAGACCTAAATGTATGTACGCACGTTTGGTTACGCTGTGACCACGTAAAACCACCACTAGAGCCACCCTATCAAGGACCATATAAAGTCATCAACAGAATTACGGACCGGCTCTACAAAATTCTCGTTAACGGTGAAGAAAAAAATGTTTCGATCGAGAGACTCAAGCCCTGCTTTATCAATAAGACAGATGAACATCATCCAAAAGATACGATTTTACAACCGATGCAACCACACCATTGGGCATCAACTCTTGACAAACCCATGAGAACATATGCACGTAAAGTTCAATTCAAACTTCCCACGGAAAGTTACTCAGGGGGGAGTGGTTGTGGCGGTTCAGTCGACCCGCCAACTACAAAAAAGCGAGGATCAGAGGACTCGGGGCTGCACTAGGCAACGAGGCGATAAAAAGAAGAATAATATAATAAATAATGAATTAATAACTGTAAAAACCAGAGAGAACCACAAATCTCTACACTTGTCGTTGTATTGGCTTTATTGGCACGAATTAATAAATATAAAAGTAGAGAGAACACCACGATTCTCTACATTACCATTTCACCTGACGCCATCTATGAGAAATTTCTTAGAACTTGTAGTCAACAAATTAAATGTTCAATAAATTACAAAATATAAATTAAACAAATTAATTCAAGTTAAATGTTGAATAACTTTTAATGGAGTGATTTAATCGAAAATTCATAAGAGACCTTTTTTGTAGAGCGTTAAATTTTACGTCAGAATAATCTGATCTTAAATATTTTTATTCATTTGTTTCTGAGAAAAAAAAATAAAAGTAAAAAGTCAAATAATCCCATGTTATTTAAATGGTAAAAGTAACATGATTCCGGCACGGTTTAATCAAGAAATTAAGAGCTTAATTGTATTGGATATTTTTTTTTGTATCTTAAACTAAAAATTCAGGGGGCGATCGCTGTAAAAAAAATCAATTTGGGAAATTACGGACACCCTATTAATTATAGATAAAAAGATTAAAGAATATATTATAGAAATGCGTCCATGTGGATATCTTGGATGAATTTTGGAAGTTCTCTTTTACGATCGTCATCAATTGTCATTGCTTAGGAAAGTCGTCAAAAAATTGCTCAAATTAATTTAAGTACTTCTCCTAAAAAAAGAAATTTTGTAAAAATTGTATTTCAAATTTTTTTAATAATATGTCAACAATCATATAACCGTTAGTTAACTCTAAATTAATATTTGATACCCTTTGATGCCGACAGTTTAAAATTATGTATTAGTTTCTAGAGCTAAATTTTTATTACAATAAGAAACCATTAAATGATTCCCATATTTGGGGGCACTTAGCAAATTTAAAGGTTATATGTTGACATATTATTATTCAATCCATTAAAGGTAGATATTGACCGGAAAATTGTAAATAAATACCTTCGTAATTCTTTTGGAGAGTAGAAAAGATAATTTAACGGTAATTTCTTGAAGTAACACCCATAAAATTTTCTCAAATCAAGAAACACGTGGACCATTTTTGATAATTTAAAATATAAAAACATCGCCATACAGCCAACTGATATTTGATATACCGTCTTCGGCGATTTCTACAGCCAATGGCGGAAGTTTAGTTTGAAATTAACCAATAAGCGTACACCAGAATAATTTCACTATACTTTAGCGCCTCGTAGCTTTGAAAGTGAGAACTATATTCGTAGTTGCGCCATCTCTACGAAGAAAGTTTGTTTTTAGAGAACCAAGCTTGCATAATGGGGATAACCCATTCATCCTAGATGTGGATATGGGCGCATTTTTATAATATATCCTTTAACATGTTTTTATAATTTTGTAACTAGAAACCATATCATCTTATTTTTTGGTTATTTACATTTTATAATTCCAAATAGTGTTATATTCTTGTTCTGCATTTTAATATTGTAAATAAAAAAATAAATCTTAATAGAAGTTTCATTATTATATGGGGGTAACATTTTTCTGAAATAAAATAAATAAAAATTTGAAAATTGCGCGCAAAGTATTTAAAATAAGGTCCCGTTGTTATCGGCTCTCCTACACTAGCACCACCAATATTCGTCGAGATAAACTGAACATTTTCAGGAACAAAAAAATAACATTGAGTGGCTCTCCCATGGGATAAGCTTTGGAAAAGCTTTGAATAATCATAAAATTTCTGTTTTGAAAACTTTTTGAATTAATATATTATAAAAACAATGAATCATCCCTTATTTTTCTATTTTGAAATATAAATAGGACCAACTTTGATGTACATATTCTTTATGGTTAAACATTGTATAAAAATTCGCTATAAAACTTTTCTCAAATTTTGTACTAAATAATTTTATACCCTTTGTCTTTCATAAAATGCAATATCGTGTTAAAATCCCCCAAATTCAGATATTTTCAACAAAAAAAAATTGGGTAAATGAAAAACATAAAAATTGAATTTTATCTCTTTTTTTTTTCGACTGCCATTGAAAAGCTTTATTCATGCAAAAACAAAGCTCGTCTTCAACATTTGCGAAACAAAAAAAAATTTAAACTCCCCCACTTGATTGCAAAGACGAAAAAGCTCCCCCCCCGTTATATAAATGTTTCATCCCTCGCTTTTCTATTTTTTTTTTTTTTTTTTGGAAAATTCAAATTGTATTTATGCAAACAAGAATTTTAATTGAATGATTTTAATGCTTTTTCGTTGAATAAAATTGATTGTGTAAGCGGAAAATTCAAATCGTTCAAGTCTTTATTATATAACGTGAAGAAAAAAAAATCCCCCTCGCCCTTTTGCCCTTCCACTGCTGGTCTTATTTCATTTAAATTCGTGTACTTTATTAAGTTTTTTATACACTAACTCCAGACGATTGTTGACAAAAAAAAAAACTAAAAAAAAAAAAATAATTTGTTTCAATGGTACTTAACACGGAGCATTTCAGGACTCTTAATTGTTCGAATTGGGTGAATTGTCTGAGGGATGAGAATGAAGTGATAGGATGGTTTTCACTAAATGATAAAAGAGAGGGAATTTTAAAACTTTTTTTTTTATTTTTTTTTTGGTAAAATGTGAGATCTTCGAGTCCCGCTAGCCTTTTAGTCCTGACCACCAAAGTACGTGTTCGGAATATTCCACAAACAATTAAAATCCCTCAATGTAATTGATTCAATAAAATAAATTCTGTTGGTAGTTCGCATACAATCCCCGTTTCGTTTCACATTTAATCCACTTCCATTCCATGTCTTTTGCAAAACGGAATTTTATCCTATTCGCAATGGAGCCCGAAGGGCTCTAGAAAGACGCACGGGGGAGGCGCAGGAATAGGGAGGCCACCGGGTACGACTAAATGCGAGAAATAAATGCGCAAAATTTCACCACAAATATAATATGTAAATAATATGAATCGCAAAACTCAAACGGTACCGACAATTCACCGTGCTGGATATATATATATATATATATATCTATTATATGGTGGTGGAATTGAAAATTTTGAAATCTCTCGGCGTTTGAATTTTCTTGAATTTCCCGTCGTCGGTTCGATTGCGTCCGTATACTTAAGACGATTATGAAATATGGGGAATTTAATAAGCACTAAAGGACTATCAGGATGGGAATGGGAAACGAAACATTTTGTGCGTATTACGGTGATGTTTCATCCCTCTAAAATAATCCTGGTTCCAACCAAACGTCTTAGTAACAACCACCTGGATTTTTTTGCAAAAAATATTCCATAAAATCATTTATTTGTCGATTTACTAAAAATAATTCCTATTCAACAATCATATACCAATCTAAATAAAATTCTTTCATTGAAATAAGGATAACCTAAGACCCTTTGAAAGTTCCCAAAAACCCAGTCACCAAGAAATAAAGAATACCGGGAAAGCTTTAGTAAATATACGTTTCACGCTTGCCTTCCAATAATAGCAAATAGATTAACAAATGTATTAATACAAGAAAATTGGGTTACAAAAATAAGATTGATAAAAAAAGTAAACAGTATAAATAAATTGTGAAAAGTTATACTTATACTTCTTTGGTATAATTAAAAAGATGGTTTCATTGTACTATAAGTGGTTTGTGATAACTAAAATATACAATTATAAACACAATTTGCATTTAAAATCAAAATGCATAGTAGGCAAACTTATGTATTGGGGCAAAGACAAGGACAAAGAATATAAAGTTGTAAACACATCCATGGGAATACAAATAAAATATTATTGTCTCAAAATTTGAACTTTCATGTCATTGGTTTCAACTGTCATTTCAATTGCTAATTTTAGCCATTTGTCAGTTGTGTCAGTATTCGGTTGTGAATTTCTCACGGAAAGTTACTGGTTTCCAAATAAAAGATTAAATTGGCTATTTATACATAGATGTCGGTATGTATACACAAATGGCTGTTTGTATATTCTGTATAATATATATACAAGACTGATTCAAAAAAGTGATGATTTTTTTTTCTTAATTGTATCGAAAATATTGTTGGAAATGACAAAAAAAAGTCTTGTGAAAGTTTAAGTTTTTAATATTAATATTAAGAAGTGCCGCATCGCATATTTCGATTTTCCATTTAAATAACATGGGAACAATATTCTTTTGCACTTTGGAATTTTATAGCTGACGTTGGTGACAATATTTCGGAATGACCAAGATATATTCTTGTAGAAAATTGAACGATCTACAAAAAAGGTCTTTACAAATTTTTGATGTATGTATTCCTTCAAAAGTTATTCGAGGTCAAAGTTGAACTAAAGAGAAATTTTAATATTTTTTCAATTTTTTGACGCAACCATCAATTTTATGAGAAAATTTTATAGGACATTTTTGTAGAGGACTTTTTTTCTATAATTTATCTCTATAGAAGTTATTGATATTTTTCACAGGTCCTAAGTTATTTGCATTAAACTGAAAATTCCCTGAATTATTATATTTTTGGCATATAAATCATTTTTTTAATTTTAATTAAATAACTTAAGACCTGTGGAAAATATCAAAAACTTTTATAGATATAAGTTGTAGGAAAAAAAGTGCTCTACAGAAAAGGTCGTATAAAATTTTCTCATAAAATTGATGGTTGCGTCAAAAAATTGAAAATTTTTTAAAATTTTTCTTTAGTTTAACTTTGGACTCGAATAACTTTTGAAGGAATAAATATATCAAAAACTTGTACGACCACCTTTTTTGTAGATCGTTCAATTTTCTACAAGAATATACCTTGGTCATTCCGAAATATTGTCACCAACGTGAGCTATAAAATTCCAAAGTGCAAGAGAATATTGTTCCCATGTTATTTAAATGAAAAATCGAAATTTGCGATGTGGTACCTCTTAATATTAATATTAAGAGCTTAAACTTTCACTGGATTTTTTTTTGTCATTCCCAACAATATTTTCGATTTAATTAAGAAAAAAAAATTCATCATTTTTTTTGAATCAGTCTATTCTGTATAATATATATACACATTTGGCTACTTATACAAAAAGTATATTGCATATTACGTGAATTAACCATTTATCAATATACTATGGGCTACATATTTGAAAAATAATTATCGAAAACATTTACCATATAGAAGTAGATTGATAACATTAAATAGCATATATAGATATGCATAATCAATCCTAAATCCTAAATAGCAACGTCCTAAAAGTCATATTAATGCAATAGTAATTGTATATTTAATTTACCCATCTATAATAATGTATGGACCCTGATTATTAAATCAAATATAGAAAAATATGATGTAATTTAATGTACCAACCGATTTTTCTTATATTATTTTACATATTGCATTAAATAATTTCAACTTTGTTCTTAAATGGATTCACGAATAAATCAGATCATAATAAAAATTTACGAACCAAAGAGCTAATTATACGATATTAGAATTAAATGAACAAAAAAATCACGATTTAAATTAAAAACAAAGTTGAAAATACAACGTTGCTGGATATTGATGTCACTAAAAACGATTATTAGCCCCCGATTGAATCTATTTTTTGAAAACTAGTAGCTTTCTGGGAAATATTCACAGACCAAACCGAAAAAATTTCAAAAATTGAATGAAAACGAATTGACAATTGAAACCAATGACAACAAACAGTTAGTTCAAAATTGAGACAATAATTTTTATATTTTTATTACTCTCGTATGTATGTGTTTATATTCTTTGCTCTTTGTCTTTTTCGTCATACATACATTTGCCTATCATGCTGACGTTAAAAGTAATAATTGTATTACATTTTAATTATCATTAACTACTAATAAGTGATGTAGATGGCAGTGAATTAAACTATAAAATAATAATTATAAGATAACTATAAGATAATTATAAGATAATAAACTACCTGTTTCACAACAATATATGGCGGCTCAGTGTTAAGATAATAAATATCTAATAAAGTACTTATATAAGACAATAATATGAAATTTCTTTGACTGATTTGGAAGTAATGATTTCAATTTTAATGAAATTAAGAAAAAATATCACATTTGTTCTATTTTTCTTAGTATTTATGAAAAAAATATTAAAAGTTCATATTCAATGAAGAAGCTTTTGAAAATTTTATAATAAGCGGATATAAGATGAAATCAAATCTTTAATAATTTCCGTTTTTTTTTTTTTTGAAAAACTGAATAATTGAATAAAATTTCTTCGAAAAAATTTTCATCAAACGGTAATTTGTCCTGAGATTTCAACGCCAACGTAGCCTCCAGTCCTAGTCATTCTTATGTTATTAAACAAAACAGCCGTCTTTTATCCCCATTGAACCCCCCACAGTCTTTGAAATGCCTACGATCCCTATTGCTCCCATATACAATAACGCTACCTAATTTTTCCGTATATTAATTTGAACTGAAGTCCCGAAGATTCCGAGACTTGAATCCTTCGACGAAACGGCGGCATTCAGTGTGAAATATTAAATTACCTAAAGGATAATTATACAATGAATATTCTCTTTGAGCTATCCAGACAAGTTAATTTAATTATAACACGTGTCCATAAGATTTTTCCTTTGAGAATTCCACCCAACCCCTAAGTTCAAAAGCTCAAACTCTTTTTTTCTTTCCCCTCCCCCACACACTGTTAAAATTGACCAAGGCCATTCCAATTCATTTGAAAAAGAAAAGACAACACCCCGAACCCTTGCTTAAAAAAACTTTTTTTTTTTTAATTTTATCTTCGTTCTACTTGAACTTTACATGAAAAGCTTTTCTTTCTAGCACGTAATTGGTCGATTTTCGACGTTCAACGAAATGAAATTCATGTTTTATCACTTAAAAGAGCGAGCAAGTTGTGTAATTTGCAATGTGGCAGTTGTTGGACTAAAGCTCTTCACAAGACACAAGTGGTCATTCACGACGAGCTTTCGAGCTTTTGTACAAATGTTAATGGCTCAAGCATGGCATTTTGCCGCTCAACACGTAGCGAAAGCTCATACTATCACCCACACACACACACAGACACTCGCTACAAAAGCACGAGCGAAAGCTTTTTGAAACAAGTGAAAGTTTACCACATGAGCAAGCGAGAGGCATAGCCCAAAAAAAGAAGAGCAAAAAAAGCTCCCACCCAAATTAAAAAAGTTTTAAAATTAAACAAAACACAAGTGACCAATCAAATGTTCAAAGACAATAAAGCTTTCATAATTAAAATTTTATATTAATGGTGGCCAAAGCTCAAAAAGCTCGATTCAATTACGATTCAATGCGTCACAGAAAAATAAACCGAGTCGACCGTGAGTATTAGAGATTAGTTTTTGCTAACGTTAAATCAAAGCGCCAAACAACCAACGTTGAAGAGCTTGAGCTTTTTCTCGACGTAAGCTTAAAATGACGTAAATGTTAGCTATTGTTATATTTTTGTGCTTATGTATTCGTTGTTCGACGCTTGACTTTGATAAAATGAACTTTTAAAATTTCAAAAAAAAAAAAATATTAATACTAAAAGCTCTCAATGGAGATTGGAGAGCTTCACTGGAAAATGTGCGTTGATTAAAAAAATTAATCAGTTATTCTTTTCTAGCCTTTGGTAAGGTCATAAGCCATTTATAAGCATGAGCTTTTAATAAGTCTTACGTACTGTTTAACAGGTACAATAGATCAAGTTCAAAGAAATGGAAGGTATAACTGATTTTTAATCGGAATGAAAAAATTTTATTTATGAATTATAATCTTTAATCTCTAATACTGCCATCCCCTACAAAACTTAGTACTAAAAATCAGATTATTATAATTACCAATTTAAAAAGGAACTTTCTATATAGATTGCATAGAATCAAATGAAAAGAATCTGAGTATTCACTTCGCATACTAAGGACATTTGAGTTCTATATTTAAGGATGTCAAAATGCTACCAGACAAATAAAAATTTAATAAAATATTTTAAATTTAATGCTAAAGCATCTATGAAAATTTTTAAGTGATTCACTAAATCGTTAAGATGATATTGTTATTAAAAAAAAAGGTATTTTCAAGTAATCCTATGAAGATTCGGTAATCGAACAGACTAAATTTATTTTAATTGACCAAAAAAATGCTACCAGGCATCCCAAACTTTCAAAATATGTAGTTTAAACTTTTGGAAACTGATTTTTTATAAGTTTATTTGAATTCACTAGACCGTTTTTAAGAAACAACTGAAAAACAGACCGAAAATAAGGTTTTCTTATACAGTTATTAATTTATCAAGTAAATTGAGTACTAATGCAGTTTTTTTAACATGATTAAATCAAAAATAAAACATTTAATAAGCATGTTTTTAAGACAATTATAACTAAAAAATAATAAATAATTCATCATTGTATAAAATATAGGTTGGCAGCGTTGGCAACTTTAGTATGTCTCACATGATGTGAGTGAGCATGCGCAACATGCTCAACATTTTGAAAATAAATTATTTGACATATTTCATCCTTTTTCGCTTTATACTATGTACTCATGCGTGTGACAAAGATAAATTATGCGTTTCATTTGTTATCTAACCAAATGTACTAACACAGCTTGTATTATATACAAGACGATACGTATCAGCTGATGATAGTGTTATCACACTTTCTTATACAATTGCTAATTTATCAAGTAAAAACCACATTTTCGATTTGTTTTTCATTTGTTTTCATAAAAACTGTATAGTGAATTTAAATAAATTTATGTGAAATTAGTTCTGTAAAGTTTAAACTATATATTTTGAAAGTTTGGGATGCCTGGTAGCATTTTTTTTTGCTAATTTAAATAAATTTAATTTCTTCGATTACCAAATCTCCACAAGGCTCTGGGTAAAATCATAGTATTTTTAAATTGCAATAACTTTTTAATAACTTAGTGAAGTACTTTAAAATTTTTATAGATGCTTTAACATCAAGTTTAAAATATTTTACTAAATTTTTAATCGCCTGGTACCATTTCGACAACCTTAAATGCTTCTAGAAACCGAATGCATAAACCTGCATCTCAATTCAATTGGTCTTTTGTATTCAATGGGAACACTTTTCTTGCCTATTGCACTAAATACTCCAGCGACCGAATACTCTGATTCTTTTCATTTGAATCCATGAAATCTGTGTAGAAAGTTCCTGTTTAAATTAATAATTATATAAACATATTTTAAAGAAATAATTTGATTTTTTATTATTAAGCTTTGTAGGGGTTAGCACATATACCATATGTTATTACAGGCTAAAGCATAGTTTTATACAGAATGAATTTTATTTTTCACCTTCATTTTTGAATTTCTATCAAGTGGGTAAAAAGCAGTGATTCTCAAAGTGGGCGCTACCGTCTCCTGGGGACGCTGCAGGAAATCAGGGGGGCGGTGAAAGCATTAAAGAAAAAAGACAATAACTAGAAAAATGGTAACACTATAATAATATTTATATTCCTCATTAATTGGTGTTAAAATAAAAAAAAATCTAGGGGGTGCTGGGTAATATTTTTTCTGGAAAAGGGGCGATAGTCCAAATAAATTTGGGAATCACTGGTATAAAGTTATGAGTATCTTATACATTTGTTAATTGTATTATTGACGTGGGTTGTAAATGTTAGTCTTCGGTGGTCTTTTTGGACGTTAGATAATAATTTATTTTTTGGGGTGCGTTTAGTGAAAATTATGTATTCTGTTATTTGATTTACATAATTTGTATTTTACATAATTTTCTTTGAAAAAAGTATAAAACAAAATTTACACATTTTATTTCTATTAACATTCGGAGTTGAAGAAGTAATTAACTTAGTGCATTAAGGTGCCTAAGGTGAGGGTTATTTTTCTAATTTTTCTCCTATATCGGCCCCAGAAGATTATTTGGTTCATAATTTCAGGGTATGTTGGTACTATTAAGATATATTGATTCGGCAAGTTTCAGATCCCTATGTATTACCGTTTCTACAAAAATCGAAAAAAGCTGGAAATCAGAAAAAAAAAATCTCAGAATCTCGTGAATCGATTTATTTGCATTTTGGATATATTTTAGAGGCTAATGGTAGCTTCTAGGAAAAAAAATAAGAGCTTTATCGGTTTATAAGATCTTTGAAAAAAGAGAGCGTTTTCTTTTAATTTTAATTTTCAACCATGATACAATTTTGGTACAATTACGAAACTATTTTTTTCGAATTCCCCATCCAATTTCCTTTAAACTTATGTATTTTTAAAATTTTAAAAACCGGTACGCCATATTGAAAAAAATTAAAAACCGTTTTTTTTACACAAAAATCCATTAATGTAATAAGCAGAAACGAAGCCTATTCGATTACTATATGAGTGCAAATAACCAAAAATATTAAAAATATCTCCAGAGACTAGTTGTGTCCAATGACATAACTTACAATAACCACTAAAAGGCATCTTTACTGTCTTGTCATATAAATCGGTCTTTCAAGTCCTCTATATGGACACTCTTTTGGGACACGTTTTTAGTAATCGAATAAGCTCTGTTTCTGATGGATTTTGTGTAAAAAAATCGGTTTTTAATTTTTTTCAATATGGCGTACCGTTTTCTAAAATTTAAAAGACTCATAATTTTAAAGAAGATTAGATGGGGAATTCGAAAAAAATAGTTTTGTAATTGTACCAAAATTGTATCATGGTTAAAAATTCAATTTAAAAGAAAAAGCTCTCTTTTTCAAGGATCTTATCAACCGATATAGCTCTTAATTTTTTTTCTAGAAGCTACCATCAGCCCCTTTAACATATACAAAATTCAAATAAATCGATTCACAAGTTTTTGAGAAAAAATTTTTTCTTCTGATTTCCAGGTTTTTTCGATTTTTGAAGAAACGGTAATAGATAGGGATCTGAAACTTGCCGAATCAATGTATCTGAATAGTACCAACATACTCTGAAACTATGAACCAAATATCCTTCTGGATCCGATTCACTATATTTATCGTCCTTTGTCCTTTTAATCAATAAAATTAAAAGTTTATTTTCTTTAAATCTTCAATATTTAATGTAAATTTATTAATAGCATACATAAATTTCTCAATCCAGTATATAATTAAATTTCATAAAACACATACAAAAACATTGGAAATGTTGTGAAATATTTGATCAATTTATAAAGGTATACTTTTCTAGTGGAATATCTATGATCTCAACATCTAAATTACCGTAAATCTCCGATTTATTATCTCTTTCAATAGTATTTTAGTGTTTTTCTTTTTTGCAATTAAATCTCTATAATAAGACACTCAAAAATTTTATTCATTTTCCAACGTCAATACTTAGTGCAGCGGTGAGTGGGGGTGGGTGGGTGGCTCGTTAAGAAGCTCTCTCCAATTATACTGTTTGCCTACAAAGTTGTGCATTCAAAGGGACAAACTCAAAATATTATTAGATTTTAAGGGAAGTAATGCAACTCGAGGGGGCAAATAGCATTGACGACCCCAAACTGCAAAGACCAAGTAGGTGGGGGGAGGCAATCCACCACCTATGACTACCATATATACTAAGCAAATCGATTATTATCGTTTCACTTGCCTTGCCTTGCCTTGCTTTGCCATATCTCTTGCCTGACGTCTCTAATATTATCCCAATCGATAGGAAAAACATCAAACAAAATAGAGGAAAAACTATTAAATGCCAAAGACTAAAAGGGAATAATTGAAAAGTCTTGATCAAATATTTTTCTTATTTTTTTTTTTTTTTAAACGTGTTAACTATGCCCTCTCGCTAAGTGACTATTGAATTAAATTGGTGCGGGGTGGGGGTAGGGGTGGGGGGGACTAAGATGTTGGAAAGTTGGAAAATTCCGCGTCCGAGTCGAGGAAAAACAGACCTGTTTTAAATATTACCGAGGAATTACGTGACTTATTATTTTTCTTTTCTTTTTGATGTGTGTTTTGTATAAATATTTATGTAAGACAAAATCAATTGATTTCCGATAAATACAGTCGCAACAACAAGCATTCGGACGCCTCAAAACGTCTCTGGTACTTAACATTTTCTGTGCAAACGTAAATATTTAATCATTTGACGAGCACAACATTCAAATATTTAATTTAGAGAGTCGAAAAATGTTTTGTCTTCTTTTTAGTTGGGCTGGAGGCTAGGGAGTTGTAAGATTGTCGAATGATTCATATTTTTTTTTTTTTTTGGGAAAATTTAAATAAATATCCGGTCTCCATTTTGGCAATATTACGTCCAGGTATATGCTAGTAGTCTATACCGATTATCTAACAAAAATTGTTTAAATAAGAGAAATTCAGGTTGTTTAAGATCTTTAATTTTTGAATATTTTATTATTTCAAAAAAGCAACGTTTCGTTACGTAATCGTAACTTCCTCAGTCTTCTTGATTTACAAAATATAATATTTTTAAAAAAATATTATATTTTAACATAATTAAACACGCTTTTCACACAAATATTTTCATCGCTTGTGAAAATCATTTTTTCTCACCTCAATAGTTTTTTGAAAAAAAAATGTGAGTAACGAAATTACGTGTTTTTGAAGCCTTGGAAAATATTTTCCACAATTTCCGATCTAGCAAACTCTTCGAAATTAACAAAAACTAAGACATCATTAAACACTTATTTTTTACACATATATCTCCATCGTTTGTGAAAATCAACTTTTCCCATGAAAAATTTTTTGAATATCAATAATTGAAGTAACACACTAAGTGTTTTTTAGAATTTGAAAATTATATTCCTCACTTTTTGTGTTTTTTTCCACACATTTATATTCAATAATTTTTTGTGGGAAATGTTGATTTTCACAAACGATAAAAATGTAAGCGGGAAAAGCGTGTACAGTGTTGTTTTGATTTTTTGCAGCTTAAAAAAGCTAGCCTATCGAAAAGTGTGGAAAATAATTTTCAAATTTTAAAAAAACATTTAGTATATTACTTATAATATTTTTAAAAAAATATTATATTTTGTAAATCAAGAAGCCTGAGGAAGTTACGATTACGTAACGAAACGTTGCTTTTTTGAAATAATAAAATATTAAAAAATTAAAGATCTTAAACAACCTGAATTTCTCTTATTTAAACAATTTTAAAGCTGAGATCTGATTTTTATCATCTAACAAAAATTTAAAGTTTGATTTTTCCAAAAAAATTTATTGCCAATCAATGGAAAATCGTTCGTAAAGGTTTGTGACAGAAACCAATTCATTTGGAACAAAATAATTTAGGAGTAATTAATTAATTACGAAAAATGAATTATTTAGTCATTGATATAGTCAAATGCAAAGAAAATTAGGTTTTTAGCGACATATAATAACAAAAATGAAGGATTAATTTAGAAAACTGTGGTTTAATAATAAAATAAAAAGAAAAATTAAAGAGAACTAAACTCCACCTCTTCCCTAATTAAAAAAATAGAGAAAAAAAAACCTATGTGTGGAATTTATAGGCGGTAGAAGTGAAACCTTCAAAAAAGACGAACTTCAAGATATTGAGACCAATGTAAGATTTTATGAGTAGGATAATTATAGGGTTTATTTTTCGATCTGTTAACATATATATTACATAAATTTATCCTGAATCCAAATTTGCATTTTCGATAAATGATACAAGAACTTATGATTATGGAAGTATGAAATAAATCCAGTGGTGCTAAAGATGCAGGTATCGTTTAATATTTGAAACTTTTGTATTTGGACATCGTTGGAATTACATTTTTCTCGATTGCCTGAAAATACGTGCAATACAGTCAAATATTAACATTTGCATTAGAATTTTTCATTATTATCCATAAAAGATCTTCATGTCCTGAACGTTGTGGGTTTTAAATTTCCTTGGGATCACAATCGTTCACAAAAGGAGCACATATTATGACCGAACATATTGTTAAAAAAATTTTAACGAAATTCTTCATGAGCAAATTTATTTCAACGAAATTGTGAATACCTAAAGAATCGACTGTACATTAATTTGAGTAGCACCTGAAAAACAGTTCGTAATATTATGTGATATCAGAATTAATTTTAAATTTGCTTTTATTTTATTGAAATTTCGTGATTAAGGACGAAATATGCGATTAGAAAATATTTAAGTACTTACTAGAATCATTTTCACTAATTTTCACAGTCGAATCATTATTAAACATATAAGAACTATTATTTTTCACATTTAATAATGCTGTTCGGCGTGCCCGAAATTCACGAACACGTTCAGTTGAACCTTTTGACGTCTTTATAGCCTTGTTTTCTTTATTTTTTTTTGACAATCATGACAATAATCCGTATTCATTTACGGCAAACTTGAAAATTAATTTTATTAAAATAATGAAATATATGCTCACAATTGTAATAAGCAATTTAACACGGTTGTTATTGGCCACTATGAAAACCGTTCTCAGGTAGCATAATACGCAGGCGCGCACAACCATAAGAAATACTAATGTTTCCTACTTCATTCTCTCTCATGTTAAATCTTATAGATTTATATATATGTTTCTCTTTTTATTGCCGCTTTCCGTTTCCGTTTCATAAAATTTCAAGTCACAACGATGCTACAGAAGTTTTCACTTCAAAATGACTCTTATGAAATAATTTTTTTCCTTAGTATTTTCACAATATTCTCCAAAAACAAAAATTTAAAATACAGTTTTGATGTTCAAACCTTGGTTTGGTACCAAAAGTATGTTTTTCTCTGTCTTCAGTGATAGTCCATAATCGGAACAGAAGTCGACTATACTTAATACAAGATTTTCTGTAGTTCTTCGGGTGTTTTTTTATGCTCTTCTAGAACTGATTTCTTCTGAACAGATATTGAAAAGCATGGATTAAAAGCATTCGTATTTCCAATGAAAAGTAGGAACCCTTTTGGATCAATTTGTCATCCCTTTGTTGGCTAGTTATTATGGATCAATTTTCTCAAAAATGGAATAGAATATAGAATATCAAGGTAAAATTCAAGCTTTTATAAAACTTTCGAAAATAGAAACTTTAATCACAACTTTCGAAACATTTTTACTTGATCTAGAACCACAAAATTTGACAAGAAGTAAAAACATATAGGGAATAATCCAAAACATTGATTTTTTTTAATGATAGTATGTGAAAATTTTTTTTCAAAAATTGCACCTTAATTTCTCATTTAGCATCCGACTTTAATCATTAATCTTTACTAATAAAAAAATTTTATATTGGACTTATTGTATATTGTATCTGATACCCTATTATCCTCTACTTCATCTGCGTGGTACATTATTAAGTCGGTTTTAAATCGTGTGCTTATTTCACCAATGTTGAGAATAAACGCCAATTTTAAAAGAAAATTAAAAACTAAACATAGTCGTTACAGTGTATGTAAATTTCATATATATAAATTGACTATCTTGCCGTGCGTCCGGGCAGAATGGGGTATGCGCATGCGCTGTTATTCCCACTTACACATTCAAAACGTAGGTAAGGGTACTCACTCACTAATGTATTCATTTGTGAATACGTATTTCGGATTTTCAGGTTTACAATATGTGAAAGCCAAAAAACATAATGCTCACATATAAACTTAACTTAACTTTTTCAGATATATCAACTTATCAGAGTTTAAATTTATAAGCAGACCCTAAGTTTTTGTTTCCAATAATAAATCAACTTTGTTTTATACTAAGCAGTTATAACGTTTCGCTTTTAACAAACTTTGATTGATTATTAAATTTGAAATTTCGATTGTTTATTAAACGTTATCCCTTACAAACTTTGCTACCGTTTTTTACTGTTTTAGGGGAGAAATTTTCAAAAACCCTTTCTTATTATATATCTGCATCGTATAAGGAAAACACTTTCCAAATTTCATCGACACAAATGTGCACTTATATTTGAAAATACAATGTAAAATGGAAAAAAATAATGACCTTCTGTTAGTTAAAATGACTAAAAAGCTATTCGATTTCGCACATTTGGACGTTATACATACAAAATTGTTGGAAATATGGGGAAAGCGTGGAAGTAAATTCGAATATTTTATTTATTTTCAATAACAAAAATTGGTTTTCAAATTGTTCTAAATACCGAAAAAAAGTTAGTATCGAAGATTTTATATTTGAATTGACAGTGAAATATATGGCAAAAAATTGCTACCTTAATGCTTTTCAGCCGAATATATAATTACTCCAGATCACAACCATTGGTTCATAAAACATAATAGATTTTAAAAAGTTTGATTGTTGAAAAACGAACCAAAATTTAAAATCGCCTATTTGGTTTAAGTACTACATAAGTATTAAACTTTCATACTAATTTAGTGAAATGACGTTATTTAAAATATTGTTATTAAAATTATATAAAAAAAAAAAAAAAACACTTATATTTTATTTCTTAATATAATTTTAGATAAACTTTTTTTTATATTAACAAAACTTTGATTATTAAATTTAAAATTTCGATTATTGATTAGCATTACATTATCTCATATTAAACATTTTATTGAGATAAAACCTTTAGTTGCGAATGCAACGGGCAACTACTGGTATAATACTAAATAAGTGGATCGTCCTATATTTGCGAGCAAATAAAGAGGAATCGTAGGTTTCTATGAGGAACATTATAATATGTTTAGTATGTGTTGGGTTCAGTGCTTTTAAAAGACTAACTTGATTTTAATTAAAAATTCGAGAGATTGAAATATCGAAATATTCAAACGACGCTTTGATCAAATCGAAATTATTTAGATAATATTATATATATATGAAATGAAATAATTTCGTCAAATATTCATTTGATTTGTTTGCCGCTCGAAACGAGCGTACCTCCGTCTACCTTTTTACAAATAAAATCATATTTTACTCTTTTGGTAGATTAAACCGGTCGAGTTTCGTCGAATATGAATCAATTTTGATCAAAATAATCCTTTTACAACGTCCATTGCGTCCCAGACCGCCAAGCCGCGGGGGCCATATTCCGCATATCTTGAAAATTAATTTCACCGTCCCTTTTGATTTAAATGGAAATTTAATATTCTCCATTGAAAATATAATTGTTGGCAAAGAGAATTTAAATCTTCTTTTCTTTTTTGGAGAGATATCCAAAAAAAATCCATTTGAAATATTTTCTATTATAAAGTGCATATGAAAAATCATATTTGCTGACAATGAAATGGAAATACGAGGAAATTAAGGGAATGGAAAAGAAGAATAAAGTTACAAGGACGATCAAGTGAGAGTTATTAAAGGGCAGATGTCTCGGCTAAATTGAGTCGTGTCGATAAAATAAATATGAGAAATGAAAATAGAAATAGGAATGGATATCAATCGATAGCTATCTGTTATTGATATATGGAAGGCCTAGTTTTGAATTTTTCAATATCTCAAGGGTGGCTCATTCATCAACCCCCCCGATTCAATCGGGTGTCACTTTTTCCAAGAAAGAAAATTTCCTATTTTTATTTTTCTGTCAGTACTTTTCCGCCTTACTAAGTTATTGATAAACTTTTTATTTATAGAAAAAAAAAAGAAAACTTTTACACACAATTTACTTATTTTTGACTATAACAATTGAAAAACAAAGCTTCCTAGTTCAAAATTGTATACCTAATTAGGCGATCGTTAAACTCGTATATCAAGGTTTTTCCGGATAATGATTCGTAGATTGTAGAAAAAGGACCATTTAGACCAATGTCGATAATTTTTGAAACAAAATAAATTTTAAATGTAAACATTTTGTAATGACCAAAGTGGTGAAAATCAATATATTAAAAATGTTTACAGTGTATCTAAATTTATGAAAAATATGAAAAATTTGAGATATAACTTCAAATGTGGCCCACGGAGTTACGATGCATTTCCGAAGTGGCCTGCAATATCATTTGGGTTGGCCATCCCTGATTTAAAGTAAGCTGATTTTTTGATATTTTAAAAACATAGATATTTAATTAAAAGGTCAATTTTATATCCAACTAGTTGATCCCCGCAACTTCGTCTGCGTAACGTAGGTGTAGATTATATTTTCGTTTTAGATTTGCTATTTGTAGTGGTATGTGAAAATTTTTATTTTTCTTATTTGTTTTACGAAAAACATAATCATACTTAAAAACACTGCTTTGTCGACTTTAAAGAGACACATTTAATCAACTGTTGCGTAGAATAAAATAATTTTTTGTAATGATCAATAAATTTTCAAAAAATATTTATAAATATCTAAAAAGAATATGTCTATTGCGTATACCGTCGGTAGGCATACCTACCATGAACCAAATAATCCATAAATCAATCATCTATACATAATAAAAAATATCGTCAAGTCCAATAAAGTCGGTTTAAATTATGACTAAAAAAAGTCGAAAGTTATCAAAATACTTGCGTCAAAATAACAGAAGTTAAGAGTCTAGATTTTTGAATATTAGTTGGAATCTCATCTCATTGTTAGATAATAATATGTTCTGCAAAATCGTAGTACATTATTTTGTTCTATAACCAATAGTTTTCGCAGCGCCCGCGAAAAAATAATGTTTTTTGGTAATTTTTTTCAGACCTTGGGTTACATTATTGGAATTTTAGTATGGATCCTTTTTTTTTTGAAAATTTAATATAGCCTATGTTCTCCGGAAATAGTGTAGCTTGCCAACAGTGAAAGAATTTTTCAAATCGGTCTAGTAGTTTCGGAGACTTTTCACAGCAAACAAACAATCAAATCTTTCCTCTTTATAATAATAGATAGATGATTGCAACCTGGAGCAATTATATATTCTGCAGAAAAGCATTATGGAAGCAATTTTTTGTCATATTTCATTATCATCAATAAATATATATATCTTCTATGCTAACTCTTCTTCAGTACCTATTTAGAACAATTTGAAAACCAATTGTTGTTATATGCCAAAAAATTGCTTCCTAAATGCTTTTTAGAACCATAAGTGAAATCAGAATAAAATATTGGTACAACTATTTAGATTAGACTTGTTTGTGACCTTCATACTATTTTTTTTGGGCGAAACACTAAAATGAACTTGAAAACAAAATATTATGGAAATCGATTAATCTGTTCTTGAATTGTACGATAGAATACAGGTAGACAAATATTAAAGTTCAATTTTATCAACCGTTGGTCCATAATGATCAATATTTAGACCAAAACCGGCTGAATTCCAAATAGGTGTGAAATTCCAAATTAATTGCTACCTGGTCTCAACTGTTGATATGAAATAACATAGTGAAAGCTTGAAGGCCAAAATGTGCGGAAAAGGTGTTATTTATGGATTCCGAAGCAATTGACAACAAATAATAAATACCTCAAACTGGTTCCAAATTCTTGACCTTCATATTTAAATGTGCCATTCTTTCGTACACATTCATACACTCTCGTATTTTTAATTATTAAATTTCTAACAATAACAATAATTATTAACAATTAAACTAATATATATGATATTTTACTTATTTAGATTTACACCTACAAAAACATTAAACACGTTAAAACTCATATGCATACAAAAAATCCTTAAATTCTCACCTATCCGTGAGTTTAATGGCACATAGATATTTCTAAACACATTTTTATTATTGAATATTTTTTGTCCTTTGAAATTGTATTATTCTTTTGACCACTTCGATCCTAAGGTTACTATTAATCAAGGACTGGAAACTTACTGGGAATGTTCCTGTTTTCTTCAGTATTTCCTTAAACATAATATTTGTTTTATGCACTAAATGACGTCATTTGAAAACACATGTTATATTTTTGAATATTGGCCAAGGATTTTTTAGAATCATTACTTCTCCCATAAACTAAGGAGCATAATGGATCTAGTGGTATGACCAATTATAGTAATTTTACTTTTCCACCTGCACAATAAAGCTCAGTAGATTCACCACTGTATTTTAACGTCTTACAATATTGACAAATGATTGTCATTTCCCCAATTGTTACAAATTACAATAGATATTAAGTAAAATATGTAATTATAAGTAAATGACAGTACTTTTGCAAAATTATAAAGCCAATAAATGACATATTTTGTTTGTTGTCAAATATTTATTGGTGTCAGCGCCTACTCTGCCTATTTGGCCTATTTGACAGGTATTAACAGTTTACATGGGGATTTTTTTTTTTATTGCCTTTACTATTTTTCTTACAATTTCTTCCTATTTTCTTATCTTTTAAACCTTCCTTTGCTTTTTACAAATATTTCAACAACAAAATGAGCCAAATCGGTTCAGTCGTCATCAAATTTTGGCGAGACCCATACGTCTCCAGTGGCGTAGCGACCTAGGGACTAGGCGGGGCAGTGTCCCGGAGCCCTCAAACTCAGGGGTCCCTCGAATCCTTACCAGAAATCTCGATCGAACTGAACTTTTGGAAATTTCTCCTACACCAAGTATTAATTGTAATTTATGTTGTTACTGTTTAATATTTTTCTTACCTGCCCTGCAGTGCACAAAGAAGAGCTTAAGCAGCTCAGCATTTTTAAAGTATTTGTATATTTCATAGTTTTATTTGATAAAACCTAATCAGTTTACATAGCAGTGGGGCCCCATTTTTTTATTTTCCCCAGGGCCCTTGGTTACCTAGCTACGCCACTGCACGTCTCAACTCATTTTTATATAACAGAAGAATATATAAAACTTAAAAAAAAAATTTTAGTAGTCTCAAAACCTATATGGTTAATTTTTTATCTTATAAAATTGTATAAGGCTATGTATTTGTTGTTTTTTCTTCAATAAAACAGGCATAATCAAGTCCAAAATCAAATCCAAATTTTAGGGCAATCGATTTAGTAAATTCTAAGAAAATAAATTTTTAAGTTTTTTCAGATGTTATTGAAGTTATATTTATCTAGGCGTAAGAAATCTTTTAATCCATTTTTCTGATAAACAATGGTAATTTTGTCCTAACTTTATATATTAAAATTTCCGTTGTATAAGGATTTATCTAACCGCTAGATATCTTGGATCTTGGAATCAGATGATCACCGATCAAGTGATCACATAAGGGTTATTTTTTCCCAAATTTAACTTTCAAATATTCACTTATTAATTCCAGACAAAATTTGTGCCCATCCCAATTGAATAGTTACGTCTCATTAATTATCGTGAAGGCAATCAATAAGCCACGTGTCCTTCAAAACAGGTGAATGTTGCCAAACTGGTGATAAATGAAAAATTCGCTCAAAACTCTTGGCAATGCTGCTTTTCGGTGCGAAAACTAGAAAGTTTCGCTATAATTCGAGCCATTTATAACGCAAAAGCTGGCGAAATTCTCACACCGACAAAAGCCCTCAACAAGGCATCTCGTTAAAAAGCTCAAGTTCGCGAGTGTGCACTTGACGACGCCAACGTCGTCTTACACTTACTCTTCAAGAAAAAAATCCCATTTTTCCGTTGCTCACTTGTAATTTTCCTTTTTCCACCACACCAATTTTTCCCCGGTGTTCTGTGTGCAAGTCGACAGTGTTGTGTGCCGATTAATAATAATAATAATAATATTATGAGCAAAAACTTAATCTATCATGCGCGCTCCTTTAAACACGCAAGTCGACCTAACAGGGGGCTTAATAATTCGCACCCCCGGAAATGCAGATATTTCCAAAGAAACGAGCAAACTATTAATTTTTTTTCGCTCTCCTCCCAACCAATTTGCTATCAAGTACCCCCATTTTTCATAGCAAATTTCAATTATATCAAACTCGTAAAAATTTATTTTTCCTTTATACCAACACCTTGTTATTACCCTTGAAGCTTTTATTAGACCTGAACACGGTTTATTTTATTCATTTAATTTCATGCGAATTTTTTTCGATGGTGTAAACCAGTAAATACAGTTTCAATGATTGGTTCACTTATTTTTTATGCGATTTTTAAAGCTTTTTTTTGATTTGTGACTGATATGAAGTGAGCTTATGAGCTTTGAAATGGAGCTTGAATTGATTTCGAATCGTTGGACCATTCAAGTGCGATATGAAAAGTAAATGTTTTGCTTGAAATAAAAAAGGAAAAACTAATGAAAATTTTTTTGGTTTATAAAAAAAAAAACAAAAAAAGATCTGCATTACTAATCAATTTACCTACTTGATCGTTAAAATTTTTAACCAATCGATAAAATATGGGATTCTCAATTCGACAGGTCTATTTTTTACGAATAAACTTCATTTTTCATGGGGTCTCAGGCGTCTTGATCGATGAAAAATCCCCCAAAAAACATCACCTTCCAAAATATCCCTAAGACTAAATAATATCTCCAAAAATTGACCTTTTGATTACAAATCCCTAATTTTTTTATGTCCAGAATTTTTCTTGACAAAAAGCATCCACATGTGTTCGTTTTCTTCACTATTTTTTATTTAATCCTTTATACTAATTTCACGTTCTGTGCGACTAATTTTGAAGATAATAATTAACAAAGTTCCCGTTATCCAATCGACTTAAAATTTTCTTATTTTAGTACATGATATTCAAGGAACTATATCAATACTTAATGTGAAAAGCCAGGTCAATTAGATGGGTCAAACACTCCTCTCCTCTTGGATGTTCATCCTTAGATAAATTCCAAGCAAGCTGAAAATTTGCACATGCGTTCTGAACACTGTTAAAATGAAGTTGTGAAAAATCCCTATGAATTCCATTTTTCATATATTTCAAGATCAAAGTTCTTAAAAATAGGTTTTTTTGAATTTTTCAGTGAAACGGAGTTTTATGATTAAAATATTTCAAACAAAAATTGTAGATCACGAAATTATTTACAAAATAGTTATTTTCGATACAGATGCGTAAAGTGAGGTTTTCTAGTAGGATGAAATTGATGCACAAGCTGAAGGGACTGATCATACACAACGAGATCGAGTGAGCTAAGTACCCCCACGAGGCCGCCAGGCGAGTGGGGGTAGGCGCACGAGGTCAAGTTATGTATGATCAGTCCCTTTAGCAAGTGTCTCAATTTTGTCCTACTAGGTAGCTCACTTTAAGCATAAGTATCGAACAAAATTTTTTGTAACGACTACTTCTAAAGTGCAACAGAAACAGATTGAGAAATTATTTATTGTTATTTATATATGAAAAATTTCAACTCGATAGTAAGAATAATTTATAGAAAAATTATGAATAAAAACAACATTTTAGTTTAAACAACAGTCTAAATAATTCCCTATATTAATTATTTCTTATCAAAGTTTATTTAGGTATCAATTTATTTTACTTTTGCGCACTGTTATTTACTTTTGCGCACGATTTCTCTACTTTCGCGTACGCTTGCCACCACGATGAGAAAACGGCTCTTTACCCCCGCCACACAACGCACGAAAGTTCAACTTTAGAAGCAGTCGTTAAGTAACTTTAGTTGTATTTTATAATAATCATGACTATGCTACCTTTGTAAATAGTTCTAAAGACAGCCACGAGAAAACGCTGATTTTAAAAACGATAGGAATATGGGAACTCGATTGCTATTTTTATTCATCATTTAACCCCATAATGTATTGTTTTAGTTCCCTGAAAATCATGTATTAAAATAAAGCTTAAAAAAATAACTAAAATGATTTTTTTCCTGGAGCTTTAAAGCGTCTAGTAAAAGTTGCGACTAACGAAAACTATCGGGCAGTAGTAATTATTAATTAAAGTTTAGTAATTAAAAAATTTAGTAATTAAATTAACTTTTGAATTTAAGAAAATTTAATAGTATTTTTCCTTGCCTTTAGCATTAGCCACCTGTTAATTACCCGTAGACCTAAGGTAGTAGGTAGGCATACATTTAAAGTTCATACTTACCCTACTTAATCCTATGAAGGTTTAGGAGAAAATAAGTAAGTTCTAGGGACCCTAAAATCTCGATCTATGACTTATACGCTCATGTATTGACGTTTGTGTATGATACCATTAGATATTAGCTCCATTGCTTTACTTACTTATACCCTCATAATTAAGTGGTTATTAAAACCCAAAAAGTAACCCAAATTATCTATATATTTATATAGTATTTTATTAATAAAAACAACAATTTTTTTCTTCCCATAAGTGTAATATTTTTAAATTTTTGAAAAATAGAATTTGATTTCGATTCAATTGTCTCTTGAAATTTTTTTGAAAAACTTATGTTTCAATTCTAAATTATTAAAGAGTCTAAGGCTATAAGTATTATATCCATAATGATTAAAAGACCCTTTTGCCTTTATTGAAAAAAGCTGAAATATAAGTAGGGTAGAGTGGGGCTTAAAGGTCCACTGGTATAAAAGTCCACCATGAATATCTAAAATACTAATAACATATAACTCTATTTAATTATAATGCTAACGAATGAGGAAGTGTAAGAAGTATTTCGAGGCCTACATCACAGATAGATTTACGAAGGTACCCTGATATTTTTACGAAAGTAAATTTTTTAGTTATTATTCTTTTCGGTTTCCAGGAGTAATATTGCTTTGACTTGACTAAAACGTAATTTAATAGTAAATGAAATTTAGTGGTATTTCTGGATTTATTATTAGTTTTTAACTAATTTAAACAGTAAACTAGTTATAACCTAGTAAAAACACTTGAACGTTACTGGGGTAAAAAGGTCCACGTGGACCTTTTCCTTACTCAACCACGAGAAGGTTGGATTCAACGCAATCTTTGCAAGCAATGGACCCATGAAAATTGTATTTATAACCAAGGATTCTTTACTTCGATTGTTATAATTGTGATTCAGGAAATGATGAGTTTGATTAAGTTAAGATAAAGGTATAAAAAAATATTACTTATGTTACAATCAATATCAATATTATTATCAAGAAAGAAGAGCTTTATGTTATGTTTAAAATGACTGTAATTAAATTTTTCCAAATGAAAATCCAGAAATATTTCAATGATTCCAGTACTGTTATTAATTCATAACACCTGTCAGATACTTAAAATAAATAAAGGACCTTTTTGCCCCTACTAAGGGGCAAAAAGAGACAGACGACAAGGTCTCGAAAAAATGTAAAATGACAAACTTCTATGTGGATGATTCCATTAAAAATTACATTAAACATGCCCTGATATTTGTTTGTTTGATTAGCTATATGCATTTCAAATTAATAGAGTTGGTTTTTACAATATAATAGTGAATAGTAAAACTGGACCTCTAAGCCCCACTCTACCCTACTTAATTTTTATGAATCCAATATCGAGATTTCATCGTTCGAAAAGTAGTCAAGTAAGTTGGAAAAATAGTTGGAACGAAATCAAATTATTTCTGTTATCTACCGATACATTTGAAAAAAAAAACCCTTTGCTCCCTCTTGATGTTCAAATGTGCAAAAAGCAAACATTCCCTTTTTCCACGGAAAATATTGCAATTATATGAAAACGCGGCGGCATTCGATAAAGTGCATCGATCCACTTAATTTACATTATACTATGCCATGTCATTGTCACGATGCATTTTTCTATGTACAGTATATTGAACAGTGGGAATGAGGTGGTGGTTTTGTACCAGTGGTGGAGGAGTGCCGCGGCGCCGCTCCATGTAATAATGTCATAATAATAATTAATAATTACACTGATAAAATTCAATATTAAAATCAACAATTTAGAAAATGAAATAAAAAGCTAACAGTTTCATAATTCGATTTTCGCTTTTATTAAATTCACCCACTGAAACGACGTTACATCAAATCAGATTATGGTTTACGTATGGAGCGAAATATGCGGAGAAGATATAATGTATGAACTTTTGAATTTTCGCCGAAAGCTTTTCCCATTTTGGAGTTGGCAAGTTTTCCATCTCACTTCAACAATGCCACGATATTCTTGCACTTGTTTTGTATATTTGTTTAAACGATTGAAAGGCACATATGGATGGTATATACGTGATTTTTGAAATGAATGTATATATATATATATATATATATATATATATATATATAATGTGTGAAGGTCGCAGGGTTGTTGGCAAAGTTCGTTCAAATGTTTTGAGAACATTTCGCAACACTTGCAAACATGTTGAGGGAAGCATTAACAGTTTTACATGAAACGGGATAATCAAATGCTGAGTGTTTTATGAATAATCAACTAGTGGTGTGCCAGTGGCTGTGGGGGGGTGGAAGGGGCAAGTTTCCAAAGTTGTTGAATTAATATATTCATATAAAACATCAAATTTTTCAATCGATAAACCAAAAAGAAAGAGTCTCCGAAACAGAAAAGGATGACAAGCCAAGGGTTGGTCCAACTATACAGAAGTCTGAGCCAAGCTTGGGACCCAGCTTTGGTAAAAGTCTGGAATAATAACATGGACTCAATCGGGGTTGCCACGATTTTATACCACAATTACGCCGTACTTGATCTTTAAGACTGGTACAAACTTAATTGCCAAGTATGACCCAAGTTTATTTTCTAACGATTACCATAATAATGATAATAGGCAAACAAATTTAAGTATATTTGTCGGTAAAGACAAAAAAAAAAAAGAATGTAAACACATACGTGTGAAGGGAAACCAAATAAAGTAATCATTGTCTCAAATTAGAACTAATTAATTGGTTGTCATTTGTTTCAATTGTCATTTTGATTTCATTCAATTGCCAACTTTTGCCATTTGTCAGTCGTATCAGTGTTAACTGTTATATTTCACGGGTAGTTACTAGTACAATAGATAAAAGCTACCTAAACCAATAGAATAATAAGCAAAAACGTCAGTAAAGACAAAGAACAAAAATTTTAAGCACATAAATGTGAGTAAGAACCAAATATAATGGTCTCAAATTTGAAATAACTAGGGTCCAATCGAAACTAGATTTTTAGGCCGAAATCGGGACACGAAACTATCGACTTTTTCTATATGGCAAATGGTAGTACTGGAGCGCTCATTAAGAGCGCTGGCGTCGTTTTATCTTCCGTTGGTAGATAATATACCAATGGAAGATATAACTACGCCAGTGCTCGAAATGAGAGCTCCGATTTTACCATTTTCGATTCAGGAAAAAAAAGGTTGGGTTTGGGTCCCCGGTTTTGGTCGGAAACACTAAAAATAACTGATTTTTATCATTGTTTCAAATGTCATTTCGATTTCATTGCCCATTTTTGTGATTTGTCAGTGTTCTCTGTGAATTTTTGACGGAAAGTTACTAGTCAATATAAACAACGTATGTATTTTTTCTGACAAAGACAGAAAACATGGTTTGTAAATTGTGAAATACGATCAATGTTTCCAATTTGAACTAATTGTTGTCATTTGTTTCAACTGTTATTTTAATTTCATTCAATCAGTTGCCAATTTTTACCATTTGTCAGTTGTGTCAGTATTGAGCGGTGAATCTTTCAAGGGAAGTTATTTATCAATTGTATCAATGTTACGTCAATGCGTTGTCAATATTTCACGAGAAACTACTAGTGATTAAGTAGTTGTTACAAAAATTTGTAAATCATGATAAGATTGCTTTAATCTTTACTTCTGTTAATGTAGTAAGGATATTTTATTATTTTAATTGTCGAATGGATCGTATGAATTTATCATTTGACTATTTTTAAAAAAACTTGATTTAAATCTGAATTAGTTGGCAAGACTGAAGTAAATCCTATATTAGGCCAATTGCCATTAATTAGCTGAAGTTAGACTTCTTAGGTTTCACCAATGGTTGGCTAATCATTGACAGGGCCAAGATTATGTACTTATTTATAACTCTATCGAGGGCTAAAATAGGATTCCCAAAGTTGGGGTCCAAGTTTTGATCCAAGCATGGCCCTGTCCTTTAACTTTGAGAGTTTCTGCATTGGTTATAGCCAAAAAAAACCGAATTTTATTTTATCGTCAACTTTAACCTCGAATATCTTTGATAAAAGTAAATTTTAGGAAAAATCGTAAGAGACCTTTTTTGTAGAACATTTAATGTTCTTTAAAAAAACATAAAACTTTTGCTCTCTATATCAATTTGTTTATTGGTTACCAAATTTCAATGTTAAAACACCATTACCTTAAAAACTAATCAATGTTCAATGATCGATTATAGGGAAAAGGTTAGTCGAATGAAAGTTTATAATCAGACCTTTTTTGTAGAGCATCTAATTTTCTTCAATATATGATGTTTAATTTTTTAAGTACGATGGTTCAGTGGTTTAGGAACCAAGATTTAAAAAAATTCAACTAGTTTTACTTTAGCGTTTTTCCGGATTGATATACTATTCCAAATTTTGGCTTTTGCCGCCAGCTATTCCTAGCAAAAGTAATTTATTCCCGAAAAATTGAAGATAAAAACAAAAAATCAAATTAATCTTATTAAATTCATTTATCAAAACAACGTTTTTCAAGCCATTGTTATAACTTTCTTATCACAAGCGAAACGTGATTTGTGGTTATAACAATGACGTCATACTTTCGTTATGACTACTAAAGCGGTTTATTTGAAATTAGATTATAAAACTAATTTTATTTTATAAATTTTGTCATGCCGTCGATTTTATTGATGAGAACCAAAAAGGTTTTCTTAATATTTTTTCCTACCCCTCTCTCGACAAAATTTTTCTTCAACCCCTAAATCCTTCAACTCGAAAATCTCCAGAGAAAAACTTCGTTAACTATGCAGACAAAGTCCTCAACTTAGTGACCTCTATCTCCAACTTTCCACAATAAAAAAAAAAGCTCCCATTCTAAATTGTAGCCCATTTCATATATCTACTATATACTTTGGTACATCAAAGCCAATTTTTCTTCCACCACAGTTTAATCTTAAACGCGTGAAAACTTCAAATTTTCCTGCACCCCTCCCCCCCCTGTCAAAAAAACGGGGTTGTCTCCCACAAATGGTTGTCTCAATCTCCATTTAAATTTACGATTATTTTCGTGGAGATTTTCGCCATCTTTTCCCAGTATAATTAATCAAATACGTGACGTTAATATTTACCATGCAAGTATAGAGCTTATCAGGGGAAAAAAAGCTCGCGCTTGAGTGTTATGGGAACAATGGAACAACTGACAAACGATTGCACATTCAATTTTTTTCTTTATCATCCAACAAAATTATTTTATTGTTAGCGTGGGCGGGTGAAACTCACCCAATCGTGGGGGGTGGGATGGGGGTGGAAATTATTCATAGAATTTATTCGATAATAAAATGATTTTATGACGAAAACGTTGAGTGAGAAAAGAGATGTGAGCAATAAAATTAATTACGCGCTAATTGTGCATGTAGAAATTCTAATAGCGACGAGAAGAATTGATCGTTATGGCTCCGCCTCCACACCATGATGATGCCGCGGGGGTTGATAACACATTTCACAAAATTGGGTTTTAATTCAATTTTTCCGAGAAACAAACCCAACCAAATCAACTAATCACCGACAGTAAATCCACCCCAAATATTGACATTTTTTTTCCTCCCAACAATACAAAAATTATTCGAAGAAATCCTATTGGAATCACCTAATACAAAAGTATTGGGGAATACCTGGTCGTGGTTTTCTCCATTTATATAAGCATAATATAATGAAAATTATAATAATTATTCGGAAGTTATTGAGGGAGTTTTAGGGAGTTCGTTGAGCCAATTAAGGTTCAATTGTTGAATGGTTTATCTGGCGTTTGAGGCTTGCTTGTATAGTTTGTGCCAATGTATTTATTTTGCAGGTGTGAAATAATTAATTGAGGGGGGTGGTGGTGGCGGGACGGAGACTTCAAAGGGAGCTGCGACATTTGTGTTAATTGTCGCATTAATTATAAGGCAGATGTTCGAAATGTAGTTACTTGATGGAAATTGAAGGTGGTAAATTGGATGGACAAATTAGGGATGGCAAAAAATGAGGATTTGAAATGGTTAAGGGGTGAAAATCGATCATGAAATAATCGATTTAAATTTTTATTCTTAGTGATGCTTTCTGGAAGTTTTATTACAAGATTTAAAGAAAATTGGGATAAAATTGAGTAATATACGTTCAAAATTAGTTCAGAATGATTCCAAAACTTTTATTTTTCCAAGATTTGTATCCAAAGAAATCCGTTGTAAAGATTTGTGGGAAAGACTAAAGTAATGTTGAGCTAGAGGAACAAAATCGGTGGAAGAACCTTAACGAAAACGTTCGAAGACCAAAAAAGGGGCGTTTCCACCAACAACAAATCACATCCACGGAACTCTAGATGGTTGAATGAAAATTAATATAATCATATAAAACATCAAATTTTTCAATCGATAAACCAAAAAGAACGAGTTTCCCAAACAGGAAAGTATGATAGACCCAGGGTTGGCCCGACTATACAGAATCATGGGCCATACTTGGGACCTAGCTTTGGTCTGGAATGATAATACGGGCTCAATAGTACTTTTCATTCAATGCTCTAAATTAGGGTGATAAAAAAAAATAAAAAAACATGTTTTCTTGCAAACAGGCTGAAAAGTTTTGTTTTGACGTAAAAAGACACCAGTTAAAATTTCAGCTCTTAATATTAATATTAAGATTGTCCTCATCGCATTTTTTTATTTTCTATAAGAATGACATGGGAAAAGTTATTTTTACTTCTTCTGATTTTTATACCGTTCAAACGACTATTTAAATAATAAATATCTTCTATAATCTTTATAAAGAATTAAACGCTCTACAAAAAAGGACTGTTAACATTTTTTGATTAGGTCATGTGTTCAAAAGTTATTCAAGATCAAAGTTTAATTCTTTAAAAATTTGATCAAAATAAATTAATCATAAAAATTTAATAAAAAAAATCATTTGTTGACATCTCTCACAAATCAAATTCATGTTTGATAAAAAATTTGACCCATATTTTAACACTGAAACCAACAGTTTTGGTATAATATACAAAATTCGATCAAATTTTTAAAGAATTGAACTTTGATCTTGAATAACTTTTGAACACATGGACTAATCAAAAAATGTTATCAGTCCTTTTTTGTAGAGCGTTTAATTGTCTTTAAAGATCATAGAAGAGATTTATTACTTAAATAGTCGTTTGAACGGTATAAAAATCAGAAGCAGTAAAAATAATTTTTCCCAAGTCATTCTTATGGGAAACAAAAAATGCGATGAGGACCACTTTAATATTAATATTAAGAGCTGAAATTTTAACTGGTGTCTTTTTACGTCAAAACAAAACTTTTCAGCCTGTTTGCAAGAAAAAATATTTTAAATATTTTTTTATTTTTTTTTTTGAACCACTCTACTCTAGATACCTAGATCTTAGTAACACTATAGAACTTAATACAACCGGAATAGCTATTGCTATACATTTGGTGGAACCAAATTGGAGTAAATCTATTATAAGTTAGTCCAATATAATAAAACAATTACTGAGGAATGTCACCAACGATAATTAATGCAATTAATCCGAAAATTGAAGCTAAAACGCTTACAACATACCAAAAGATATGATTACGTCATCTTTTAGTACCATTTTCGACTAAATATCACAAAAGTGTTAAGCAAGCTTTGGAAGTAGGTACTTCAATGGGATATCCTATCCCACTCGCCATATTCCCCGGATATTGTTTCATCCAATCATCACTTGTTTCAATCCATAGCCTTCTTGATTATAACATCAAATATAGAAAGGTGACCAAAATTGGATGAATTTCTGGATCACTTCGAAAGACGAATTTTTTTTTAAAAGAAATCCGTATGTCGGTAGAAAGATGAAAAAAATAAGTAACTAGATATGGACAACATTTTGGGAAAGAAATATTAATATACATAATAATTACTTGGTAACCATGGCATGTTTTTCTTATATGGTTTTCTAGAGTTCTTATTATTTGCGTGGTACTATAGTTTTCCCTGCATCATACAACGCTACCTTACTAAACCATACGTATAAAAAATTTAGGGCTTAGATGGGACGTCACTCAAAAAAATTTTTGGGAATCACTGTTTTAAATAAAAAAGGAAAATGAAAATTTTTACCCAAATAAATGATTAGAAAAAATATGTCAGGCCAATATTAAAAGTTTATGTAGAAATTCAAAACTAAGTAGGCGGCTTTTCAGCTGTGCATTGTTTTTCGCCATTTGCGCATTGTTTCGGTCAGATTGCAAATGTCACTTTAGGTTATGTGAAATGAAAGTTTTTCAATGATTAAATATGTGGAATTTTCATTAAAAAAATGTGATTTTTTGGGATTTTCTTTTGGAAAAGTGTTCAAATATTAGCAAAAGATATTTGTTTGGTTCAAGTAAGTGGAAAACTTGCATTTTCTTTGCTTAAATCCAAGTCCATTTCTGGGGAAATTTTTGCATAAACTTTGCCGGTTGAAAATTTGGAAAAATTGATTTTAATTTAATAAAAGTTAGGAAAAGTATAAACTAATTTTAGATATAAACTCTTTGAATAATTTTCTTTTGTTTTTTGCATGAGTTGCTTTGATTTTCTCATAAATATTTTCCGATTATCGGTCATCTGCGATTAAGGTTGGTTACATTTGATGCAAGTATTTGCATAACTAATCATTAAATTTAACTTTGTAATGATATTTGCAATTAAATCAATTATTTTCCAATAAGTTTCGGCCAAAATTTCCAATGCAATTGATTGATTTTCTATTGAAAACATCGCTGAAAAAATGATCATTTTTCTGGCAACCAACTGTTGACAATTAAAACAAGTTGGGATCGACGGTGGCTGGGAAATTTGTAAATAGGTGGCGCTGAGAGATGAATGAATGAAAATCTTTTAAAACAAAGAAAACTTATTTTCTTTACCTTTCGACTTCATTAGACATCAGAAAGTGGACAAATAAAAAAAAATAATTCCAAGGCCCACTATAAAATTCCTTTATTTCAATTCTACCAAAAGTAATATCAGTGCTTAATTCCTTTGGTACTTAGCTGGTCGATTTTTGCTTGATTTTTTTTCTGCTTTTAATAACGTTTGTGATGGGGGGGAGGCAGTGGTGTAGTATGTGTTTTCACCGATAGAGGCAAACCGGAAATATGTTGCCCTCTATAAAAATCTTTAAATTTTCTGATTATTTAAGGAAGTAGGTTCTTCTGATGTTGTGTATACAATATATAAGATATATTGCAGTCCAATTTATGTAGTATAATTTAATATTATAATATATAAAAATCATACCACAAACATAAATTTGAACAGAAATTCAAACTAAAATATTCGTGACGTATTGCCCAGATACGTATTTTGATTGCCTAGCAATCTTCATCAGTGGTCACAAGTGATTCACAAGTGAGTCATCACAAAGCAGTTACGGAGTGATCCAAACTACTTGATGACCACTGATGAAGATTGCTTGGCAATCGAAATACGTATCTGGGCAATACGTCACGAATATTTTTGTTTAAACTTTTGTTCAATTTTATGTTTATGGTATGATTTTTATATACTATTATATTAAATTATACTACATAAATTTGACCGCAATATATTCAATATATTTTATACACAGTATAACTGTTCAAAGTCAGCGAAAAAACCTTATTTTGACTTCTGATGTTTTTCTCAAAGCAAAATTTTTCATGGATTTATTCGCATTAATATGCCGTCCCATTTTCGGGGCCATGGCCACCTCAGTTCTCACCTGGTTTCTTTACTATATGGTAATAGAAAGCTTTAAAAGCTTTTGAAAATTGTTAAGTTGTAGAAAATTTACAGTTTTACGAATTGAAAATCTTTGGGAAATATCAAATCTTATATTGGTAACCACCACCACTAATGGTGAATTCTGGTCCCATAATATCACAGCTTAGTCTTTATTATTACATTCTTTTTTTTTTTTGTACAACACACTGTTCACTGTTTTCCTACTTCTTCAGGTACTTATATAGTTCTTTATAACACATTTAAACTGTCAACTACCGATTTTTCAGTTTTATACAAAAATAAAAAATTGTAAATAAAAAAAATCCTTAAAAAAAGATAATATGAAATTATTATTAAGCTATGGAAAAGATCAATTTCCTGTTATCACCACCATGATATGCAGCAAATCGCTGAAATGCTGGTACAAATTACATAATAGTCCACAAAAAATGTGTGAAATTCTATGTGATGATTCACATAGAAGTTACGGAGTGATCCAAGCTACTTGATGACCACTGATGAAGATTGCTTGGCAATCGAAATACGTATCTGGGTAATACGTCACGAATATTTTTGTTTGAACTTCTGTTCAAATTTATGTTGGAGGTATGATTTTTTTATATATTATTATATTAAGTTTATATATTATTATATTAAATTTGTATATTATTATATTAAATTTGTATATTATTGTATTGATTTTGTATATTATTGTGTTAAATTATACTACATAAATTGAACTGCAATATATTTTTTATATTGTATACACAGTATAACTGTTCAAAGTCAGCGAAAAAATCTTATTTGGATTCATGTTTGATATAATTACTTCAAAATTGGGACTATTGCCCAAAAAAAAAAAACATTTTTACCCCATTTGGGATAATTTACCCCGGTTCCCCGACTACTGATCTACTATATTTTTTTTTTTTTTTGTGGACTATTATGTAATTTGTACCAGCATTTCAGCGATTTGCTGCATATCATGGTGGTGATAACAGGAAATTGATCTTTTCCATAGCTTAATAATCATTTCATATTATCTTATTTTAAGGATTTTTTTTATTTACAATTTTTTATTTTTGTATAAAACTGAAAAATCGGTAGTTGACAGTTTAAATGTGTTATAAAGAACTATATAAGTACCTGAAGAAGTAGGAAAACAGTGAACACTGTGTTGTACAAAAAAAAAAAAAAAATTAAAAAAAAAAAAAAAGAATGTAATAATAAATACTAAGCTGTGATATTATGTGTCTTTTTAAAGTTGACAAAATAGTGTTTTCAGATATGATTATGTTTTTCGTAAAAGAAATAAGAAAAATTAAAATTTTCATATACTACTACTAAAAGCAAATCTAAAAAGAAAATATATCCAACACCTACGTTACGCAGACGAAGTCGCGGGTATTAGCTAGTAACTATTAAAGTTACTGCAGTAAAAATTAAAACTTTTTAAAACGTGAGCTTTTTAAGTTTTCTTCTAATTGTAGGATTTTTCTGTCGTTCAAAGTTGGCACCGGAATTTCCAGAACAATTCCGAGTGGCCACTCAAGTCGACAGTAAATGTTATATTTGACTTTATTTACGGCAGCGACGGGGGCGTTGTGTTTACTATAAAAGAATAGAAGAAATTGGCTCAAGAGTCCTTTTGTGCAGTCCTTGAGCAGGCGTTTTATTCACGAGCATTTATCCTTTTTAAATTAAATTGACTGAAATGAAATTAGTTGGTAACGCGGTTCAACCCCACACACACACATATCAACCCCAATTCCACATGTTTCAACCCTAAATCCGACAAAAATTCACTCAAATTTTATTTTTCGCCATTTTCAAAATGAAATGTTGACCTCTCCATTTTCGATTCACGCTAGATTTATTATTCTCGCTAGCGCAAATCACAGTCACGCATTTTTAACCGATGAAATCGATAGGATTTCAATAAATTTCAAAGACTTTTTTTCGGCCCGCTGCATTCCAAATACCATCAACTCGCATTGGGAATTGAACGTTTTATTTTATTTTTTTTTATCGAGATATTTCCAATTCATTTTTAAAGTTGGGCGCTTTTTTTTCCCCGGGAACTTTGAGCGTATATGTTTGTCAAAAAGTTTCGATTGGAAAAGCTGCGCTGATGTGTGTTTACGTAACGTAACGTAAAGTTTTTAGAGCCCAATTGGGCGAAACTTTGCGAATAACTTTAATTGGAATTAATTACCGAAAGTCTTTTCGAGTCGATGAACGTGAAAACGCTACGTACGTCAATATGTAAGGTAAACGTAATGTAATTTTCAAATCGACCTAATTAAATGGAAGTAATTTCAAATAGTGAAAATGTTTAAAAGTTTCATAAAATTTCGAATTTTTGGCGCAGACTTATCTCTTAAAAGTATTCATAAAATTATTATCTAATACAGCGGTCGGGGAACTTTTTTAACCATTACCCCAAAATATTTTTGCGTAAATCGATATTACCCCCCCCATTCTGAAAAGAAAACAATCAATGTAAATTTTAAATAAACATTATTTATTGAATTAATTTACATTTACATATTTGTAGTATAAAAAATGATGTTGCTTCATGTTTGATTGTGTATACAATATATAAAATATATTGCAGTTCAATTTATGTAGTATAATTTAACACAATAATATACAAAATCAATACAATAATATACAAATTTAATATAATAATATACAAACTTAATATAATAATATATAAACTTAATATAATAATATATAAAAAAATCATACCTCCAACATAAATCTGAACAGAAGTTCAAACAAAAATATTCGTGACGTATTACCCAGATACGTATTTCGATTGCCAAGCAATCTTCATCAGTGGTCATCAAGTAGCTTGGATCACTCCGTAACTTCTATGTGATGATTCACAATGATTCACTTATTATTTTTTTGGAATGATAAGTAGCCTATAGTCTGTGGGAAATTGTGTTGTATCTTAGTACCAAATTTCATTAAATTCGGTGGTTCTGTTCTTTACTTAAATCGGGACACACAGACAGACAAAAATTTTAAAAATGTTAAATTTGGAATAAGGGCCTCTTGAAACAAATATTTACCCTAAAATTGGCTTCAAAATCGAAATGTACAGACAGACGTAAGAATTTTATATATTAGTATAGATAAGGAAATCTTCAAACAAATACTTCCCCTAAAATTGGGTTCATAATTAAAATGTACAGAAAGACGTAAGAATTTTATATATTAGTAAGTAAAGATTACATTTTGCTTATTATTATGTGAATCCAAACCCTTGGAAATTCCGCGTCACCCGCATTCTAGTCGTGGAAAGCAATAACGCTAATGCTAATGTTAATAATAATAATAATAATAATAAAGTTCTGTTTGTAATTGGCTACATAATAATTCACTTTAAATGTAAATATGAACTCGAATCACGCATTACAGCGTGAAGAAGATCACGTAAGGTGGTGGTTTCCGTGGTGGTTTCACCACCACCGGATTTCGTCCCAAGGGAGGCAACCCGCTATGCCGCCTATAGAATCCATTTCGACTCCAGTCCCTACTTCACTTTTCCGCGAAACCAAAATCAGAAAATTCGAGACAACTTGTCCAAAACGGGGAAAACTTTCCATGAAAACTCACCCCCGCTTTATATATATACATCTCTATTATTAAAATTGAAAATTAAAGACACTGTATCATATGTCTGTTAAATTACTGTAGGGAGAGTTTTACTTCAACCCTTCACTCTTTGGCAAGAATTCAAACAAATCGTTCCCCATCCAGCTGTAGTACACAAAACTCAAAAGTGTAACAACTTTTCAAATTTGTTTCAACCCGTAATGCGTGCAGTGGAGCACGGAAAACGTGGAACTCGATTCAACCCTTATTTTGTTCGGGGGGGAGGTAACATCAAAGATGTTGAAAAGTGTGGTGTAAGGCTAAGTAAATATGAAAATTTTATGAAAATTAAACGTTTTAGAGGAAATCCCCACGAAAAATGTACAAATTTGTTTGAGTATTCCAAATTAAAATATTACGACTTCTATTTGTTAAGAGACTTGAAATTACAAATTATAATAAGTTTTGAGTTTTCGTTTGGAAAACGTATTTAAATGGGAAGATTGCTTTTTGGGATTCACTTTTTTTTTAGTAATTTACGCGAATGGCCGCAAGGGGATGAAAGATGTTGGCCTTAAGCGGTTGGTTAAGTTTGTGATGGTCGTAAAATATTTTTGTTAAGTCTGTTCTTTTTCATAAATCAACCCTTAAAAAGTTTCTCTTTGAGATCCCACCAAAAATCACCATTTTTTTTTAAAGTATTAATTGTGGCATTTTTTTCAGAGAGAAAATCAAAATTTTTCTAAACTACAACATATGATTTGAGGAGGGATTGTCAGTGATTGGAAGTATAAAGGAATTCCAAATGAAACCAGCAAATTGGTATGTTAAATGACTTTTTATTACTAAAGAAATTGAGAATAATTTTTGGAGTACTAGAACTGATAACCCACCGTTAAGGGAAGGTAGTACGAAATAATCCCCTTAATCGGGGAATCGCAGAAAAATGTATATTTTTAAAGGTATCCCAAAAATAAAGGCCATGAAAAATATATAACAGGAGAACGAACGAGATAGGCAATTTGTTAGTTAACGTGTCCTCAAAAATTTAGACCTAGTTTAGTTCTTTTTTCGGCCACCATTAGCGCATTATCGCTAAGAAACATTTTTTTTTTTCAAATTTTGTTTTTGCACCATCTGCTTCTTGACAACAACTTTAATATATCACACTTACAACACTTGTGGGTTAGTTGTGTCCAATGACAGAATTAACATTAAAAATTATAATTAAACTTAATTATAGTTAAAGTTAAGTGGGTCCTAAGAAACATGATCAATTGTATGTACTGAATTGGTTACTCGCTTTTTTATTATTGTAAATCAGAGGTTAAAGTTGTCAAAACGTTACATTAATGTTCTTCATATAATTGAATTCCTTTACTATAATAAAAATTCATTATTATTTATAGAAATATATCAATTCTAAGGGAAAAAGATAGTATTTTAAAATTAGGGACTCACTTCAGTTATCTATTTCTTCAAATTTGGTTATTTGTTTACAAAACAATTAAGAACGAACAAACGAAGAACAAACAAATAAGTAAAAAAGAATTTTAAAAAATCAAAACTGTAGGGGCCAACTTAAGGAAGTTATTAGTGAGCCAAGTAAACAAGAAGGGATGATTTGTAGTTAAGAAAAACGAGTTTCCCCAAGGCCTTAAAAGAACATGGTTATAATCATTGGAGTAATCTATGAATACGATATTCACTGTTTGAATAATTTTTTTTTTCCATAATTTTCCGGATTTTTATTTGCTCTTGTTCCCGTTATTGGTCTTAAATCCCATTGTTCCGAATCTTTTCATCGTTATTTTTAAGTAAATTTTTCCAAGTAATTCTCACAAAAAATTACACCCCTGTACTATGACAAATGACCCTGAAAAAAAAATGCAAAGAAAGTCCATACTAGTCTTTATATCTATGATTTTTTTCAAATTTTTGTAGTCCGCCTTTAGAGGAAGATAGTATGAAAGCTTGAAAACATCTTTTCGCACTTTTGGCAAGCTGTACGGCAAAATGGGGAGGGATCGACTAGAAAATCAAGAGTGACTTAATCAAAATAAGATTTTTTCGCTGACTTTGAACAGTTATTCTGTGTATACAATATATAAAATATATTGCAGTCCAATTTATTAACATAAACTTGAACAGAAGTTCAAACAAAAAATTCGTGACGTATTGCCCAGATACGTATTTCGATTGCCAAGCAATCTTCATCAGTGGTCATCAAGTAGTTTGGATCACTCCGTAACTGCTTTGTGATGATTCAATTTTTTGTTTGAACTTCTGTTCAAGTTTAGGTTAATAAATTGGACTGCAATATATTTTATATATTGTATACACAAGAGTGACTTATTTTCTATTCCCAAACAATGATTACTGGCAGGAAAAAAATAAAATTTTGGGAATAGCATTGTTTCACCTCATTTAACCGGGAATACCCTATGATTTGACCATATTTGTACTAAAACATTTTTTATCCTTTTAGATCGTGGATAGTTGGTACTACTAATTTCAGGTATCAACAAAAGCATGCAAAATTCCCCATTTTTGTATAAAAAATTGCGAAATCACCCTTAAAAAAAGTTCATTCCTTATAAAAAAAAGCAGCCCAAAGTTTGGATAAAAATAAAATTTACCCAAAAGATCTCCAACTTGCTAAAATTTTCCCGCAGGAATTCCCTCGAACGTTTCAATCGCTCCTGCCATCTCTCTCAAAGTCATCCCTTAAAATTTCCAATGTTAATCAAAAACAGATTATCACCCAATGTTCGGTCAGTTTATTTTTCAACCCTTATTCAAATAAGGGCTGACACCGTGTCCTACTTCTCGCCACCCTAATTTGTATTCGACCAACATATCGAATTAATTTACAATCGTTCCACCGGGATAAGGGTCGTCGCAACACGATCGCTTCGTTTCAACCCCTCAAGAAATTGATATGGCAATCACGTGACAAAAATTCCCCATCCCCCATTGTGTCGCACGTCTAGACTCGACTCGAAAAACCATAATGCCTACTCTGTTAGGTATTAACAAAAACCTGAAATCTAATTTTCACGTTCTTTTGCCTATAATTACCAACTTAACGAATCAAATTGTTTGAAGAAAAACACTTCGAAAAGCTCCTTGTAACAGATACGAATCGCTTAGAGCTTTCCATTTTGCGAATGAAACTTTATCACAATGTAATTTTCGATGAAAGTGTTAAGTCGACGAAATATTTTTCGACGAAATTACGTCAGAAATATGAAAAGTTTGATAAATTATCTCGGGTAGTTTCGATGGATTGCAATGCGAGGATGATTCAATTGACGGAGTGGAAAAATAGGGGATGGGGATGAACGTTGGCTTGGTACCTGTGGGACACATTGACGACGCCATCAACCGAGCTTTCAGTGCAAATGTTTGATTCAAACTTTTTAAAAATGTTCAAATCGATTATTTGTGTAGTGTAAAAAGCTTGAGAGCTTGAAAGCTCTCGATGATTAAAATTTTTATTTTTTTCATTATTCTTCGCCGATTTCTTGGTATTTTTGCTTAAAATCAAATTAAGAATTCCTCAACGAAAACCCACACATATAGAGCTTTTGCTCTTCAATTGTCTTCGTTTGTCTTCGTCTCACCCCTCTTTGTTTGGTCTTATTATTTTGTAACTTCAATAACATTTTTGTTCATTAATTGGTAAATCAAGCTTAATTCATTAATTATCTAATTGAAGGGAAACGAAAAGCTTCCACATTCCATTGCGATTAAAAACCGGAGAAAATTGAAGCTTTTTCCAAGGGAAAAAGCTTCAATTTTCTCCACTTTGACGAGCAAGTGATTAATTTAGGAAGTTTCAATTGGCGCTTCTTTAAATTTATCTTTGATTGCCTCGGATTAATACAGAAGAAAATTCAATGCGAATTGGGAAGTTAAAAGCTTTATGTAAACCGAGCTTTATTTCAAACAATGAGCTTAATTTACAAAAAGGGCACTGATTAAATGTTTTATTTGATTAAATCGGTCAAGTGTAATTGGTTTATTAATGACTAATTTTTTGAGCTTTTTTGAAAGCTTTTATTTGAAACCCAACATCTTAAAGCTTATAAGGTTTTGGAAGTTTAAAAAAATTCTTGGTAATTTGGTCATATGACGGCTTTTCTCAAAAAAAAATTGTAGGTACATAAAATTAGTGTTAAAATGTTCAGAACACTTAAAAATGCAATATTCCGGTGGCGGAACTCTAATTTTCTTCACAATTATTACACAAAAAAGCCTAAAAAGGAATACCATTATAGTAGACTTTAATAGCCGTCAAAGTAACTGCTAAACGCATTTGCTTACAAGTACGCATGCGCCATAAAAACAAAGAGATGCAAAAATGACAAAGAGAATAAATATGAATTTAATTTGCCAAAGCGCCCGGGAAAGTAAAAGTTAACCAAATTACAGTAAAATATCTGATACTAAGCAATGACCAACAGATTACATAATTTTATGGTACAAATATCTTTTATTTACGTTACTGTATGGTGTTTTAAATCAATTCGCGAATTTATTCGATATTTGGTTTGTTAATTCACCTCGAACATCTTCTAATTTCTCCTTTAGTGCTAAATTTTATGAGGGCCAATTTATTCGCGAATTGAATTAAAACCGGAATAGAAAATGGGACGTTGTCATATAGTTATTTGTACATAAATTACTAATACAAATTTTATAGTTGAAAAATTTTTTATTTAGTATTTGAAATCAGTCCATGTTTATTTTGTTCCTTTTATCTTTTTATTGTTAAATCTTAGGTAATTGAAGGTAGACCAATAATATTACGTTGCGAGACTGACCATGAGTTTTGTATTACGCCAGATTTAATTTTTAATTAGCCGTTTAATGCATATATACACTGGAAACAATTAATTTAAATTCGTTAAGATAATATAAAAAAAGTGATACGTATATCGGGGGGAACTTTGCGATTTTCTTTTCAAAAAAGGCTTTCAGTTTTGAGCAGAGCTCATGAAATTCACCATAATAGGAAATTATGCCTGCAGAAAATTATGTGATATTATGGCATTCAGGTATTCCCATGAAAAGTTAAACACGTATAACGTTTGGAGTTATCATTTCATATATTTTATTTGACATGGTTTAACTTATACACCGGTACAATTTGATAACGTTTCATTCTCTACTTTGTTTTTAATTCAATTCGCGAATAAATCGATCAAAATATCATTTTCCCAACATTATTTAACTTTATACTTTCCCGGGCGCTTTGTCAAATTAAATTCATATTTGTTCTCTTTGTCATTATTGCATCTCTTTGTTTTTATGGCGCATGCGTACTTGTAAGCAAATGCGTTTAGCAGTTACTTTGGAGTCTATTGAAGTCTACTATAATGGCATTCCTTTTTAGGCTTTTTTGTAATAATTGTGAAGAAAATTAGAGTTCCGCCACCGGAATATTGCATTTTTAAGTGTTCTGAACATTTTAATACTAATTTTATGTACCTACAATTTTTTTTTCTACTTTGAATGTTCTCAAATTGTGTTCAACTTTCCTTCACCGTACTGTCGCAATAACGGTCAAACAACAAAATTATCAATCAACGAGCCGAATCAATCGCAATCGGACATTTTCAATTTTCCTATAGATAGCCATTGTCGAAAAAAGAAAAATACGTCCACTTGTGTTTCGTCCTATTTATTCGTACAACATCCTAAATTATCAATCAAACGAGAGCTTTGAGTCCTGGAAGCACACAAAGCTCTCGAGGAGGCCACAACAAAGACGAAAGAAATGTTAAAGGAGGCGAAGCAAAAATAATAAATAAGACAATTTTTCTTGTATACCAACTGATTTTCGTTCGAATTCGTTCGAGCTTTCATAAGGACATGCGGCGGCGAGCTTTTGCCTTCTTCTTCCCAACTCAAAGTTGGGAATGAAACGGGACAACTACTTCAATTTAATCCCGCAATTTATCTTTCCGAATCTCGTCACTATTTACGTTATCTCTATTATGTGATTTCAGTGAATTTTTTGGTCCTTAAAATCTAATTTTAAGGAATATTCCATTGAAGAATTATTGTTTATCAAGGATAATTTACAGTGTAAATTTCAACGTAAAAGCCGTTAGTTTGAGTTATTGTTTCGACCTTTTATTCAGTTATTAATAATTGGTGCAAGGATAAAAAGGATATAACGCAATTTGTATTGCTAGCTGTGGTCCATGTAATTTATTGTGGCTCAAATACATTGAGTTTACTAATAAATTGGAAATGAGATAATTTAGTGTTCCTCATTTATAAGGTAACAATTTTTTCCTTAAATTATTGAGTTTTCTTCAATAATTCATAAAATTTTCGGAATGGAATTTTCTTTATAATTGAAAAAACAAAATAGAGGAAAAGCTTCTTAGTAAATACTGATCTAAAATAAATCTCAAGAAAACAATGAGAAACAATGAAATTCTCTAATTTTTTTTGTCCAATTTTTTTTAACAATATCGAAAGTAACGTATACGACTGTCTTTTGTTTTGTTTGTCGTGTATATATAACCTTCATTTTTTTTTATTTTTCAAAGAAAAACAAATGAAAAAGTATTTAGCTTTGGGTAGTAGGCTTTTTTTATTTCATATATTAATTGCCTTCTATATACATAAGGGTGGTCCTTAATGGGGGTGTTTTTGATTTTTTTTGGTCCCACGGGCTCAAATGTTTCCTAATTGATAAAAAAAAACATCCCTGAAAATTTAAGCTCTTAATATTAACTTTAAGATAGTCCACTTTCCAACTTAAGTTTCTTATGGAAATAACGGAGGGAACATTTTTATTTTTACTTTAGAATTTCATAACTCAGCGACAAATAAATCGAAAGTAACTAATCACGTCATTTTATTGTAAATTTCATGCTCTACAAAAAAGAGCTTTTATGATTTTTCGCTAAATATTTTGTATTTATATATTAAACTGATTCAAAAAAAAAAAAGATGAATTTTTTTTTCTTAATTATATCGAAAATATTGTTGGGAATGACAAAAAACAATCCTGTAAAATTTAAGCTCTTAATATTAATATTAAGAGGTGCCACATCGCAAATTTCCATTTTCCATTTGAATAACATAGGAACAATATTCTCTTGCACTCTGGAATTTTATAGCTCACGTTGGTGACAATATTTCGGAATGACCAAAGTATACTCTTGTAGAAAATTGAACGATCTACGAAAAAGGTCTCGTACAAGTTTTTATATATTTATTCCTTTAAAAGTTATTCGAGGTCAAAGTTGAACTAAAGATAAATTTTAATATTTTTTCAATTTTTTGACGCAACCATCAATGTTATGAGAAATTTTATAGGACATTTTTTGTAGAGCACTTTTTTTCCTATAACTTATCTCTATAAAAAATTTTGATATTTTTCACAGGTCTTAAGTTATTTAATTAAAATAAAAATAATAATTTTTATGTTAAAATTATAATAATTCAGGGAATTTTCAGTTTAATGCAAATAACTTAGGATCTGTGAAAAATATCAAAAACTTTTATGGACATAAGCTATAGGAAAAAAAGTGCTCTACAAAAAATGTCCTATAAAATTTTCTCATAAAATTGATGGTTGCGTCAAAAAATTGAAAAAATATTAAAATTTCTCTTTAGTTCAACTTTGACCTCGAATAACTTTTGAAGGAATAAATATATCAAAAATTTGTGCAAAAACCTTTTTTGTAGATCATTCAATTTTCTACGACAATATACCTTGGTCACTCCGAAATATTGTCACCAACGTGAGCTATAAAATTCCAAAGTGCAAGAGAATATTGTTCCCATGTTACTTAAATGGAAAATCGAAATTTGCGATGCGGCACCTCTTAATATTAATATTAAGAGCTTAAACTTTCACAGGATTTTTTTTTGCCATTTCCAACAATATTTTCGATATAATTAAAAAAAAAAATCATAATTTTTTTTGAATCATATATATATATTTATATATATATACATTTTTAAAATGTGCCACCTAATTGAATTATCCTATAATAATACATACTGCTTCTTGGGTATGAATCCAGCTATTGAAAAAAAAATTATTATGAAAACCATTGGAAAAGGAAAACAATATAATCAAAATGAAAGGAAAAATAATTTAGGGGTGATCTGAGGTCGGCAAAAAGGAGGGGTGGATTTTAAAGGGTTAAAAACGGTTTACCTCTATTTCCAGCAAAATTACAAGTCCTATAGAATTAAGTTAAATAGCAAAGTTGTAGGCGATTTAAAGATCAAAAACTTTTGTATTTACACTTTTATCATATAACCTCAAAACTTATGTGAAAATATAGAGAAATTTGTTGTGTCCATACTTTACGTAATATTATTTAATTCTTAGCAGGAAAGTGGACTTAAATAATGTAAGCCCATATACTAATAATTAATTTAGCGAAGTTTCAATCCGTTATTTGACCTTCATCAGGCTTCTTAATATAAAGTATACAATATACATCTCAAATGCTCTCAATACAGATAATATACATCTACAAATACATAATATACATGTCAACATATAATCTATGTTACTGTATTTGAGATGTATATCATATACTTTATATTAAGAAGCCTGATGAAGGTCAAATAAAGAACCGAAACGTCGCTGAATTAATTATTATTATATGGATTTACATCCTTTAAGTCCACTTTCCTGCTAAAAATTTAATAATTTATGTGAAAAATTCAAATACTCTTAAACCTTTTCTTAAACTTTTCTTCGTCTTTTATGGAGTACAGATAGAGAAGCTATAGTTTCTCCTTGTTCTAGTCACCGTGTTGCTACTTGAATACTGTTTTTACTAATGTAAACATTCCGGTACTTTCCATGCATTTTTACAGGGGTTATGCATTTTAAATGATCAATATGACCCTCGTTTTGTTCGATACTTGCATTTCTAAAATTTTTTATATTGTAAACTACATCAATTAATGATTCATCTTCCGAATTTGACTAATTACATAGAAAACACAAATTAGCCATAGCTCTTGAAGTTGTACATCTTTTCGTATATGGTTACCATGATACGATCGAAAACAAACGAATAATCAAGATTAGTAGAAAATGGTTCCTTGAAACAGAAGACGATCGTTACAATACAAAACAATTGAACATCTTTCCCTGATTTTAAAGTTAAATAATCATATACAAAAGTAGACTACATATTAATTTAATCCAAAAGAAAACAATAAATTATTCGCGAAAGTTAAATCTGCAAAGCTGGAAAACTTTTCATAAGTGCTTTAACTTCACGGGAAAACTTTGTCAACGAAAACTACTTGAAGTTTGCAATGGAAAATTTCCAATTTTTAATATTTCCGACATTTAAAATATTCAACACTTGATAGAACACAATCGTTATAAATTATTGTTCTCTAATTTCATTAAATTTTATATACCATACCTCTTTGAAGAAAAACTTTTCTCATATATTTGGCATTTAACCAAAAATCAATTTCAAGTTCAAAAAAGTGCTTTCAAATCGTGCACCCAAAAAATTTAATTTAAATTGCCAACTTTGAAACAAAATTTCTCGCATTTCATATACTACGCCAAAAGCTCCGCAAACTTCACACACAAGATCGCAATGAAACCCCAAAAATGTCAAACTTTCCAACGCACGCAAAAGCTCAACGATTTTTCGTTCCACTCAATCATACATAACAAAAAGCTGACTGGAAAAATAAAGTTTATTTAATAACGTGCCTTTTGAAAAAAAAAACTTTTGAAAAGTTTTCATTAAAAAAATTTTTTAATTTTGCCAGGGGAATTACTTTTTTTTTTAAAGTTAATCTTTTGATGTTTTTTCTTTGATTTTCCATCTCAATTTCATCTCATCTTCGGCTAAAATAAACATTGATTGGTAGCAATTTAATTAAATGTAGAAATTTGAGATGAAATCAAATCGGAGGATTTCATCGTACTATAGATGAACACATAAATATCAAACACAAGAAATAGAAGCCACAGACTTCTATGCACTCACTCCACATGTGGCATCCCCTTGGTAAATTCATCCCCAATAATAATTTGCGTTAGGTTCATCGAAACTCGAGAGTGATACCCCAAATGGATGACTAAATTAACCAGAGTGAGATAAAAGACGTATTTACAGCTCTCACCCCCCCCAGGGGGGCTGAGAGGGTTGTGAAACTTTTTTAATATCCTCCCCATTTTATGTGGTGTAGATTAGAACGTAAAATACAAAGTTGCTGTTTTCCATTTCGAGTCACTTGGTCGCTTTTCCAACCCTGTCTGTCACCCCCCGCATTCCCCGCCAAATCGCACCACCGAGACAATGTACCAATAAAATAGTTAATTACAATGAAACTAAAATGCAATCTCGTTTTCCTTCTCGCCACCATTTTATCGTCCGAATCGCTTTTCATTTAATATCGACTGTCCAACGGATTTGATTTTTCATCCCCTTTTTTTGTGCACCCTGTAATTAGTTTAAACTAATTTCATTTTCTCGTGGATGTTTGTCGTCGTTTTTGTGGTGATAAGTTTGAGTGGAGATTGAGCTGAATTTTCCATTCATATTTACTTAAAGTTTGGAAATTTCTCTGTTTAATCTAACATTAGCAGAATTATTATAGGATTTGGATGTCTGTTGCTGACTTCAAAGCTTGTTTAAATAATTTAATTTGGTTTAAATTGTTCGCATTTCCCGCCACTTCACTTCAGCCAGCCGACTTGGATCCGTCAATAAAGACGATGGTGGAGTAAGTGTTTCAAACGTAGGCACTCCCCTAATTGCCTAATAAAGCTCATGCTTTTCTCAACCGAAAAAATAAATATATATCTCGGGAAACTAAAACGGAAGTTAAATATGTGGAAAAATATTTAAGCTCAAATATTTTTTGCACAAACATCTCATTAACGTGGCAGTTTCGAAGATAATGGTATTAGGATTTTGTAGGAACTTATTTTAATATCTTCTTTTTTTTTAATATTTAGAGGAAAAAAAAATAACTTTTCTACGATTTAGTTACTAATTGTTAGCGAAAATCTCTTCTAATAATTTTTACAAGGTTTAAACAGCAAAAGTATATCATATTCTCAGTGGAATAACGTGCGTTTTCGTCACCCAGCTCCGACCGTAATTTCGCCGCCCCTGATTTTCAATATTAGTCAAAGAAAATTGATGAAAATTTAATACCTTTAAATTTTTAAATTAATTTAAAAACTATTCTCCGTGCTTTAAAAGCTCGAATAGCCAATGGCAATATGCCGTTCCATTTTCATGGGTTACCAGGCCCATGATCTCCTAGTATCATAAAACGCAACGCTACTGAACCATATTTAAATATTATATAACAAATTTAGAGCTTAAGTGGGACATTATCAAAAAAAAAAATGTTGGGAATCACTGCTTTAGATTTAAGAGGAAAATGAAAGTTTTTCCCCAAATAAATGATTGGAAAAAATATGCCGAAACCAAATTAGAAATTCATGTTAAATTTCAAAACTAAGTTGGTGGCTTTTCTGTAGATGTCTTGTTTTTCGCAATTTGCGCATTGGTTCGGTCAGATTGCAAATGTCACTTTAGGTTATGTGAAATGTAAGTTTTTCAATGATTAAATTTGTGGATTTTTCATTAAAAAAAGTGTTTTTTTTCGGAATTTCTTTTGGAAAAGTGTTCAAATACTAGCAGATGATATTTGTTTGGTTCAAGTAAGTGGAAAATTAGTATTTTCTTTGCTTAAATCTCAGTCTATTTTTGAGGAAATTTTTGCATAAACTTTGCCGGTTGAAAATTTGGAATAATTGATTAAACTTTGATAAAACTTAGGAAAACTATAAATTAATTTTAGATATAAACTCTTTGAATAATTTTCTTTGGTTTTTTGCATGAGTTGCTTTGATTTTCTCGTAAATATTTTCCGATTATCGGCCATCTGCGATTAAGGTTGGTTACATTTAATGCAAGTTTTTGCATAACTAATCACTAAATTTAACTTTGTAAAGATATTTGCAATTAAATCAATTATTTTCCAATAAGTTTCGACCAAAATTTTCGATGCAATTGATTGATTCTCTATTGGAAACATCGCTGAAAAAATGATCATTTTTCTGGCAACCAACTGTTGACAATTAAAACAAGTTGGGATCAACGGTGGCTGGGAAATTTGTAAATAGGTGGCGCTGAGAGATGATTGAATGAAAATCTTTTTTCACAAAAATTTATGATTGTAAATAAGTAAATTAAATTTAGTGGAATAAATTTGTGAATTATTAGAATCACCTCCCTTATCAACCCGCAGCATCCCTCGCTGTACTAATTATAAATTACCTTAAAGATATACATTTATCAATTACATTTTGAGAAAATTGCTCTACTTCTAAAACTCACTCCAGGATCATAACAATGAAGTATTGACACTTTGCAGGTATTGTATTGATCGTTAAAAAAGCTCGTTTTCTTGCGGTTGCAAGTATGTTACTGATACAAGAAGAAGATAGAAACATTTTTTGAAGCGGATTGTATATCGTAGCAAAATTTAAGCTAAATAAAAGAAGAATTTTTTGAGTTTTTGAAATTTACCCAAACCAATATAACAATTTTATAAGCGTTAATAAACGATAGATTATTCATTGTTTATTTAAATCAGAGGTTGTCAGAGGTGGCCAACCCGTATTCTGCAAAAAAAGCACCATTGACAATTTTTTCGACTCGCGATATGCATCAGACTTTTAAAAAATGTATGCAATTTATAATGACTAATGTGGTGAAAACCAATATATCAAAAATGTTTACAGTGTATCTAAATTTAATATGGAAAATTTGAGATATAACGTCTAAAATGGCCCGCGGAGTTATGAAACATTTCCGAAGTGCTCCGCAATGTCATTTGGGTTGACCGCCCCTAATTTCATATATGCTGATTTTTTGATATCTGAAAAAAGAACATAGATTTTTAATTAAAGGGTTCAATTTATATCCAATTAATGGGTGTCCGTTTAACTATTTTAATCGGCCTTCTTCAGAATGCTACTTTTATTATTAACAATTAAACGTAAATAGGCAATCTTTTCTTCTGAAGAAAAATTAGTTGAACTTGATTACAAAGTTTCTATCAAATCAGTAAAGCTGTCTTTAAATTGAAACCACAAGTGAAATCAGAATAAAATATTGGTACTATTATTTAGATTAGACTTGTTTGTAATCTTATTTATATTTATTTTTTTTTTGGCGAAACACTAAGATGTATCAGAAACCAAAATATTATCGAAATCGATAAACCTGTTTTTGAATTGTACGATAGAATGCAGGTGAAAAGATATTAACGTTCAAATTATCGACCTTTGTACCATAATGATCAATATTTTGAGCAAAATCGAATAAATTCCAAAGAGGTGTAAAATTGTAAAGAATTTTACCTGCTCTCAGCTGTTGATATGAAATAACATAGTAAAAGCTTGAAGGCCAAAATGTGAGAAAAAGATAGATTCAAAGTTGTCACTAAATGGAATCGGAGAGAGGTGTTAATGTGATTATAATTGACAACAAATAATAAATACCTCAAACTGGTTTCAAATTCCTTAAACGATATATTTATGCCTGCCATTCTCTCATTTTGGCCTTCAAGCTTTGACTATGTTATTTCATATCATCAGTTGAGCATATACTTGAATTTTTCGTATAAATACAATTTAATAATATTTTTAATGTTCTTATAAACAAACCAAAGTTCAAATTTCATTTCATGGGTTCATTTAATTCTTTTGGGTATGGTTATAATATTACTACTTGATTATTTTTTTATATTTATTTATTTTAATTCTAGCATACATTCTATAGAAAGGCAAAGCATCTATACATAGACCTAGAATATTACATTACAATTGCATATATTTAAAACAGAGTAATAATATAATGAATAATTGGTTAAAAAAATTACCAATGAAGTATATAATATAATGTAATTGAAAATTATGTTAATGACTAGTCACTCAAACTACCAATTGAGCTTTTCAATATTTCCTTCAACTGTTTTCGCTTAAAATTAAGAGTTTTAAAGTGGTTAGGTAACTTATTAAAATATTTTATTACAACAATATAATGATTCTTAGTAGTAATAGTTTTGGGCAGCGTTAATAAATTAGATCTAGTTTGTGTACACTTATTATATTGTTCTTTTTACTCACTATAGTAGTATGTTAAAGTACTGATTATAAATGCTTCTCTGATACCAAGGGGTATATCAACAATATTACGTGAAATAAAATAATTAATAAAACGATTTTGGATACTAGTTAAGGGCTTAACACTATTTTTATATGCCCCACCCCATGCAACTCAGCCATAGTTGATTATGTTTTCAAATAACTCATGATAAATTGTTTTTAATACCAAGGGACTTAAGCAATTGCTTAATTTAAGGAATAAGAATGAAAAGTACCTTATTTTTGGTTAATTCACAGACTTGTGAGTTCCATTTCATGTGCGCATCAAAAATTAGTCCTTGATACTTACAATTATCTACTCTTTTAAGTTCAACATTATTTATTTTAAGATGGAAATTATCAGGAATGCTATCAATGTAACTACCAAACGTAATATACGTAGACTTATCAATGTTAAGGGACAACTGATTTTCTCTTAATCAGTAGTCAATTTTGGTTAACCATCAAGTTAAAATAAGGTTCACTTTAGCCCAAGTACTGCCAGAGCAGCGTATTACTGAATCACCCGCATATGAAATTAGAGCCCCTTCAGGTAGACAATTAAAAATATCATTAACATACAAACTGAAGAGTAGTGGGCTTTGAATTGAACCTTGAGGAACACCTACTGTAACAGTATTAGTCTTACTAAAACTATTATTGATAATAACACGTTGTTTTCTATTAGTTAAGTAGTTCTCCAGAACTTTATGAGGGATACCTCTAATATAACGTCTCCAAAATTTATCCAATAAGATTTTGTGATTCGATGTCGAAAGACTTTGTTAGGTCTAGAATAACTAAAGTATTAGGTATATTTTTATTGATATTATCATAAATATGGGAACATGGGGCGGAATGGGAAATGGAATTAGTGGTTGTTACAGGTGACAAAAACGCGTAAAAATCATACTCAATGTTCAATTAACTGTGCTGCATTGTAAAAAATGGCTATCGCCAGTAAAGACTGCAACATAACTTAGTTGGTCCACTGCTGTATTTTAACGCCTAACAATATTAATAAATGATTGCCATTTCCCCAATTGTAACAAATTACAATAGATATTAAGTAAAATATGTAAATTAGACTGATTCAAAAATAATGATGATTTTTTTTCTTAATTGTATCGAAAATATTGTTGGGAATGTCAAAAAAAAAATCCTGTGAAAGTTTAAGCTCTTAATATTAATGTTAAGAGGTGCCGCATCGCAAATTTCGATTTTCCATTTAAATAACATGGGAACAATATTCTCTTGCACTTTGGAATTTTATAGCTCACGTTGGTGACAATATTTCGGAATGACCAAGGTATATTCTTGTAGAAAATTGAACGATCTACAAAAAAGGTCTCATACAAGTTTTTGATATGTTTATTCCTTCAAAAGTTATTCGAGGTCAAAGTAGAACTAAAGATAAATTTAAATATTTTTTCAATTTTTTGACGCAACCATCAATTTTATGAGAAAATTTTATAAGACATTTTTTGTAGAGCACTTTTTTTCTATAACATATCTTTATAAAAGTTTTTGATATTTTTCACAGGTCCTAAGTTATTTGCGTTAAACTGAAAACTCCCGGAATTATTATATTTTTAACGTTAATTTTTTTTTTTTATTTTAATTAAATAACTTAGGACCTGTAAAAAATATCAAAATGTTTTATAGAGATATGTTATAGGAAAAAAAGTGTTCTACAAAAAATGTCCTATAAATTTTTCTCATAAAATTGATGGTTCCGTCAAAAAATTGGAAAAATATTAAAATTTCTCTTTAGTTCAACTTTGACCTCGAATAACTTTTGAAGGAATAAATATATCAAAAACTTGTACGAAACCTTTTTCGTAGATCGTTCAATTTTCTACAAGAATATACCTTGGTCATTCCGAAATATTGTCACCAACGTGAGCTATAAAATTCCAAAGAGCAAGAGAATATTGTTCCCATGTTATTTAAATGGAAAATCGAAATTTGCGATGCGGCCCCTCTTAATATTAATATTAAGAGCTTAAACTTTCACAGGATTTTTTTTTGTCATTATCAACAATATTTTCGATAGAATTAAGAAAAAAAAAATCATAATTTTTTTTGAATCAGTCTAATGTAAATATAAGTAAATTGCCGTACTTTTGCAAAATCACAAAGCCAAGAAATGGCATATTTGTTAGTTGTCAAATATTTATTGGTGTCAGCGCCTACTCTGCCTATTTGGCCTATTTGACAGGTATTAACAGTTTATATAGGATTTTTTTTTTGTTTTTACTATTTTCTTTACAATTTTTTTCTGTTTTCTCACCTTTTAAACCTTCCTTTGCCTTTTACAAATATTTCAAGCCTAAAATGAGCCAAATCGGTTCAGCCGTCGTCAAGTTTTTGCGAGACCTACATGTCTCAACCTTTTTTTATATAAAAGATTTAAGAGCTACTGTTTTACTGTTTATGAATTAAACCTTAAAATTTAAATTTTTTTCCTTCGAGTGATTAGAAATATTTTTGTTTAATTTCTTACGAAATTATTCTATAGGACACAAATATCTACGTCGAATAGGGTAATTTATATTTTAAGCACATTTAAACTTATACACAAAGTTGCAGGTATTCGCAAGTAATATAATTAAAAAATACTACGTCTATTATTATCTCAAATAGTAGGATCGAACTTAAATATACAGAAACCACATTATGGAAAAGATAAATAAACAGAGCTTTGAATGATACATATTCATTTTAAATTTGGCGCCACGATAATTGAATATTCTTTTGTTATGTATAATGTGCTGGAACAAATTTTGACATTTCAAATGGTCTAGTTTGAATTTTCCGCTTATTTATCAAATGGAAGCAAAACAGAGAAAGCTAGACAGAAATTTAAGGGATATGATAAAAAGAACAAATCAGAATATAAAGTTTCAAAGTAGGTTAGGGAGTCAAACTATATATAAGTACGGTAAAAAATTTAAATATTTCTAACTTTTTTTTACCTCTTAAATTCATTCATCCCTCCGCATATTACCTCAAATGTTGAGGATAAATTAATCAACTTGTTCCATATTAAGTTTCAACTACAAATTTATAGCTTAAATATTCCTCCCTTAACAAAGCCAATAAAAAAACTCGTACCCTTTCCATGTATAATATTATATTTCAGCCCATTTTTTTTTGTGTTCCCTTCACATCTTGAATTGAACGTGGAAGAAAATGATTTTTGTATTTAAAATGCGGAAAAGTCATTTATCTTCCTGTCAAAAAACGTACGAAATCCGTCTCGTTGGATATTTTTGTGGGGATGCTTTTGTATATTATGTGTGGAACATTGAATGAGTCTAATAAAGAAAGCGAATATTAATAAAGATTATTTTTTTTCGTTGTGGCCATTAAAGAATTTGTCGGTTCTATTAGGTTCTTTGTGCAGCTTTGTGTGTCAATTTAAACAAAATTTGAAAAAAAGAAAACCACCCCTAACTCATCCCCTTAACGTACCACAACATCGCTTTTAAATTTAACTTTGTTGTTTTTTTTTCATACTGACATTTATGAGCTTTAATTTCTGAAAAATTCAGTTCAAAGATAATTTCGTTTGAAGGTAAATTTTTTTATAAAAAAAAGGTATTCAAAAAATTCATCCCTTGTTTCAGAAAGTATCCCTTGAAATTAGGATGTTTTCGATGAAAAATTTTAGTGTATATAAATTAAGATTTTAAGGGTATATAAACAATTGACGTTGAAATAATTCAAGGGATTCTGATCCCTGGAAATATCCGTCTGATTAATAAAGGATGTTTCAATAAGAGGGCAAGATTTCAGGGTTCAATAAAACATGGTTTTCTGTAGCAAAGTATTGAAAAATTTATTGATTTAGAAAATATACATTTGGGAATTATGTATGAAAATATTTGTTTTTAAATGGTCGCCAGACTTTCCTGGCATTTGCATACCCTTTTGACGAAATTTTCTATAACATTATTGAAAAATGGTTGCAGAAAAAATGGCTCCAATGGTTGCAGGCTTATTGGTATAAACCTATAGCTTCAGATAATCCCACAGCCAGAAATCTATAGGCATTAAATCGCAAGAACGTGGAGGCCAATTCTGGTCACCCAATTGGAAAATTACACGACCAGGACCAAATTTGTGTAAAATCGTCAATGTTTCACAGGTGATATGGTATGTGGCACCGTCCTGCTGAAACCACATGTCGTCAAGATCAATAGATTCCAAATGAGGCACAAGAAACTGTTATCATATCACGATAACGTTCGCCATTCACCGTTACTGCATTACCTTCTTCGTTTTCGAAGAAAAACGGTCCAATTATTCCTCCAGACCATAATGCATAGTAGACTGCTTCAAAAAAAATAATGATTTTTTTTTCTTAATTATATCGAAATATTTTCGTTATAAATCAAATTTAAAACTATGAAATAGATTCGTATAGGAATTAAAGTGTATGTGGATTCTTTTCATAGGGTGATTCGTGTTAAAAAGTAGGAATTTCGAGGCATTTTGAAATCATAACATTTTTAAATTCTTTTGAATAACTTTAAACGACTTTAATCAGAAGTTCAAACACAAATATTTGTGACGTACTGCCCATATACGTATTTCGATTGCCAAGCAAACTTCCTCAGTGGTCATCAAGTAGTAGATAGATTAGCAGTTGAAATACGTATCTGGGCAACACGTCACAAATATTTTTGTTTGAACTTACGTTCAAACTTATGTTTATAGTATGATTTTTATATATTATTATATTAAATTATGCTACATAAATTGGACCACAATATATTCTATATATTGTATACACAGTAGACTGATTCAAAAAAAAATATGATTTTTTTTTCTTTAGTATATCGAAAATATTGTTGGGAATGACAAAAAAAAATCCTGTGAAAGTTTAAGCTCTTAATATTAATATTAAGAGGTACCGCATCGCAATTTTCGATTTTCCATTTAAATAACATGGGAACAATATTCTCTTGCACTTTGGAATTTTATGGCTCACGTTGGTGACAATATTTCGGAATGACCAAGGTATATTCTTGTAGAAAATTGAACGATCTACGAAAAAGCTTTCGAACAAGTTCTTGATATATTTATTCCTTCAAAAGTTATTCGAGGTAAAAGTTGAACTAAAGAGAAATTTTAATATTTTTTCAATTTTTTGACGAAACCATAAATTTTATGAGAAAATTTTAAAGAACATTTTTTGTAGAACACATTTTTCTATAACTTATTTCTATAAAAGTTTTTGATATTTTTCACAGGTCCTAAGTTATTTAATTAAAATAAAAAAATAATTTTTATGTTAAAAATATAATAATTCAGGGAATTTTCAGTTTAATGCAAATAACTTAGGACCTGTGAAAAATATCAAAAACTTTTAAGGAGATAAGTTATAGAAAAAAGTGCTCTACAAAAAATGTCCTATAAAATTTTCTCATAAAATTGATGGTTGCGTCAAAAAATTGAAAACATATTAAAATTTCTCGTTAGTTCAACTTTGACCTCGAATAACTTTTGAAGGAATAACTATTTTTGTAGAAAATTTTTTGTAGATCGTTTAATTTTCTACAAGAATATACCTTGGTCATTCCGAAATATTGTCACCAACGTGAGCTATAAAATTCCAAAGTGCAAGACAATATTGTTTCTATGTTATTTAAATGGAAAATCGAAATTTTCGATGCGGCACCTCTTGATATTATTATTAAGAGCTTAAACTACCACGGTTTTTTTTTGTCATTCCCAACAATATTTTCGATATATTTAAGAAAAAAAAAATTTTTTTTTTGAATCAGTCTAAGACATACTATACAGTGACCCATTATGGATGCATTGCTTTCTAATGAATCATTCGTTGATTTTCTAGGCCCCAAATATGACAGTTTTGCCTATTCAGGAAGCCATCGAGGTGAAAATGGTCTAATTACTGAAAATTATTTTGTTTATAAAATCATTAGGTTGCTCAAGGATCCAATTGGTGAATTCTTTTCGCTGTTTATGGTCTACTTTTTCATGATATCTACCTCCCATCTAATCAAAATAACATATTTTCCCTGACTTTGATCAGTTATACTGTGTATACAATATATAGAATATATTGCGGTTCAATTTATGTAACTAGTCCAATTTATTTTTGTTTGAACTTCGGTTCAAATTAATTTTTATATATTATTATATTAAATTTTACTACATAAGTTGGACCGCAATATTTTCTATATATTGTATACACAGTAACTCCCATCTGTCAACTTTCGATTTATTACGTCATAATCATAGGATATTATGACTGTCAAATATGACGCACAATTCAAATTTTGCGTTCTTATTGAAACACCTTTTAAAATAAAGGAAATATTTGCTAGCAATTTACAGAGATTAGGAAAATATTAGATGTGTAAAGGTCAAGCTAAATTTAAACGGGAAATTCAAAGGAAAACAGCTGGAAGCCAATTTCAAATGAGAACCAACCGTTTATTTTGAGAGCTTTTATTAAAAATTTCTCAACATATTTTGCAATTTGTTTGCAATAAAAAATCGACTCGATTTTTTCCCCATAAAATTTTCCCACTTTCATCCACCCCGTATCGAGATCGTGTTAAAAATAAACTCACATAGAAACCCATGAACGAATAATTGACAAAAAGCCGAACCACCCCCCTGCAATGGAGAGGGGGGGTAAGAAACGGGTGGCAAGAAAAAAAAAGTAATAAATATTTATTCCTTCACGCACCCTTATTTTTTTGCTGAATATAAACTTTAATATAATTACCCATATTGAAATAAAGAGATGAAAGTCCATAAACGATAATCGAAAAATTTATTGAAAAAAATAAAAATGGGGAAAACTTCATCTTGATTTCGTGCGATTGTGCCGCGATGGCTCACGTAAATTGCATTTGGCGTGAAGCTTTCGCGAAAGCTCGCCGACGGTTAAGTTAAGCTCGCAAGAGTGAAACGAAAGTAAGTCACTCTCACTCTCAATCGAATTGAATCGAAACGAATAGGAAAATTATAAAGCAATCAAATCGGAATTACAGCCGGAAATCGTGAGATGTTATCGATATGGGGAAATTTTTATCGGTTTTGTTTGCACTTTGGATTAATAAAACGAAAAGCTTATGGCATTTTTGATGGTAGTGATTGAAATAAAGGAATACGTGAAGTAGTTGAACCCAAATTGAAATCAGACGGTTATTTAACGCTCCGTTTCACGCCCTTGGTTTTTGACGTTTACGGGCGAATTTAAGCGATTTTTTTTACTGTTCGAAAAATTCAGGCGAGGCCAAAAACAATACTTTATTATAAAAATGTGTGCAGTTCACACGTGGTAGAAGTGAAACCTTCAAAAAAGATGAACTTCTAGATATAGAGACCAATGTAAGATTTTATGAGTAGGATAATTGTAAGGTTTATTTTACGATTTATTAACATATATATATATATATATATATATATATATATATATATATATATATATATGTAAAAAAATAATCGACTTTTTTGAATAATAATTTTTTAATATATATATATATATATATATATATATTAAAAAATTTATTTATAAAAATTTATATATATTAAAAATTGTAATTCCAACGATGTCCAAATACAAAAGTTTCAAATATTAAACGATACCTGCATCTTTACCACCACTGGATTTATTTCATACTTCCATTATCATTAGCTGTCGTATCATTTATCGAAAATGCAAATTTGGATTCAGGATAAATTTATGTAATATATATTAGGGTGGGTCAAAAAAGTCTATTATTTTTTTTTACAAGTGACGCGGAAAAATGGGTTGCTAGACACCTTAAAAAAATTCTCACCAAGTATGAGTTCTTAATTTTAATAGGAAAATCCTCCGCATCGCAGTTTTGTATTTTTTTCTCAGTCCAATAGAAAAAAATTCATACCTCCTCATTTATCGATTGTACAGAAAAATGTTTTGAAAGAATTTTTTAGGAAATTTAATGCTCTACAAAAAAGGTATCGTATATTTTTTCCGTAAGCCTCACCATTTGAAAGATATTGAGGATTTAATTTTGATTATTTTAAGACAAATTTCATTTTTGTTTATGAATTTTATAACTCTACAATAAATGAACTTATACAATGCGCAATACAAATTTTTGTTGGAAATTAACTGCTCTATAAAAATGGTTTCTTATGTTTTGGCGATTAAATTAACCCTTCAAAAGATATTCATCATCAAACTTTCATGTGTACGGATTTTAATAGTTTTTGATGTGATATTCGAATAATTTCAATTTAATTTATAATTTTCATATAAATTTCATTTTTTGTCATTAATATTAGTATTATTTGAGTTTTATTTTGAATATTTTGAAAAATATTTTGAAGTTTCTCAGTTTATAAAAACTAAAATTCGTGTAAATTTTCTCAAAAATTATAAATTGAATTGAAATTTTTCGAATATCTCATCAAAAACTTTTAAAACCCATACACATGAAAATTAGGTGATGAATATCTTTTGAACGGTTAGTTTAATCGCCAAAACATAAGAAACCATTTTTATAGAGCAGTTAATTTCCAACAAAAATTTGTATTGCGTATTGTATAAGAGTCATTTATTGTCGAGTTATAAAATTCATAAACAAAAATGAAATTTGTCTTAAAATAATCAAAATTACAACCTTAATATCTTTCAAATGGTGAGGCTTACGGAAAAAATATAGAATACCTTTTTTGTAGAGCATTAAATTTCCTAAAAATTCTTTCAGAACATTTTTCTGTACAATCGATAAATGATGAGGTATGAATTTTAAAAAATTTATAACGCAATTCTTCATGAGCAACTTTATTTCAACGAAATTGTGAGTACCTAAGGAATCGGCTGTGAATTCATTTGAGTAGCACCTGAAAAACAGTTCGTAATATTATGTAATATCAGAATTAATTTTAAATTAGCTGTTATTTATTTGAAATTTCGTGATTAAGGACGAAATATGCGATTAGAAAATATTTAAGTACTTACTACCATCATTGTCACTATTTTTCACAGTCGAATCATTAAACGTATAAGAACTACTTTTCTTATTTTATAATGCTTTTCGGTGTGCCCGAAATTCACGAACACGTTCTGTTGAACCTTTTGACGTCTTTATAGCCTTGTTTTCTTTAATTTTTTTTTTTGATAATCATGACAATAATTCGTATTCATTTACGGCAAACTTGAAAATTGATTTTATTAAAATAATGAAATGTTTATGCTCTCAATTATAATAAGCAATTTAACACGGTTGTTATTGGTCGCTATGAAAACCATTCTCAAGTAGCGTAATACGCAGGCGCACACAACCATAAGAAATATTAGTGTTTCCTACCTCATTCTCTCTCATGTTAAATCTTATAGATTTATGTATATGTTTCTCTTTTTATTGCCATTTTCCGTTTCATAAAATTTCAAGTCACAACGATACTAAAGAAGTTTTCACTTCAAAAAAATGCAAAAAACACTTACAATATACAAATCAGCATTGAGAGAAAAATTAAATTTCCTATTTCCTTAAGAGAGGCAATTAAGGGATGAAAGTTTAGACGAAATTTTCTGATTTGAAGTTATAAATATAGAAATTGAACTTTGATCTTTAAATAGTTTCATCAAAACTTATGGAATTCGATTCTAACGAAAGTTAAGTAAGGGATGAAATTTCATATGAAAATCTATCATTGATAATTTTTTTTTTTATTATTTCCGAGTTACAATTAGTAAATTAATGAATAATAATGTATGTCCTATGACTCAATTTCTTTCTTGATTACAAGGCATTTCAATAGTCTTTGGCTGTTAAAAAATTTATCTAATAGATAAATTTTTATCATTTGAGTAGAGTATGATTTATCTTAAGGATATTATTGATCTATTGATAAAACAAAATACCAATATTAACCATGGAATAATACTGTTTAAGCAATAAATTTAGAAATACTTTATTTAACCTTTTGCGCTATACTTTTTTTTTTGGATAACTTTCGCTGTATATCCTCACAAAAATAGGATCAAAATTTTTAAGGGCCGGTATTTTCACATCTAGATAGCGACATTTATCTTCTAATTAAAATTTTATCCGGAGAATACAGAAAATAAACATATTTTCACTTAAGAATAGTGATATGTGTGGGATGAATGTATGGAAATTATCTGACAGATCAATTTTTTCTATTAACTTGTTATCCTAAGGATATGTTTTATCTATCCATGAGTGAAAATTCTGGCCCTAAGCAAAATAATGTAATTTTCCTACCAAATTACTTAAATTCGAAACATAAGTAACTAAAAAAAAAAATTTTCACCCCTACTTTTTCATCCTTTTTATAAACAAGGATGAACAACTAATGAGCGAATAAGCAGGTAGAGCTTTATTTAATTTCCAGAAAAAATTATACTTGAAACTCTAGTAACTTTCAACAAAAAAGTAACCCTTTTGAACAATTAAAAAACAATTGAGTACATTAAAATTAAAATTTATTCAATTTTTTTTTCTGAAAATTAATTTTTAAAATACAATAACAAAGGAATGAGGCTGTTGCGGATAGTAAAAAATTTCGCAATTTATAAAGTTTTTGTTCGAGATTTTATTGGTATGAAAAAAAAACACGAATGGTTTGGGGATGAAAATATATCAATCGTCAGGGATGGAAACGAAGCGAATGAATTGACTCTAAAGTCTTATGCGCACAAATACGAGCTTAAAGTGAGCTTTAAACTTTGGTGAAACTATTTCAAGATCTCAACAATCAAAGCTCAAAACAAAATAAAATCGAATGATGTTCAGTTGTTTAGCGTTGGTATTTTGTTTATGTCACTTTTATGATCGTAATTGAGACGCGCCGCGCCATTTTTCGGTATACTAGAAGAATGAATGGTAGAAAAAAAGTTGTTTTTTTTTTTTTTTTGTAAAGGTCTTATTTTTCGTCGGGGAACAATATGGTGAGGGAAATATTAAAAAAGTTTTCCTTTTGTACGATTAAGAATGAAAAAAAAAACATGGATGATAGGAAGAATAAGACGTGGAAGTTTTGCTTGGAAAAAAATTCCATGGAAAATATGAAATTATCTCGGAGATTTATATTAAAAGCTGTTATTATTTGGGCTTTGTTATTCCTCTGGGTTTATTTGAACAGAGAGAGGGCGAAAACTGTCCCGAATCACGCGCACCCCCAACTCTGTGTGTTCGTGGGAATGCAAATGAAAATTTTTAACAATGAAACGATGCCGGAAAAGTTATGCTATTATTTCTTATATATTAAAATTTTCTCCGGTTGCTGTTGCACGGTCTGTTATTATGTAAAGTAAGGGAATGGCAATGTGGGGATTCTCTAGGGTTTGTGGTACGAGCCACTTGACCGACTCCATAAGGGTTGCTAATTGAGATGTTGGTTTTGATAGAATTTAGGGTGCAAATAGATTTTAAGGGACAAAAATTAAGGACCCTTGAAAATGTGTTTTTCCGGTCAAATTTCAATAGCTATCTGTGGTTTTTTTCGCACCAAAATTTTTAGGGTAAATCGAAAAGATTGCAGGGTAGGGTGGGGTTGAAAGGTCGAATTTTACTAGTCCCTAGCATATTATTTTTTTTTTATTTTCAAATAAATTGCACAATCTGCATAGGGTTGTAATAAGTGCATTCAATCCATACACAATCACATGTAAGCACTAGTCCCAGTAGATTAGTGCTGTATAAGTACTAAGATTTTTAACAATCAATAGCAACAATAACAATAATAGTAATTCTTATAGCAATAACAACAATTATAAAAACAATCAACAGTAGCAAAAATAATAATAATAATCTATTATTATTAAGAGGAAACATTTGATTGTTTGTTTGCTTTGAATAGGCTCCGAAACTACTTGACCGATTTGAAAAATTCTTTCACTGTTGGAAAGCTACACTATTTCTGGTGAACATAGGCTATATTAAATTTTCAAAAAAAGTAGGAATCCATACTAAAACTCCAATAATCAGTCAAAAAATTACCAAAAAACTTTCTTACATTGCGTGCGCGGGTGATTTAATTAAAGAACGGAACAATCGAATTTAATGAAACTTTATATTAAGATACAACACAATTACCCACACACATTAGGCTACTTATCATTCCTTAAAAATAATAAGGGAATGTATCCCCTACGTAAAAACTGAGGGATGAAAAAAAAATTACTTTAGACAGGCGAGTTAAATATCATTGGAAAGGTATTTAAAAGTTAAAAAATGATCTGTATTAACATTTTTAGTTGAAATGGTTCTTACACTTCCTCATCCTACCATTATAGTTAAATAGAGCAATATGCCACTAGAATTTTAGATACTCATGGCGGACCTTTATACCCGTGGACCTTTAAGCCCCACTCTACCCTACTTAAGAAATTGAAATGGTGAATACTTTAGATAAGCATAGGTAGAAGCACTTAAGGATCTTAGGAAGAAACAATCGAAGATAAAAGTACACAAAAATAGAAATTCGTGAATAATTACGTTGTATAGCATATCATGAAGCGAATAAATAGGTCGATACCTTACAAACAGTATAAAGTTTATGGGAAAATATGAAATTTTATAAAAAAAATTAAACAAAATAAGAAAAAACAAAAAATATAGAAAATTTTCAACTAACTTTTGTGACTGAATATGCCTTGATTTCTACTTAACAAATAAAAATATTATTGATTTGATGATAAGCTAGGAATGTTGACTTTTTTAATATGAATAAATAAAACATTAAATTAGCATGTCCTTAAGACAATTATATCATTAAAATAAAAATTAAATTAATAATTTAATGTTATATAAAATAATGAAAACGTCATAACGTTGTCAAATTTATAGGTTGGCTGGATTGGAAACATTCGTATATCTCTGTCACATGATGTAAGTGAGCATGCGCGACATGCTCAACATTTAGAAAATAATTTATTTGACATATTTCATCCTTTTCTACTTTATATTGTGTAGTCATGAGTGTGACAAAGATAAATTATTTATTTCATTTTTATCTAACCAAATGTACTAACACTGCTTGTATTACATACAAGACGGTACGTCTCAGCTGACGACAGTGCTGCCATACTTGCTTATACACTTATTAATTTATTAAGTAAAACTCATATTTTTGGTCAGATTTTCATTTGTTTCTTAAAAACCGTATAGTGAATTCAAATAATCTTATGCAAAATTTGTACCCTAAAGTTTAAACTACATATTGTTAAAGTTTGGGATACCTGATAGCATTTTTTGCTAATAAAAATAAATTTAGTCTAGTAGGTTACCGAATCTCCATACGATTACATGTAAAATCATAGTGTTTTTAAATTGCAATAACTTTTTAACGACTTAGTGAATCGCTTTAAAATTTTCACATGTGCTTTAGCATTAAATCAGAAATATTTTCCGAAATTCTTAGTGATATGGTAGCATTTTAACATACTTCCATAACATCCTTTAGAAAAAAGGAAGAAGAAGAATGAGAATTCTTTTGGAATCAATTTGATTTCTTAACCGTTAAAAAAAGGAACATTTAATAACATTTAAGTGTTTAAAACCACACTTAATAGTATTTTATCCCTCCTTTTTTTTGCATTAAAAAAAAACGCCCTCGGTAATGTTTAAAAATTTGTATTCTATTTTTCCGGGAAAAATTTCAAACATTCATACCATTTAATTTTGTTGAAATCAAAACCACAAAAAAATCAAATCTTTTTTTTTATTTTATAATTTTTTTATTAAAAAATAAAGCCTCAAAGCTCCCATTTTCAAACCGTGCTTTGATAGATTGAATCATGAGCTTTTGCGGTATTCCACGTCAGATATTACTCCCCAACCACAAACCCCACGTGTAACAATTCATTTGATTTACCCGCTCCTACCCCCCCCCACATCCCCGTTGCTCTCATTTTAATTACTTACGATATTTTAAAATTTTAATAAATGAATTTTTGCAACCCTCTCCCGCCCCTTTGGTTTTATCTCATCGGGAAAAATTGTTAATCAAATCAATTACTTCACTTAAGGGCTTATGGTTTTGGTATTGGTATTTTCTTTATGTTTTTCGGAAAATAGAAAATTTATATCAGCTGAGATTGTTGTGGTAACGTTTGATGTGGTGTACGGGGGTTGGGGGTTGTTTTTCAGGGAACAAAACTGTAGTTATTGATAGATGTTGACCAGTCGGTCGAGAGTGGCCAATGAAAACAATGTGGGAACAAAGAAAAATAGAAAAGCCATAATATGAAATTAAAAGCACAAAGCTCAATAAATTGAAAATTAAATTGAAAACATCCCTGTTTTGTTTTATTGGTGTATTTATGAAAATTCCATCAACATCTACAGTTTAAATTATCTCCTAATAGAGAGCTTTATTGAGCTTTGTAAAACAAAAATTTAAAAGTTTCTCTGTTGTTTCTGTAAAATGTTCCCACGCATTCGACGTTCTTTTATTTTTCCATTTCCCCGTTTCTCAATTGTTTTTCATTCACAACTATTTGTTTCGACTACAAACAAAAACCCTTAAAACAAAGGTAAACAAGCGCAGAGATCCATTTTCCGTCTTCCCCACTCCTCTCCCCGACTGTAAATTTTTTTGTTCCGACATTTCGTAAATAAATTATTCAAATTTAAATGTATTTTTTTTTGTGGAAGGAAAAAAGAGGGCAAAACAGCTTTAACCTTTTTTCTCTCTTAATACTTTTCTTTATACACTTTTATATGGGAGGAAGCAAAAAATTTAAATAATGATACGTAACTAGACGAATTTTAGGGGTGAAATAAACGGGAACGAGTAACAGTGGCATGTTTTTAGGATGAACCCCATGCCCACATAACAGATAGGTCCCATGTGAAAGGAAACGTAAATTATAATTTTAAATTTGCCGCCTTACTTGCTCGTCATTCTTTTGTTTAGTTCTAAATGTTGAATCTTTTGAATCTTTCTTGCATATTTGAGCGCCGTATAACGTCGAATTAAAACTAACGATATGGCGGTGAGGAGGGCGAGTATTTAAGGGATGAATGATGAGATGATGAGGGATGGAAAAAATGGAAAATATAAGACGGTTATTTCGGGAAATTATGATTGCTGTGATTTCTTATTTATTGTTTTATTTTTTTTATGTGATTTTATCTCGAGGGATTTTATCTTTCCGTGGTAATATATGGTACCAACTTTTAGAGGAGATGAGCTTTTGGTGATATTAAGGGAAAAGAGTACACGGTTATGGTTTGGAATTTAGTAGGTGTAGAATAGGGGAAAACAATTGAATTGAAAATGGAAGGGGGAGATTTTCTATTATTTTAGATTTATAGATCATTTATAGATTAATTTATATATAATAGATCTATATATATATATATATATATATATATATATATATATATATATATATATATATTAGGGTGATTTTTTTTTTGACTTTTTTTGGCCCCATCGTGAAATTTTGTTGGAAATACCAAAAAAAAAATTCTCTGAAAGTTTGAGCCCTTAATATTAATTTTAAGTCCTCGACCAAGACGTGTAAAGATTTCCCGTTGAAAATACACGGAAACTCTGATTTTTTATTTTTAAATTTCTATATCTCAGCCGCATTTCATGGGATCGCTTTTATCGAAGATGTTTTTTTCTCAGAATTAAACGCTCTACAAAAGTGCCCATTGCGACAAAGTCGTAACTCACACCGGTGAGGTAGTACGGACCACTGAACCTGATTTTTCCATAAAATTCGCGTTATTTTTGCATTTATCTCGTAAATAACAAGAGCTACGGAAAAATTATAAATGAAAAACTTGTAGAAAATTTGATTTCCTACAAAAAAGGTCTTGAAGACCAAATCGCGGAATCAATATTAAACGAGATATTAAGCCTTGAATTTTATGGAAAAATCAGGTTCAGTGGCCCGTACTACCTCACCGGTGTGAGTTACGACTTTGTCGCAATGGGCACTTTTGTAGAGCGTTTAATTCTGAGAAAAAACCATCTTCGGTAAAAACGATCCCATGAAATGCCGCTGAGATATAGAAATTTAAAAAAAAAAAAGCTCCCGAAGACGGTATCCACGCCTTTTTCCAAGTACGTCGAAAAACTTCATGAATTTTACTTTTAAAAAAAATTAATAAACTTAAAGGATTAGATTAGAACTTAATGCATTGGACTAGCGTGCGGTTTCACCGCCCGGGGCCGACTGGAATTTCATGGCCCCCTACTGTAAATATTCATCAATAAAATTGGTAAAGAGCCAACTACCTTTAAATTCTTTAATTCTTTCAAAAATGTAATCTTCATGTTTTTCTTAAAGCAAAACCATTAATTGCCAATATGTCGTCCTATTGTCGTAATGGATCACTAGGGATCATGACTTCCTTGTACTTTACAATGCTACTCTACAGAACCATATATCATATATAAAAAAATTAGAGCTTAAATGGATCGTTACCCATAAGAAAATGTTGGAAATCACTGCTCTAAATATAAAAGGAAATTGACATAATTTTCCCAAATAAATGATTGAAAAAAATATACCGAAATAATATTCGAAATTTATGCATATAAAATTCAAAACTAAGTAGGCGGCTATTCAGCTGGTGCATTGATTTACGCAATTTGCGCATTGATTCGGTCAGATTGCAAATGTCACTTTAGGTTATGTGAAGTGCAAGATTTTCATTGATTTAATTTGTGGAATTTTCGTTTAAAAAAAAGTGATTTTTTGGGAATTTTTTTTGGAAAAGTGTTCAAATACTAGCAGATGATATTCGTTTGGTTCAAGTAAGTGGAAAATTCGCATTTTCTTTGCTTAAATCTAAGTCCATTTCTAAGGAAATTTTTGCATAAACTTTGCCGGTTGAAAACTTGGAACAATTGATTTCAATTTGATAAAAGTTAGGGAAATTATAAACTAGTGTTAGATATAAACTCTTTAAATATTTTTTTTTTGTTTTTTGCATCAGTTGCTTTGATTTTCTCGTAAATATTTTCCGAGTATCGGCCATCCGCGATTAAGGTTGGTTACATTTGATGCAAGTATTTGCATAACTTATCACTAAATTTGCTATTGAAAATTTGTTTGCAAAATAAATCAATTGTTTTTCAATAAGTTTTGACCAAAATTTCCGATGCAATTGATTGATTTTCTATTGGAAACATCGCTGAAAAAATGATCATATTTCTGGCAACCAACTATTGACAATTATAACAAGTTGGGATCGACGGTGGCTGGGAAATTTGTAAATAGGTGGCGCTGAGAAATGAATGAATGAAAATCTTTTTTTTAAAAAAAAAATATTTTCTATACTTTTCGACTTCATTAGATATCTAAAAGTGGGCAAGTGAAAAAAAAATCCAAGGCCCACTATAAAATTCATTGATTTCATTTCTTCCATAAGTAATATCAGCACTTAATTCCATTCCTTTGGTACTTAGCTGACCTAATTTTACTTGATTTTTTTTTGCTTTTAATAAGGATTGTGAGGGCGGAAATGGAGTAGTGTGCGTTTTTACCGCCCGGAATTGACCAGAAATTCGCCGCCCCCTATTTTCATTATTAAGCAAGAAAATCGATTAAAAGTCAAATACCTTCAAATTCTTTAGTTATTAATTTAGGTAATTTTCGTGTTTTTCCCAAAGCAAAATCTTTTAACATATCAATATAGTATCAATGTCATTATGCCGCCCCATTTTCAAGGGCCACCCGGGGCTATGGCCCCCCTAGTACCCACTATGCTACACTCCTGACGTAATGAACCAATATTCATAATTAGTGATCCTAGAAACCATTGATTAACCAAATGTAGCTCATTTCATGCGTTTTCCAGAGGAAAATGAAGATTTTATGATATTATACAAAATAATAACTTATTCATAACTGTTAGGGATTTTTATAGAACTGTTTGGAAAATTATAAAAAAAAAACATATCCTTAAGTAAATTTCTTTATTTTTTGGAAGCCCAATTTATTATACACTCCTTAAATACTTCAATTAACGTGAAAAAGCTCCGCTTTTTTTTCTTTAAAAAGTTAAAAATACGAAAGCTCAAACAATCAACCTTTTGAACCCAAACGAACGATTTTTTTGCAAATAAAAATTTATTTGCCACCCTTACGGCAAGTCGTTATTGAAAAAAAAAGCCATCATCAAATATTACTCGTAAAATAAAGACTTTAAGTCAAACGTATTATAGAAAAAACATAAATATTTAATGCCTCCCTTTTGAGCTTTTCGTATTCCTTTTTTTTTTCTTCCCCCGCTCCTCAAATTAGATTTATGGAGCTTTCTACTGTGACGCCACGTCAGAGCCTTAAAACAAATGAAACTCTATCCAGTATTAGTTCCCATTATACTGTCAACCCTTACAATAATTTAGAAATATATTTTTGGGGCATTATAAAGCTATCATGGGACCAAATTAAATCAACGTGAGTACCTACTCGTTTTTCGCCGGCTATATAATTTCAAACTTTCGAAATAAAGCTTCTAAAATCAATTTTTTTTTTCATATCAAAATAAATATTTAATATGGAAAGAGTATCAAGATAAACTTCCGGAGAGCTTTTCCTTAATTTTTCATCTACAATTTCAGCAGCTTGATTTATTTTTTAAGACCAATGTTCCCAAAAAGTTCGTTAATAATGAATCGTTATATTTGAAAAACGATGAGGAAAATGAATTTTTAAGCGGGTGGAAAAGACGTGGAAATGTTTGAGAATGATAATTATGTTCAATCTTTAATTACGATGGGGACAAATAAATAAATCAAGCTTGCCAAAATGTATGATGTGACGATCATACTTTGAGGGTAAATATTAATTTTCGTTAAGTTTTTCGCGGACGAATTGGGAGAGCTTTCGGGAAACGAATGACGGTTGAATGTTTGTGATAAATGAGACAACTTAAGTGGCAATTGAAAAGCTTTAAAATATGATTTGGTAGAGAGAAAGGAAGTGATGGTTTGTCTTCCTTTCGTTTTTAATGAATACATTTAAAATTCATTGAGCTTTTGCTTTGATTTTTTTTTCGTCAAAAATTAAAGAGTTGTAAAGTAATAAAGCTAAAGAATTTTCCAGTAAAGGGAAAATAAGAGTTTAAGGGAGAATTCTATGAAGAAATCTATTGTAGAATCGAATTTCAGGAAATAGTTGCTGGCCGTAGGAAATTAGGAAACAAGAAAAGAATTACTTAGAGAGCTTTGAAATCAATTTTGGTGCCAGATTATAAAAAAAAATTTTTTTAATCCTTTATTGCCTTCTATATATTTACAATTTATATACTATGCAATGTGCTAACAAATTTTGGTTCCTTATATACCACACTTGAGGTAAAAACCGTAGTTCGACCCTGGTGTGGTATTTTCGAAACATGTTGAGAAGGCCCAACCAATGTTGGGATTCTCTAAGAATTTGTTAGGAGGTCACGAGGCCAATGTCGTTTCAGCCTACGTGGCATGTTGTCTGGATGAGGAAAGAATTTAGGCATTAGGGCTAGGATGGTCGACTAACTTGGAGTGGAATTTTTGGAATTGTTCTTGGACTAAGGTAGTGACAAAAGGAAAGTTGAGATCATTGTGTATGATTCGGTTGTTAACAATAAAGAAATAAAAAAAAACTAAATATAAATACATTCTACCTTATTACGCAAATTAAATTGGAAGAACTCAAGAAATAGGGAAGAAGAAGAATTGGATTCTAAGATCTATTTTAATTCAGAAATTTAAAAGGTTGCATCGAAAAAAAAAGGGCAAGTCGAATTGGGTTGCAATTTCTTGCATTTAGTTTCTAAAAGCATTTATAAACAATTTACCACGTTTTCTACATCAACAGGTTGTTGCATTTATGCAGCTCCTTGATATATATTTTAGTGCTTCAATCTTAATTTTTCGCAGAAAAATTCATAAAATTATCCCAATTTTGTTATTTTTAGGAATTTTTTAAGATCGCTAATCACGAACATAGAGAATCCATTAAGTTCCTCTTAACACCTGGAGATCCATGATTTTAATTTTTTCAGTTTACATTGACTAATTGAAGGCATTTCGGGATCGCTAATTACAAATATAACGTTTATAAAGTTTTCCAACGAACTTGGAGGTAAATATGGACGTCATCTTCTGGAGATTTTCCAGGTTTTCATTTTCCAATATTTGTTCTTGTTTTGACATCGTGAATCACCAAAACATCTCCAAATTAATATGTGATTATAATTTTAGAAAAATGCATCAAAAAATTCTAGAAGATGATGTTCACATTCGCCTCCTGGTCGGAGAAAAGTCTAGATTCTTGAAGCTGACGTCCACGTACTAACCAAAGTAATTTAGGAAATCTCATGAATTTATATTAGGTCCATTAAATTCATCTATGCATTTGAAAATCCAGGAATCTCATCCCTTGGAGTTTATAACTATTTTTGCTATCATTTAATAAGGGCATTTTCGGATCACTGATTACAAATGTGAGGTTCATCATGTTCTCTGGTATACCAGGACGTAGACCTACTGGACCTGGACATCATCGTCTGAAGTTTTTTTTTTAAATTTCGGAGAAAATTCAATCAGAAACTATTCGAAGCATAGTTTTGGAAAAACTTCAGAAGATGATATCCACGTTCACCTCCAGGTGCGTTGGAGAATCAAATTGACCTTACATTGGTCAGTGAAAATTTTCTGTATATTTTTCGATTCATTTTGTTCAGAAAGAAAAATTCTCTAGAAGATGAGGTGCACTTCTACCCTAAAGTAAATCGGAGGATTTCACAAAACTTATATTTTTCATCAGTGAATGAAAAAAATTCCATCAGAATTGTTTAAGAGCTTTTTTTGCACAAAGTTGGAAAAGAAACTCTTGAAGATGATGTCCACGACCAACCCAAAGTTCGTTTAAAAGCTTCATGTACCTTATATTTGTACTCAGCGACCCCAAACAGTTCTAAAAAAGTTGTTCTAACTCAAATTTTGCAAATGATCTATAAAATACTCCAGGAGATGATGTCCACTTCTACCTCCAGGTACTCTGGAGAATTTAATAGTCTTCAAATTCATAATCAGCAACTTGAAATCTCCTGGGTGATTTGTTAGACATTTGGAAAAAAGGTCCAAAAGATGAACTTCATATACTTTTTATTTGTAGTAAATGATTCAAAAAACCCCTTCCAATTAATTTGGTGAACATTTTGATAGAAACTCCAGAAGATGACGTCGACGCCTAACCTCTAATATTAAAGAAGGTATTCCAATCTTGCAATGCATGACGGGAAAAGTTTCAAGATGTAGCGCCGCTAAAAGTGTATCTAGAATACTAATTAACTGAAACTATGTACCACTATGTACTTTCATGCTAACTATCGAAGTTAGTACTCTACACTAGACACACTAGTGGCGGCGCCACATCTTGACACATTTCCCATCATGCATTATAGAATTGGAATACCTTCTTACATATTATCTTACTGACCTCCACCTACTTCTATTACCTATTTTGTACATAATGGTCTTTGTATTTAATATTTTTAACCAACATAATTTTTTTTCAGGTTTTGAGCCAAGATGATCATGGGGAAGGAAAATTGGAAAACTCCAAGAAAAAAGGAAAAAACCGGCTTAAAATTCTAGACTTCTTCAACCACGCGGTGATCTAAAACAGAAGGTTAGTGAAATATTTGTCTCTCCCTCATTCTGAGATGTTCTCTATATTACACTTCAAAACTTTTTTCTACTCTTTTACATATTTTGATGTCCATGATTGCCTCTAAAACAAATTTAATAAACCATAACTAATGTACTAACTATAAGAAGTGAAATTCTTTGAAACAAATTTGCAAAAAGAAAAATTAAAAAAAAAGAAGAGACGACTGGATTTGAACCTGGAATCCTACAAGAGGAGAAGCCCTTGACCATTACTCCGATTTGTAATTGTTTGCCATGGAAAAGTATATAATATACCTTTCTTACTATTCAATGTTGAATTGTTTCCATGGAAACATTCTTACGAGTGTCTAATTGTCATTGTTTATTGTCAAAATTTGACAACCAATAATTGCGTTGCTATGGAAACCAAGATTTATGTATACAAAAAATGCATCGTATTATCAATATAGTGCTTTTTTTTGGGAAAACTAAGAATTCAAGTATTTTTTGCCAATTGAAAAAAGAAATTAATGACTTTTCAAAACTTTTTCTTTTATTCGACCTTTACCACACTCGAATATGCAAATATCTTTGCACCCCTCTAGTGTATGGAAATTTAATGTTCGAACCCACTTCGACTTGACTGTTGACCGAAATATTCGATGAAAATGTCAAAGGTGGTGTTATTACATCGATATGAAATAAAAATTAAACTTAAATTTAATTAATTAAATCACAATGTTAAATTTAGATTTTAAATCGTTTCGAGAGCTCGACGTGGAGAGCTCTGTTCGGGCTCTCGAGGGTGGCTTTTCTAGTGTTGGCTGTAATTAATAGCGATAGGGTTGAACCCGGACAAATTGTAATCGTCCAAGTCTTAAGTCATTTCAGTTCTTGCACCCATTTACGTAAACACCTTGCCGGCCCCGAAAACTTCCCATCGAGTTGGGACACTCTGGAACGGACCACGGCCAAGGAAAAGGGTGGAAAAGGGTGCAAAATGGGGTCCCGACAGCTCTCAACATTAATCTGTATTTACGTGAATAAACTGTTGGCACACGATGAGGGTTGAAAAATGATGGAAAAAACTTCATTCAAATTGAGAATGAAAGAATGAATTGGATTACATTTGCCGTGGACCGACGTAAGGGTTGATTTAATGCAGTTTTTCTTTTTCAAATTAACTCTGATAAATGTCCCTTTTTCCGCACAAAATAAATTAACTTAAATTTTCGTCAAAAAAAAAGGGCAGAGCAGCCATTAAATATCAAAAGATTTTCACCGCAAAATAATTATTTCATGCACGGTTTTGATTTAATAGAAAATCATTGACATTCTTGTGGGGCAAATGGAGGCGGTTCACTTGACTTGACATCTTTAATATGGACATTGACAGCGAATCGCTCGTATTTTTCATCAACAATCGACAAATCAATGATTACATTTTTCTAAGTTATAGCCGAACCGATTGTATCGAACAAATCCATTCGCGAAACTTTAATGAAAATTTTCTTTTTTAATAAAACTGTCAGTGCAGACTTCAATGCAAAAAGTAATATATGAAAATAAAATAAAAATGGGGGGGGCGGTGGTACGGGGTGGAAACGGCGGTTTCTAGTTCCCTAGAACAAAGGGTCTATTGCTTACCCCTTGTGCTCATCCCCATATTTAATTTCTTTTCACTGTCTATTTATTTACGTCGCAAATGAGAAGTTTCTGCCATATATTTAAATGTATATTAAATGCATTCGACTGACATTTTCGGTAGAATATTTGATTTTCAATTATCTATAAAAGATATGTCCTACATATTTCAAAACCGATCGGTTTTTATAGCAAATTTCGTTTCGTGTTCAACTCCTAGGAGGAAGACCTCCAAATAATTCCCTAGGTCAAGGTATGATACCTGGAGATGTTCAGGAACCAATGTCTCACAGAGTTGAAGTATATTACAAATTTTATGGCTTTTAGACAGGAATTTGGATCTATCTCTGGATAATAAGCCAAGAGTCTATAAATTTGTACTAAAACCAATAAGGTTTAGTAAGGTCTGCTAGCTGGATACCTATATCGAGGAATGCTCTTAGGGCTATAGCTTTTATAATGACCAAAGAGATGAAAACAAATATTTTAAAAATGTTTACAGTGTATCTAAATTTAGTATGAAAAATTTGAGATTTAACTCCAAAATTGGCCTGCGGAGGTATGATGCATTTCCGAAGTGGCCCGTAATATCATTTGGGTTGGCCACCCTTGATTTAAAGTATGCTGATTTTTCGGTATCTTAAAAAAGAACTTAGATATTTAATCAAAGGGTCCAATTTATAATCAATTAATGGATGTCCGTTTAATTATTTTAATCGACCTTCTTAATTCTGTTATTAATTTTTTTATTGTAATTCAACGTTTGTCAAAGCTTTTGATATCTTCATAACTAAGAGTTAAGTTCCTCAATATTTCAAACGAAAAATTACTAAAAATCTAGTGAGTTTTGGAACTTTTCCAGATAAGAAGATATAAAATTACTAATTAATAAATCATTTGGATCCTGATTTTCCCTAAAACACCTATAATTTACAGAAATATCAACAATAACGTAATACGATTTTTGAAAATTTAAAACTTCCTATGTTTTCACCATAATTTTTGCGTTAACTTTGGCACATACAGAAAATTATTAAATATCCTTTATTATAATAAAGTTCCTCAGCTTTAATTTTGATAATAACTATTTTATTTGTATCTAACACGGTTCAAAAGTTATAACGAGAAAATATTTTTTTCATACAGGAAATTATCAAAGAACCGTTTTTGTTGGAAATTTCCTTAATTTCCATTTTGATAATTACTATTTTAATTATATCAAGCATGGTTCAAAAGTTATAAAGAGAAATGGATTTTTTTTTGGAAAAGCTAACTGACGGGGGGTGGGGAGCTTTCCGATGAGGATTCTTTTGGTTGAAGACATTTTCAGGATCTAATATTTCAATAAATAAATGTATAATTGGGAGCCTACTGGTGATCGAATAGTCTAGGTACCCAAGTAACTTGGTAACTAGATAACCTGCTAACTAGGTAACCTAGGTTACTCCAAAACTGATAAGTTTTGGGTTCAATCCCCGTATCGAGTAAATTTTCGATATTTCTCAATTATGGATTCTTTTTAACCCTAGAGTCGCTAAAGCCCTTAATATTTATAAAGCTCCTGTATATAATCATACTTTTTGGCGAGTCCACTTTTAAATTTCACTTCCACGACTATACTAAAATTTCAAAAAAAAATTAAGACTTGATCTACCTATAAGTTACAGTATCTATACAATTCTTACATATTTTCTCCATTTATATCAATTTCCACCTGTCATCCAAAAATAAAAATCAAAGATCAACCACCTGTTTGTCCATAGGGCTTAAAATTTTGCGAAGAAAATTCATGAGGAAAACTTTTCTCCAATCGATTACCTCCACCTGCATATTTCAATATTTCTCCCAGTACTTTCTACGACATGTAATTCCTAAGACACTTTATCATTCATTCTATTTTACATTTTCCTTCAATTTTCCTCCATTTTTTTTTTTTGTTTTTTTTTTCCACCAGCCACCCTAATCTCCAAGTCGTTGTTATTTTTTTCCCTTTTCAAAAAGCCAATTTGTCACTGATATCTTGTGTTATTGCGGTTATCTTATCCAAGTTTTCTTTTCATTTCCCCATTATTATTCTACATCAATTATTTCCAACAATTAATTTTCTGTCCTTGTTAGTCTCAAGCGCTGCCAACGTAGAAAAAGTGAGAGAGAGAGAGAGTACGTGTGCTTTCATCCAATTTGCAATTAGAAAGCCTCACCAAATCGATTATGCCAATTTTGCGTCTAACTTTCTATTTGCATTGGCAGAAAAACCGATGCGTGCATGAGGATGGAAATAAATTCAAGTCCCCAGCTATCTTATCCAACCCCCAACCCCCATCCCTTACTCCAATGGCTAAGGGGATGGTTTCATACTTGGTATTTGTTTTGTTCTTTGAAATTGTTACGTCAGAAATCGATTTTTTCCCTGATCTTGGTATTTTTCTTTTGTGACATTGAAAATGTTCCAATAGTGGTGTGATGACGTCACAGTGGTAATAGTAAAATTTTTGCACTTTTTTTTCGTTTTGGGTTAATTTTCTTCTAAGAAATTTGGCACCGTCTCGCATAGAGGGGGAGGGCGGGAGGGAGGCAATAATAAATTTATGACATGACAAAAGTGAATTTATATGTGACGGCATTATTGTTGGGAGATTTAAGGCGTAAAGATTTATGACGGAATAAATCTTGAGAAAATTCAATTTTTGAATTTAGCAATTTTCGTGGAAGATAATCGAAGAAGTTAAACGAATTTACTTGACATAGACGAGATGTATTGGTATCAATGGGGGTGGAAATTTTTTTTTTTTTTTTTTTTTTGAAAATCCACTTGGAGAAAATAAAAATATTTTATGTTTTTAAAAATAAAAATACATGTACACAATATATCAATGTTGCGGGATTTATGTTACGAAGATGTTACACGAGCTTAGTTTATGTGTGCGATTTTTTTTTCCATTTTTCACCAACCCCTCGCCGCCGCACCCCCACCCCCACCCCCCACCGTCGTGCAACTCTTCCCGAACTAGCACTAGTTCTATCCCCATTTGCCACGGGCACATATTTTAGGGATGATTTATTCGGCGCAGACACGACAAAAACTTTATTTCCAACATGTGATATTTTATAAATCTAACGGCGCACCCTCCACCCCTCAACCACGGGGCCCAATTCGTTAGCACTTCGAAAGCTTGTCCAACTGTAGCAAACAAGCTGTAAAAGCTTTGCTCAAACTTGCAACAAACTTTCACCCCTCTCGGCCTAAACTATACGACAAAAAGCCGCCAGCCCACCTTAAAATAATTTAATATTGAACCGTTAAGTACCGAAAAAAAAAAAATTAACCCCTCAACCCCTCCCTGCATATTTCTGGATACAAACCACAAAATCGTTGATAAAGTTTTTCGAAAATTAATCACCCAACCAAAAGGGCCAACCTCAACACTTAGTGCTTTAAAAGCTTGATTTTGACGAGGCTTTTTATATCGGGGGTGGATTTTTGAATAATTCATTCGCAATAAAAATTCAAATTTAACGATTTCTTATTCGGTAATTTAAGCCACGGCGGAATTGTAATTTTAATGATGAAATTATAAAAAAATTTCTTTGGGAAAATGAGAAATTTGCAATTGTTAAAAAAATGGGATGAAAATTGAAAAATTTGTGATGGAATTCGATTGAAACGGAAATCAAGTTGGCGATGATTTTGACGGATTGTTAACGTGAAAATATTTCCCCTATTATAGGCGTAAGGCGTCGCGACATCCCTCGTATTCACCCCCGTTGGATTTTCGGGAGATATACGTCGACACATTTAATGTCAAACTTGATGCAATATAAATATTTACAAAGAAAAATATTTGATTCAAAGAAAAAAAGTTTTTGAATCCAATTTTGTACATAGTACACAATAAAGGAAGTTTTTTTTTTATAAGCTTAAGATTCAATAGTAACTATTGAACTATGATATAAAGTTGAAAAGTAAATATAAATAAAAGATAAAGATAAAGATTTAAAGGCTTTATTAAAATGGTTATAATATTTGTTACTTCTGATAATTTCTGTCAATATTTGCTAATATTTTTTCCAACCCTAAAGCAGGATATGGATTTTCTTTTAAAAAAAAACTAGTCCTTTGGAGCTATCCAGAAATCGATTCAATTTTTGACATCTCCGTAATCTCTAAAGTGCTGATCACCCAGGCCATGATTCAAAGACCAGAATCTTATAATAATTGGATGGGACCATATCCAATAAAAATGGCGAATGGAATAAGACATCCCATTGAATTGCTTCCAAAGCTTGCTTAGTAATTTTTTCTGATATGTAGTCGAAAATTGAACCGAAAGATGGCAATGTAATGTTTTTTGGGATATTGAGGGAGTTTGAGCTTCCATTTTCGATTTCATTGCATTAATTGTTATTGATAATATTTCAATAGCTACTATTTTTCCCAATCCTAAAACGGGATTCAGATTTCGTTCAAAAAAAAATCAAAGTTTTTCGAGACGATCCAGAAATCGATTCAGTTTTTGGCATCTCTGTAATCTTTAAAGTGTTGATCACCCAGGCCATGGTTCAAAAACCAGAATCCAATTATAATTGGATGGGACCATATCCAATAAAAATGGCGTATGGAATAAGAAATCCCATTGAATTCCTTCCAAAGCTTGCTTATTAATTTTACGACATGTCGAAAATTGGACCTAAAGATGGCAATGTCATGTTTTTTGGGATATTGAGGGAGTTTGAGCTTTTATTTTCGATTTCATTGCATTAATTGTTATTGATAATATTTCAATAGCTACTATTTTTCCCAATCCTAAAACAGGATTCAGATTTCGTTTAAAAAAAATCCAAGTTCTTCGGGACAATCCAGAAATCGATTCAATTTTTGGCATTCTGTAATCTCTAAAGTGTTGATCACCCAGGCCTTGGTTCAAAAACCAGAATCCAATTATAATTGGATGGGACCATATCCAATAAAAATGGCGTATGGAATAAGACATCCCATTGAATTGCTTCCAAAGCTTGCTTAGTAATTTTTTCTGATATGTAGTCGAAAATTGAACCGAAAGATGACATATTTCAAAAATGTAATCTTCATGTTTTTCTTAAAGCAAAACCTTTAATTGCCAATGCCAATATGCCGTCCTATTTTCATGGATCACTAGGGTCCATGACTTCCTTGTACTTTACAATGCTACTCTACAGAACCATATTTATAAAAAATTTAGAGCTTAAATGGATCGTTACCCATAAGAAAATGTTGGAAATCACTGCTCTAGATATAAGAGGAAATTGAAAATTTGTACTCAAATAAATGATTGGAAATAATATGCCGAAATAATATTCGAAATTTATGCATTTATAATTGAATCTAAGTAGGCGGCTTTTCAGCTGGTGCATTGATTTACGCAGTTTGCGCATTGATTCGGTCAGATTGCAAATGTCACTTTAGGTTATGTGGAGTGCAAGATTTTCATTGATTAAATTTGTGGATTTTTCAATAAAAAAAAGTGATTTTTTGGGAATTTTTTTTGGAAAAGTGTTCAAATATCAGTTGAAGATATTTGTTTGGTTCAAGTAAGTGGAAAATTTGCAATTTCTTTGCTTAAATCTAAGTCCATTTCTGAAAAAATTTTTGCATAACCTTTGCCGGTTGAAAACTTGGAAAAATTGATTTCAATTTGATAAAAGTTAGGGAAATTATAAACTAGTGTTAGATATAAACTCTTTGAATAATTTTCTTTGGTTTTTTGCATGAGTTGCTTTGATTTTCTCGTAAATATTTTCCGATTATCGGCCATCTGCGATTAAGGTTGGTTACATTTGATGCAAGTATTTGCATAACTAATCACTAAATTTATTTTTGTAAAATTGTTTACAGTTAAATCAATTATTTTCCAATAAGTTTCGACCAAAATTTCCAATGCAATTGATTGATTTTCTATTGAAAACATCGTTGAAAAAATGATCATTTTTCTGGCAACCAACTGTTGACAATTAAAACAAGTCGGGATCGATGGTGGCTGGGAAATTTGAAAATAGGTGGCGCTGAGAGATGATTGAATGAAAATCTTTTTAAACAAAAAAAAAATTTTTTCTTTACCTTTCGATTTCATTAGATACCTAAAAGTGGACAAGTAAAAAAAAAAATTCCTAGGCCCACTATAAAATTCATTGATTTTAATTCTAGCAAAAATAATATCAGCGCTTAATTCCATTCTTTTGGTACTTTGCTGACCGATTTTTCCTTGATTTTTTTCTACATATAGTAAAGGTTGTAGTTAGGAGGGCAATGGTGTTACGTACGTTTTCACCACCCGGAGTGAACCGGAAATTCGTCACCCCCTATTTTCATTATTCGTCTAGAAAATTGGTTTAAAATCAAATTCCTTTAAATTCTTTAACTATTTAAAAAAGCATTCTTCGTGTTGTTCTCAAAGCGAAATCTTTTATGGAATTATCAAGATTAATATGTTGACCCATTTTCGGCCCGGGGCCATGGCCCCCCAAGATCCAACACGCTATGCTACCGGGTGTTTTGGCGATGTTAATCAGGATAATCCTTTTCTAGAAGATTATTTGGCGCCTAAATTGAAGTAAAAGATTTTCAAGCATTTAAAAAAAAATCCCCACTTCTTTATTTCATATTTCATAATCCTACGTGCCAAGAAATAGGTGTGTTAATTTCGATTAAGATCAGTGAAGAAATTTATAGTGAAAATGGGACAGATATAATTAAAAATTGAAATATCTGATTAACATATTTAAAACGTTAAAAAAGTAACTTATAAACGAAGATTTAGAGTCGAATTGGCCATTAGTAGGCCAATAGTTGAAATAATGTCTGGCCCATTATTGAATGCCGTCAATGGGCCGATAATACATGCAATTAATGGGCCGACGTTATCATTTCGACTATAAGTCGTTTATCGGCCAATGAAAATTGCCATTGCTGATCCATTAATCGACATTCTTGGCCCAGCAATGGCCCAATCTAGGGCCGATTTCCAAACTTTGGATGGGTATCTGATTAACATAATTAAAACGTAAAAAAGTAGCTTAAAAACGAAAATTTAGGGAAAGTACAAAAAAAGTTTTCTTAATTTTATTAAATTTGCAACTTCCATTTTAAGTCGCAGCTCTTTATGTTTTAATCTATCACATTGAAAAATAGCGAAACTTTTCCTTTTGGTAATTTGCATATTAAAAGCTTTTTATAACGTAAAACACTTGGACGTTAATTGAAACGAAGAAGTAAAATGTTTTTGTCTTAATTCCACATTAATTGATCTTTATTCTTGGGAAATAGGTTTCAATTACTGTAAAATTTAATCACTCTTCCCGAATTTCCACTGAAACTTTCTAATGTTATTAGTTTAAAAATAGTGAAACTTTGGCGAAACTTTTTGGCAGATTAATCCATCAATCATTGGATAAAATCTTCGATGGAAAGTTTGTCTGCAAAATCGACATGTTATTTATAAAACAAGTTGGTGGAAAATTTAAAAGTCGATCGAATTTTCGAAAGGCCCTAAGCTTGTAGAAAAATTAGTTGCCAACAAGTGTATAAGTTTGGTGAGCTTTTTGAAAGCTCCGTGTGACGTTTGTGAATGTATTACACATTAAAATCGAATTTTTCGTAGGCTTCTCGGCCGTTTCATCATTGTTTGACTGACACGAGACAGTGATCGGTCAATTTTCCAAAAAAAAAAGGAAAAAAAATGGAAAAATCATTTCCACAACAAATATTTTCTTTAAATTTCCACCGATGCCACTTTAATGACACGGAAAAAAGTTTTCTGATTGATGATGTCTGACACTAAAATTGGAAACTTTTTCAAAGTTAAAAGTTCGCGAACGAAAGACGAAAGGGCGCGGAGGGAAAATGGGGAAAATGCAAAGGAAAAAAAAAATAAAGTTATAGCTGCAAAGAAGCTCTATTTTGAGTAGCGAGTTCATTTACGATATTGTTACCTTTGAAATTTAAAAATATCGTTTCACTAATTTAAAAATAGCGCGTTTTTTTTTCAAGATTTTCAATTGTTTCATTTTCAATGAAACTTTCGTATAGCTGAAAGATTTCAAGGTTCTATTTGTCAAGTATTTACGTTTTTTTTTCGGCTCAATGGACTAATTTTTCTGGGACCTTCTTCAAAGCTTTTTTTTTAGTTTTACTCTTTAAAAATTACTGTAGAATTTCAAGGAGACTAATTTTCGATGAAAAAAATAGAACTTTTAGTAGAAAATCACGATTTTTTCTTGGTATGAAAGGAAATTTCTAAATTTTCACAAGCATTTCTCGAAATCAGTTTTATACGATCAAGTATGTTGGTCATAGGTTAAACAAATGACAATCGCTTGGTGGCAAATTCTAACTTCAAGTTGAATGTATAAAAACTTGTCAACCAAATTCCGGGAACTTCTATGAGGTCTTCAAAGTCCTATGCAATTTGAGGTTTTCCTGGTGGAGCACAATTCCATTGAGCATTGAAAATTAAATCCAATGCCATTCCTGGAGCTATCTTATAAGGACTTATGTATAGTACAACTCATTCCCTTTCAAAGAGAAAGGAAAAGGGTGCAACCCTTATTCGTATTGTCCTGAGAAAGATTGCAAATCTTGATTGATATTAGATTGGAAAAAAAATATTTTTTAGTCCACTTCATGAATTTATTTAGGATATTACCATCCATTACTTGAAATTTAAATATTTACCAATTCAACGATTACTCATTGGTTATTCAAATGTAATTTTTTGTTGCCGTTTTCCTAAAAAGAAATCTTCTTTTTGGGAAAATTTTTTAATAGTCAACTTTCTCTAAAAGATTTTTTGAGATCAATTTTACACGATCAAGAGTGTTTGCCATAGGTAAAACAGGTGACAATCGTTTAGTACCAAACTTAAGCTTTAAGTTGGATGTATAAAAATTTTTTCACCAAGCTCCTGGATCTTTTGCCAGGTCATTAAAATCATGTAAAGTTTAAGGTTGTCCTAGTGGAAAACAAGACTTCTTCTACTGCTAAATTCAAGCTTCTCCTGGTCAATTGGTACTAACAATTGATCCAGGTTTGGATAAAAATTCCCGAAATTGATTTTTGACTATTGTATAGCAATTCGTGACACACGATATTCGTTCAGTTCTTAGGAAAATCTTCTTTTTGATTCAAAAGTGTCTATAAAGAATTCTTCTCCAAAAAAAAGAAAGAAGAAAACAGATGACAGTCGCTTGGTGGCTAATTCTAACTTCAAATTAAATGTTTAAAAACTTTAACAGATAAATTCCGGGAACTTCTACGAAGTCTTCCAAGTCATATGCGATTTGAGGTTGTCCTGGTGGACCACAATTCCATTGGGCATTGAAAATTAAATCTAATGCCATTCCTGGAGCTATCCTATAAGGATCTATTTATAGTTCAACTCATCCCCTCACACGGAGAAAGAAAAGGGTGCAACCCTTATTCGTGTATTATCCTGAGAAGGATTGCAAATCTTGATTGATATTAGATTGGAAAAAAAATATTTTTTTAATATTCAAATATTTACAAATTAAACGATTGCTCATTGGCTATTCAAATGTAATTTTTTGGTGCTATTTTCCGAATAAGAAGTCTCCTTTTTGGGAAAAATTTTGAAACAGTTAAATTTCTCTGAAAGAGGTCAATTTGACATGATCAAGAGTGTTTGCTTTAGGTAAAACAGGTGACAATCATCACCAAACTTAAGCTTAAGCTAAACTAAATTTTTTTAACCAAGCTCCTGGATCGTTTGCCAGGTCATTAATGTGAAGTTTTAGGTGCTTCTAGTTGAAAACAACACTTCTTCTACTACTCAATTTTGTCTTCCCCTGGTCAATTGGTATTTACAATTAAATCAATTGTGGATAAAAAAAAATACGATATTCGCATGAAATTTTTTGGTACCATTTTCCTAAGAACAAGCCTCCTTTTTCAAAAAGTTTTAAAACAATTAAGTTTCTCTAAAAGATCTTTTAAGATAATTTTACACGATCAAGAGTGTTTGCCATTGGTAAAACAAATGACAATCGTTTAGTGCCAAGCTGAAACTTTATGTTGGATGTATAAAAAATTCATAACCAAGCTTCTGGATCTTTTGCCAGGTCATTAAAGTCATGTAAGGGTTAAGGTTCAAAACAAGTTAAGTGGAAAACAACACTTCTTCCATTGCTCAATTCGGGCTTCTCCTGATTAATTGGTACTTACAAAATTGATCCAATTTTGAACTAAAAATTTCCGAAATAAGTTTTTGACTATTTTATAGCGACTCATACTACAGGATATTCTTCCAGTTCTCTCATATACTAAGAAAAGTCTTCCAAACTGTTTATTTTTGTTTGACAATCATCTAACTATTCTTCTTGGGAAAAAATCGATTTCATTATGTTTACCCCAAAAATTTACCGATGGAATTATGGTCCAAAAAATTTTTTCCTCAAACCCTTGGGGCTCCCAAATATCAATGATTTCCATGAGGTTTGCCTTATTTAAAAGACTTAAAATTGTTTTTTTATCAATATTCAGTTCCTCAGTAATACTATACTAACCTAATCTCTGCCTACTTTGATTATTTTCAAGATTTGAATAGTAATTTCAGTAATAGGTCCTCCAGACCAGTTTCTGGTGACTTATATCTATAATACGTAGGCTATATAAAACATCGCATTTTTCAATCGAATAACAAAAGAACAGTATATAATTTGAACTTCAACTTTGACCTTGCATATCTTTTAGAAAATTAAATTTATCAACAAATATTAAAATACCTTTTTTGTAGAGCATTTAATTTCCTTCAAAAATATATAAAAAATGTACAAAATTTTGAAAAAGTTAAAAAATTAAATCGTAAAAGTAATTCCAAGTTCAAGACTCGATTATGAGAAAACGGTTGGTCTGATGAAAATTTATATTGAAACCCTTTTTGTAGAGCGTTAAATTTCCTTCGAGAATCTAGGCTAATTATTTATTTTCAATTGCTGGTTGAAAATTTTTGAGAAAAACAAAAACGCTTTGGATTTAAAATCAAAAATTACCATTATAAATCAAGGTGTCGATAAGTTTCGAAATAAAATAAGTTTATAGTAGAATGAAACCAATTGGAAATGGAAAGGAATAGAAGGAACTATAACAAAAATGAATGGAAAAATAATTTACCAGAGAACATTTACCATAGTAATGTGTTTATGTAATTTAGGGTGTTTTTTTATGAAAATTAGGGTGTTTTTTCGATATTATGTTAAAATAAGGGATGAAAAAATTAATATTTTATTTAAAAAAAAAAATACATTGTGTTTGGGACATAAGAAGGTAAATTATCACAAAAGGAATCGGCCCCAGAAGTGTTTTTGGTTCATAATTTCAGGGTATGTTGGTACTATTAAGATACATTAATACTATTTTTTTCGAATTCTCCATCCAATTTACTTTAAAAAGTAAGTAGTTGTGTTTTTTAAATTTTAAAAAACGGTACGCCATATTGAAAAAAATGTAAAACCGTTTTTTTACACAAAAATCCATTAAAGTAATAAGCAGAAACAAAGCCTACTCGATTACTATACAAGTGCAAATAATAGAAAATATTAAAAATAATAATAAGAAAATTATTGTTTCCTATTAAATGAATTCAATCATTAATATAAAAATTATTTGCCACTATTATGATTAATTCAGCATGAAGTGTTATCTTATAGATTAAGATTGTTGATCGGTGATATTACAACTTGCAATCTTAATTGTATAAGATAAAACTTGATGCTGAATTTATCATAATAGTGCCAAATAATTTTTATATTATTAAACCGTTTTTTACCCTTAATAACACTCCCCCCTTCGATCTCAAATCGCCTGTAAATTATTTTTTCTTTCATTTTTGTTATATTCTTTTCCTTCCCCAATGGGTTTCATCTTATATATAAATTGGCTATCTTGCCGTGCGTCCGTGCAGAATGGGCTATGCGCATACGCTCTGTTATCCCCACTTACGCATTCAAAACGTTGGTAAGGGTACTCACTCACTAATGTATTTATTTGTGAAAACGTATTTCGGATTTTTAGGATTACAATATGTAATAGCTAAAAAATATAATGCTCACTTATAAACTCAACTTAATCTTTTCAGATACATCTACTTATCAGAGTTTAAATTTTTAAGCAGACCCTAAGTTTTTGTTTCTAATAATAAATCAACTTTGTTTTATACTAAGCAGTAATAACGTTTCGCTTTTAACGGACTTTGATTGATTATTAAATTTGAAATTTCGATTGTTTATTAAACGTTATCCCTTACAAACTTTGCTACCGTTTTTCACTCTCTTAGGGGAGAAATTTTCAAAAACCCTTTCTTATAATATATTTGCATTGTATAAGAAAACACTTTCCAAATTTCATCGACACAAATGTGCACTTATATTTGAAAATATAATGTAAAACGAAAAAAAATAATGACCTTCTTTATGTTAGTTAACATGACTAAAAAGCTACTCGATTTCGCACATTTGGACTTTGTACATACAAAATTGTTGGAAATAGGTGGAAAGCGTGGAAGTAAATTCGAATATTTTATTTATTTTCAATAACAATAATTGGTTTTCAAATTGTTCTAAATTCCGAAAATTAGTTAGTATGGAAGATTTTATATTTCAATTGACAGTGAAATATATGGCAAAAAATTGCTACCTTAATGCTTTTCAGCCGAATATATAATTACTCCAGATCACAACCATTGGTTCATAAAAAAAAAGATTTTAAAAAGTTTGATTGTTGAAAAACGAACCAAAATTTAAAATCGCCTATTTGGTTTAAGTACTACATAAGTATTAAACTTTCATACTAATTTAGTGAAATGACGTTATTTAAAATGTTGTTATTAAAATGATATAAAAAACACTTATATTTTATTTCTTTATATAATTTTAGTTAAACTTTTTTTTATATTAACAACACTTTGATTATTAAATTTAAAATTTCGATTATTGATTAAGTCTACATTATCTCAAATTAAACATTTTATTGAGATAAAACCTTTAGTTGCGAATGCAACGGGCAACTACTAGTAATTGTATAAGATAACACTTGATGCTAAATTATCTTTAATAGTGCCAAATAATTTTTATATTAATAAACCGTTTTTTAGACAATTTTTTACCTTTAATAACACCCCCCCCTTCGATCACAAATCGTCCGTAAATTATTTTTCCTTTCATTTTTGTTATATTCTCTTCCTTTTCCAAAGGGTTATATTTTCATCCTACTTATATTTTGTTCTATTTTTTAACCATTTTCAAAAGTTTCTGCACTCGTCTATAGTCATCAAATTTAATAACTTTTTTTTTGTCATCTTGGATATTTTGTTGTATCTTTTTGAGTCACTTGTTGGTATACTTTTATCCTGGAGGATGGTTGCTTTGATAGATCTTTTTTTGGGGTCAAAATCTATTGGTAAAATTTTCTTTGGGACCTACCTCGTACGAGGGTGAGAATCCCGACGGGCATGACGAGTATGGCGACCATTAAATCCGTGATGGCCAACGACATTAAAAAATAGTTGGTAACATTCTGCAATCGGCGTTCCCAAACGATGGCCAAGCATACGAGGATATTGCCGGTGGCCGTTGCAATTACCAACATCAACGCCAACAATGCCCACCAATTGTTGAACTCAATTTCGGGTGGCGGCGGCGTCTCATGTACCGCATAAAAGTCACTCAAATTTAACGCGGCCAACGTCAAATATTTGATGGTTCCGTTATATGCGATCCGATTTTCATTCGGTCGCAACAATATTGTGGTCTTGAGAAACGAGCGCACATCCATCGTACGTCTGGATAACGAGGCCAAAATAACAAAAAAAAATTAAAAAAAAATCGGCCGAAACACCACCACACTTGCGAAAAACTTTTCGCTCAAGTTTACGCGCGCGATTTTCAAAACGAATTCATGGCAACAACATGAAACGAGACGCGCACTCTACCGAGGAACCGATGAACGTAGTTTGGACGTCGCGACGCCACCGAACGCTCTAACTTGCACAAACCGTTAAATGTTGCCGAGACCAAACGCTCGCTTCAATTGTTTCAACGCACGCGCATTGTTCGCAACAAGAGTTTTTCAAAGAAAAAAAAAATTTTCTTTTGCACAAAAAATTTTTCCGCATACCACCCCCGGAAAATAGACCGCACAAAAAATGCATCAACTCATGTTTATTGTTCAAGTGAATTTCGAATTTCAAGTTCGTTTCTATTCGACGCGAAAAAATAAATACAGTGATTGACATGTGCTTGGTTTTGGTTTGCTCTCTATAATATGTTTGCATTCTGGCCAATTTATTTTGTGATCAATTAGAACTGTATGTTTATCGTCATGTATGTGCACTTGGACATTTATTTTGGAGCTGGCAATACTTTCAATTTGGGACAGGAAAAATAAATATTGGGAAAACGTTTGCGAGGAGAATTGAAAGGAATTTCAAGAACAAAGTGGCCTCAAGCTTTTTCTCATCCAATGTTTTCCATATTCCGTAAAACTGTATAGGTAATATAGAAGAAGCACGCGGGCAAAGTTTTCATTGAAACGTTAAAGGAAAAATTTTCTTTTGGAAAATGTTAATATTCACAGATTTCCGAGTTCAAAGGGTTTCGTTTTTCGGTGAATACGTTTACAATGTTTGCATGATAAATAAATCTTGGAAAATTTTCTAAAAATTTCACTCACCAAAAAGTTTTCCATAGCGCAAAAAAGTCTTTCGTAAATTACGAAAATAATTATTCGTTTTTCAAGATGGTGATAGTGCAACAATAGTGCAAGACATTTATATATTGACGAAACTAAAGATAAAGCTCAAAACGTAATAAATGTTGTAAGGAGAAAATATTAATTATATATAATACTAGCTGATCCCCGCGACTTCGTCTGCGTAACGTAGCTGTAGATTTTATTTTCTTTTTAAATTTGCTATTTGTAGTAGTATATGAAAATTATTATTTTTCTTATTTTTTTTTTACCAAAAACATAATCGTACTTAAAAGACTATTTTGTCAACTTTAAAAATACGCATTTAATAAACTGTTACTTAGAATAAAATAGTTGTATATAATGATCAATTAATTTTCAAAAAAATTGCATAAATATCTAAAAAGTACCTAAAAAAACCGTATACCTACGGTAGGTATACCTACCGTGAACCAATTAATCCATAAATCTATCAGCATCTATACATAAATAAAAACTATCCATCCAAATCCACACAATTTTTGAATTCATGGAATCTTAATGTCCGATACGTAAGCAATTACGCTATTAACATCAACTATGTGTCTTATATATGTAGAGGCTTATATTTCAAAGGCAATTTTTTAACTTTAAATTGAACTTACTGTGCTTTTCATTAGTTCAAATAAAAATATTTTTACAGATTATTTTCTAACTTTTAATTACCTTTCCAATGATATATAACTCACCTGCCTAAAGTAAAAATTTCTGTTTTCATCCCAAGGGAATACCTTCCCTTATAATTTTTTTGGAATGATAAGTAGCCTATAGTCTGTGGGAAAGTGTGTTCTATCTTAATACCAAATTTCATTAAATTCGGTTGTTCCGTTTTTTAGTTAAATCGGGACACACAGACAGACAGACAGACAGACAAAAATTTTAAAAATGTAAAATTTGGAATAAGGGCCTCTTGAAACAAATATTTACCCTAAAATTGGGTTCAAAATCGAAATGTACAGACAGACGTAAGAATTTTATATATTAGTATAGATAAGGGTGATTTTTTTTTACTTTTTTTGGTCCCATCGTGAAATTTTGTTGGAAATACCAAAAAAAAAAATCCCTGAAAGTTTGAGCCCTTAATATTAATTTTAAGTCCTCGACCAAGACGTGTAAAGATTTCCCATTGAAAATACACGGAAACTCTGATTTTTTATTTTTAAATTTCTATATCTCAGCGGCATTTCATGGGATCGCTTTTACCGAAGATGGTTTTTTCTCAGAATTAAACGCTCTACAAAAGTGCCCATTGCGACAAAGTCGTAACTCACACCGGTGAGGTAGTACGGGCCACTGAACTTGATTTTTCCATAAAATTCACGTTTTTTTTGCATTTATCTCGTAAATAACAAGAGCTACGGAAAAATTATAAAAGAAAAACTTGTAGAGAATTTGATTTCCTACAGAAAAGGTCCTGTAGGCCAAATCGCGAAGATTTTGAAGAATTTGAGTAGGGTAGAGTGGGGCTTAAAAGTCCGCAGGTATTAAGGTCCACCATGAGTATCTAAAATATTAGTGACATATTGCTCTATTTAATTATAATGGTAGGGATGAGGAAGTGTAAGAATCATTTCGAGGCCATCCTGGCAGTTAAGCTACATCACAGATAGATTTACGAAGGTACCTTGATATTTTTACGAAAGTAAACTTTTTAATTATTATTCTTTTCGGTTTCCAGCAGTAATATTGCTTTGACTAGACTAAAACATAATTTAATAGTATATGAGATTTAGTGGTATTTCAAGATTTATTATTAGTTTTTAGCTAATTTAAACAGTAAACTAGTTATAACCTAGTAAAAACACTTGAACGTAAAAGGGGGTAAAAAGGTCCACGTGGACCTTTTCCTTACCCAGCCACGTTAAGGTTAGATATAACGCAATCTTTGCAAGCAATGGACCCATGAAAACTGTATTTCTAACCGAGGGTTCGTTTAATTCGTTTGTTATAATTGTAATTCAGGAAATGATAAGTTTGATTAAGTTAAGATAAAGGTTTAAAAAATATTACTTATATTACAATTAATATCAATCTATACTAATATATAAAATTCTTACGTCTGTCTGTACATTTCAATTTTGAACCCAATTTTAGGGTAAATATTTGTTTCAAGATGCCCTTATTCCAAATTTAACATTTTTAAAATTTTTGTCTGTCTGTGTGTCCCGATTTAACTTAAGAACGGAACAACCGAACTTAATAAAATTTGGTATAAAGATACAACACAACTTCCTACAGACTATAGGCTACTTATCATTCCAAAAAAATAATAAGGGAAGGTATTCCCTAGGGATGAAAACAGAAATTTTTACTTTAGACAGGTGAGTTATAAATCATTGGAAAGGTAATTTAGAGCTAGGAAATAATCTTTAAAAATATTTTTAGTTGAACTGATAAAAAGCACAGTAAATTCAATTTAAATTTAAAAAATTGTCTCTTTGAAATATAAACGTTTATATATATAAAACACATAGTTGATGTTAATAGCGTAATGGCTTACGTATCTCACATTCTGATGCTCTTAATTATAAAGACGTGGGCTCGAATCTTACAGTAAACTTTTTTTTAATTTATTTTTTTTACAAAATTGTTGTAAATAGATCCTTAGAGTTAGCTCAATAAGGACATATTAACGAAAAAAAGTAATAGTAGTAGTAGTAATAATAATAATAATAATAATAATAATAATAGTAATAAAACTTAAAGAAAATACGTTTTTAAAACCGTGCATACATAAAATCCTGTATTTATAGATCTCCTCTGACTGATGAAATTTTAATATTCGATGTATTCCTTTTAAGAAGTAGACATCTGATAAGAATTTTTTTTTGAAAATATAATCTACACCTACGTTACGCAGACGAAGTCGCGGGGATCAGCTAGTATTATTATAAAGAAAGAAGAGTTTTATGTTATGTTTAAAATGGCTGTAATAAAATTTTCCAAATGAAAATCCAGAAATATTTCATTGATTCAAATACTGTTATTAATTCATAATACCTGTCAGATACTTAAAAAAATACAGGATCTTTTTGCCCCTTAGCCGTCCCTTTTTGCCCCTACTTAGGGGCAAAAAGAGACAGAAGACAAGATCTAGAAAAAATGTAAAATGGCAAACTTCTATATGGATGATTCCATTAAAAATTAAATTTAACATGACTAATTATTTGTTTGTTTGATTAGCATTTTACGTTTCAAATTAAAAGGGTTGGTTTTCACAATATAATACGGAATAGTAAAATTGGACCTTTAAACCCTACCCTATCCTACTATAAATTATGTTCTGTAATGTTCTGTTTTGTCTGAAGTCAGTGGCTACTGTGATATTTTTTTTATACTAAAATATAGCCTTTGCATTTTACTTGCAAAACATTTCAGTTTTAGAACGCAAATTTAAGGGTTGACTCATTTTATATTCGACTAAAATATTTTGAAAAGAGATGTCAATTTTTTTGAACGTTTTCGTGCAATGTCTGAACAACTCCGTTGATTTATTCACTTCATCTTAATCTCGATCTTCGATTTTCGGTTCCTTATTGTGGAAAAAAAAGGGCGTTGAAGGGGTGGCTACAGTGAGGGGGGAGGGGGCAGTTTATGTCGAGTAAACATCGATAAGCATTTGAATAACGACTGTTTTATGTTGGTATGGTATTGGGGAAAACATGGAAATGGTTAAGGCCGAGGGGAAAACATGAAAAAGTCACATATACACCTACGTTGAACATATGTGGGGGTGTGTTACGGCCGTGTAAGTCGCATGAATTTTATGGGAGAGGACAAAGAAAATGTTTGCCTAAGCGTTTTCGAAATTTGCATATTTTCTCGTCTTCATCTTCTCTTTGTTACGTTTCCACGGTAAACATTCAAATGCTGTTATTATAACAGCAAACAAATATCAAAAACAACCCCCACGGGAATCCCATCGGGGAGGGTGAAACTTAACGTAAAAATAGAGCAACTTTTGTAAACTTTTCGACATTTTCTCGTTTTAACATCATCAAATACTAAATATAGAATTTTCTCTCGTTTTTCTTCTGGCGAAAAAAATTTCATTGGTGAAGGCTACAAAAGTTTAATCTTTTAAGAAGAGGTGTTTTTCATGGATTTTCCTTTTTTTTGTTAAAGTTATTTAAGTTTCAATTCCCCAAGATTCAATAGTTTTTCTTTAGATAAACCGGAAAATTCCCGGCAGGGATTAACTAAGGTGAAGCAAACCATTAAAGCTCAACTTTAAAACCTCTTTTTAACCCCATTTTTAAAAAATTGAACCGATATTAATTGAAAAAGTTATCATAAATATAACAAAATATAACAAAAAAAAAATGTTTCAAGTTTGCTGCACATACAAAAGTTTATTAAGAAAGTTTTGTCTTCCACTTTCCGTTTCCTGGCGGCAATGATGGTGAAGTGTGGGAAGCGGGGGGGGGGAGGTGAAACCGTTGGAATCTATTGTTAGAGAAAAAAATTTCCCATCCGAAGCCAATTGTTTACAAAACTTGAGAACCAAGTGGCTGATTGTGGGGCAAAGTGGCTCGTGTAATTTATTGCAGTCGGAAATATTGTGTAATTTTCATAAAAAGTAAATAAATAAGGGTTGATATAGTGGGAAGTCAAAAAGAGTCATCAAACTCAGGCATGCGAGGGACTTGTGCTAATATTTAAAAAGGACAAAGGTTAGGGAATTCAAGTTTAAGTCCTTGGAAAGTTGGCGAGGAAATTACAAGAGTAGAGCGATTTTTTTTCTCGACTAAGGGTTGAAAAAATGCAAATTGAAATTTAAAATAAAACTTTTTTTTCTCCGTTATCAATTACTTTTTGGCAATACTAATCGATTTTTTTTATATTTGATAAACTTTTACTAGATGTTTTCCAACTAATATCCATTTAAAATTTTGGAATTCCTGTAATCCTAGCCTTCCAGATTATCCCAAATAAACAATTTTATTCTTGTATCGTAAAAGATTGGTATTTTTGTTATTTATGTGGAAGCAACTACTGCTTAAACCAACGGGGATATCTTAGCATGCTAAAATTGACTTTTAGGGAGGATTTCCTATTTAATTTGGATATAATTTAATTATCCTGGTATAAAGTGGTAGAGACCAGTTCATTTCAATGCCCAGATACCCTCCAAGTTATTCTAAAACCTCTGCTTTAGGCTTTAATGCTATCTTCGTTTGTTTCACCAGTTATTATTGAGACCTTAAACCAGTGATTCCCAAACTGGTCTATATCGACCCCTAGGGGTCTATGACAACCTGCAAGGGGTCTACGTCAGCGAAAAAAAAATTGGGGGTCCACGATAGTGGAACTCAACACATACACTGATAGTACCTATTTACTTACATCATACTATCTTATAATATCAAGACATATACATTATTTATAAAAGTATCTATGAAGTTATAAAAGTACCTATGTTTTTACATTAAGGTTTTAATACTAAACTTCACTGCAGTTAGAAATTTACAGGAAATCAATATCAGATAAGTAGGGGGTCTACCCAACACGGGAAAACATGGCAAGGGGTCTACAACACAAAAAAGTTTGGGGAACTCTGCCTTAAACCATCGGTTCTTAGGGGCCGTTCATAAAATACGTTCGCATTCAAGGGGGGAGGGGTCTTGCTGAATGTGACAGGGGGGGGGGTCTTCGGTAACGTGACGTTCGCCGTTCGTCAAAAAACTTTAAATTAATATTTCTTTCGACTATTTTTCTTTTTCAATTTTTATCATGATAAAAAGTCATTCATTTCGTATATAGTAAATATTAAATATATAGTTTTCAAATATATAGACATCTGTGCTCTTTTAATTGAAATTTATCATATTCAGGGGGGGGTCTTAGTTTTGTGACGAAATATTTCTAGGGGATCACAGAAAGTGTGATACAGTGTGACAATGAGGGGGAGGAGGTCAAAAAAAGCTTATTTTAGCGTGACGTATTTTATGAACGGCCCCTTAGCTTTTTGAAGGTATTGACCCCTGTATATGTTTCCATATTGTTTTCTTCAAAAACTTTTCTTCAGCTCTACCTTATTTTACGTAACAATTTTCATTCAAAGCCCATTTTATTTCAATTTTTCCATTAGATAAAAACTTTTCCAATTCACTTCAAGATACAGTTTCCAATTTACTTCCCTAATCAATCCCCCAAAACTAAATTTGTATAGCATTTCCCAATTTAATTAAATTCAAAACATTAAATTTTATATCTTTCAAATTACTTCGACAAAAAAGAATCCATTCGAATTATGCAAAACTCCCTATATTGCTTCAGCGATTTTTCTAAAGTTTGCGTGATTATAATATACCAATTTTCATGATAACAATAAAAACTATAGGGTGGAAAATCTATAGACGTATCAAGTATATTTAAATCTATAATTGGAGGGATTCTAAAAATAGTTTGTTTTTTTTTTTTCAATTTTTAAAAATTTATAAAACTGGTAACTTTTGACGAGAGATTTGGTGTTTGGGTTTTTGGATTTGGTGATTTTTCTTCTAAAGATTGGAAAAACAAAAATTGTTGACACGATAATCTCATAATTTGGATATGCATGTGGAAAAAATTTCCATCAAGGCCACTAAGGTACAATATGAGGTCTTAAACCTTGAATTGGTATAATGGCTCTATGCTATACCATGATAATTAGGCCTACAATTACCTATAGGTAAACCTATTTCAATGTTTTCGTTCATTGTACAAGGCATACGGATATTGTCATAGTAATCTTTATCCTGAATTCTGAAAATTCTATATATCTATGAAATTTGCAAGACCCACATCGATCAGTGCATCTAATACCATGTAATTTATATCATTCTAAAATTTCATCTTCTCTTCTACACACGATCACAGAACCTGCTTAAATAGTATAGGTAACAATATGAACATTACTGTATCACTAGTTGCCTATACATCAAACAATAGTTTCGTAATTGTATCAAAATTGTATCATGGATAAAAATTAAAAGAAAAAGCTCTCTCTTTTCAAGGATCTGATAAACCGATAAAGCTCTTAATTTTTTTCCTAGAAGCTACCATCAGCCCCTAAAACATACCCAAAATTCAAATAAATCAATTCACAAGTTTCTGAGAAAAATTTTTTTTTCTGATGTCCAGCTTTTTTCGATTTTTGAACAAAACCGTAATACATAGGGATCTGAAACTTGCCGAATCAATGTATTTTAACAGTACCAACATACCATAAACCCCATGTTCAACTTAAACTTTCGTTTCCCCTCAATTTTCCACGTGATCGTACCCCTTCCACAGCATATTTGTACAAAATTGTTTTAACAAAGAGAGGAGAGAATGTACTGTAACATAAAAGGACGAAGTCTGTAGCTCTCTGTGCCATGCTGGCACGCGATTGGCTTAGTGACTTCTTTCTCTCTCCCACCAATACGAATGCACATATAGAATATTCTAGAAACGTCTAGTAAGTGATGGAATATAGGGAATATTGGAGAACATTCAAGAATCTTATAAACCGATAAAGCTCTTAATTTTTTTTCTAGAAGCTACCATCAACCCCTAAAACATATCCAAAATTCAAATAAATCGATTGACTAGTTTCTAAGAGTTTTTTTTATGATTTCCAGTTTTTTTCGATTTTTGAAAAAACGGTAATACATAGGGATCTGAAACTTGCCGAATTAATATATCTTAATAGTACCAATATACTCTGAAATTACGAACCAAATACCTTTCAGAGCCGATTCACTATACTTATCTTCCAAACAAAAGTTTTTGGAGTACTATTACAAATGAATTTTCATTGCAAAACTCAAAAATTGTATTGCTATCGTATATTAGGGTGATTTTTTTTTGACTTCTTTTGGTCCCATCGAGAAATTTTGTTGGAAATACCAAAAAAAAAATTCTCGGAAAGTTTGAGCCCATAGACCAAGACGTGTAAAGATTAAGAAAAATCGTAAAACTGACTTAAGCTTCAACTATGACCTTAAGTAACTCAGAAACCGTGAGAGTTAGCCAAAAATCGTAAGAGACCTTTTTTGTAGAGCGTTAAATTTGCTATAAGAATAGTGATTGGTCGACATGATCTGTTCATTATTTCATGATGAAAAAAAATTTCAAAAAATCAACAGAACTTTTCCCGTGTTATTTCCATTTAAAACTTTGGCTGTTGGGGGGTCGGATTAAAATTAAAATTAAGAGCTATAACTTGGCATGAATTTTTTTTAATAGATTTAGAACCGATTTAGGACTATCGTGAAAAAAAATTTGGACAAACCCTAAATAAGGATCACCTAATATATAAATATATATATAATAGGGTGATTTTTTTTTTACTTTTTTTGGTCCCATCGTGAAATTTTGTTGGAAATACCAAAAAAAAAATTCCGTGAAAGTTTGAGCCCTTAATATTAATTTGAAGTCCTCGACCAAGACGTGTAAAGATTTCCCATTGAAAATACACGAAAACTCTGAATTTTATTTTTAAATTTCTATATCTAAGCTGCATTTCATGGGATCGCTTTTACCGAAGATGGTTTTTTCTCAGAATTAAACGCTCTACAAAAGTGCCCATTGCGACAAAGTCGTAACTCACACCGGTGAGGTAGTACGGGCCACTGAACCTGATTTTTCCATAAAATTCGCGTTTTTTTTTGCATTTATCTCGTAAATAACAAGAGCTGCGGAAAAATTATAAATGAAAAACTTGTAGAGAATTTGATTTCCTACAAAAAAGTTTCTGTAGACCAAATCACGAAGATCAATATTAAACGAAATATTAAGCCTTGAATTTTATGGAAAAATCAGGTTCAGTGGCCCGTACTACCTCACCGGTGTGAGTTACGATTTTTTCGCAATGGGCACTTTTGTACAGCGTTTAATTCTGAGAAAAAACCATCTTCGGTAAAAGCGATCCCATGAAATGCCGCTGAGATATAGAAATTTAAAAATAAAAAATCAGAGTTTCCGTGTATTTTCAATGGGAAATCTTTACACGTCTTGGTTGAGGACTTAAAATAAGGGCTCTAACTTTCAGGGATTTTTTTTTTGGTACTTCCAAAAAAAATTTACGATGGAACCAAAAAAAAAATCACCCTAATGTATATCTATCGTTTGACAATTGTTTAGCGTGACAACATCCAGTTGTCCCTCGATACCGACAAAATTGTCACCCACTCGGGAAAATAGAGGTCAATATTTTTTTCCCCAAATAAGACAAAAGCACCCTGAATCGGCCATTAAATATTCAAATTTATGGATACATCTGCGTTTCCAACGACACATCGGAGCTTGATCGAATTTTTCGTACAAACATTTTCATCTACTCATCTCGGGATGTTCAATGTTCTCATCATTGACTGAAAAGCTCGCTTCAATTCAAAGGGGGTGAGTTTGGAGCTTTCAAGTACCCCACCACACCACTCACGAGTGCCTACTCTCCACTTCGAGTACTTACCGATTTTTACGTTTTTCAGTTTTACGCGAGATTAATCGGTCGATTGAACTCGGTCGCTTCTTTCAATTAATCCTTCACTTATATCCTCACAATATCCACACAAGGCTGTGTCACCCACGTGACAAACCGTCAGACCCACTGACATTGAAACAAGCTCATATTAAGTGTAAACAATCAGAAATACTGCGGGCAAATCTCCAACCAGTTACTATAATATATAAATTTTTATCGATTAAGGTTACCGAGTGCCTACATTCATATATCGGGCAGTTCAAGTATGCCACTGCCATTAGCCAAATTGGAAATGAGATTTGAGATTTTAAATATTTGTTTAGTGTCTATTTATTTATTCTTCACACATTTGCTCATCTACCTATACCAATTGGTCCGATGTTGTCGGTATGCGTTAGGTGAGGTTATGCTTAAATGGTTTAATTTCCCTCTAATCCCTTACACATCGGCGGAATTCGATGAAAAAAAAAAATACGCAAACCGGTAACGTTTATGCAAATATTTCCTCTTCAATTTCTTCCATTTTGTATATGTGAGTATTAGTTTTTATTACTAGTAAATTACAGCAACAACGAAAGTTATTTTTCGCCTCCTCAACCTTGAATTAATTAAATTATCTTAAATAATCAAATGCTTTGTTTCCCAAACATTAAATCGTCCCACCTAAAATCACAGTAAAATTAATAGAATAAAAGAATTGCAATAATCTTGATTTTTGAGGAAAACTTACCAAAAAAAGTTTATAAAATAAGAGCCCAATGAGGTATATAAAGCTTTTTTTTTTTTTTGTAGTTGAAAACTTTTAGTGTTTACCTTCTACGAAGTATTAAAATAAATTGGAGGAACTGCTTCTTGTTTTTGGTCTTGACCTAAAAAATTAAATAATATAGGAGCTTAACAAGCGTAAATATACTTTCATCCCTTAATTATATTATAAATAGAGTCATTTTTACTACTAATTATTAGAGATGCCACGAAAAGTGATTTCACAATAGTCCTAAATCGGTTCAAAATCTATTAAAAAAAATTCATGCCAAGTTATAGCTCTTAATTTTAATTTTAACCCGACCCCCCTTTTTTTCAATTCAATTCAAGGCTTAATATCTCGTTTAATATTGATCTTCGCGATTTGGTCTACAGGAACTTTTTTGTAGGAAATCCAATTCTCTACAAGTTTTTCATTTATAATTTTTCCGTAGCTCTTGTTATTTACGAGATAAATGCAAAAAAAAACGCGAATTTTATGGAAAAATCAGGTTCAGTGGCCCGTACTACCTCACCGGTGTGAGTTACGACTTTGTCGCAATGGACACTTTTGTAGAGCGTTTAATTCTGAGAAAAAACCATCTTCGGTAAAAGCGATCCCATGAAATGCCGCTGAGATATAGAAATTTAAAAATAAAAAATCAGAGTTTCCGTGTATTTTCAATGGGAAATCTTTACACGTCTTGGTCGAAGACTTAAAATTAATACTAAGGGTTCAAACTTTTAGAGATTTTTTTTTGGTATTTCCAACAAAATTTCAAGATGGGACCAAAAAAAGTAAAAAAAAAAATCACCCTATTATATATATATATATATATATATATAGTGTAAAGGCAAGTGTAAATGTCGTTAATTATTCTTATTAGTCAATATAAAGCAGGTTTTAATTCATATATAATCTCACACTGAAATTTCCGTTTGTCTTTTGGTACATCCATCCTTGGTTCTTCTGGACCTCTAAAACTATTGTTATTTAATATGTAATATCTTTTTACAATTTTTGACCTCAAAATTTGAAATTATGTGATTTATTTTAACCAACTTGCTATTTTAATTACATCGTGTTGGACAATAATGCACGTCAAAAATATTTTTTAAACGATTCAACAATCAGCAGCGCCCCTAGTACAAACAAACCAAACTAATCTAATAAAATTTAATATTTATCTTTCTTTTTTTCTTTCTAAGCTAAATCTTTCATCTCTCTTTCCGGAACCAAAATAAGCACATGCTACCTAAAAATCTAATACGCAACTCAGATTTTCATGGCCGCCTAAGAAGTTTCACTTAAAAAATATAAACCGTTAATTGAATTGAGTTTAAATATGATTACTTTTATTGTTTTAACCATCGAAAAAGGGGGAAATTACGTTTTATTTTTCACTTTTATTTTTCCATTTCTTTTCTTTTGATCCCAATTGAGTTTCATGTGTGTTCGATTCGAAACCAGCAAGCAGTAACTTACTGTAAAATAAAGAAGAAAAAACGGAAAACTTAGGTAATTGAATCTGAAGTAAATTCGTTGGAAATTCGATAAATAGGTAATGGGGAGCAAAGTTAGCGGAGATAAATTGTTTCACAGCACACACTTGAGAAGTTTTTAAACGCCATTTTGAAAATTACGATATCAATAACGAACGACTTCGACGAAGTTTCCCACTATAAACTGCAACGTGAATCCCGATACTTTCAACTATCGTAAACTATTCGTCTGGGTATTTGATAATTGTTTGCCATATATTAATCTAACGAAACTTATCAAATTGCTTTGCAATCTCTTTTGATTTATGGAGGTGGAAAAAAATATGGTTTTTTTGGATTAATCTTCTTTGTGTTTTCAATCAAATGAGAAGGACAAAGAAGATAGTATGCTTTTATTTTTAGAACGAAAAAAAAAATCATAATTTTCTATTTTTTTTTTTTTTTTAATATCTTTTCTTTTTGTCAACACGAGCTTAATTAGATGCTTGGCGTTCCAAGCTTTTGAGCTTTGCATCTTAGAAATTGTTTCATTTATTCAGTCTCGGAAATCAAATGTTAACAAGTAGGTATATGCTGTTTTATACTAAATATCAGTGGCGTGCATTACATATAGACAAAAAGACACTGCCTACCCTACATAATTCAGATAAATATTTATAATCTTGTTCTGATATCAAATTTTATTTTATTTATGAGTACTATCAAATATCAATAAAGAAAAAATCTTAACGGATATCATCTATACAGTATACAAATTATACCAGCTTATTCGTTCGTTCAATTTCAAGTAAGCGACTGGTAATATTTGCATTGTAATGCACTAGCGCTACTGGGTCCAGCAGCGGGAAAGACACAAACTATTCGTGCCTAAATATTTATATTTGTGCACTAATAGCTATATATGTGTCAGTGTGTGCGTTCGTATAATACAAATATACAATTCTACACATACGCACGCACACAACCTCATAGAAAGACACTGTCTTTTTACAATACGACAAATTACGAAAATTCCCGAAGTAGCATCGTTTCTTATTCATTAACGCTGCAATTATAAATTTGAATTTGATTGATCTCAATAATCGATTTAACGATCAGTAATCTACGTACATTGTTATTATTTAATTCTAATAAATTTTTATAATGTATTATCTATTATCTGTATTATTTAATCCTGACGATTATATTGTATTTCTTTAATAAAGTTTACAAAATGAGTCTATGGATATCTGTGGTTAAAAATATCAACATCATTATTTACCCTATACCGATTAGCCAATAAAATTTTAAAGTGTGAATTTTCCGAATTTTTTTTTTTTGCCAATCGATGGGAAATCGTTCGTAGAGGTTTGTGAAAGAAACCGTTTCGTTTGTGACAAATTAGATTAGCGGTAATAAATTAACTAAGAAAAAGTAATTAATTAGTCATTGATACAGTAAAATGTTAAAAAAATAAAATTTTAAAGCAGCATACAATAACAAAAATGAGGGAAAATTTAGGAAACGGTTGGTTAAAACTAGAACTAAAAAAAAAGTTAAAGAAAAATATTTTCCGAATTTCAAAAAACACTTAATGTTCTACTTCGTATTTATAATTTTTCAAAAATTTTTTGTGTGAATAATTGAATTTCACAAACGATGAAAAAATTTGGGAGAAAAGCCTGTTTAATTATGTTTCTATTTTTATTATTTTGTAAAATTTTGGGAAAATATAATTTGAGGAAAAAAATTAATTTCATAAACCAATTTTTTTCATTTTTTTCGAAGGGGGGAGGTTCTGTTTAATTTTCCTTAACTTTTTTTTTTAGTTTTACATTTAACCAACCGTTTCCTTAATTTTCCCGCATTTTTGTCATTGTATGTTGCTTTGAACCATATTTTCTTAACATTTTACTATATCAATGACTTGTTAATTAATTAATTTTTCTTAATTAATTTATTACCGTTAAACTATTTTGTCACAAACGAATCGGTTTCTTCACATACCTCTACGAATTATTTCCCATCGATTGTCAAAAAAAAAATCGGAAAATTCACAATTTAAAATTTTGTTGGCTAATCGGTATAGGGTTCATTATTTATTCATCATGACGACGAACTAAGCAGCATTTTTGATTATATTAAAGTAGCTTTAAAAAATTTCTGCCTACCCTGCCTAAAATCTCTATGCACGCCACTGCTAAATATATATATATATATATCATCAGTAATTAGAGTCTTAAGGCGTAGACGAAGCTTTTCTCGTGGAAAATCTTTATTTTCCAATAGCAAGTAATTTCGACGAAAATAAAATATGGCCGTAAACGTAAGCGCCGATTTATCGCAAATTCCATTCAAATCAGCTTTTTGATCATACTAATAAAGACTTATTAATTTGGCGTGATCAGCTTAACTTGCCGCTCTATTCAATACCGAAATCCAGTAATACCAACCACCCACCCCATCCCCGTTCCACTTGCTTATTTTCGCACCAATCGCTAAAATTTCACCCAGTCCCACTTCAGAAATGTGCTCCAATTTGTCGTGCACTTTTTTTTTGCCATATTTACTATGGGAAACTTAATTGCAAATTCTTCTCATTGAATTTCAGTGACGTCACATTTTTGAAAGTTGCCTCAAAAATTTAATTTCATCCCCGATATTGTTAATTAAATTGTTAGTTTCGTTTGAACCAAAGAGACTTGCTGGATATACCACACGAAACATACAATGGAAACGTGGTGAAAGCCCAATGGACCACCTGGGTGTCAAAGTAAAAAGTTTTAAAGGGGTTGGGTTAGGGGGTGGAATCGACAGGGTGAATTCTCACCTCGAGCTTTTGGTATTAGGCCGTGAAACTTCAACAATAAGCCTCAAAAAGCAAGTTTTCGTCAATCCCAAACGTAAGCCTTATTTAAATATTTAAGGGTGGATCACCGTCAGAACGTAAAAAAAAATGACTTTCTTAAAACTACTGCCATTTTTTTTTTTTTAGAGATATTAAAAAACGGTCTTTGGCATGTAAAAGTTGAAGTTTTGAACTATTTTTTTTTTATTTGCCCCGATATGTCCCCCTCTCTCCCTTTTACAGTGCTTTGAAAAAGGGTCCTCAAAAATGAGGAGGCAAACGGGAGACAAGTTTTCTCGGAAACCGGAAGAAACCGGATCATGATTTTCCAAAGAATTTAGGTTTTGGTAAAGCGTCTTCTTGGTACTGAACCTCGAAAATCCGAAAAAAGTTGAAAATTCGCAAAATGGCGCGACTTTGAAAAAAAAGTTAAAAAAACAACCTTTTTTTGGACTTTTCCCCCTCTCCCACTTTGAGGGGGGGTGAGGTTTGGCCAATTTCAGAGGTTCAGTACCAAGAAGACGTGTTGAACTATAACACTCTCCAGTTTCAAGTCAATCAGTCGGATAGTTTCTGAGAAATCTTGTCTCCCAGTTTTAAAAAGTTGATTTCGAGAAAAACGCATTTTAAGTTTTTTTAAGATATTTTTTTATGTTATTATCAATTTATTCAATTTTTATCAGTGATAATACATTAGTCAGCTATTCCAATCCTTTTAACACGTTATTCTTGAATGTTATAAGAAGACATTTATGGAAAAAAATCGAAAAATGTTTTTTTTCTGACGGTGATCCACCCTTAACTAAGAAAAAATCCCCAAAAAAATAAAACTTAAGAAAACTAGTCACAAATTTGGTGAAAAATATTCGTTTTTGAAATTCTTTTAAACTTACCAAAAAAAAAAAAATGTTTGCCAAGTCGATAGACTAACGAGAAAATAACGAGCTGGGAAAAATAGACTAATATTTCCCACGGGACTCGAATAAAATGTCGACATCTCCAACATCGTTCGTATCGTCCTGCGACTGACACCCCTACCAAACCATCTCATTCCCATCATCCCTTAACTCCAATTCCAACAAACTTATGTTTTTTGTAAACTCCTTACAACACATTGATCCTGTTTTTCCCAACGCATATTCATTTCCCTGAGCCGAAAATTTGGGAATAACACAAATTGAGACGGTAATAAGGGTTGAAACAATTGACAGGAGGGGTTTTAAGCGGTTGTTTCAGGTAAATTTATGATTGATATCTTTTATTATTTATTGACGAGTTTAAGGTTTTCCGCTACCGCGGAAAACCTTGTGATATCAAGTATCGGATAATTTATATTCCGAAAATGTTTGGCTGTTTTGTTTCAATATCCGTTCGTAAACTTTCACACGATTATATAAATTCAACCCCTTTCATGAAAATAAATTAAATGGTATTTAAGTATTAGTTAATTTTCTAAATAGAAACTTAAGGGTTTAACGTAAATTTCACGATACTTAGGTAGATTTTTAAGGATTTCTTTTAGGATTATTTTATAGGAATAGTAGAAGTTGAATCACTAGACTTTAATTTTGCTAATTTTTATATTGTAATTGTAGGAAATGCTTTTTCTCCCCCTCAAGGGAACACGCATCCCCATTAAAGAACAAAAGAGATATAGTCTTAAGAAGTCTTCAACAGCCTCAATTTTAAAACAATACAGCTTTTCACCAAGTTACCCACCGTATTAATATTGGTTCTGAGGGTAGTGCTACGTTTGGTAGTTGCTCTTTATACCACATGTTTGTACTCGGGATGGTGATTTTAAAAATACTTTTTTTGGTGGAAAAAATCAATATTTGGACTATTCTGAACTTGTTTATGATCTTTTCCGCGACTCGATATAATCCTTAGGTTAAATAGGTGATGTGAAACAATTTTGGGTAGAATACTTTTATAGTACAATAGTACAATACGCCCAACACGTACTAAAACTAGCACTGTCAATGAAAAAGTACCAAAATATGCAATCTTTATATATATAAATTTTCTGTACGTGTGTTTGTAATTGAACTCCTCCTAAACGGCTGGACCGATTTTGATGAAATTTTTTGTGTGTATTCGAGGGGGTTTGCGGATGGTTAAGATTCACCATTCGATTTGTTTTAACAATGTTTTAACAATGAATTTATTTATTTATAAATTTTACGCCTACTTGCTTTTTACGTCTAATATTATTTGTAATCATCGATTCCTGTGATTTATTTGGAAAAAGCTTAGCAACGTATGAATTTGACGTTTTTATTTATATAATTTGTGTTAAAATAATTATTTAATTCATATTTTTGAGGAGTGTTGCAAGCAAAAAGATTATAGGTCCACGTCATTTTGGCATTTCATTTTGCATTTATTATGTATCACAACGCAGTACGTGGAATTTTTGTAATTTTGAGCAAAGTTTGGGAACACCATTAACTTAGTAAAGTGGCAAAAATTGGTAGGGAAAATAATGTATCCCGATGATGTGTCAACAGAAATTTTCCCATTACCAATATCGATAAATTGTTTGGAAAACACTTTTCAAGATTAGTCGTTTTGCATTTCGAATTGCAGAAGTGGACGACTTCAGACATTAAGGATCGACTTCTGTTTAAAAAATAAATGCTTGCCTTAAATAATCAAATTTATGAAACCATTTGAAGAAACTTCACCTGGAAAAAACATAAAAATTGCATTGCTGAACGATTGATCTGCAGAAGATTTATCCTAGAAATAAGTGAATATCGGTAATAGCCGTGTTATTGGTTTGAATTTTTATTCCAAATAAACTGATTTAAACGTTATCCTGCTGTTTTATAAAAAAGCTAGGAATTAAGTAAAATTTTTGAATGAGACAAAATTCGAAGGAAATTAAGTCAATATGCTTAATTCGTCGACAAGAACACTGCCATTACCGAGATTCAAAAATTGTTTGGAAAATTCTGCAGTAGATGGATCATTCTGCAATGCAACTCATGTTGTCAGCTGAAATTTTTTTACATTGTGTCACAAATTTTATGATTTTAAGCAGGAGTATTTTTTATTAGTAGAATCTAAACTTGCAATGATTGACAATTTTTGGGAGAAATCGCCAATCAGTAAAATCATTGCGCCTTCAAAACAAAGTCAGGCATTGCGTCGAACTTCCAATGGTTTCAATGGTTAAATGCATTTCTTAAATAAAAATTACCGACAATATTAAATTGACATATAAGTGTGGGTGACGTGAACTGCCAATTGCGTAAAATTCCAAGCCTCTAATTTATTTAAAAACTCATTTTATTCATTTTTTTCCGTGAATTGTTAAGATATGTTAATAGTTATTCTGCTATTCGGAAGGAAGACGAATCTAACAAATCATATATCATCATAATCGGTCCCGTCATTTTTCAAGCTCTAATTGGTCTACTACCCCTACTTTGTTTTTTATGCTGAAGATATCTGATTTGACCAACTTTGTATGTCAATGTAATGGGAAGATGCTTCAATGGAGAGAATCAATCCGAGGGCAACGCATGAACCCAAATACATAGCTTCAATAAAGCAAATCGTCAGCCTAAATTCTTAATCTGCTAAGTTCACTTTTAATTTTTTTTGTTTTTTTGTTCCAATAGGAAGAAATAAAAAATTCTATCAAATGACAAACTAATAAATCTATTTAAATATAAAAATTTCTTAATATGCAAAATGAATTGGAAATCTGCTTTATGTAGTAATTTATGTAGCTTATATTTACTTTTTTTCCTTTCCCTGAAAACACTGTTAAAAAGAATTTAGCAGCTTAACAGTTTAGAACGACGAAATGTGTTGGTTGTCTTGCAATTGAAATAATTGATTTCTTTTTATATAATTTTTATTTTCTTTTTATATATTTATTATTCTAATGAAGTATTGAACTTAATTTTGTTCATTTTATTATTGATAATTTAAACTAAGTGTAACTAACATATTCATTTATAAAACACTACATTCATTGCATGTTAGGCAGTACGAAGTTTGCTGGGTCAGCTAGTGACCCTATAAAATAGAATAGTATGCATTTTCATATGCAAACAAGCAACTGCATATAATCCGATGTCTAATTATAACAAATTATGTAATTGCCATTGTTGTTTACGATTTCCTGCGACATTTTGACCAATTTTTCAACACTGTTCCGCCAAAAATCATCCAATGTGGTATCAAAGAAATTGTTGAGCCAATTTTTAAGATTCTCATTTATTGTTGAAGATATCAACCCTTATATGGTTCGACAGGGAGTGGAAAAGATGGTAATCCGTTCGGGTAAGATCCGAAGAATATGTCGGATGGTTTAGAACCGTGCATTTGAGATTTTGGAGTGAAACTTTGACTACTTGTTTAATGTGGGACTTAGCATTATCGTAAAGAATTATGGTTTAGTTTTGTCGATTAGATGTTTTTTCTGCCGAATTACCATCCATGTTTATATAAGGGATGTTACCTTTGAAAATGAAGAAAACTTTAATAACTGGACCAACAACTTCTTTGGTACCAGATCAAGCAATTTTTGGTGAAATGACATCGATAAATTGGTCAAGAGATGAAAGAAGATCGTAAACAGTAACGGTAATTACATAATTGACTCATTTATTTTGAAAGTGGCGTAAGTCCGGACGGTCTATATGGTAATTCTTCTTCTTGTAACTAGAACAAAGTATGTTAGTTATTTAAGTGCTAAGTTTTCAGAAATACTGATTTCATTTTAGTTGTTAACAAAAACACCAATTATTCCCTCCTCCTTAGTATCTTATGTTGCTATGGTTAAAAATGATAATACTATAGGGGTGGTTCTTGAAATGGACTTAACTCACTTTCAAAATAAACGGTGTAATTGATTAATTCATTGTTATAACTATTGATTTTTGTTTGAATAAAAGTTACGCTAAAAATTATTTTCCATCCTAATATTTATTAATCTTATGGAGCTTTCCCGTTTATCCCATACTCTTTGGTAAACAGCCGAGGTATCACGCGTATTTCTGGATATATTTCTCTCATTTTCTCCTTCTATCCCTCTGAAATTCACTTAGTCCACATTTTTAATTTATGATGTAATTGTTAACATTAAATTGCGAATGTGAAAACTAAGTTTTTCTTTAAAATGTATTATAATTACACACATAATAATACATAATGTGTTTTTTAAGACTTAAGCCATTAAAGCGTATAAACGTTTGGAAAAACATGGTTTTCCATTAACTCTTTCCTCTTTCAAAGCAAATCATATACTATTTAAAGACTAAAGAAAAACTATGTTTTTTATACACTCAAAAGCAATTATATTCTATGCCACATAAAATATAGGACATAGGACGATAAGTATAGTGAATCGGCCCCAGAAGGGTATTTGGTTCATAATTTCAGGCTATGTTGGTACTATTAAGATATATATTAATTCGGCAAGTTTCAGATCCCTATGTATTACCGTTTCTTCAAAAATCGAAAAAAGCTGGAAATCAAAAAAGAAAAAAAATTTCTCAGAAACTTGTGAATCGATTTATTTGAATTTTGGGTATGTTATAGGGGCTGATGGTAGCTTCTAGGAAGAAAAATAAGAGCTTTATCGGTTTATAAGATCCTTAAAAAAGAGAGCTTTTTCGTTTAAATTGAATTTTTAATCATGATACAATTTTGGTACAATTACCAAACTATTTTTTTCGAATTCCCCATCCAATTTCCTTTAAATTTATGTGTTTTTTAAATATTAAAAATTGGTACGCCATATGAAAAAAAATAAAAACCGATTTTTTTACACAAAAATCCATTAATGCAATAAGCAAAAACGAAGCCTACTCGATTGTTATACGAGGGCAAATAATAGAAATTATTAAAAACAATAATAAGGAAACAATTGTTTCCTATTAAATTAATTCAATTATTAATATAAAAATTATTTGTTACTATTATGATTAATTCAGCATCAAGTGTTATTTTATATAATAAGATTGTTATGCTATTAAAATCCGAAAAAAATTGTTTCGTAATTGTACAAAAATTGTATCATGGTTGAAAATTAAAATTAAAAGAAAAAGCTCTCTTTCTTAAGGATCTTATAAACCGATAAAGCTCTTAATTTTTTTTCTTGAAGCTACCATCAGCCCCAATAACAAAACCAAAATTCAAATAAATCGATTTACAACTTTCTGAGAAATTTTTTTTTTCTGATTTCCAGCTTTTTTCGATTTTTGAAGAAACGGCAATACATAGGGATCTGAAACTTGCCGAATTAATGTATCTTTATTAGACTGATTCAAAAAAAATGATGATTTTTTTTTCTTAATTATATCGAAAATATTGTTGGGAATGACAAAAAAAAATCCTGTAAAAGTTTAAGCTCTTAATATTAATATTAAGAGGTGCCGCATCGCAAATTTCGATTTTCCATTTAAATAACATGGGAACAATATTCTCTTGCACTTTGGAATTTTATAGCTCACGTTGGTGCCAATATTCGGAATGACCAAGGTATATTATTGTAGAAAATTGAACGATCTACAAAAAAGGTCTTGTACAAATTTTTGATTTATTTATTCCTTCAAAAGTTATTCGAGGTCAAAGTTGAACTAAAGAGAAATTTTAATATTTTTTCAATTTTTTAACGCAACCATCAATTTTATGAGAAAACTTTATAGGACATTTTTTGTAGAGTACTTTTTTCCCTATAACTTATCTCTGTAAAAGTTTTTGATATTTTTCACAGGTTCTAAGTAATAAAGAAAATAATTTTTATGTTCAAAATATAATAATTCAGGGAATAGTATTAATTTAAAACAATAAAATTACGAATATTTTCAGTTTATTGCAAATAACTTAGGACCTGTGAAAAATATCAAAAACTTTCATAAAGATAAGTTATAGGAAAAAAAGTGCTCTACAAAAAATGTCCTATAAAATTTTCTTATAAAATTGATGGTTGCGTCAAAAAAAAAATTATAAAATTTCTCTTTAATTCAACTTGGACCTCGAATAACTTTTGAAGGAATAAATACATCAAAAACTTGTACGAGACCATTTTTGTAGATCGTTCAATTTTCTACAAGGATATATCTTGGTCATTCCGAAATATTGTCACCAACGTGAGCTATAAAATTCCAAAGTGCAAGAGAATATTGTTCCCTTGTTATTTAAATGGAAAATCGAAATTTGCGATGCGGCACCTCTTAATATTAATATTAATAGCTTAAACTTTCACAGGATTTTTTTTGTAATTCCCAACAATATTTTCGATACAATTAAGAAAAAAAAATCATCATTTTTTTTTGAATCAGTCTAATCTTTATAGTACCAACATACCCTGAAATTATGAACCAAATATCCTTCTAGGGCCGATTCACTATACTTATCGTCCTATGTTCTTTATGGGTAAATATGTAAAATATAAATAAGTTTTCCGTACAGATTTGCATACATTGTTTTTCTTCTATGGTTGCAAAAAACATGTCAAAGTCGAAAAATTAATCAAAAAACATTTACATGTTAACGAAATGTTTGCACTTTCTCGAATAATGCAATTAGGCTTAAAGGATTTAGTTGACAAAACAAGGATAGCGACGGGATTTGCCGGATTCCAGCAAGGATTTCGACGTGACTTTCCCTCAACATTACATTGTACCTTCCACAGATGTTCTATTTCTTTCTTTTTTTTATTAAATTTAATAAAACCTTAATATTGCAATACTTCCTCCCCTTCCCAAAACACCATAGAAAACCAATTAAAAAGTGACAATTTTTATTTTAATAGTAAATGAGGGGGCGATATATATTGTGCATCAAGTGAAAAATTTTCCATTTATAAACATATACACCTCCGAGAACTTGTGTTTTTTTTTTAAATTCAATCATTTAATTGACAAAAAAATCAAAAGCTTCTATGCTAAAGTTTCGTATCAAAAACAAAAGACATTCGATGTGATTTTACGTTAGTTTTTTGTTTTCAACGCCAACTTTTTACTTTTGTTTTTAAGGATTTGAAAAGAATCGACTTTCAATGGAGAAAAACGAATATCTTATATATATATATTTTTTTTAAATCAACGAAGCAATAGAAACTACATTTATTTCATAATTTTTTTTTTCATTTTTCCACTCCTATTTCCGCAGTTAATGTCCTTTTTTTTCTGTAGAAATCATATTTCATTTTCTTTTCCCCATGCAACGTGTTAATATGACACTAGTTTTCAAACTAAAAAAGCTCGTGGAAAGCTCAACATGAAAGCTTATATTTCACTAAAGGAAAACAAGATTGTCGAAAGCTTAAAAACTTCATTTGGCTTAAAAGGGGATGGATTTTTTTTTTAAAGGGATGAAATTAAAATCGATCAACACAATCATGTTCAAGTGGTTTTTTCGACCCTTTCGATTGACATGAGGATTAAAATTAAGGGGGCGAAGTAAGTCGGGTCTGGCATAAGTTTGGTGTTAATTAGGGACTTCGAGGACGACGACGACGACAGCACAGTCAAGACAATGAGCTTTCGGTCGTGCAATAAGCTTTCGACCGAATCATCGTGTTTCATTAACGAAATTAGCCGAGTTGAGAACTTTTCGGTAAGCCTTCGGCTCTCCAAATGAAGTCAAGGACTTTTTAGAGCTTTTCTAAAATAAGAGCTTTGAGCTTTCAAACTATGACGCCTGCGCAATCAACCTAATTGAATGCTCCACAAATAGAAAATCTTCCCAACTAGTTTCCCTTATTTCTTAATTTTTTTCCCTATCAATAAATTATTTGGCATTCACGTTGAGCTTGACTCGACTTCCATAAAGCTAGAGCTTTCATATTAAACATGTAAGAGCCATTAAAATTGTAGTACTATTCCAATATTTGAAAAATTCAAATTTTTTTTTTCGTCCAATAAAACTAAGATTGATTTAGTGATATAGTGCGGTTTTGATTCGTACCACTTATTTTACGAGGGATGATATTTTATTATCCTCAAAAGGGACGAATCGAGTTGAGACGTGGGGTGGGGTAGGATGTGGTGTAATAAAATTCAAAACATATTTTTCTATTTGAAAAATGATAAATCCCAACCCCAAACAGAGAATAGGTGTACGATTTCCAAACAAGCTTGTCAGCGACAAGGGGCAGGGGGGGAGGAGTGGTGAATGGTATTAGGGGTTGCTGGATGTTGGAAATTGTGCGATGTACATTTATTATTATTTTTCATCGAAATATCCGATTTACGTCACTCAGCCCCATCGCAAACCAACCCCTTGACTCAACAATGGGAAATCTTCGAGCCCTCTCAAGTACATTGTATTTCCTCATCTAATATTATATCATTTTTGATAGGTTTTCTTAACAAACGGATAGCAAATATTTGATTCGAAATTTTACGACCGACCAACTGGCCATTAAGTATCGAATGCAACCCCAATTGGGTACCTACCCCGCTTCGTTTGCGACTATATTCACGTCGTAGAAGATTTTTTTATGACATATTTCGATAATGGAAATGGATTGATCGCTAACCTCACCCGCACCCAACTTTCATCCCCATTCTGGCCTTACTAAGGGATGGTTTGTCGCATACAATTAATCTAAAAATGTTCAATGGTTGGTACGTGATTTAAATCACGGGGTGGAAATCAAACATAAGAAGGTCGTACTTTTGATAGTAAAAAATAGAAGTTCACATTTGTCGATTTATAGACGTTAACATTCAACCCTTAATTTATGAAAAAGTGATTGAAATTTTAAAAAATAATATCACAATGCAAGGGGTAGTTTTATTAGTAGTAATATTTAGTAATATTTAAAAGTATAGTAAGTAGTAGTAATTAGCATTAAAAAGTATAGTAATATTTAGTTAGTTCGAAAATTAGATCCCTGATTGTAAAATTTTTTCTCGGGCCTCTTCGGCTAAAGATTGACGACCATTACATTATAGTGAATATATTGGCTAAGGGATGCAAAAAGGAGTCGAATGCAATGATTTCCCGTTGCCTTATATATCCTTATACCATTGACTTTGGTTGTTGAATTTCTCCGGTTTCGGGGTCAATTTTTCAGCCCTTAAGACCAAAGAATGTCCTACACAAAACTCTAGTCCAGTGGTTCTTAACCGTTTAGAGGTACTGATTCCCAATAATTTCATATGTCCATTCTCTAAATTCTTCTTAATTGGAAAAACAAATTTTGATATTATAAAATTCCAAACATAGATATACGAACCGTTTATTTTGAAAGTGAGTTAAGTCCATTTCAAAAACAATCCCTGTAGTGCTATCTTTTTTATCCATAGGAACATAAGATACTAAGGAGGAGGGAATAATTGGCGTTTTTGTAAAAATCAGTAATTTCTGAAAACTTAGCAGTTAAATAATTAACATACTTTGTTCTAGTTACAAGAAGAAGAATCACCATATAGACCGTCCTTGAAATGGACTTACGCCACTTTCAAAATAAACGAGTCATATATTGATAAATTGAAGCAAAAAATAAACAAAATATTTAAAATGAAATACCCACCGAACCTGGGAGACTGACTTACCGAACCCCGAAGGTTCGATTGAACCCAGGTTAAGAATCACTGCACTAGTCCTTGTGATGTTTGCTTAATCTGGTTTACGTTAGTTCCCCCATCTATTTACCCCCCCCCTCCACCTCTAACCAGTACCACTAGGGGAAATGGATTTACGCCACTTTCAAAATAAACGAGTCATATATTGATAAATTGAAGCAAAAAATAAACAAAACCATTAAAATGGAATATCCACCGAGCCTGGGAGACTAACTTACCAAACTCCTAAAGTTCGATCGAATCCAGGTTAAGAACCACTACACTAGTCCCTGTGGTGTTTGCTAAATCTGGTTTACATTAGTTTTCCCATCTTTGACCCTCTGTTTCGTATTCCCCTCCCCAACCAGTACCACTAGGGGTTTTCTCTTCACCAATCAAAAACCAAGAGGCATTACTCATAACTCTCCCCGATTTTTAATACCAACTAAGAAAAAATAAATTCCTATTAAAGTTTAAGCAAATTTTTTCTTTCTATTTTAGCAAAATTCCACTGTTAACTGATGGAACTTACTAAGAAAATCGATTCCTAGGAAGAAAATTCTTCTATAAACACCAAAAAAGAAAATTCATCAACCAGAGTCAATAATTGTGGAATGAAACTTCCATTTCCTGGAAAAGTTTGAATAGAAATCCCGAAGAAAATTCAGGATGGAAGATTATGATGGTTTGTGTCCCTGAACATATAAATGAAATACTTCATAAGTCTGAAGTTAAATTTTTGTTTTTTTCCCCTTAAGTAGGTCGCTATTGGGTTCTCCCTCCATATCATTTCTTTTATACAAGATCGAGATTAAAACAGTGCAGTAAAAGAACCACCAGAGGGCGCTGACATGCAAAAATAGAAAGGCAGTTGGAGAAACCAATTATTTTCTACCCAAATAGGAAAAAAAAGTAAGTTCTCTTTTTGAATACCATTGAATACAACCGATTGCCTACTGGTGGCCGAGTGGTCCAAGTGGCCACGAAATTTTTAATGTTTCTCGATTTACGGTTTTTTATTAACCCTGGAGCCGCTAGAGACTTTGATAGTTATAAAGCGATGGTTAATAAGCAAAAAATACAATGAAAACCACCATATTGTTGTACGAAAAAATTCCACCTGGAAAATTAATTAAAATGGCCGAAAGGAATGGAAAACTATGGCCGCGTATATATGGTGGTGGATTCCAGGGCGGCTTTATGCACGTAATTTGATGCAAACCCGCAGTTTTACATGTCAGTAATTTTATATAGTGAAATGCGTTCTATGGTTTTTCTTCTATTTATCTATTTATTTTCTGCTTCGGGGATGATTTTGCCGTATTGGAATTTATTTAAAGTAGGCTGTGGATCGAACGTGTCGAGGGATGCATTTAAATGCAGCAAATGCATTCGATCACGGTCATACGTCGTCGTCGCATCTTGAACGCGAATTAAACATACCGCATGTATTCCTGTTTATTCCTGGTTATATTCCTGATGTTCCTGTACTCCAACATTGCTCCAGTATGCTTGTCTAGCGATGTTGGCCGCCCACGAGATATTTCCCACATTTCCCGACAACATTTCGTATGTATGTCAGAATTCACCCTGGACTCATCCCCTTCGTCCCTGCTTTCCTGCTTTTCAGTCACCGGTAGAGCTTTCTATTCCATCCAATGTGTATATGTGTTGTATATGGTGGTGCAATAATGCTGTAAAGATGTGGTGGGGGGGGGGGAATGGTGATAATGTGAATGGAGTGTGTAAGGGCTGGATCTGGGAGGAAAGGGGATGAAATGAAAATGCGTTCACTATGCTCACTTTAGAAAGTGTTAAATTGGATTGAACTGTAAAATGGGATGTGTATTTACATTTTACAAGAGAATAAAACATATTTGAATTACATTTCCCACACCCCCCGTTTGCCATGCAGTCCCATCATTCCCGTTTTATCCCGTTTACATGCAAGTCGCCGTTGCACGAGTACTTGGCAATTTTTAAGCTTCTTATTTCCGCACGAATTTTATTTAAAATTAAAGAAAAGAAAACGCGAACGATTATTTGGAATTTGAAAATTTCTTGGCTTTTATAAATTTACATTCTTCAAATATTCAGAAGTGATTCTCTAATAGATTTAAATTATTTAAACGAGGAAATGTTTGATTTTTCAAAAGAAACATTTCAAATATAAAATATTTATTTGTAAAGGTACATTAAAATTCCTTTTGTTGAATCCCAAAAAAGATATAAAAACCTCTTGAATCATTGCTTCGCAATGATTTTCAATAATTTTCAGGAAAATCCTACAAATTTTGGAATAAATAATCACGATTTTACACGAATTTTTCCAAAAGTTTAGGTTGGTAATTGGTTGGATAAGCTTTGCTATTTTTCTGGATATGATCCAACAGAAGCGGATCTGAGATCAAAGCAAGGGGGGGGGTTTAACACCTAGGCAATCTAGATACTTGCCTAGGGCCCGAAAATTTGAACATTATTTTTTTACTTAACCGGAAAACGTAATATTATGCCAAATCGTCACAAAGTCGACAAGTGTAACCCATCACTCAATAAGTCCCCGGTCTAACTAAGAAAAACAGTAGTCGCTGGGAGCCAAATCTGGAGAATACGGGGGGTGGGGAAGCAATTCAAAACGTAATTCATCCAATTTAACCATTGTTTTCATCGACGTGTGGTATGGCGCATTGTCTTGGTGAAACCACATTTTTTTATTTTACATATGGGATCGTTTTTTTTTTATTTCTGCACTCAATCGATCCAATAATGCCGTGTAATATTCGCTATTGATAGTTTTGCCTTTATCAAGATACTCAATGAACAAAACTCCATGTGTGTCCCAAAATACGGATGCCAAAACCTTACCAGCCGACTTTTGAGCTTTTGGTCGCTTTGGACGACTTTCACCGGCTGACCGGGGACTTAATGAGTGACCTAATAATAGACCCGGAATTATAATGTTGCCGAGAACCCGCTTTAGCCTTAGTTCGCCACTGGATCAAAAATATCACAACCAGGAGGTAGTGCACTACCGGGATCAAGTCTCTTCCAAATTAAAATCTTCCAGTTACTATTGTGACCCAAGAATTCAACAGAATTTTCCCAAAGGAAACATACCGAAAATAAAAAATGTATTTCCAACAACTTTGGTTAAAATCTATGAATCGTTCTCGACTGAAAGATTATTCAGGGATTCTGGAGATACTACAATGAATTTTGATCGGAAAAGATCGAAATTTTTTCAGGGAACTATTTTCAATATTAAGTAAATTGTTTAAAAAAATTCTGTTAACTAGAATCCAATCAATAATATTAACTGGAGTTAATACTTTCATGAGATCTACTAGAATTAAATGTACTTGTAGTACCACTGTACAGATTATACAATATAGAATATTTAAAAAAACGGAACTACTTTTCCAAATAGAATCTGTTTTTCTAATTTACTCTACGGGGGTCAAATATCTAGGAGTTTATTGATCAAAATTCAATCAAAAATGATTATTATCAGTTTCACAAAAAATATTTTTACAGATTATTTTCTAACTTTTAATTACTTTTCCAATGATATATAACTCCTGTCTAAAGTAAAAATTGTTTCATCCCTAGAGAATATCTTCCCTTATTATTTTTAAGGAATGATAAGTAGCCTATAGTCTGTGGGAAATTGTGTTGTATCTTAATACCAAATTTCATTAAATTCGGTTCTTCCGTTCTTGAGTTAAATCGGGACACACTAAAAGACAAAAAATTTTAAAAATGTTAAATTTGGAATAAGAGCCTCTTGAAACAAATATTTACCCTAAAATTGGGCTCAAAATCGAAATGTACAGACAGACGTAAGAATTTTATGTATTAGTTTAGATTTTGGTTACTATCCCAACTGGAATAAAAATCCAGGAGTCATTGATCCATTCAAACCTGTCCCGACGAGATCTAGTAATGATTTTGATTATTTTTCCGGAATCGGAAGTGGAAAAGCGAGAAAAACTTTTTTTCGAGTCCCGAAATTTCATCATAACAAAAGGCTCACTTAAAATGGGTTCTCGAAAAAAATTTTTGGTAAAGAAGTTTTGCATATTGTTTTAAATAATTGCCTAAGTCAATTTTTTATACAAAGTCCTCAAAAGCTTTCCGAAAAATAGAAGTTTTCATCAGTTTAAATCCGTTAAATTTTCTATTTAAGATTAAAAATGTTATTAGTATAAGGGCGATCATGCAATTTCCATATGATTTGGTTGATCTCAATTTTCTTGATGTTTCAATAATGAAACTTAAAATTGAATTAGACGTGATGAATATCCTTCGTTAAGCCACCCTTATCGATCAACAACAAGCCAAAACCATTTACGCCCCCTCCGTCCCCCCCCCCATCGCCCATTGCAATCTCAAGCTTTCCATCCCCATTTTCAGTTTATTTTGGTCAATCATATTTTTCCCCATTGGCAACAAACAAAGCTACCCCGAAATGAAAAATTGCAACTAAATCAAAAAATTCGTGGTTGAAATACGACGAAGAATGGATGTCCATTGGCTTGATTTCATCTATCTAAGACTTAACCAGGACTTTCCCGGGGATTTGGTGGGATAATAGTTGGGTGGAGCGGGGAATATATATATTTTTGGTGCGGGTGGATGGCGGTTTACGGCTTGATATTCAATCTAGACACAGGTATTAAGGGATGTGTCGACTAATGCCCGTTTGGCCCGAGAGCGAGAGAGGATATGACAGCGATATTCGGGCGAATCGGGATGAGATAAACCACTGCGAGGGACTGAAAACTTTATTATAGTTAGGTCCACGATGATTCTTCTCCGAATCTCCAGAATGAATGCCGCTTAACGTACACTCGACTCCCTCTGCCATCTCTCTCGCACCACTCTCGGACTCCAGATGTAACACTCGATCCCATTGAGGATGGGGCTAAATGTTTGTTAGTGTCCCATTCCCCAGCCTGTGCACCTCGCCTAAATGGACTTCATCATTTTATCTCTCTCCCCCCACCCCCTCGATTTTCTAGCTGTTCTTCATTTCCTCTTAACAAAATGCCAGTTAGCGAAAGGAGCACAAGCATTATCATAATCATTATTGTAATGGCTATAATAGTAATAACAATAATAATATTTCGCATTAAGTGAAACGAATCCAAACGGATTTATTATGTGCAAAACAAAACGAAAGAATAATCATTTTGAGAAAATGTATTTCATCCAATCTCGAGATATAAAACTAATGGACTTCCAAAAAAAAAAGAAGTCTTGAATTTTCCGCCTGTTTTATTTTTTTCTCTCCATTGAAAAATGGTATTCTCATGTAAGTACACTGTAAAAATATTTCACTTTTACTTCAACTATTATACTTTAAAAAAAAATCGAAATAAAATTATGCCAAGACTAGCTGAACCCGGCAGACGTTGTCCTGCCAGCCTATGGTTGTAAAAAAATTAATTGAATTTAGGAAAAAAAAGCTTGTAAATTATTAGAATCACCTCCCTTATCAACCCGCAGCACAGTGTTAGCAACCACGGAGAGTGGCATTATAGTACCAGGGCCGTAAAATTATAGTAAGTTCGAAAAAATTATAGTAGACAGAAAGAAAAATCGTGAAATTTGATTTTATCGTTTAGAATTATCATTAAAAGTTAATAAATAAATAATTAAACAAACGAATTCCTTGTCCAACCTTTACATGATTACAGAATAATTAAGGATATTAAGGATATAGTGTATATACAATCGAGGTTATATTTTACTTTGGTTGTCACCTATTCCGACGTAATTGAGACATTGTACACTAGGAGCGCTAAATTGAAATGTATCCTGCTGTATCAACAGTGGATAATTTTTGCGCCAAAATACAAATTGAAAAAATAAAAATTATTGATAAAATTATTAGCTATTAGTATTGAATACGTGATTCAAAAAATTATAGTAGATTTTAACATTATAGTAAAGGCATTATAGTATATAGTAAAAGAGAGTGTAGTTATAGTATATCTACTATAATTATAGTATGGTTGCTCACACTGCCGCAGCATGCCTTATTGTACCAATTATAACTGAACTTCAAGATAAACATTTATCAATTATGTTTTAAGAAAATTTGCTCTACTTCTTAAAAATCACTCCAGGATCATAACAATGAAGTATTGACACTTAGCAGCTATTGTATTGATCGTTGAAAAAGCTCGTTTTCTTGCGGTTGTAACTATGTTACTGATACAAGAAAAAGATAGAAACATTTTTTGAAGCGGATTGTATATCGTGACAAAAATTGAACTAAATTACTGCAGAACTTTTTGAGTTTTTGAAATCTACCCAAATCATTATAACAATTTTATATATGTAGATAAAAAATAGATTATTCATTGTTTATTTAAATCAGAGGTTGTCACAGGTGGCCAACCCACAAATCGAAAAAAGGCACATTTTGACAATTTTTTCGACCCGCGAGATGCATTAAACTTGTATAAAATGTTTACATTCTATAATGACCAAAGTCGTGAAAATTAATACATTAAAATTGTTTTTATAAGGAAAATTTGAGATATAACTTCAGTGGCCCACGGAGTTACAATGCATTTCCGAAATGATCCGAAATATCATTTGGGTTGGCCACCCCTGACTTAAAGTATGCTGATTTTTCGATATTTTAAAAAAGAACATAAATATTTAATTAAAGGGTCCAATTTATATCCAATTAATGGGTGTCCGTTTATTTATTTTAATCGACCTTCTTCTGAATGCTACTTTTATTATTAATAATTAAACGTAAATATGCAATATTTTCTTTTGACGAAAAATTAGTTGAACTTGATTACAAAGTTTCTATCAAATCCGTAAAGCTGTCTTTAAATTGGAACCATAAGTGAAATCAGAATAAAGTATTGGTACAATTAAATAAGAAGAATATTCAGGTTATTTAAGATCTTTTTGTTTTTTTTTTTTTTATTTTTTATTTAATATTTTTATTGTTCAATTAGCTACTAACTAAAAATATTTAATTTTGTGAATCAAGAAGCCTGAGGAAGTTACGATTAGTAACGAAACGTAGCTAATTGAAAAATACAAATATTAAATAAAAAACAAAAAGATCTTAAATAACCTGAATTTTCTTCTTATTTAAAAAAATATAAAAGCTGAGATCTGATTTTTATCATCTATTGGTACAATTATTTAGATGGTACAAGCTTGGATCAGGAACGTCGAAATTTTCAGAACTGAAGAGAACTATTTCGAATGGTTTCGACATTATTCCCGTACGTATTGTTCACTCGAATGCAATTTGTACGTAAACTTTGACATATGCCAGAAATGAAAAAGCGACGGTTATTTTCAAATATGTATTTATATTGTAATATGTAAAATTAAATTTTCGGCTCAAGTCCATTTTAGCACACCCACAATCTGGCACCGTTGCATTTTCAACTTTGTTTTTAATTTAATTCGCGTTTTTTTTTTTTTTTTGATGATTTAATTCTAATATGGCATAATTCTCTCTTTTGTGGCTAAATTTTTATTATGGACCGATTTAATCACGAATTATATTAAAAACAAAGTCAAAAATGCAACGTTGCCAGATTGTAGGTGTGCTTAAATTGACCTGAACCAAATTTACTAAATAAAGTTTACTTTTTGATGGGAAAAACACATGTGAAAAACTGTGATGTATTATTTATTAATGAAAGGAAATTCCAAAACATTAGCGAAATAAAAAATATACTTTGGTAATATTTATTGTTGCATTATTGAACTGTTTAATTTTTATATTCTGTTATATATATTTGATAATACATATTTGAAAATAACTGTCGCTTCTTCATTTCTGGCATATGTCAAAATTTACGTACAAATTGCATTCGAGTGAACAATACGTACAGGAATAATATCGAAACCATTCAAAAACAGTTCTCAAATTTCGACGTTCCTTTTCCAAGCTTATACCATATTATCGAAATCGATTAACTTGTTCTTGAATTGTACGATAGAATTCAGGTAGACAAATATTAAAGTCCAATTTTATCGACCTTCGTTCCATAATGATCAATATTGTGAGCAAAACCGGCTGAATTCCAAATAGGTGTGAAATTGCAAATTATTTGCTACCTGCTCTCAACTGTTGATATGAAATAACATAGTAAAAGCTTGAAGGCCAAAATGTGAGATAAAGGTAGACTTAAAGATGATAATGTGATTATAATTGACAACAAATAATAAATACCTCAAACTGGTTTCAAATTCCTTAAACGATATATCTAAAGCTGCCATTCTTATTTTGGCCTGCAAGCTTCTACTATGTTATTTCATATCAACAAATGAAAGTACGATAATTTGCATTCCATACTAGCTAACGAGTAAACTGGTTTCCCATTTAATGTGTCAAATCCACACTGACAAAAGCCATAACAAAACTGAAAAGAACCTCAATTTTCATTTTATTTAAAGTAACTATAATAAATTCAAATATATATTTTGCCTATACATTTAAATTTAAATCTTCATAAGCTGTTAAGATAAAATCAGTTCATTTCAATTCGATTATTTACATATCTGTGAATGCAGTTTTAAGTTAATAATTAATCAATTATCGAAGCGAATATATTGAAAAAATGAAGGATGTAACTTTTATAGGCATATACTTGGATTTTTCGTATATATACAATTTAATAATATTTTTAGTGTTTTTGGAAACAAATTAAATTTCAAATTTCATTTCATGATTTCATTAAATTCTTTTGGGTATGGTAATAATATTAAATAGATTTAAAAAATAAAGCATTGTATAAATTGGCTGCATTACAGTTGATATGTACTTGATTATATTATATGCAAATATTCTTTTTATGAAATATCAGAAGACCCGGTGAACTTCGTACCACCTAAAATTGAATTGCGAAAATTAATTGATATCGATAATATTGTTACATTTTTAATTATTAAATTACTAACAATAATTATTAACACTTAATTTAATATACATTGTATTTTACTTATTTTGATTTACACCCTTAAAAACATTAAACATGTTAAAACTCATATGCATACAAAAAATCCTTAAATTCTCACCTATTCATGACATTAAAGACATATATAGATATTTCTAAACACATTTTTATTAATAAATATTTTGTGTCCTTTGAAATTGTACTATTTTTTTGGCCAATTCGATCCTCAGGTCACTTTTAGTCAAGGACTGGAAGCTTACTGGGAATGTTCCTGTTTCTTCAGAACTTCCTTAAACATAATATTTGTTTTATGCGCCAAACTATGTCTTTTGAAAACAACTGTTATATTTTTGAATATTGGCCAAGGAGTTTTTAGAATCATTACCTATCCCATAAACTAAGGAGCATAATGGATCTAGTGGTATGACCAATTATGGTAATTTTACTTTTCCACCAGCACAATATAACCCAGTAGATTCACCGCTGTATTTGAATGCCTTACAATATTGAAAAATAATTGTCATTTCCCCAATTGTTCCAGATTACAATAAATATTACATAAAATATGTAAATATAAGTAAATGGCAGTACTTTTGCAAAATCATAAAGCCAAGAAATGACATATTTGTTTGTTGTCAAATGTTTATTGTTGTCAGCGCCTACTCTGCCTATTTGGCCAATTTGACAGGTATTAACAGTTTATATGGGATTTTTTTTATTGCTTTTACTATTTTCCTTAAACTTCTTCCAGTTTTCTCACCTTTTAAACATTCCTTTGTCTTCTACAAATATTTCAACACCAAAATGAGGCAAAGCGGTTCAGCCATTGTCGCAAAGTTGTGAACCCACATGTCTCAAGTCATTTTTATATAATAGATAATTGCCCCCACTGGGGGGGGGGTGATATCGGTAGGTTATTGATAGGGGCAATCTATCCCTATATCCAAGCCACTGATATAGGTAGGTTATTGATTTCAAAGGCATTTTACCTATTAAATTAACTTAGATAGGTTGATTTGAAGGATGTATCTCCATTTAACTAATATACCGTAAACATTAACAACCATGAATATGGGGGCCGCAGTTTTTTTGGTCCTGAAAACTCCTATTTTAATTACTTTAATATGCAATAACCATATTGGTAATTGTTTAAAACGAGGCAACTAGGCTTACACGTATGTATGAATAATTGCCTATCCATTAAAAATCGTTCATAGCCAACGTGACCATACGTCCCGCTTCCGAGTTTTGAGAAAAAGTGGCCTGTGATTAGTATTAATTCATCACAACCAAAATCAATATGCAGGTATACTGTTTACCGTATACATATACATATACCTATAGTGTAAAACCCATAGGCCATTTATTTTTCTGTCGTCATTTATTGAATATTAATTTTTTTTTCCTAATAAAGAAGCTCTGCATTTGACTGTATTTCTAGTGTTATCATTTTACGCAAAATTGTTTTATGATTTTCCAGTTTTCGTATTAAAATTTACAGGTGTCCCGCTTTGAAGCAAAAATATTATTGTCACGTTATTCATCCCTGTCTACTCCTAGACTAATTCTCAGACAGAACATGACCAAAAAAAAACTGGGTTTTCCATGGATAGGCAATTCTTCATACATATGTGTAAGCCGAGTTGCCTCGTTTCAAACTATTACCAATATGGTTATTCCATATTAAAGTAAATAAAATAGGAGTTTTCAGGACAAAAAAAAAACCATTAGAAATGACAAAAAAAAATCCTGTGAAAGTTTAAGCTATTAATATTAAGAGGTGCCGCGTCGCAAATTTAGATTTCCCATTTAAATAACATGAGAACAATATTCTCTTGCACTTTAGAATTTTATAGCTCACGTTGGTGACAATATTTCGGAATGACCAAGGTATATTCTTGTAGAAAATTGAACGAGCTACAAAAAAGATCTCCGACATGTTTTTGATATATTTATTCCTTCAAAAGTTATTCGAGGTCAAAGTTGAACTAAAGAGAAATTTTAATATTTTTTCAATTTTTGGACGCAAGCATCAATTTTATGAGAAAATTTTAAAGGACCTTTTTTGTAGAGCACTTTTTTTCCTATAACTTATCTCTATATAAGTTTTGATATTTTTCTAAGTTATTTGAATTAAACTGAAAATTCCCTGAATTATTGTATTTTTAACATAAAAATTATTTATTATATTTTAATTAAATAATTTAGGACCTGTGAAAAATATCAAAAACTTTTATGGAGATAAGTTATAGAAACAAAAGTGCTCTACAAAAAATGTCCTATAAAATTTTCTCATAAAATTGATGGTTGCGTCAAAAAATTGAAAAAATATTAAAATTTCTCTTTAGTACAACTTTGACCTCGAATAACTTTTGAAGGAATAAATATATCAAAAACTTGTACAAGACCTTTTTTGTAGAAAGTCCAATTTTCTACAAGAATATATCTTGGTCATTCCGAAATATTGTCATAAGCGTGAGCTATAAAATTCCAACGTGCAAGAGAATATTGTTCTCATGTTTTTTAAATGAATAATCGAAATTTGTGATGTGACACGTCTTAATATTAATATTAAGAGCTTAAACTTTTACAGGATTTTTTTTTGTCATTCCCTACAATATTTTCGATATAATTAAGAAAAAAAAATTATCATTTTTTTTGAATCGGTCTAGTGTGTATACAATATATAGAATATATTGTGGTCCAATTTATGTAGTATAATTTAATATAAAAAAAAAGAAATAATGATTTTTAATTATTACCAATATGGTTATTCCATATTAAAATAGATAAAATAGGAGTTTTCAGAACAAAAAAAAAATGTGGCATCCTTATCCATGGTTGTTTATGCTTACGGTATATTGGCTAAATGGGGCTACATCCCTTTTAAATAAACTTATCTAAGTTAATTTAATAGGTAGAATACCTTTGAAATCAATAACCTACTTATATCAGTGGTTTTTATATAGGAATCTTTGATATAAGATACTTCCAGAACATTCTTAAAGTTAGTTAAATTATTACTGTTATTCTTTGTAAATTTTAATTCAATTTTCAAGGAAAAAAAACGAATGTAAATTTAACATTTTTAAAAAGCCTTAAGCTTCTTAAAAATATTGTCTTTTTTGATTAAAACAAATGTTTTATATTTTTTTTTTTTTTTTTTGGTGTACAGATAAACGAATGTTACTTTTGTATCTCAGTATTAACATATATCTTACCAGTTAATTTAGTTAGTAAGGAAAAAGCTCCATTCGCAGTCTATTTATTTTCTTCAATATCAACAATAAGTCGTTCCAGTCTTCCCACGGGGCTCTATTTTAAATTTGTACTTCTCAGAAGAGGCCAATCCAACGCCTATTTATATATATGCTATGATCCTGGTTCAAGGAGCTACCGGGGTGAGCACGGGATGACTTTTACCGACTATAGTACATACGTTTTTCCTCTCGTGTGATGTTAAGCAGCTTTTTTTTCTCGTTGGTCTCTTGAAATTTTTTCACATTTTCTCGTTATTTAGAATATTATTACAACGATAATAAGGTGAGACATCCGATGAATGTGTTATCTGGTTGAAGTGGATCAAAAAAAAAAAAAAAAAACGGAAGACTAAGGGTGGAAAATGTTAAGGACTTTATTATTTTTTTGAATTAGTCACAGGTATGATGGTTGTTCCTAAAAAAATATTTTTTTGTCCCCAATTGATTAAATTAGAGCTTTTAGAGGTCCAAATCTAATCTGAATATACATAATATGTGTAACATGAGCTTTCATACTTGAAAGCTTTTTCCATTAACGAAGGTTTTATCATCCCCGCTTACTTCATAAGTAACTTGATCCAAACATTAAATTGTACAAAATTCGGAACTTTTACAAAAGAAACTCATCAAGAAATTTGTATTTTCCCTATTAAATTTTCCACACTTTTCAATTGACGCTTCGCGTCAACTTTGATTTTTTCCCACGTTGAATTGATCGAATTTTCGCTTTTATATTTTCTCTCATGAAAAATATACATACATACATAGGGGGTGGTAGTAGCTATATAGTATAAGGGGGCGGGGGTTGCAACTCGATAGCGAATTTTTCTTTTCATCTATAACGTCGTTTCGCAGCTTCTGCTTGCTGCAATTGTGTCAACACGTATTTGTGATAATGGAGAAGCATTTTCCTCGGAAAAAAAAACAACAAAAAACAAAACAAAATGTAAAAATAATAAACCAGAAGCAAATTTTCCCGTGGAAGAAAAGAAAAAGATTCTTTTATATGGAGGAACAAGATTGAATCTTTTGTACAAAGATTGTAGGTAGAGAAGGTACATTTCGTAAAAGCAATTCAATGATATGATACGATAAAACACGGCGACGACGCGACGTTCAATTTAACCTCACTTTGTATTTGTGTTTTTTTTTTTTTGTTTTTTTTGTATACTCAAAATAAACAGTCGCATTATCGTCATAAAGTTGGCACATTGAAATTTATCCTCAAACGTTTGAAAAGCTTTGAATTTTCCTCAATGGTAATCTTAATTTTTGATGCGATCGCTTAATTGCGCATGCACCGAAACAAAAGCTCATCGTATTTGTTTAATACGCTTGCTTGATACTTAACATGCTTACATTTTTGTCCTATTCCAGGTTAATTAATTTAAATCTATTAAGAAACGAGGTGGAATGACTTTGTATTTGTGTTTTTTTTTTGTTTTTTTGTATACTCAAAATAAACAGTCGCATTATCGTCTTAAAGTTGGCACATTGAAATTTATCCTCAAACGTTTGAAAAAGTTTTGAATTTTCTTCAATGATAATCTTAGCATTTTTGATGAAATTACTTAATTGCGCATGCACCAAAACAAAAGCTCATCGTATTTGTTTAATGCGCTTGCTTGATACTTAACATGCTTACTGTAATATACCTATATTTATTTCTAAAACAAAACTTTATTCTAAATATCTACAAAAATGAAATACAACTCTTGCAAACCCGAACTGAAGAGAAAGTGTCTTTCTATTTGCAAAATTGCCATGTCGATCTCTCTAACACATTAACTTGTTTTTACATCAATACAGTTCATACATTACACTTTTGTGCCATTCCAGGTTGATTAATTTAAATCTATTAAGAAAGAAGGTGGAATGGCTTTGTATTTCTGTTTTTTTTTTTTGTTTTTTTTTTTATTTTTAAAATAAACAGTCGCATTATCGTCATAAAGTTGACACATTGAAATTTATCCTCAAACGTTTGAAAAAGCTTTGAATTTTCTTCAATGATATAATCTTAGCGTTTTTGATGCGATCGTTTAATTGCGCATGCACCGAAACAAAAGCTCATCGTATTTGTTTAATACGCTTGCTTGATACTTAACATACTTACATTTTTGTATCATTCCTAGATAATTACTTTAATTTAATTAAGAAAAAAGGTGGAATGGCTTTGTATTGGTGTTTTTTTTTTTGTTTTTTTTATGCTCAAAATAAACAGTCGCATTATCCTCATAAAGTTGGCACATTGAAATTTATCCTCAAACGTTGGAAAACCTTTGAATTTTCCTCAATGGTAATCTTAGCAATTTTGATGCAATTGCTTGATTGCGCATGCACCAAAACAAAAGCTCATCATACTTGTTTAATGCGCTTGCTTGATACTTAAACATGCTTACATTTTTGTCTCATTCCAGGTTAATTAATTTAAATCTATTAAGAAAGGAGGTGGAATAGCTTTGTATTTGTGTGTTTTTTTTATACTCAAAATAAAAAGTCGCATTATCGTCATAAAGTTGGCACATTGAAATTTATCCTCAAACTTTTGAAAAGCTTTGAATTTTATTCAATGGTAATCTTAGCGATTTTAATGCAATAACTTAATTGCGCATGCACCAAAACAAATGCTCATCATATTTGTTTCATGCGCTTGCTTGATACTTAACATGCTTACATTTTTGTACCATTCCAGGTTAATTGATTTAAATCTATTAAGAAATAAGGTGGAATGGAATGAAGATCGCTATGGTGAACCACAAGAAATTCAAAGGTCCATCAGGTTAGCACTACTCTTTTGGAATTTGGAAAAAATAACTAGGAAATATTTTGGTGTTTTTTTGTCGTTCAAAAGTTCAAGAAACACAAATTTCGCTCGCATATTTTCTAGAAAAACCCTATGTAGAGCTTAACTTGACGTTTAGAGCTTTTTTATAAATATTAAAATTCAGATTTTTTTTACCCTAATAATTGGAAGATTGCTTGGCAATCGAAATACGTATCTGGGTAATACGTCACAAATATGTTTGAACTTCTGTTCAAATTTATGTTTATAATATGATTTTTTATATATTATTATATTAAATTATACTTCATAAATTGGACCGCAATATATTCTATATACTGTATACACATTTATAATTGGGGTTTTGTATATCGATCGGGAGTTTCGAAAGAAATAATTTAATCTCTTGCATTTATAATATTCATCTGTCGTCTGCTTTCATAAGTTTAAAAGCTCAATTCAAAAAAAAGTATTCAAAAAGAGCTTTTTTTTAAAAAAATTGTTTTGTTACTGAATTTTTGAGCAACAAAAAAACCCTAAGTAAATGGTGAAATTTTTTTTTTGAAATTTCAATATTTGGAAAATGTCTCAAAGCGAGCTTTTTCCGGAAAAATATACAAGCGACCAAAAAACAACAGTTAAACAATTGAACTTTTGAGGTGAAAATTTGATAATTAATTTTCGATTCTCTTTTGGGTAGAAATATACTTAATATACTGATACTGATACAACCTGTTGAAATATATCACAGGTAAAATCCGTAGGTCAACGTGGAATAAAGTGAGCTTTATCCAATTCGATTGAATTTCGTTATCCAGAAAAAATAAACTTTAAACCAAAGTTTTTGGACAAGTTTTATTGTTGATCCACCTTATAAAAATCATGGTTCAATACGAATCTACATAGCATTGAATTATACTGCCCCCTATGAATATCATCATGAATTAAAGTAGGCATTTTTTAAGTGAAATCAATTTTAACTTAGTTTTATTCGTCAAATTTAGTTAAATCATAGCAAATTTCATTTTTCAAGTTTTATAATTCGGCCTTCATCAATAATCGTAGCTATATTTAATGAAGAGCCATCGAAAAGTGGTCTCCACCAGTAAAAGCTTCAACGAAGCTTTCCCTATTAATTCCCTATAGTGACGAAAAAAATCCAGTCAAGATTTCAACAATAACAGGTTGGTGCGGGGGGGGGGGCTTTTAAATGAAACGTTTGCACTTTCTCCGCCAATAATAAAAACAATAAATCTTGGCCACCAAGTGGAAAGTGCCAGCTTAACTGCTTCTTTGACAGAAAACGAGTCCCGTTCCCATCCTCTTCCCCCCCATCATCCTCCCTTTCGTCCCCAGTGCCTGACCTTTGATTCTTTGAAAAAGGTCAAGGCCGCGAAAGCCTCCCCCCTTGGTAGTCTATAACGGGAAAAAATTATCATATTTTCATAGATTAACTTCGAAGTGAAGTATCCCACCTGTTATGAGGGGATGCGCCGCTTTCTCCAGAGCTTTGTCAGCATTGTGGAACAAATGACGACGAAAATAGAATCAATTGTAGAAAATAGGAATTTTCAAGGCTTTTACATTGCAGTTTGAAGGACATTTATGGGGATGAAAATTGGTGGTCTATCAATATTAATCAGTTGAGACCCAAAGTTGTTAGATGGTGGTGGTGCCGATCGTGTTGCCGGAATGTTGATGTTGATGATGATTATGTTTAAGTAACACGATCCAATTGATCCTATTCCCTCGGGATAAGTAGAATCTCGTGTATCACAATCTGGATATATAGTAGGGAGACAATAGGTGATAGTAGATATAGACATTGTGGGTTACGATATGTGAAAATGTGTCGGCACTTGTATTTGGTTTTCCCAGTAAAGGGAGACGAGTCAACAAGCCGTTTTACATTTGGGAAAATAAAAGGGAATGAACTCATGGGGGATGCAATTGAGTGGGAATGATAATGCGGGGGATGACAATGATGATGATGATGATGATGATGTTAATGGATTGTTTACGTTTAATTAGGGAATGTTACGAATGTCACAACCACTAACCATCATTAAATACTGTTATAATTTTAGTTGAGAATTGTTGACATAATTATAAAAGCATTTATAGGGTGAAGTGAAAAAACCGGGATTTACATTCTATTATTGTTGTTTTCCGGAACATTGATCGAGAGGCCTTTAAATCGGAATTAGGGGTATTAATAAATAAAAGAAAACTTTTTGAGGGAAATTTATTTTTCTTTGAAATATTTTAGTGTTGGTACACGGTACACGGATTTTCAAAACTGCAAAATTTGTGACCTAATTTTCAAATTCTTTTTTCGTACAGAAAATATGAATTTAATAATTTATTATTAATTGACGAAAGATTGAAAAAATGGGGTCATCTTTAATGATTTAAAAAAAAACGGGGACTGTAAATATAATAGACAATAATCTTGAAGGGGTGGAAATATAATATTATGAATATAAAAAGAAAAATTAATCAGGTACATTTGACTGATTCAAAAAAAAAAGATGATTTTTTTTTCTTAATTATATCGAAAATATTGTTGGGAATGACAAAAAAAAATCCTTTGAAAGTTTAAGCTCTTAAAATTAATATTAAGAGGTGCCGCATCGCAAATTTCGATTTTCCATTTAAATAACATAGGAACAATATTCTCTTGCACTTTGGAATTTTATAGTTCACGTTGGTGACAATATTTCGGAATGACCAAGGTTTATTCTTGTAGAAAATTGAACGATCTACAAAAAAAGTTTCATACAAGTTTTTCATATATTTATTACTTCAAAAGTTATTCGAGGTCAAAGTTGAACTAAAAAGAAATTTTAATATTTTTTCATTTTTTTGACGCAACCATCAATTTTATGAGAAAATTTTATAGGACTTTTTTGTAGAGCACTTTTTTTCTATAACTTATCTTTATAAAAGTTTTTGATATTTTTCACAGGTCCTAAGTTATTTGACTAAAATAAAAAAAAAAAAAAATTATGTTAAAAATATAATAATTCAGAGAATTTTCAGTTTAATGCAAATAACTTAGGACCTGTGAAAAATATCAAAAACTTTTATTGAGATAAGTCATAGAAAAGAAAGTGCTCTACAAAAAATGTCCTATAACATTTTCTCATAAAATTGATGGTTGCGTCAAAAAATTGAAAAAATATTAAAATTTCTCTTTAGTTCAAATTTGACCTCGAATAACTTTTGAAGGAATAAATATATCAAAAACTAGTTCGAGACCTTTTTTGTAGATCATTCAATTTTCTACAAGAATATACCTTGATCACTCCGAAATATTGTCACTAACGTGAGCTATCAAATTTCAAAATGCAAGAGAATATTGTTCCCATGTTATTTAAATGGAAAATCGAAATTTGCGATTCGGCACCTCTTAATATTAATATTAAGAGCTTCAAGTTTCACAGGATTATTCGAGGTCAAAGTTGAACTAAAGAAAAATTTTAATATTTTTTCAATTTTTTGACGCAACCATCAATTTTATGAGAAAATTTTATAGGACTTTTTTTGTAGAATACTTTTTTTTCTATAACTTATTTCTATAAAAGTTTTTGATATTTTTCACAGGTTCTAATTTATTTAATTAAAATAAAAAAAAAATTATAATCAAAATATAACAATTAAGGGAATTTTCAGTTTAATGCAAATAACTTAGGACCTGTGAAAAATGTCAAAAACTTTTATTGAGATAAGTCATAGAAAAGAAAGTGCTCTACAAAAAATGTCCTATAAAATTTTCTCATAAAATTGATGGTTGCGTCAAAAAATTGAAAAAATATTAAAATTTCTCTTTAGTTCAACTTTGACCTCGAATAACTTTTGAAGGATTAAATATATCAAAAACTTGTTCGAGACCTTTTTTGTAGATCGTTCAATTTTCTACAAGAATATATCTTGGTTATTCCGAAATATTGTCATCAACGTGAACTATAAAATTCCAAAGTGCAAGAGAATATTGTTCCCATGTTATTTAAATGGAAAATCGAAATTTGCGATGCGGCACCTCTTAATATAAATATTAAAAGCTTAAACTTTCACAGGATTTTTTTTTGTCATTCCCAACAATATTTTCGATATAATTAAGAAAAAAAAAATCATCATTTTTTTTGAATCAGTCTAAAGTACATATATGAAACTATACGAAAACTGTTTAGTTAATATTGAATCGATTTACAAAATATACAAAAAGGTGAATTACTAAAAAAAATAACAGTTTTGCGATAATTTAGTATACCAACTATATCGCCATCTTTAAGTGTATGCGGAAAGCTTTAACTTCTACTTGAACCACATTAATACAAAACTGATAAGTGGCCACCTATGCTACTAAAAAATGAACTCAAAACATGTTTCATCATACTTTATTTTTTTGTTTCAAAAATAATTGATCCTGATCAAAATGGTCTTGGAATATAAATAAAATCCAAGTAGAAAAAGCGATTTTCTAATAAATGTTTTGTGTATGCAACCCATCATACATTCCATTGTTTGTGAATGTATAACTAATGATATTAGAAATGCAAGTGCTGTAAGGGCTGTGTTTCTATTTTTCATTACAATTACTATAACGTATTTATTTCTTACAGAACTTGAAAAGGAACATATTTTTAGAGGTCATAATAGAGAAGTTGTAGAAAACCAGGCTGAAATTTGAGGTAATCGGGAAGTGTTACTATGACTTTGTGATATTAATTTATTAATTTTCTATTCCCTTTAGTTAAACGACAATGGAGGAATGTTGGATAGCTAATAGGTTCGAAAAATCATCCCTTATTATTAACGACGTTATAGGCTCTTGAAGTTAAGATGGTTTAATGATTACTTCTGGCACTTTGATGGTCGATTTCATCCCTTAAATGTGGTTTGTTTTCGGAAAAATTTGCACAGAATACACAGATGGACGTATACTTTCGATTGACTCCCTCGAAATTTTTTTTTTACATTTGACGATTTTCGTGAAAAATGAACGATGGTTAACCCACGGCTTTTTTGACGAAAAAATTTTTTGTTTCGAATTCGAAATGGATTGTTATATTATCGTTAAAAGCATTGTTACGAACCCGAAATTGCCCTTAGTTCGAAAATCATCCCTTATTATTTAATGAAGTAATCAGCTCTTGAAGTTGGAATGTTTTTCTATGATTTTTTCTGACACTTTGATCGTCGATTTCATCCCTTAAACGTGATTTGTTTTGGGAAAAATTTTCACAGAATACACAGATGAACGTATATTTTCGATTGGAATCCTTAAAAAAAAATTTGTAATTTGACCATTTTTGTGAAAAGTCAACGATGATTAACCCATTGTTATCCCATGATTTTTTTTGACCAAAAAATTTTATGTTTTGAAATCGACAAAGCTTATTATATTATCATTTAATACATTGTTACGAACCCGAAACTGCATTTGGTTCAGAAATAATCCCTTATTTAACAAAGTTATAAGCTCTTGAAATTTAGATGGTTTTCCTGGCCCTTTGATGGTCGATTTCATCCCTTAAACGTGGTTTGTTTGCGGAAAAATTTTCACAGAATGCGCAGATGGACGTATACTTTCGATTAGCATCCTTAAATTTTTTTTTATCTTTGAACATTTTCGTGAAAAATCAACGATGGTTAATCCACGGTTCTTTTTGACCGAAAATTTTTTTGTTTCAAAATCGAAATGTTTTACTTGAAATCCTGCTTGTACCGATGTATTTATTTATTTTTACTCAGGTTAACTATGGATTTTTTATTTCTATGTTTTTTTTTGCTTTAGTAACGCAACAATGGAGCTAAGGAACCAGTTGACGACAATGGAGGAATGTTGGTGTTTAGATCATTGCTCGCCTTTAAAGTAATCAATGTTGGATCGTCAGAAAAGAATTATTTATGAAAAACGTGTTGTGTGAATAGTTATAATAATAAAATAAAAATCAAAAAAAGTTATAAATAAAAATAATTAAAAATAAAAATTAAAAATAAAAATAAAATAGTTTTTTATACAGTTATAGTGTAAATCTCAAGTGATTAAGTGAAAAATTAAAGAATAAAATTATTTTCTCTAAATAGTGTTTTTTATAACTTTAAATTGTATTTGTATTCACTTCAGTATGATTAACAAAAACCAAAACAGTATTTTGTAAATTAAAAAAATATATTTTGTGGTAATATTTCATTGTTGTGTATTTGTTGTATTTGGAATTTTTATTGAAAATTAATAAACGTTTTTATTATGGAAACATTGTTTTATTTATAAGTTTTGTTTTTCAGGAAATTCTCCTTTCAGATAAATTATCAACAATAATGATATTAAATAAGGATTGTTTGAAATTACTTAACAGTTCAATATGCAAAAATTTTTTCTAACAAAAAAAGATTTAGTTTTTCTCAAACAATCCATCTTTAATATTATTATTTTGAATCTAAAGTTTGGTAATTGTTGGCAATTTCGAACATCACTCTATTGTTTGATTTTGGAGATTGTTGACAGAAGTTTCACGGTAAGTTATTCTTTCGAAGAGTAAGTATTTCCGATTTTATTAAGAACCCCAAGACAAGAAAAAGATGATACCTTCTAGTGTGAGTTTCAACGTAATGTTACACTTATGCAACCAACTTTGCATTACTGAATGTTAGTTGCGTTTGAAATTAATATTATAAATATTAATTTTAATAAACAATAAGATAATGAGATGAAAATGTCATTGATTTCATATTATTTACAATCGAAAAAAAGGACCAAAGACATAAAAATATTTTTCGATTACTTTTGCGAATTTAATACGAAGCATTTTATAGTGTGAATGATTTCGAAAAATGCAGATTAGTTTAATCAAAAGAATTTACCATTTTAAGCGCAAATCTCATAAGAATTGTTTATATATAAGTTTTAACGACGTTTACTTATATCTTCTAATGGCCGAATCGTCAGAGCGTCCGATGCCCAAGCCGAAGGTCCAGCGTTCGCACCCCGGATCCGTAAGTGTTTTTTCTTTAATATAATAATTGATTTCTGTTCCTTACTATTTGTAATATGATGTAATAACATTAATCCTTGATTCCAGACATTGCTTCATCGAAATATTCGATCGAACAGTTCCAACCTTTCGGGGTTGGAAATGATCGATCGATCGATTACGTATTTTTATTTTTTGGTTCCGCATATGTGACGTCACATAATGACGTCATCAAATGACGTCATCCACCAAAAAATGAGGGGGAGGATACTGATTTTTCGATTTTCGTGAAATAGGGTTTTGGGAATGGCTTCGTAAGGCTCTGAGAAGCCTAAAAAACATTTCCTTAAATAGATTTTTTTGAGTTTTCGGGGAAAATTTTTCGGGCAAAATCCAAAAAAATCTGAAAAACTGGCCAAAATTGACCCTTTTTTGCACTTTTTTCTACTTTAACGTCGATTTGTGCGTTAACTATCGATCGTACGGTAACGATCGTTAGCTTATTCGATAGCGCTTGAATTACTCTATCGATGGTGTAAATTTGGTCCCGGAAAAGCTTAAGGGGAAAAACTTTTTTTTTTAACTTTCTAGAAATTTCAAATCGTCGATGAAATGGTCGACGATTTTAAGAGATTTTTTTTCTTCAAATTTCTCGATGAAATTTACACCATAGATGCCTAACGTTACGATTGAAACGAATATAGACAAACTTTTTAGCTTTTCGATGGTCTTAATGGAATTTTTCGATTTTACAAATTTGCATATTATGCATCATAATGCAATGCAAATGTAAATTGTTTTCTTGAAAAAAAGGACCAAGGACCTATAAATTTTCCAATGTGGTTCCACAACTTTTCCGAACGTGACATGAAGAAGCAATGGTTCAAATTTTTCCGGAAAACTCCACGAAAATCGTTCGATTGTAAAAAAATAATTTTATTCAATATGATATTGCAGATTTTTATATTTGCAAGATAATGCTATTCAAATACAAATTTGTTTTATCGAAAAAAAGGATGAAGGACTATAAAATGTTATAATGTCTTTGGTCAAATTTTCCAACTTTAACATGGAGCAGCTGTGGTTAAAATATTTTTGGAAAATTCCAATTCCTTCGATCGAAAAAATTTTCCAAGTCTCAATCGATTAAGAAATCTTTATATATGAGTTTAAATGATCCATAAATATATCTTCCAATGGCCGAATCGATAAGCGCACGGAATATGTTATAAACGGAAAGACGATGGATCGATCCCCCAATAAGGTAAAAGATTTTTATATTTCTTCTAATCAATTTCTAATTTCTATATATTCGTTACAGCTTAAAGTATCACTTTCGATCGTTAATAATTAACTTAACGTTAGTTTCAGCCGAATAATTCGATCATCACTTCCAACCTTTCGGGGTTGAGAAGTGATCGATCGATTACGTAGATTTTTTTTCTTTTTGGTTCATATATATGACGTCACATATACGTCGCCATCCAATGACGTCACCCAATGACGTCATTCCCGAAAAAAATCGAAAAATGAGCGAATTTTCGATTTTTGTGAAATAGGATTCTGGAAATGGCTTAGTTAGGCTCTGGGAAGCCTAAAAACATATCCTTAAATTGATTTGTCTGAGTTTTTGGGGGAAAATTTTTCGGGTAAAATCCAAAAAAATCTGATAAACTGGCCAAAATTGACACTTTTTCTCACTTTTTTCAACTTTAACGCCGTTTTTAACGTAAACTATCGATCGTACGATAACGAGTGACAGCTCATTCGATAGCGCTTGTATTCCTCTATCGATGGTGTAAATTTGGTCCCGGAAAAGCTTAAGGGGAAAAACTTTTTTTTTAACTTTCCAGAAATTTCAAATCGTCGATGAAATGGTCGACGATTTTTTGAATTTTTTTTTTTTTGAATTTCTCGATGAAATTCACACCATAGATGCCTAACGTTACGATTGAAACGAATATATAAAAAAAAATTAACTTTTCGATACCCTTCATCGAATTTTTCGATAATGAAATTTTTTATGGACGTCTTAATTCTTTGCATATGATAACTTGTTTTATCGAAAAAATCGATGAAGGGTATCGAAAAGTTAAAAAAAATTTATATATTCGTTTCAATCGTAACGTTAGGCATCTATGGTGTGAATTTCATCGAGAAATTCGAAAAAAAATATTTTATAAAATCGTCGACCATTTCATCGACGATTTGAAATTTTTGAAACGTTAAAAAAAAAAGTTTTTACCCTTAAGGTTTTCCGGGACCAAATTTATACCATCGATAGAGTAATTCAAGCGCTATCGAATAAACTAACGATCGTTACCGTGCGACCGATAGTTAACGCACAAATCGACGTTAAAGTTGAAAAAAGTGTCAAAAAGTGTCTATTTTGGCCAGTTTTTCAGATTTTTTCGGATTTTGCCCAAAAAATTTTCCCCAAAAAATCGAAAAAAAACAATTTAAGGATAGGTTTTTTAGGCTTCCCAGAGCCTTACTAAGCTATTCCCGAAATCCCATTTCACGAAAATCGAAAATTCGATATCCTCCCGCACAATTTTTTGAGGATGACGTCATTTGATGACGTCATTGGATGGCGACGTATGTGTGACGTCATATATATGAGCCAAAAAGAAAAAAAATCTACGTAATCGATCGATCACTTCTCAACCCCGAAAGGTTGGAAGTGATGATCGAATTATTCGGCTGGAACTAACGTTAAGATAATTATTAACGATCGAAAGTGACAATTTAAGCTGTAACGAATAGATATTAATTAGAAATTGGTTAGTAGAAATATAAAAATCTTTTACCTTGTTGGGGGATCGATCCTTCGTCTTTCCGTTCATAACATATTCCGTGCGCTTATCGATTCGGCCATTGGAAGATATATTTAGTGATCATTTAAATTCATATATAAAGATTTCTTAATCGATTGAAACTTGAAATTTTTTTTCGATCGAAGGAATTGGAATTTTACAAAAATATTTTAATCATAGCTGCTCCATGTTAATCCCGGAAAATTTGTCTAACCACATTGTAACATTTAATAGTCCTTCATCCTTTTTTTCGATAAAACAAATTTGTATTTGAATAGCATTATCTTGCAAATATAAAAATCTGCAATATCATATTGCATAAAATTATTTTTTTACAATCGAACGATTTTCGTGGAGTTTTCCGGAAAAATTTGAACCATTGCTTCTTCATGTTACGTTCGGAAAAGTTGTGGAAACACATTGGAAAATTTATAGGTCCTTGATTGTTTTTTACAAGAAAACAATTTACATTTTAATTGCATTATGATGCATAATATTCAAATTTGTAAAATCAAAAAATTCCTTTAAGAACATCGAAAAGCTAAAAAGTTTGTCCATATTCGTTTCAATCGTAACGTTAGGCATCTATGGTGAAAATTTCATCGAGAATTTTGAAGAAAAAAAATCTCTTAAAATCGTCGACCATTTCATTGACGATTTGAAATTTTTGAAACGTTGAAAAAAAAAGTTTTTCCCCTTAAGCTTTTCCGTAACCAAATTTACACCATCGATAGAGTAATTCAAGCGCTATCGAATAAGCTAATGATCGTTAACGTACGACCGATAGTTAACGCACAAATCGACGTTAAAGTTGAAAAAAGTGTCAAAAAGTGTCTATTTTGGCCAGTTTTTCAGATTTTTTTGGATTTTGCCCGAAAAATTTTCCCCGAAAAATCGAAAATATTCAATTTAAGGATATGTTTTTTAGGCTTCCCAGAGCCTTACTAAGCCATTCCCAAAACCCTATTTCACGAAAACCGAAAAATCAATATCTTCCCCCTCATTTTTTGGGGGATGACGTCATTTGATGACGTCATTATGTGACGTCACATATGCGGAATCTAAAAAAAAATATACGTAATCGATCATTTCCAGCCCCGAAAGGCTGGAACTTATCGATCGAATATTTCGATGAAGCAATGTCTGGAATCATGGATTAATGTTATTACATCATATTACACATAGTAAGGAATAGAAATCAATTATTATATTAAAGAAAAAAACACTTACGGATCCGGGGTGCGAACGCTGGACCTTCGGCTTGGGCATCGGACGCTCTGACGATTCGGCCATTAGAAGATATATGTGAACGTCGTTAAAACTTATATATAAACAATTCTTATGAGATTTGCACTTAAAATGGAAAATTTTTTTGATTAAACTAATTTGCATTTTTCGAAATCATTCACACTATACTATAGAATGCTTCGTGTTAAATCCGCAAAAGTAATCGAAAATCATTTTTATGTCCTTGGTCGTTTTTTCGATTGTTAATAAGATGAAATCAATGACATTTTCATCTCATTATCGTATTGTTTATCAAAACTAATATTTACAATATTAATTATGAACGCAACAAACACACATAAATGCTAAGTTGGTTGCATAAGTGTAACATTATATTGAATCTGCCACTAACAGGTATCATCTTTTTCTTTTCTTAGGGTTATAATTAATGAAATAGGAAATACTTACTCTTCGAAAGGATAACTTACCGTGAAACTTCTGTGCAACAATCTCCAAAAACAAACAATAGAATGATGTTCGAAATTGCCAACAATTACCAAACTTTAGATTCAAAATAATAATATTAAAGATGGATTATTTGAGAAAACTAAATCAATTTTTGTTAGAATTTTTTTTTCCATTATTGAATTTTTAAATAATCTCAAACAATCCTTATTTAATATCATTATTGTTGATAATTTATCTGAAAGAAGAATTTCCTGAAAAACAATACTTATAAATAAAACAATGTTTCCATAATAAAAACGTTTATTAATTTTCAATAAAATTTCTAAATACAACAAATACACAACAATGGATTATTTCCACAAAATATTTTTTTTAATTGACAAAATACTGTTTTGGTTTTTATTAATCATACTGAAGTTAATACAAATAAAATTTAAAGTTATAAAAAACACTATGTAAATAATTTTATTCTTTCATTTTTCACTTTACACTTGAGATTTACACTATAACTATCACTAATTATTCACACAACACTTTTTTTTTCACAAAGAATTCTTTTCCGACGATCCAACATTGATTACTTTAACGGCGAGCAATGATCAAAACACCAACATTCCGCTTAACTCCTCCATTGTTGTCAACTGGTTCTTTGGCTCCATTGTTGCGTTACTGAAACAAAAAAAAAATATCCAGTGAAAATCACAGTAAAAAAAAAATAAGCACATCGGTAAAAGCAGGATTTTAAGTAAAAGATTTCGATTGTGAAACGAAAAAAATTTTGGTCAAAAAAATCCGTGGATTAACCATCGTTGATTTTTCACGAAAATCGTAAATATAAAAAAAAACTCAAGGATGCCAATCGAAAGTATACGTCCTTCTGTGCATTCTAAGCAATTTTTTCCTAAAACAAATCACGTTTAAGGGATGAAATCGACGATCAAAGTGTCAGAAGAAATCATAGAAAAACATCCCAACTTCAAGAGCTTATTACATCATTAAATAAGAAGGGGTGATTTTCGAACTAAGGCAGTTTCGGGTTCGTAATAATGTATTAAACGATAATATAACAATCCATTTCGAATTCGGAACAAATAATTTGTTTCGTCAAAAAAAATCCGTGGGTTAACCATCGTTGATTTTTCACGAATATCGTAAGATATCAAAAAAATTTTTAAGGACACCAATCGAAAGTATACGTCCATTTATGCATGCAGTGAATTTTTTCCCGAAAACAAACCACGTTTAAGGGATGAAACCGACCATCGAAATGCCAGAAGAAATCATAGAAAACCATCTAAATTTCAAGAGCTTATAACTTTGTTAAGTAAGGGATGATTTCAGAATCAAATGCAGTTTCGGGTTCGTAACAATGTATTAAATGATAATATAATAAGCTTTGTCGATTTCAAAACATAAAATTTTTTGGTCAAAAAAAAACATGGGTTAACCATCGTTGATCATTCACAAAAATGGTCAAATTACAAAATTTTTTTTAAGGATTCCAAACGAAAATATACGTTCATCTGTGCATTCTGTGAAAATTTTTCCGAAAATAAACCACGTTTAAGGTATGCAATCGACCATCAAAATGCCAGAATTTTAATCATTAAACCATCTAAACTTCAAGAGCTAATAACATCGTTAAATAGTAAGGGATGATTTCTGAAACAAATGCAGTTTTGGGTTCGTAACAGTGTATTAAACGATAATATAATAATACATTTCGAATTCTATCATAAAATTTTTTGGTCAAAAAAAACAAAGCTATGTTTTTTTTAAAAATTGGACAATTTGTTTATGTTAATTTTTTTAAAAAATTACTACGATTTTTTGTATTATTCAAAATTACTCTCACTGTTTTAGTATCAATGTAACCAATACGTTTTAATATTTAATAATTAGTATTATTCAAGATTCATCTCTGAAACTACTAGAAATTGACATCACAAATTCAATAATATTACTTTTATAAAAACTCACTGATAAAATTCACGAATGATTCTCCAATGATCTGCCTACCATTGTACACTATAATGCCGATTAGCTTTCCAACATTCCTCCATTGTTGTCGCTTGATTCCTTTGTTGAGAAACTAAAGGGAATAGAAAAATAAATAAATTATTTCCACAAAGTCTAAGTAACACTTACTAATTACTTCAATCTCCAGCCTGGTTTTCTTCAATTTCTCTTTTTTGACCCCCAAAAATATGTTCCTTTTCAAGTTCTGTAAAAAATAAATTCGTTATAGTAATCGTAATGAAAATTATAAACACAGCACTTGCGTTTCTTTTTTAAGGGATGATACCGACCATCAAAGTGCCAGTAGAAATCATTAAGCCATCTAAACTTCAAGAACTTATAACGTCGTTAAATAATAAGGGATGATTTTCGAACTAAGGGCAGTTTCGGCTTCGTAACAATGTATTAAATGATAATATAATAAGCTTTGTCGAATTTAAAACAAAAAAATATTTCGTCAAAAAAAACCGTGAGTTAACCATCGTTGATTTTTCACGAAAGTCGTCAAACTTCAAAATTTTATTTTAAGTATTATGACCTCCAAAAATATGTTCCTTTTCAAGTTCTTCTTCAAGTTCTGTAAGAAACAAATTCTTTATAGTAATTGTAATGAAAAATGTAAACACTTACATACAGCACTTGCATTCCTAATATCATTAGTTATACATTCAAAAATAATGCAATGTATGATTGGTTGCATACACAAAACATTTATTAGAAAATCACTTTTCCATAACCGTTTTGAACCGGATCGATTATTTTTGAAACAAAAAAATATATAATTTAAAAAAAATATAGTACAAAAAAGATATAACAGATAATTGTATTCATCTAAAATCAACAGAATATTGTTTAGTAAGTTCTCCTTAATGTGTTTGTATAAAAACATATTGTATTTAGCGGCTAAATCCTTGGGAAATTTTCTTTTTAAGAACTAGTTTTAACAACGGGTTTTTAAACAATGGCCTCGTGTGAATAAAAATGTGAAAAAATTTCAGTCCTGTGGTCAAAAAGATAGGCACAATATCGTTTCAAAGTTCCAAAAAGGACTATTTTCTAGTTCAAAAAAAGAATATAAGGAAAAGTTTAATATTTATTTATATTAATTGGGTTGTCGCAGTTGTAATATAAAATATAATTACCTACCATACTTCCAAATCGTCAAATATAAAATAAAAATTTCGAGGAAGCCAATCGAAAGTATACGTCCGCCTGTGTATTCTGTGCAAATTTTTCCGAAAAAAAACCACGTTTAAGGGTTGAAATCGACCATCAAAATGCCAGAAGAATTTGTTAAACCAGCCAAACTTCAAGAGCTCATAATGTCGTTAAATAAGGGATGATTTTCGAACTATGCACAGATTCGGATTCGTAACAATGTATTAAATGATAATATAATAATCCATTTCGAATTCTATCATAAAATTTTTTGGTCAAAAAAAACAAAGCTATGTTTTTTTTAAAAATTGGACAAATTGTTTTTGTTAATTTTATGAAAAAATTACTACGATTTTTATTATTACTCAAAATTCAATTTCTAATGTCACTTATACATTCCCAAATAATGCAATGTACAGTTGGTTGCATATACAAAACATTTATTAGAAAATCACTTTTCTATCTGTATTTTATTCCTGTCGAAGTCAAAATCCTTTTCCCTAATAATAAGTCACAGGACATTGATCGTAACAATAAGCAATTCCGAATGATCGAAAATAGTTAATGGAAATTTTCGACTTTCTTATTGTTAATAACATCGCTGCTATTAATATTTAAAGTAATAAGCTCACTATTTGGTCGCAGAAATAGCAATGCTATGATTATTATGACTTTAAATTTCATACAACTAACAAATCACATATTAAAAAAATTGAAATAATTTATTTTTTAATACAATTTTTAGTCAGTCTTCTCTTTATATATAACATATTATTACAATGTAAAAACTTAAAAATAAAAAACAAATCTTCTTCCAGTCGTTGGTATAGATCAAAGAAGCAAAAAAGTAAATTAAACAGATAACGAAGATAAAAAGCCAATTCTTCACACATGGAATGGATACCGGGACATTATCCTAGTCTAATTGATTAGAACAAAATTTAATTTCTAATTAAATTTTAGATCTTCGGAAAAAGACGTATACGATGGTTCGTAGTCCACGGTTGTTCAACTTCGGATTCCAACAATACACGAATCCACAGGCAGTTCTAAAACAAAAAGCTCCAAAGACCAATTAAAAGTCCTAACACATATTGCCATGTTTTAACCACAACACAAATAAGATCATTTTACTCTACTTTCTGTCCAATAAAAAAAAATACTCAAAAAAAAAAGGAAATCAAGATGAAAGTTTTTATCATTTGCAACAATGATGCAAAATTTTAGTTTTAAATACTTCAGAAGCAAACGCTTAAATTCCATCCATTTTTTTCCTGAATTTGACCAACGTGTCCCCTTAAATTCAATCTTATAAAACATTGTAAATTGGACAAGGAAATACAGATTTTTACACACCATTACATCGTAAATGGATTTGTTAAGAATTTGAGGAAATTTCAATGTTTTGTTGGCAATATGTTAAAAATAGCTATCTTAACTTAAGACTTATTCTAAGAAATAGAAATAAAAGGAAACCAAGTACAAACCTAAACAATAAAAATCCAAGAGCCGTTACGGCGGCACGACGTACGTCGGTATTAACATCAGAAACCGCGACATGCAACAATCTTCGAATGGCCTGATTGTTACCGGTGCCACAATAAGCCATTGCAATTGTGTACATTCCAGATCTTCTCAATATTGGGTCTTTATCACGACAAAGTTGATCCACCAGAGGATCGGCTTCTTCAAGGCGCCCATACATCGTAAATGCAATTCCCACGGCTAATCCACGAAGAATTTTCTCATGTTGACTTTCTTGAGCATACTAGAAAAATTTAACAAGTTTTTCACAGCCATAAACCGTAATTTTACTAATTTTTCTTACCGCAACCATATCTTCAATAGATGGAGCATGTTTCGAGCCTAACATCACCATTCCCATGGCAATTCCGGCGGCTTCGCCTGTGGCTGCATCATCTTGATATAAATTAAATTTCAACTGCTCATAAACATCTTGACGATGCGTTCCCATTGCAGCTAATCCTAAACCTAAACAACCGCCATGCCGAACCATCTACAATAATACACCAAAAAATTAAATTTCATTATCTAAAAGATAAAAAATTAATCAAACCTCATTTTGAGCTTCTTTTAATTGTCCTAATAAGTAGTCGATGATATTAGCTCCGTGGTTGGCATGGATGAGTCCTAAAGCATAAAGTCCACCTCCTTCGGAATAACCAGAACTTGGACCGACTTCCTTCGGCAAATAGCTTTGCATTAGCGCCAACGCTTGGGTTTCATGTCCACGATGAATAACTCCCAGTGAAGCTGTTGCTGTCAATTTTGCCCAGTTTGTGGCTCGGGATAACCATTCCAAGTTATCTCTAAAAAAAAAAACAAATATTAATTACTATCCCATTATGCCGGTTAGCATTTCAAACTTTGATTTTTTGTCAAGCAATGGGAAGCCGAAGCTAATTAAAACGTCAATGATAAAAAATTCATAAAGTTCAACCAAATCTCTCTGGACTGAACAGAAGGAAAATGAAATTTTCTATACTCTAAATGGGGAGTTCCTAATATCTCCGGCGCCGCGATTTAAGAACGGATTATGATAGAAGAAGCAAAAACAAATCGAAAATTAAGAATACCAATTTGCGAGTTTTCGCTTCGTTTTCTTGGAAAATAAGTTTTTAGCAGAAAAATTACAATGTTATTTCTTATGGGAAAAAAATAATTTTGAGTTTGACCAATCGATGAAACTTTGCGTAATTTATACATTATAAAAAGCGTTCATGAAAAGCGCTGTGATTGGCTACAACTGGCTTTAAATATAACAATCCTAGTAGGCCAAGGAAATATGCTCTTTAACTAAATCACTTCGACCATATTTAATTCAATTAAAACATCTGGAAACATCTTAAAAAATTAACAAAATTTGAAAATTATAAGAGATAAGAATGCCTACTTCATTAGTGATTTTTGGTTAAAAACGTATGCAGGTTAATTTCATTTCCCCTGCATCATTGTTTAAACTTTACAATGAATGAAAAAAAAATTCTATTATAATTATAGTCTTTGGATTGACTCAAAATAAAAATGATTGAAAACCCGTTATAACAATCGTTTCATCAATAATATCATTCAAAAAATAGTAGTATTATTATTGCCGCGACTTCATTTTCCGAAATATGTTTGAATGTATAACTTTAAATTTTCACACTCAATGAAAATATTTGCGGAAACAATGAAATTTGAATTTATGTGCATTACGGAGGGAGGTTATGTTTTGCTTGGAGAGATTTAGTTATTGTGAACTTTGAAACGGCTAAAAAGACTCAAAACGAGAAGTAAAAAGCGAAAATTTGTAAATTCTGTAAAAACTATCTACAGTTTAATTCGGTATTTAAAACATATGCTTGAAAATTGGTATAAAAGTCTCGCCAGGCTTACGTCTCAATTTTCTGGTGAAAACTCACGTCAATGATCATTATGAAACCCATTTTCACAATGTTTATATTCCAAACAATTAAAATTTGAAAAATTCTTTGAAACCGACAAGAATCGAAAATTAAAGCATCAGTAGTGGGATATGTGACCAACAAAAAAATCAATTATATTTGCATTTATGGAACTTCATGATTGATATTTTGTAAATGTAAAGGCAAAGTAAAACTTTCAAATTCAAAAATAACGTGTTTTTATCCAAAACATTTCATTAAAGTTGACTGTTTTAATACTTCAAATACAAGAAAAAAAATCGAGGGAACTGCGTAATAAACGCTAATGTGAACTATTAAATTTGGTGGACTTCATAAATTTTAAACCCGTAAGTTGAATCAGTTACAAAAAGATGTAAATTTATAGAAAACATTTCTTACTCTACCTAATTTACAATTTTCTTCTAGAAACGAACAAAAATTTGAAATTCATCCGTACCATTTGAAAGAAAATAATTCAACTAATTCTCGAAGTTATTCAAATATAATGTGACTGCCAAATTTGTATAAAATGTAGTTGGTGCAAGGATATTGCGAAGTGTATGTTTCGAAATTAAATGAAAATATTGGTTTGTGTTTAACGTTTGGGAAATGAATGAATATAAATTTAAATATTATATTTCTATTTTTTAAGATTCTTTCATCAAAAATCAGGGCTTTTTCAAATTAAAATTCAACAAATAATTTCGAAGAAGTGTTGGAAACCAAGAAATCAAATACTTTATCAAATGTAATTTAAAGAAAGCCTAAAACATACGTAAAGAAAAATTGTCACAATAATATTTTTGAAAATTTAAAACCGAATAATGAATAAAAAAGTCAAAACCCAAATAAAATATTTACAACACTCGATTATAAACATTTACAAGGGATCATATATACACATTGGACACGATAATTAGAAGTATTGTACTTCAAAGAGAGCAGATGATTACTAATAATAAAATCCTGAGAGGCTTTAGCGAATTTATAATAAAAAAAAAATGTGTAAACTTTGAAAATTAAACCCTTATTGAGTATCTACGAGACTCGCTTATAAACATAAATTGTTAATCTACTCACAGGTGAGACAGTGATTAGTAGTATTGATAGTTCGATAAGGACGGACGACTAAAATAAATAATAACACGAGAGAGACTAGCGAATTAAAAATGAAGAAAAATATAGATACGTACACCAGGTTAAACTTGCAGTAAATTGTGAATTTTAAGGAATAATAACCCGAGATAGATTAACGAATTAAAAACGTAGAAAGATATACATGGGTACGCCAAGCTAAACTTACAGTAAATTGTAAATTATAAGAAATAATAACCCGAGATAGATTAGCGACTTAAAAACGTTGAAAGATATAGAAGCGTACACCAGGCTAAAGTTTCAGTAAATTGTGAATTTTACAACATAATAACCCGAGATAGATAAGCGAATTTAAAACGTAGAAAGATATAGAAGCGTACACTAGGCTAAACTTACAGGAAATTGAGAATTATAAGAAATAATAACCCAAGATAGATTAGCGAATTAAAAACGTAGAATGATATAGAAGCGTAAACCAGACAAAAATTAGTGTAGATTGGGAAATTTACACAATAAAAACCCGAGATGGATTAGCGAATTTAAAACGTAGAAAGATATAGAAGCGTACACTAGGCTAAACTTACAGTAAATTTAAATTTTAAGAAATAATAATCCGAGATAGATTAGCGAATTAAAAACGTAGAAATATATAGAAGCGTATACCAGGCTTAAGTTAAAGTAGATTGTGAATTTTAAGAAGTAATAACCCGAGATAGTTTAGCGAATTTAAAACGTAGAAAGATATAGAAGCGTATACTAGGCTAAAGTTACAGTAAATTGTGAATTTTACAAAATAATAACTCGAGATAGATTAGCGAATTTAAAACTTAGAAAGATATAGAAGCGTACACTAGGCTAAACTTACAGGAAATTGAGTATTATAAGAAATAATAACCCAATATAGATTAGCGAATTAAAAACGTAGAATGATATAGAAGCGTAAACCAGACAAAAATTAGTGTAGATTGTGAATTTTACACAATAAAAACCCGAGATGGATTAGCGAATTTAAAACGTAGAAAGATATAGATGCGTACACTAGGCTAAAGTTACAGTAAATTGTGAATTTTACAAAATAATAACTCGAGATAGATTAGCGAATTTAAAACGTAGAAAGATATAGAAGGGTTCACCGGGCTAAACTTACAGAAAATTGAAAATATTAAGAAATAATAACCCGAGATAGATTAGCGAATTAAAAACGTAGAAAGATATAGAAGCGTATACCAGGCTTAAGTTACAGTAGCTTGTGAATTTTAAGAAGTAATAACCCGAGATAGATTAGCGAATTTCAAACGTAGAATGATATAGAAGCATAGACTAGGCTAAACTTACAGTACATTGTAAATTGTAGGAAGTAATAACCCGAGATAGATTAGCAAATGAAAAACGTTAAGAGATATAGTTGGTAATTGAAACTAATAATAATGTGAGAGCGACTAGCGAATTTAATATGAAGAAAAGTATAGATGCGTATTTTAGGTGTTTCTTAATTTAAATAATTAATTTTATGAAATTTTAAACCGTGAGAGATTGGCAAATTAAAAATGTGGAAAAATATTGATGCGTATATTAAGTGTTACTTAAAATAATTTGTTTATTTTTATTTATTATCCAATTAAAATATCTGGGATAGTTTAATAAATAAAGAATGCAAAACCTTTACTGGTCAGTGCATATAATGTTCATAGCTCGAAGGTGATAGGTAATAAGATTTAATAATATCCCGAGAGAGATTAGCGAATTAAAAATGAAAGTTATAAACGCATATATTTGTTGATACTTGAAATGATTTCGTCTTAGTTAACTTGAACAAGAATTTCAAGTTTACTATAATTCTTTCCCGGTGAGACTTATTTTGAGGAAATAGTCAAAAATAATATCCTGAGAGGGATTAACGATTTAAAATTAAAATACTAAAATGCTAATGTAGGGAGACATTTTATGGAAAACTGATCTTAAATTTGGTAATGTTATTTTCATAAGTGGTTCTGAATGGATCAGAGTTACCCGTTCCAAGAAAATATAATTTCTTATACTGTTAAATTTTAGTAGGCTATTCTTTTAATTTTTATTAAATAAATTTTGTCTTTCTTCATTCTTGTAAAATAGTTCAACCTCATCAGTCGTGTTTTTAGTGTGATAATTTGTGATTTGACAAAATTGAGTGAATTTTTGACAATAGGCTGCTTCATTTATTGGTAAGGTAGCCTAAATTTTATATACATTAGTTTAAAAATTTAATTGTAGAAACTTACGAAAAAAAAAATTGGAAATGAATTTAGAAACATTTTATGAAACATTTCCAATATCTGTCGTTTTACAATTTTTAAAATTAAATGCCTGTTAGACTTTTGAAATCAATTTTCAATTTCGATTTGTACTTTATTTTCGCTAAAACTCGACCATTATAAAATGTTGAATATTTCCTAAAATATCCCTGCTGTAAAATTGTTGTGACAACAGCTGCCCATTTTACTTAGTAACATTGATTGCAAGGTACCTTGATTCTTGATCGAATAATTTAAATGAAATATGGAATTAACTCAATCTACATGCCTAAAATAAGGACCGCAACAAAAACCTTTGCGTTGAAAATATCGTTATCCGTTGAAGTAGGCCGTTGGCGGATTTATACAAATTGATTTCCCATAAGAAATAACATTGTAATTTTTCTACTAAAAACCTATTTTCTAGGAAAACGAAGCGAAAACTCGCAAATTGGTATTCTTAATTTTCGATTTATTTAGGCTTCTTCTACCATAATCCGTTCTTAAATCGTGGCGCCGGAGATATTAGGAATAAGCCCTCTAAATTCCAGCCAAAGTACAGAAAAAACATTAACTATTCTATATCCAAAATAATGGATAAATTTCAATCTATACTAATATATAAAATTCTTACGTCTGTCTGTTAATTTTGATTTTGAACCAAATTTTAGAGTAAATATTTGTCAAGAGGCCCTTATTCCAAATTTAATATTTTTAAAATTATTGTCTGTCTGTCTGTCTGTGTGTCCGGATTTAACTAAAGAACGAAACAACCGAATTTAATGAAATTTTGTATTAAGATACAACACAATTTCCCACAGACTATAGGCTACTTATCATTCCAAAAAAAAAATAAGGGAAGGTATTCCCTAGGGGTGAAACAAAATTTATTTACTTTAAACAGACGCGTTATATATCATTGGAAAGGTAATTAAAAGTTAGAAAATAGTTTTGAAAAATATTTGAAGTTGAACTGATAAAAAACACAGTAAATTCAATTTAAAATCTAAACAATTGCCTTTTTGAAATATGAACGTTTATATTTATAAAACAAATAGTTTTATTTGTTGCAAGAGACTATTATTCCAAATTTTTGTCTGTCTGTCTGGCTGTGTGTCCCGATTTAACTAAAGAACGGAACAACCGAATTTAACGAAATTTGGTATTAAGATACAACACAATTTCTCACACATGTTAGGCTACTTATCATTCCTTAAAAATAATAAGAGAAGGTATACCCTAGGGATGAAACAAAAAACTTTTACTTTAGACAGGCGAGTTATATATCATTGGAAAAGTAATTAAAAGTTAAAAATTAATCTGTAAAAATATTTTTAGTTGAACAGATAAAAAGCACAGTAAATTCAATTTAAAGTCTAAAAAATTGCTTCTTTGGAATATAAACGTTTATATATATAAAACAAATAGTTGATGGTAATTGCGTAATGGATTACGTATCTAACATTCTGATGCTCCTAATTAAAAAGACGTGGGTTCGAATCTTAAAGTTATATTTTTTTAACATAAATAATTGTAAGTAGACCCTTAGGGTTGCTCAATAAGGAAATAATACGAAAAAAAGTAATAGTAGTAGTAGTAATAATAATAGTAATAAAACTTGAAGTAAATACGTTTTTTAAACCGTGCATACATAAAATCCTGTATGAAAGTTTATGTAGTAGGTACTTATACTAAATACCAAAGAGGCGATTTTTAATTTTTGTTTGTTTTTCAACAATCAAACTTTTTAAAATCTATTTGTTATGAACCAATGATTGTGACCTGGAGCAATTATATATTCTGCTGAAAAGCATTAAGAAGGCAATTTTTAATCATATATTTCATTATCAATTAAAATATACAATCTTCCAAACTAACTTTTCTTCGATATTTAGAACAATTTGAAAACCAATTATTGTTATTGAAAATAAATAAAATATTCGAATTTACTTCCACGCTTTCTACCTATTTCCAACAATTTTCTATGTACAACGTCCAAATGTGCGAAATCGAATTGCTTTTTAGTCATGATAATCAAAATAAAAAGGTCATATTTTTTTTCGTTTTACATTGTATTTTCCAGTATAAATGCATATTTGTGTCGATGAAATTTGGAAAGTGTTTTTCTTATACGATGCAGATATATAATAAGAAAGGGTTTTTGATCATTTCTGCCCTAAAAGAGTGAAAAATGGTAGCAAAGTTTGTACGGCATAACGTCCAATAAAAAATCGAAATTTTAAATTTCATAATCAAAATACCGTTAAAGACGAAACGTAATTACCCTTTATTATAAAACAAAGTTGGTGTAATATAAAAAACAAAAATATTGGGTCTCCTTAAAAATTTAAACTCTGATAAATAAATCTGAAAATGGTTAAGTTTATAAGTGAACATTAAGTTATTTGGCTTTCACATATTGTAAACCTGAAAATCCGAAATACGTATTTACAAATAAATACATTAGTAAGCGAATATCGAGCAGCAAGAAATTCGGCGAGTTAAAAGAAAGTGGTTTAACTATACAGTTGAAATTCAGATATTTTAATAATAAGTGCATAGATACACAATGGTTATACGTGATTATGGAGGAACTAGGTTTCGTGCAATTGAACAAATTTTAATTTCGCGGTAGTTTTGTACATGGCAGTAGTGTAATAGTTTTGAGAAAAAGGCTCATTCGGGAGTCGAGACAATGAAATGGGATTTCTATTAATATTCTAAATCTAGACCCTTTACTTCTGTTATTTTGACACGAGTGTTTTGATATCTTTTTAATGTTTTAAGTCATAATTATGACCGACTTTATTGAACTTGACGATATTTTTTATTTATGTATAGATACTGATTGATTTATGGATTATTTGGTTCACGGTAGGTATACCTATCGTAGGTAGACGCAATTGAACATACTCTTTATAGATATTTATAAATATTTTTTGAAAATTAATTGATTTTTACGTACAAATATTGTATTTTAAGCAACAGTTTATTAAATGTGTCTTTTTAAAGTTGACAAAATAGTGTTTTCAGGTATGATTATGGTTTTCGTAAAAGAAATAAGGAAAAAAATAATTTTCATGTACTACTACAAATAGCAAATTTAAAAAAAAAATATAATCTACACCTACGTTACGCAGACAAAGTCGTGGGTATCAGCTAGTTGCTTATAAAAGTTAATTTTTCTTCAATACTTTCAAACTTCTTAAAACTTACCGTAAAAATTGATCGCTAGTAGTCCCACTATGCATAAAAGCATTCGCTATCACCGTAGCTGTATGACAAATTGATACTCGAATTGAGTCTTTTGTATTTTTCAAAATTAACATATCAGTATGATTTGATCGAATTAAAAATTGTAAATGCAACTCAATCGAAACTGAGCCCGAAAGGATATTACATAGTTTTTCGATTCGTGCCTGGCGTTCTTTTTCCTCGTCATTCTAAAAATATATATATAAAAATAAAAATCAATTTTCCTCTATTTTATCCTTTTTTTTAAACATACTAGACTATCAATATCTCGTTCATCAACTTTCATTGGCGTAGTTGCAGCTGTTGTCGCTACTTCAGATGTTTCCGAATCCTTACTCTCCGTTTTACCAACGTTCAAATTTCCCGGAATCGGTGCTGTCATTCGCAATGCTTGTAAAACTCGTCCTAAAAATTGTTGTGTAGCTGATTCATACAAATCAAATCCTATTTGATACGCCATTAAAACGCTTTCCTAAAAAAAATAAAAGAAAAAAATCAGATAAGAATTTTGGGACTATAAAAATCATGATTTAGGAGTGAAGGCGTGTACTCTACCTCTTCTCCTTTGACTAATTTTTCTAGAATTTCCGCAACGACCAAAGGGTCATCCAAAAATATCAAACACTGACACATGTTGATATAATCCGCGGTTGAAAGGCCGCGGTATAGTTCAACTAAAGATCGAAGAACAGAATTCCGAAATCCGCGATTTTGAATTAAGCTCATAGCGACTTGAAATGCATAGGATAACATTCCACTGACGTCATCGGATTGTTTGATAGCAGTTTCGAAAATGTCCATACGACGTGTTTCTAAGGCCAGACCAAGTGCTTGGCGATATTGTCCATCGTCTAGGCATCGTTGGAACATACGATTGACAATGGCTTCGAGGCGAGGATCAATTGCCTTGGCTGTTATGTTTCCATCAACTAGTGCAATTCGTTGATGAGTATAATAGTCAATACATTTTGCTAAAAAAATTAAATAGTTAACAACAATCTTTAATTTGGTAACTCTACGGTTACTATGGTGGTAAAATCTGACGATTGATTTCTTGTAAAACAGGTCAAAGATGGAAATATTGTAAGTAATTTTTCCATCTCACATAGCTTATTGAATTTTAAAGTTACAATTATGTAGCGATATTTTTGATTTTGTACGCATTTTCCATGTATACATAACTTTTTAAGTCTCTAGGATCGGGAAATCCTAACTTTTGTATTCATATCACTAGTTCAACTATCAACGTGTTTCTACCACTGTAACCGTAGAATTCCCGTTAAAGTAACTCAGTATCAAACCTATAGTAGTATCAACATATTCTGATTTGGCATTGACGTCAAACAAGTCTCCAGCCCCCAAAGCATAGGTCAACGAATCTTCAAACGCCCCCAAATGATAGTACACCTTACTAGCGACCAAAGCAGCTAATTGATGCTGTTGGAAAACCTTATCTTCATGTAAAATTTCACTAGAAAAACAAAGAAATCAACACACTATACAAAAAATAATTCCATCGGAGAAGTTGCCTTACATCTTTTCAATAGCCTCGGAAATTTCAGGCCAAAACTCGTCGACAATTGTATCCAATTTTTTCAGGGCGAACTCCTTCACCTCCGGCATTGGCTCTTCCAAAAGCGAAATAACTCCAGCTGAAAATATTTTTCACGAAAAAATCAAATTTTTGAAATAAAACTTATTGTTATGAAATGATGACTTGCATTACACATGCAAAGTTTGTCCGCATTTCTGACAATTAAACAAAATTATGCACTGAATTATATGAAAAAATGAATTAAATACCTGCTGAAGTTATATTCATTTTGAAGTTTTATTATAATTAATATTTTTTTACGTTAAAAATTAATTCTGAAAATTTTTTCGGCGTTTTAACTTTCTCATTCACAAAAAATATATGACAAATCACTCAATGTTGGCAACATCTACGTACAAAAATCCTCTAAACATGTTTACTCGAAAAAAACAAAAGTCCCCAATCCAAACGCGATTTGGCGTTTATCGCGTTTATTGGCCAAAACAAACTTGTCAACTGTGACTTTTTAGTTGAATTATCCGTTTTGGTTAAACGATGGCCGAAAAAACCGAATCGAAAAATGTAAAACCGTCGAATAATTTAAAACATATTCCAAAAGATGCTCAAGTTATTATGTCTATCATGAAAGATATGGATATTACCGACTATGAACCGCGTGTGATAAATCAACTTTTGGAATTCACCTATCGTAAGATTCGACAAAAATCCAGGAAAATTTCGATTACTAAACTTTAATTTATTTCAGGATATATTACTTGTATATTAGATGATGCTAGAATTTATGCAAAACACGCAAAAAAGCGAGAAATTGACCTCGAAGACGTTCGTCTTGCCATCGATATGATTTTAGAAAGAACCTTTACAACTCCCCCAAATCGAGAAGTATTTGGTTTATTTATTAATACCAACCCATGTTTAAACCACAATTTATGTTTTAGACTTTATTGGAAATCGCCAAAATCAAAAATAACACCCCTCTTCCTCTTCTGAAACCCCACGCCGGAATTCGGTTGCCACCCGATCGTTTTTGCCTATCAGCCTGTAACTACAAATTGAAACCTTCAACGAAGAAAGTATATCAGGTTCTTGTCAATATTGTACTAACATTAGTATAAGAAAGAGTGGAAATCAACTTGAAAAAAACAGAAACTTTAATTCTAGATCTACTTCTCAGTATAAAAAGAATTTAAGATCTAGTCTTAAGGCTTCACGTATTCAAATTTCTTTAAAAATATTTACTTAATTACATGAATTTAATAACCGAATCTCTTATAATTGGGCTTATGTGTACTTTAGCGCACCCACAATCTGGCAATGTTGCATTTTCGACTTTTTTTTAATTTAATTCACGATTAAATCGGTCCATAATGAAAATTTAGCCACAAAAGAGAGAATTATCCCATATTAGAATTGAATTAACAAAAATATCGCGAATTAAATTAAAAACAAAGTCGAAAATGCAACATTGCCAGATTGTGGGTGTGCTAAAGTACACTTGAGCCTATAATTGTATATTTTCTTATATAGATAAGAGGAATGTTCAAAATCAGCAAAACTTCCCTTACACAATTTATGAATCGTCTTGATTGATCTCCATTCAAAAAAAAAAAACTAACAAATTTTAGTAAATAGGAAGACCTAGCATTAGATATATCTAGGGCTAATGCCCAGGCTGCATTTTTGAAGGGACAATTACGAAAAAAAGTAATGACTGATGTGCTTTTTCTAAAGATTTTTTTTTCATAGTTTTACCCAAGGTTTATAAAATACACAGGTGGCCTCATGCGCTACGTGACGTATCCAGAAGAAATTCGTACATATCTTCAGTAGGGTGATTTTTTTTTTGGTCCCATCGTGAAATTTTGTTGGAAATACCAAAAAAAAATTTCTCTGAAAGTTTGAGCCCTTAATATTAACTTTAAGTCCTCGACCAAGACGTGTAAAGATTTCCCATTGAAAATACACGGAAACTCTGATTTTTTATTTTTAAATTTCTATATCTCAGCGGCATTGCATGGGATCGCTTTTACCGAAGATGGTTTTTTCTCAGAATTAAACGCTCTACAAAAGTGCCCATTGCGACAAAGTCGTAACTCACACCGGTGAGGTAGTACGGGCCACTGAACCTGATTTTTCAATAAAATTCGCGTTTTTTTTGCATTTATCTCGTAAATAACAAGAGCTACGGAAAAATTATAAATGAAAAACTTGTAGAGAATTTGATTTCCTACAAAAAAGGTCCTGTAGACCAAATCGCTAAGATCAATATTAAACGAGATATTAAGCCGAGATTAACGAGATATTGATTTAAACTTTAAATCAATGATCGGCAAAAATTTCACAGAAAAATCAATTCAAGGCTTAATATCTCGTTTAATATAGATCTTAGCGATTTGATCTGCAAGACCTTTTTTGTAGAAAATCAAATTCTCTACAAGTTTTTCATTTATTATTTTTCCGTAGCTCTTGTTATTTACGAGATAAATGCAAAGAAAACGCGAATTTTATGGAAAAATCAAGTTCAGTGGCCCGTACTACCTCACCGGTGTGAGTTACGACTTTGTCGCAATGGGCACTTTTGTAGAGCGTTTAATTCTGAGAAAAAAACCATCTTCGGTAAAAGCGATCCCATGAAATGCCGCTGAGATATAGAAATTTAAAAATAAAAAATCAGAGTTTCCGTGTATTTTCAATGGGAAATCTTTACACGTCTTGGTCGAGGACTTAAAATTAATATAAAGGGCTCAAATTTTCAGAGAATTTTTTTTTTGGTATTTCCAACAAAATTTCACGATGGGACCAAAAGAAGTAAAAAAAAATCACCCTAATCTTCAGAGTGATTCAAATTTCAAAATTCTTCGTACGACGTCATTTTTTTTTTCAAATGGGGCAACCTGTGTAATTTATAAACCTTGAGTTTTACCTACATATACGACCATTTGCACAACATCATGGCTATGAGAAGCACATGTTGCGCACCCCCTTCTTTAATTAATGGTATTTAAGATTATTAGATTTATTACAGCTGAACTATCAAATCGTTGGCACAAATACTTGAATCTTGTGTACGATTTCTTGATGTTTTTTTTTTGTGTATATATATAATAAATCTATTTAAAAATATAAAAATCCACCAAACTTACTCATATAATTTATTTCAGACATTTAAAGTGGTCCCAACATTCACGACACAACCAATAAAAACCGCAATCAAGCCTGGCCTGGCCGTTACAACGGTAGTGAAATCCTATTCAAAGCCTCAAACTGTTACAATACCGAAACCAGTCATCAAATTTTCAACGACCGCCCATCAAAAACCGATTGGAAAACCAAAAACACAAGTTGTCTCCCAACCGAATGCGAATCAAGGCAATTCAACGTCCATGGAAGTTGATGAACAATCGCTGAAACGAAAACGGGAGGACGACGACTACGATAACTTATAATTAACGTTTTTTTTTTTATTTTTTTTAAGTTTCGTTAAAAATTTATCTTACATATAAAATAAATAAATTTAATCGTCATTGTCTGATTCATCAACCTCCATTTTTTTCTTTCCCTCATCAGGTTTCACCTCCTTGTAATGTCGATATTCAGGCTTTAACTCCCACATATTTCTGTGCGGATTTTTTAAGTTGTAATTGCATACTTCTTTTAGAATGTCTTTTAAGTATGTTATTGGTTGTCGGGTGATTTTCACGAGATCTTTGATATTGTAATACTGATGCTTTTCAAATGCAGCGTACAGCATTTCGAGCACCGCATCTTTATCGTCACGAGCCTTTTTGCCTTCAGCCTTCTTTCGTTCAGCATATTCTTTCTAGAAACAAAAAAAAAAACTTAAATTTTTGCTTAGAAATCAGATTAAGTTCCAGCTATGGAGCCAATAAGTAATTTCGGTTCCACGTCTAAATGTTATGACTTATGAGTTTGTTAACATGAAACTATAATTCATATGCAATTTTCAAGACTTGACAAAAACAATTTTTAAGTATTGACTTTACTGCTTTTAACGCAAGATTGTTAGAAGCCGGGGCCAGCACAAATTTTAATGGCTAGAGCTCCGCTAAAACAAATAGCTTTTAGCTCCAGCTACTTTTAAATCTTCCGATCCCAACTTTGGTTCCCAAGCCTTGATTTAATTTTACAGAAAAAGGAAATTCTTTAATGGGTTTTTTCAGAGAAATAAAAGATTTTCCTACAATTATATTAGACATTCAATTATTAAGTCAATGTAGTTTGGACGAATGTAGAAAAACTTAGAAAAAATCATCAATAGTTGGACTAAAGATCTGAGAACATCTTTGAAAAAGACGTTTGTTTTGCCTTTGATTTTAAGAATGAACCATATAAATGTTACACTAATACGACAGGTTTTAGTAGGGGATTGAATGTTCTCCAAAAATATTTTCACTTACTAAAATTTCAGTCAACAAATATCTAAAATATTATAATTAACGACGTTCTAATTAGCAAATGCTCTAACTCGATTTTTGTAGGCTTTTCAGGAAAGCCAAAAAACGTTTTATTTCAGAAAAAAATATCAAATAAATAACAAAGAAATCAAATATTGTTGAAGATGGATTGTTGACTACATACATAAAAATATGTGTATATAAATTAGAGATGCCACGAATATTCGGCCACTATTCGGTCGAATATTGCTTACTATTCGGCCAAATACCGAATACCAAATCACCAAAAAAAAAAGCATATTTTACTCAAAAATGTATAGGTATAAAGAATCGAAAAGCAATGTCGTTTCCTTAACATAAAATTAAAACGCAAAATTTTTACACAAGCTTTAATTTCGAAGCATATAATACCGAATTTATATTCCTTTGGGAATTTATTTAACCATTTCAGTATAAAGCTTAGAATAATAAATATTTTTAATCTTATGTGAGTTAACTAGTCCCGCTAATCAGAATATGTTTTAAGGTACGACTTTGAAATTACTTGTAAACCGATAAATAGCAATTGAATGTCGATAGGTTCAGTAATGACATTACTTTCCGATCCTCTTAATATTTATTTTGATCATAAATTTCTACACTTATTACAAAATAAAAATCAATCTGTGATACGTTGTGATGGGCAAAAATTGGAAATGAAACTAATATTCGAAAACTATTCGGTGTTCGACTATTCAAACCGAACAGTAAATTAAGGAAAAATGCATACTATTACTCAAAAAGGCTTTTTTTTCACCAATAGCTTTTAACTTATCAATTTATTTTATCATAGCATATGAATATTTAAAATCTATCAGTGGTAAATTATGATGAAAGAAAACAAATTTTTCAGCATTTGTTGATGGCAAACGATTTCGCTTTTCCTCATAAATTATAAAGCAGGTTTAAACTTTAAACCTCATTCGCTAACGGTACTAAGTATCGCCGAATATTCGGCGCTTCGGCCAAGAAACTCGCCGAATATTCTGTATTCGGCCAAATCACTATTCGTGGCATCTCTAATATAAATGTCTACGTACTAAAATTGTATTAGCTACGAAGATTCTTTAGAGTTAGACAATTTTCGTTCTCAATCATTATAACTCTTTATAATCGTTATGTTATGCACATCAAAAATATAAAAAAAATGAGCAATTTTGTTAAAAAGTGTTAACGATTCTTTTGTATTTTATTATAAAGCATAAGAAACTTAAATTCAAACACCAATGAATTAGAGAACAATCGTCTTTAAAGGGATTAAACCATTCAAACAATGTGAATAATAAGAAATATTGACGATGCATTGTACTATACTCACGTAGAATTATTATTATTTTATTCAAATAAAATTCTTAGAAAAATAATTACGTTATGTTTATGATCCGAAACCGGTTTATAAGTTTGGACAACTCGATCCAATTGCTGCACTTGTCGTTGCGGTACAGACGCTTTTCGAATTGATTCCAACTTTAACTTCATATAACAATTATCTGCATAGGGTCTACATTCTAGCTTTTGTACGATTTGACCTTCCAAACATAACTTTTCGGAATCCGGAACGGAAGAGTCTGAATTTTGCGCTGAAATCACAGAACATTCTAGAATTGATTGGAATAGGGATGCAATTTTCTTACATGGTTGACAAGAAAATACGCAGAGCTTTTGTTTGGTGACAGTGGAAACATCTAGGCGATGGTCTTTGGGAATGGCATCTTCTCCAGGGTCTTTTAAACAAAGTAATGCTTCCGATAAGGTTAAGGCTACTTTGGCTTTTTGACCCGCACTCCTTAAACACATTATGGAAATGAGATTGGGGTGGAAATAAATTTATGTGGGTCATACTTAGAAATTTTAAGTTTTCCAACATCGATGTTGCCAGGGGCTTTTTCCCATTTATTTGCTATGTACTTGGGTACTTTGACCAGCCAAACTCCACGACCGGCGTTGGATAAATCCAAATCTCGATCGTTTACTTGCGATGAATTTTGCATTGTTAACGAAATTGGAGTTAACCTAAAAATTTATTGTTAAGTTTGCAGATTTAATTCTACTTTAAATAGCAAAGTTGGTACTTACGTAAATATATAAAATTAGGACAACTAAAATATTTAAACTTTGTACTTAATATTAAAAAGGATTTATATGGAAATTGGATGAAAAAATTCTTAAACGTCATACATCAATATGTTAAAAACGTTAAAAAGTTTTGGTCAGAGAAATTTTTGATCAGAAGTTCTTAATATGTTTTGAAGTTCCAAAAAGTTTTTTGGTTTTTCATTTTTCGATTAAAATTGTAGTGGAAGTTTTTAATTATTAAATAATTACAAGTTGAATCCTCTCAATGTTCCCATCTGTTACCATTACCAATTATACTATAGGAATCGTAGGAATAAATAGGAAATAATTTCATAAAAAACCAAAAAATAAATAAATGATTATTAATTATTTAAATGATTAACTTTCAGTTGAAATCGATTAAATCGAAAATGTTAATTTATGTTGCAAAAAAAATATTTCCTAAAAACTTCCCTATTCTTTTTTTTTTCAAAATTTTCGAAAAATTTTACCAAAATTGAATTCCAATAAGAAATTTTTCCAAAATTTAATCATTTTTATTTGATTTTGTACTTATAAATCATTCAGAAGTTTGGGAAATACAATTTTTTTATTAAAGTCAGGAACTGAAAAAAATTAAATTGGTTTTATACGTTTTATAAAAATCAATCACTATTTAGAAAATTACGATAATATAATAAAAATAAGATGTTTTTCTTAAAGTTTTATTGTGTTTTATAAAATAATTTCGTTTTTGATATGATTAATTAATTTTATTAAAATCCAAATTTGAAATTATCGAAATTCTATAACGGAATATTTTGAATTTACCAAATAAAGAAAGGCAATACAAAATTTAATAAGTGTAGGTAAGATAGCTATATGAAATGTTCTAGAATGTTAGATAAAGACGTTATCGATTGTTCTATTTAAGTGCAATGCACTGCGTAGAATTTTCTAGAGCGACTGAAATGGGTATATAAAGCGCACGTCGCTGCTCTTGCGGCAAAGTGAATACAAATCGCAAACCGAAAACAATCAAAGCAAAGTTCTCGCAAGCTTTTCGAAGCTCTTTTCTCTTACTAATTGTTGTGAATCGAAAAATAAGTGCATAAAATCGTGAAAAATGGCATTGTCTCCATACATTTTCCGGGATTTCTGGAACGACGATTTCCTGCGTCCATCACGGCTTCTCGATCAACACTTCGGCGTGGGACTTTGTCCGGAAGATCTTCTCGAGCCGTTTACGATTCCCAGCCGTGGACTCCTCAGCACGCATAACTACTTCCGGCCATGGCGTTCCGCCCTTGCGAAGCTGGATCAAGGATCCACCGTATCGGCTGACAAGGACAAGTTCCAGGTGCAGTTGGACGTGCAACAATTTGCGCCGAATGAAGTCACCGTGAAGACCGTCGACAACTCCATTGTTGTGGAGGGTAAGCACGAGGAAAAGCAAGACCAACATGGATATATTTCGCGTCATTTTGTGCGGCGCTATATGCTACCTCCTGGACATGATCCCAACGAAATTGTTTCATCCCTTTCTTCCGATGGAGTTTTAACGGTCACAGCCCCGAAACATGCCATCGAAAACAAAACGGAACGCAGCGTTCCCATCACCCATACCGGACCGGCAAAGCAAATTGAAAACAGTGGAGATCAACAAAAAGATGCAAAGAAATAATTTATTTTTAATTTATGATTTATTTTTCCTTAAGACTGCCTAATTTTCTCGTTAATTAATTCGCTTGTAAATTTTTTGTACAGTAGTTTTTAAAAAAAATAAAATTTATTTCACCGTTTCATTCTTGTTTTTAATTCATCCCCTAAACATTTTTCAGGATACGAAAGGTCTTCAATTAGCTGTGAATATTTTGTAAAATTCATTAAAATTTTATCCACATGATTATATGAAATATGCAGTGGTGGATTTACACTAGAGGCAGTCGGGGCTAGTGCCCATGGCGGCAAATTTTCTAAAGCAGCGAAATTTGGAAACTGAAAAAAAATTTCCAGTCTTATCAAGATAGCCCAATATAATTAATTAACTCTTAACTAATCATTTCTTAAGTAATTTATAATTCAAGAAATTCAATTCATGCATTATTTGTAAATTGTAATTTTAACACTTTTAGTAAAAAATAATAATCAAAATGATTTAATTAATTGACTCGTTTATTTTGAAAGTGGCGTAAGTCCATTACAAGGACGGTCTATATGATGATTCTTCTTCTTATAACTAGAACAAAGTATGGAGGTTTCATTCAACAGTTATGGACTATGGTTGAAGATTTTTCATTTTTGGTTTTGGTGTTAACTTTAAAGAAGAATTTTCCTCCTATGAATCGATTTTCTTGGTAAATTTCATCAGTTAAGGATGACATTTTGCTAAAATAGAAAGAAAAAATTTGCTTAAACTTTATTAGGAATTTATTTTTTCTTAGTTGGTATTAAAAACCAGGGAGAGTTATGAGTAATGCCTCTTGGTTTTTGCTCGGTGAAACGAAAACCCCTAGTGATACTGGTTAGGGATGTGGGGGGTAAATAAATGGGGGCAGCCCCCGCTTTAGGGGTGGGCAACCCGGGCGGTCGCCCGGGGCGGAAAATTTCAGGGGCGGCATTTTGTCATATTTGATATACAATATGAACAAAAATGTGAAAAAAATAGTTTTTAGTTAAAAAAATATTTTTCCAAAAAATTAAAAATTTTGTGATATTTTTCAACCCTGAAGGGGCGGCATTTTTTCATCTTGCCCAGGGCGGCAAATTTGCTAGAGCAGGGCCTGGATGGGGGAACTTACGCCAGATTAAGCAAACATCACAAGGACTAGTGCAGTGATTCTTAACCTGGGTTCAAACGAACCTTAGGGGCCTTAGGGGTTCGGTAAGTCAGTCTCCCAGGTTAAGTGGGTATTTCATTTTAAATATTTTGTTTATTTTTTGCTTCAATTTATCAATATATGACTCGTTTATTTTGAAAGTGGCGTAAGTCCAGTTGAGAAGGACAGTCTATATGGTGATTCTTCTTCTAGAACTAGAACAAAGTATGTTAATTATTTAACTGCTAAGTTTTCAGAAACTACAGATTTCATTTTAGTTCTTAACAAAAACGCCAAATATTCCGTCCTCCTAAGTATCTTATGTTACTATGGTTAAAAATGATAGCACTACAGGGATTGTTCTTGAAATGGACTTAACTCACTTTCAAAATAAACGACGCAATTTATTTCTTATTATATCTTATTTTTAAAAAATAAGATATATAAACTATAAGTTTGAGTGAAATTTTAGTATTAAGGCGGCATTTTTTTCGGTGCCCAGGGGTGGCATTAAGTTTAAATCCGACCCTGGGAATATGTATAAATACTCTTCTTTTTCATTGCATACAAAAACTACAAATTAATTTTAAAAACTCTATTCAGTAATCAAAAACTTGATGGTTTTTCTTAAACTCCAAAACAGTTAACAATCTCTAAAACATACAAGCGTAGCAAATAATTAACTTGGAATTCACCCGCTATACATGCATGTACTGGTGGTTGCATAACTGTAGCATTGAATAAAATTTCCATTAAAGGATTATGTTAGATTACGGTTTTTGATAGAAGAAATTACTCCATTTACCTGAATATTTTTACTATATATAGATATTTCTGTTTATAGGTATAAAGTCACCACATAGAATGGGAAAGGAGGTTTTTCCCACCAATTTGTACAGAGCCATCAAATTCCCCCTTATAATTATTTTATTGTAGACATTAATGATTTAAAATGAGTAATTCGAAATATAACATGAAGAAAATGAATTCTTAATTCATAATTGGCTCAAAATACAAGATAAAAATTGAAAACTCAAACGGCCATTGCATCCTCCATATAAGCTTTTATTTCGGCATAGTGTTGAGCTTTGCTACCTGTTGCAGGACTTGGTGATGGAGCTCTTCCCACGTATCTAAAACATCATTAAATCGATTTCGACAAGCTTTAAATATTAACGCACCAAATTACTTACGTTAGTGGACGTGTTCCTTTCAATAATGTAAACATTCGAGGTTCCACATAAGAATATGGTCCTTGATTTTTGTGTTCTTCCTGGGCAAAACAAAGTTTTGCCGAAGAATATTTTTCAATTTCCTTCTTGATCAAATCAAACGGAAACGGTGACAATTGCTCGATTCGACTGATTGCAATTGCATTTTCCAATTTTTTCGTCTTTCGTTCAATCAACAAATCAAAGTACGTTTTGCCAGAACAAAACAAAAGTTTTTTGACATCGCCCGGATTTTTGGAGGCCTCACCATTTTCGGGAATGACTCGTTGAAATTCTGTGCCCGTGAGGAAATCGGCGAAAGGGCTTCGCGCGTCCGGGTGTCGTAACAAAGACTTGGGAGTCATAAGAACCAGTGGCTTACGAAAAGGAAGCGCAATTTGGCGCCGAAGGATGTGGAAGAGGTTGGCCGGTGTTGTGCAGTTTGCAACAATCCAATTGCACGTGTAGAGTTGTTTCATGGCGAAATTGTCCGAGTCGGGTGGTAGAGTTTCGCCGTCGTCGGATGACATTTGCAAAAATCTTTCAACTCGAGCCGAAGAATGTTCCGGACCCATACCTTCCATGCCATGGGGTAGTTGCATCACTAGTCCACATTGGCGCACCCATTTGGTTTGTCCACTAGCCAAAAATTGATCCACAATCACTTGAGCCGTGTTATAAAAATCTCCAAACTGTCCTTCCCACATCACCAACGCGTTGGGATCCAACACACTAAATCCTACTTCAAATCCCAGAATTCCAAATTCACTCAATGAACTGTTATGAACCGCATATTTCGCCTGATCCGGATACAAATGCTTCAGGGCATTGTACCGTTTTCCGTCGACATTTTGATCGTGAAGCACATGGTGTCGATGACTAAAAGTTCCTCGTTCCACATCTTGTCCCGACAATCTCACGTGAATCCCTTCTTTCAGTAATGATCCATATGCGAACGCTTCTCCCAACGCCCAGTCCACATACTTTTTCTTAACCATTTCGGTTCTCGCTTTTAGAATTCTTTCAATTCCTTTGTGCAACGCAAAGTCTTTGGGAAACTCCGAAAATTTCATTCCAATATGAACCAATACATCCTCCTCAATTCCTGTTGGCTTCACGACCATCGGATCTTTACCCTTAAAAAAGTTAGGCCATGGCGAGTCTAACCAATCCTTCAACCGAATGTGAGTTTCTTTTCGAGATTTTTCAAAAGCCTCTTCACAGGTCGCTTCATAATCTTTCATCAATTTATCAACAAATTCTTTATTCACCACTCCATCATCTATCAATTTTTTAGCATACTGATTAAAAACAGGAACCGTCGATTTGATTCTTTTGTACATTAATGGTTGCGTAAACATTGGCTCGTCAATTTCGTTATGGCCGTTACGACGATAACTTACAATATCGATTACGATGTCCTTATGAAAAATTGATCGAAAATCAGCTGCGATTTTACTAACATGTACAACAGCTTCCGGATCATCACCATTCACATGAAAAATTGGAGCATTAACCACTCGGGCCACATCCGTACAGTATGGAGAAGATCTCGAATGTCTTGGATCTGTGGTAAATCCAATTTGATTGTTCACAACAATATGAATCGTACCCTTGGTTGAATAAGCCAATAAATCTGACATGTGGATGGTTTCAAAGCAAATTCCCTGTCCAGAAAATGATGCATCTCCATGCAAAATTACAGGAAGCACCTTTTCACCTTTGCGATCATTTCGATAGAACTGTTCAGCGAAAACTCGACCTTCCACCAACGGAGCGACAACTTCCAAATGGGAAGGATTTGCCATTACGGTGAGCTTAATTTTTTTACCGGTAACCTTATTGAGAATTTCGGTGTGACTTCCTAAATGATACTTAACATCACCGGAACCTTCATCAGCTGGTTCCAGACCATGGAATTGCGTGAGAAGCTGGTAAAGTGGTTTTCCACAAACATTGATTAAAACATTGAGACGACCACGATGTGGCATTCCAATTACCACACTATCACAGCCCTGATTGCTCACTTGGTCGATTATTGTTTTCATGCAAGGAATCAAAGATTCGCCGCCCTCCAGACCAAACCGCTTTTCGCTGGCCCATTTCTTCGCCAAAAATGATTCAAATCTAAAAGCCAATTTGTTTAGATTTCTTTTTGAAACAGTTGATTGAATTCTCACCCTGTAGCTTTGGCAAGTCGTAATAAAAGAAGTTTTTTCTCATCGGGTGTCAAGACTCCCACGCCAGGAGTTTCCAAACGTTGTCGTAACCACGTGCATATTTCCACTGAATTACAGTGCATGTACTCAACTCCAATCGATCCGCAGTAGACTTGTTGAAGTCTTTGTAAAATATCTCGCAAAGGTAACTCGTTTTTCGGTGCTCCAATAAATGTTCCATCGGGAATTTTAAAAACTTTATCCATCACATCTTTGCGATCTAAAAAAATAGTATTTTTGAGATTCTGATATGATGTGGTATATATTAGACTGGTCCAAAAAAAATCGACTATTTTTTTTAGTTGAAAAGTATATCGAAAATATTGTTCAAGGTGACAAAAAAAAATATCGGGTTGGTTTGAGCCCTTAATATTAACAGTAAGAGGTCTATCATCTTTAATTTCGATTTTTTATTTGTGCTTTTATTTTTGCGTCAATGCTGTCAAACTATCAAGGTAAAAAAAATCATTTGCACATATATTTATAGAAAATTAAATTGCCTACAAAAAAGGTCTTTGAAAATTTTTGCCAAACACGCCGTTTCCGAATAATCAAGCTTCAGACATTGATATAATTTTTAGATTTATCTTCTTTATTTTGGAATTTTGTAACTAACGAACAAATAAATATATAGAAATTAACAATATAGATTCTTGAAGGGAATTTAATACTCTACAAAAAAGGTCACTGAACGTTTTTACATATAATCACTTTTTCAAAAGTTATTCACAATTAAAGTTGAAGGAAAAATTAAATTATTGTTTTTTTCGTTGTTGAACCAATTTTGAAAGAGTGATTTTATGTAAAAACGTTAAGAGACCTTTTTTGTAGAGAATCAAATTCCCTTCAAGACTATATTGTTCATTTCTATATATTTATTTGTTCGTTAGTTACAAAATTGCAAAATAAAGAAGATAAATCTAAAAATTATATCAATGTTTGAAGCTTGATTATTCAGAAACGGCGTGTCTGGCAAAAAATTCTTAACGAGACCTTTTTTGTAGGGAATTTAATTTTTATAAATATATATGCAGAGGATTTTAAAAAATTTTGCCAGACACGCCGTTTCCGAATAGTCAAGCTTTAAAAATTGATATAATTTTTAGATTTATCTTCTTTATTTTGGAATTTTGTAACTAACGAACAAATAAATATATAGAAATGAACAATATTGATTCTTGAAAGGAATTTAATGCTCTACAAAAAAGGTCTCCTAACGTTTTTACATATAATTACTCTTTTAAAATCGGTTCAACAACGAAAAAAACAATTTAATTTTTCCTTCATCTTTAATTGTGAATAACTTTTGAAAAAGTGATTTTATGTAAAAACGTTAAGAAACCTTTTTTGTAGAGCATTAAATTCCCTTCAAGACTATATTGTTAATTTCTATATATTTATTTGTTCGTTAGTTACAAAATTCCAAAATAAAAAAGATAAATCTAAAAATTATATCAATGGCAGAAGCTTGATTATTCGGAAACGGCGTGTCTGACAAAAATTTTCAAAGAGACCGTTTTTGTAGTGAATTTAATTTTCTATAAATATATGAGCAAATGATTTTTTTTACCTTGATAGTTTGGCAACATTAACGCAAAAATGAAAGCACAAATAAAAAATCGAAATTAAATATGATAGCCCTCTTAATATTAATATTAAGGGCTCAAACTTTTCCGATATTTTTTTGTCACCTTGAAAAATATTTTTGATATACTTTCCAAAAAAAATAGTCGATTTTTTTGGTCCAGTCTAGTATATATCTTGTAAAACAAACCCATGAAAGCTTTTAATTTTTGTACTAGTTGCTCCCGGTAGGTGGTATGTTCTAAAATAAAAGAAGTTGAATATTTTATTATTACTTTTGTAAATATACTTACTATCTTTAAGCATTTCCAAGTCAACTTTATCAATATCGTGTCTTACAATTTTTAATGGATCGACTTCGGCTAAAAAATGACCACGAGTCTACAACAAAAAAGCTTCAATTACTGATGAATTTCAGGAAATTTGTAAACTCAAACCTGAAAATTTCGGATGATGCTTTGAACTGATAAATGATCATCGATCGCGTTTGCAGAAACCGGTGCAGAAGAAGTGGCTGGTCCACCTTGTTGCTGATTTAAGGGCATCTGGTAAATGACATTTTTACCAGTGGGCGACAAATTCGATGGAGGCGAATATGATTTTCCGGCTGCTTCATTTCGAAAATACGCATCCCAAGACTGAAATCAAATGGAATGGCTTAAATTTGATGAGATTTAGATCCATTTTTTTTCTTCCACATACCACATGAACACTGTTGGGATCCTTCTGCCATTGCCGATACATATCCTCAATATACGAGCCGGAAGAACCACTCAAAAATTGGGCATTGTATTGATGTAATTTGGTCGATTTGGATAAAGTACGATACAGATATTTTTGGATACTGTGCACGGTGAATATGGATGCATTTCTGGCTTCTTTTAATGAGATGTAAGCTGATAATTGATGATTGTAGAGGAACTTTGTACATTGGTGCATTGGTGCCACACTGAAATTTGTCATAATTTTCTCGAAATTTTGTTAATTTTGAGGCCGAATTTTTAAAATTTCTTAAAACACATTTTTCTATATTATGTCATGATAGATTGATAACAATTTTTTTTCCAAAATCTTCATCACTTGATCCAAAAGTAGATATTCAATTTTCAATGCGAAAAGTTTGAATAAAAATTTTCATCTTTATTCAATATATAATTTCTTTTAAAAATTTTGTTATGAAGATTTTGATGTTAAAGATAAACTACAGGATCGAAATCAATAATAAATATAAAACATTTGAATTATGTTGGGGACATTTTGTCATGGATATTTTGTCCATGGATATTATTGCACTTATCCCGGATTAAACGATTCGTTATGAGGAATTCTATGGTACTTTACTACTCAAAATACATTAGAAAAAGAAATTTAATTGAAATCCTTCCTAATATTGATAAATTGTACTATTACATAATATAAATTAGTTATAAATTAACAGCTCATTTGTATCGCATTGTTGCATCGGATGCCGATCACTTTCGAACGTATTCTTCGGATCATACAACCGATTTTTGGCTTCTTCAATCAACTGAACCACTTTCTGGCAATATGGATCCTCCGAATAAAAGCGCAAGAACGACAAATTCATAATATTGAATTCAAAAATTTTACGTTGCAACATTTCCAGAATGATTCGGTTGAGGAATGGAATGCGTTCCAGTTTCACATCATATCCCATTTTCTCCAATTGATCTTTGAAAAATTGAACAAATCTGTAAAACTTTGACTACTTTTATGACGCAAACTTACGAACTAGACCGAATAGACGTTGAGTTTTATGGCGAATAATCCCATTTGATTCGTATGGGCCGTATTTGATCAGAATCAGTACCATTTTTTGGACGATAGAAAAGAATTAATAAAATATAATAACGAGTTTGACATTTGATTGAAATAAAGATATGGCGGCTGATGACGGTTATACGGTGGCAAAAATTGGAACTAATTTTTAAAAAATTTCATCAATAATTTAAATTTTAAAGTCCAAACCAGTCCAAAAATTTTAAAGAAAGAAAGAGCCAAATCTGTTGTAACTATTAAAAATTTTAAAGATTTCAAAAGGAAAATAGAAGCCAAGGTTTCTAAGGTTATTTTTTTTTTGGAAACTTTTGATAGTCAACCCGAATTTGAGGGTACAAGCAGTGGCGTACCTAAGGGCTAGGCGGGGCAGTGCCCCGGGGCCCTCAAGCTCAGGGGGCCCTCGAATCCTTACCAAAAATCTCGATCGACCTGAACTTTTGTAAATTCAGTTGGAAGTTCACCAATTATTTAAGGAAATAATGAACAAATTTGGAGTGCTAGAATGCGACCTAACGGAAGTATTTACAGCAATATTATTATTCTTTACAACTCCTGTCACTTCTGCAGCAGCTAAAAGATCATTTAGCAAATTAAAAATAATAAAAAAATATTTAAGAAATAATATGGGCCAAACTCGACTCCGATATTTATCGCAAATAGCAATTGAAAACAAAACCGCATCAAGCCTTGATTTAAACGAAGTCATTGATACTTTTGCGGAAACTAAAACTATGAAAAAATTGTAAATATAATAAGTTATTTAGTCAGTTGGTAGGCCCGACCTTTATATAATAAACCCTTGAATCTTCTCTATTTCGTTTTTTTAGCCAAACCTACCCTAAGTATTAATTATAGTTTATGTAGTTACTCAAAATAAGATTTTTTCGTTGATTTTGAACAATTATACTGTGTATACAATATATAGAATATATTGCGGTCCAATTTATGTAGTATAATTTAATATAATAATATATAAAACTCATACCATTAATATAAATTTGAACAGAAGTTTAAACAAAAATATTCGTGACGTATTGCCTTAATACTCAAGGAAGATTGCTTGGCAATCGAAATACGTATCTGGGCAATACGTCACGAATATTTTTGTTTGAACTTCTATTCAAATTTATGTTTAAGGTATGAGTTTTATATATTATTATATTAAATTATACTACACTAGCTGATCCCCGCAACTTCGTCTGCGTAACGTAGGTGTACATTATGTTTTTTTTTCAAATTTGCCATTTGTAGTGGTATATGATCATTTTTATTTTTCTTATTTTTTTTACGAAAAGCATAATCATACTTAAAACCACTATTTTGTCAACTTTAAAAACACACATTTAATAAACTGTTGCAAAGAATAAAATTGTTTTATGTAATAATCAATTAATTTCCAAAAAATATTTATAAATATCTATAAAGAGTATGTCTATTGCGTATAGCTACGGTAGGTATACCTACCGTAGACCAAATAATCTGTAAATCAATCAGCATCTATACATAAATAAAAAATATCGCCAAGTTCAATAAAGTTGGTCTTAATTATAAGTAAAATGGGGTGACCATGCGACATTTTTCAAATAACTTACATTTTTAAACTTGTGATATCTTTCGAATGGAATGTTCAAATTGAATAACTCAAAAAGTTATATAATGGTATTGAAGCAAACTTAAATATGAAGTCATTTATTTTGATAAGGATTAATCCCAAAGTATAAATAAAAGAGCTTTTATAACGGTGGCATTTATATAAATTTTTTATAATAAAATGAAAAAAACACTTATTGTGACATAGCTATAATAGTTAGACATATGCTGTTGCTCTATTTTTTTGTAGATAATAATATGTTCTGCACAATCGTACTACATTATTTTGTTCTATAATCAATAGTTTTCGCAGCGCACGCGATAAAAGAATGTTTTTATGGTATTTTTTTCAGACCTTGGGTTACATTATTGGAGTTTTAGTATGGATCCCTAACTTTTTTGAAAATTTAATATAGCCTATGTTCACCGGAAATAGTGTAGCTTCCCAACAGTGTAAGAATTTTTCAAATTGGTCAAGTAGTTTCGGAGCCTATTCAAAGCAAACAATCAATCAAATCTTTCCTCTTTATAATAATAGATAAATTGAACCCCAATATATTCTATATATTGTATACACAGTATGTTGTTACTGTTTAATATGTTTATTGCCTGTCCTGCAGTGCACAAAAAAGATCTTAAGTAGCTTAGCGGTTTTAAAGAATTTGTATATTTCATATTTTTATTTGATAAAATCTAATCAGTTTATATACCAGTGGGGCCCCATTTTGTAATTTGTCCCACAGCCCTTGGTTACCTAGCTACGCCACTGGGTACAAGATTATAATCCAAGCCATATTTTGCCAAAAAAACTAATGACATCTTATCAAAAAAACAATAAAATGGAGTTTTTTCGGGATATACCATTTGGATCAAATTTTCCATTTAAAAACATTTATTGACTTTGTAAATGTAATACTTAAGAACAAATCATTTATTTATAACTATATTGACCCCTTTGGTTCCACTCAACGTTGTGAAGCAAAAGGAAATTCTTTCGAATTCAAAGCCATCCAATATTGTTGAGCTTTTGGATCATTTCCAAGCTTTTCGACAGGAATGACAAAAAGGTCACCTTTTGCTTTTTTAGATTCAAAACTGGAATAACTTTGGGTCGGCGACCAGTCCTTGGCGGTCCCCTTTTGTCGTAAATCAAATACTTCCCGTTTCTTGCAACAATTGAACTCCAAACAACAAAAGAACACAACTACCAGATAAAAACCAATAGCTCCAAGAATGGCGATGTAGTAGTAGAAATTTGGAAGTTGTGCCACATACATAACTGCAACAATTGATTTGTAAAAGAAAATTTAGAGTAATTACGATTTCCACACATGACCATTCCATTTGGGAAGAAATTCATTTAAATCTGTGGATTTTAATACTGGGATTTGGTGGAATGGAATGATTGTGTGTAAAAAGTTTAACACTTGATTCAGCTTACTTTTATTAAATTTGTCATTGTCGTTTGGCAAAATTTCAAATGAATTTTCGACGAAAACTATTTGAATATCGTCGTTACTAATTTCTAAATCGTTGGTTTTGGTATCATTTGTGTCAACAATGTCGTCTTCAGGTGGCACTTCCAATTCGTCTATTTCATCAATGAAAAGAACTTCAACAATCATAGGATTTTCTCCTGAAAAAAATAAAAAAAATACCCAATAGATGTAGATACCAAATTGGAAGTTCAAGATATCGTCAAGCAAAATATTTGGGTTAAAAGTAGATCATTCAACATTAGAAGGAGAAAATTTTTAATCTTTTTTCCATTTAAAATTGGTTAGATGTTAAAACTTTGATGTCAACCAATTGGCAGTGGTAGATACCCTTTAGAGCAGCGACTTAGTCCTTCAATGATTCTGGAAATTTCTAAGGAAGCGGCCGCGACTCAAGGTTTATAAATTACACAGGTTGTCCCATTAGAAAAAAAAATGACGTCATACGAAGAATTTTGAAATTTGAATCAGTCTGAAGATATGTACGAATTTCTTCTGGATACGTCACGTAGCGCATGAGGCCACCTGTGTATTTTATAAACCTTGGCCGCGACTAGCAATTCGGTAGAAAAACTGAAATTTCGTTTCTTATTTTTTAGAAAATTCTTTGGTACTATTATGGAGTAAGGGGTTGTTTGATTTTTGTTCTTGTAAAAACGAGGATGGTCCACTATAATTAGAAAACTAATATGGTCTGGTACCAGTCAAAAGTTAATCCAACTGCATAGAGTGGAAAGAAAATCATGGTTCAAGCACTAAGAAGAACATTTTTGGTAGTTTGTATTTTCAAACCAAATTCTTTGTATTGAAGAATGATCTGAAGATTAATATCGATCGCAGAGAATCCACAGCGATTCCTTTTAGAAACCTTTTGCAGATTAAGAGTATTCTTTGAAAATACAAATCTTAAACATTTTTTTTCTCAGTAATTGTTTCATGATGTTATTTCCATCCTGTACAATTTAACTCATTTTTGGCTCTTCCAGACCGTAGATTTCTTTCCTCTTCTTCTTCTTTCAGAGTTCTTTTACGTTACATCCTAAAAGAACTATTGCATCCCAGCGTTGTTTCCAGTCCCAACTGGTGAGGTCTGCTTCTTTGGATATTTGGATCTTTATATATATTTTCCAGCTTAAGTCCAGAAGACCAAAGAAAACTGGGACATAAACCATAGCTGGGACGTCAAATAATATGTGGGAGGAAATGTCCTTTTCCTCACCACATTTTCTGCAGCACTTGACTCGCTATTTATCCTTATAGCTTGAAGATATTTTCTCAAATTTGGTGTACTGTCAAAAGACCTACCAGAATTCTGATATTCTTTCTTCCTAAGTTTAGAAGTTTTTCATTATGGTCTTTATCATAACCTTTGAATATTTGCCTACATAGTAGGAGTATTTGTTCATTTTGATACCAATCGGTTATCTGATTTAGTGCTGTGCATATCCAAGGTTTATAAATTACATAGATTGCCCCATTAGAAAAAAAAATGACGTCATACGAAGAATTTTGAAATTTGAATCAGTCTGAAGATATGTACGAATTTCTTCTGGCAACGTCACGTAGCGCATGAGGCCACCTGTGTATTTTATAAACCTCGGTGCATATCAACACTCCTATAACTGGTTTTGGACCCAAAATTGGTGTACTTTAGCCTACTTTTACAAGTTCATCTACTTCTTCGTTACCTTTGATATCCGGCATCTAAACACGTGTTACTTTCATGGACACCATTAACTGGGTGAAGAGTTTTTCGCATTCCAAAACCAATTTGGAGTTCTTCTGGTACAATTCGATTAATTCAATTGTGACTTGGTTATCTGAGAAGATTTCTATCGTTTTGTTATGATAATTTCTTCTTATGTTGTTCTGTAGGATAGATTTTCTACCTATTGTAGATTATCATCCCTTTTACAAGAACAAAAATGGAAAAAGATGGGAAAATCGGATAAAGAGTAAAGAATATAAAAGCAGATTTGTAACTCTGAAATGTAAAAATTATGGAAATGTGAAGAAACATTTTCCCGTTGTTCGCAAAAGTTTCAACCAAATTAAAACAGGAAAGAGAGGAATGGAGGAAAGGAGGACAAAACTATGAACTTCTAAATTTTCAATTTTATGTCCATTTTATGGTCACTTTAATTTTAAATCACATGGAGATGACCTCGAAAGTACTAAAAATTCAATCGATTTTCAAAGATCAATCTTTGACGATACAATAGTTCTTCTAAGATACAGTACCAAAAGAACCGAGGAGTACCAAAAGGTAGCAAAGGAAGGACCAAAGGAAGACTTTAAGAAATCAGAAGTGGAATTAGCAACAATTAATAACAATTTGGGAAAAACCTAATGGTTCTAATCAAATAGCTAAAGTTTGTAGTTCCTAGCGAAAGTAATATCCCCGACAACCCCCCCCCCTTTTTGTTCTTGGAGTATTGCAACTTTCCAATAAACGACAGCAACGGATAGGGGAAAAACATTAGCAGGAATTAATGTTTTTGTAAACAATTTCAGGATAAGAAAATAGAATTTCTAAGGGGTTTGAAGTTGATGGTTTTCCGAACAATTTTTCCAGCTGGTCAGCCGGAGTACAATATTACCGACTCAATTTTTAATGTTTAACATAATTACAACAATTAAACTTTGAAAATTGTGTTGAATCAGAAAGGATAGCAGAACGAAAAAGTAAATAATCCTACATGGAATCTTCACCAGGAAAATTCCAAGGGATTAAAGCTTTCCATTGTATCCACATTATCGAATTAATCTTCATAAAAATGACCGGAAATATTTGATTAAAATAACCGGAAAGATACTATTTAGAATATATAACCGGAATTGTTATCTTATGTAAGAGAACCGGAAGGCCATTATCACCTAAAGTAACTTCCAAACTTGCTTAGAAAGTTTAGAATTATAAAGCTTTCATATTGCAGTAGTTCTCAAGTATTTTTCAATTCTCCCCAATATTTTTTAGGCATTTTAAATGCTTAAAAAAATACCAACCACCAATCATCCCTATTGTCAAAAGTTAAAGAAAAATATGCCTCACCCTTTTCCGAATGATCGAAAGCTCCAAGTTGAGCTTTCCAAAGCAGAAGAAAAACGGAGAAAAGAACAAACTTTTGAAAGTTTTTCATTTCGCTTTCAATAATATATGTTATTTATCAAACTTCGCAGTAGCAAGTATTCACTGAATTTAATTCAAAAAATATAATTGCAAAATTTATTTTTCAAATAATATCCATAAAATGGGACACGAAACCAATAAAATTCGCCGTTTTATTGGTAAAACCATCGAAATTGGCGTCACGAAATGAAACTTAATGTGGATATATATGCATGAAAAATGCATTAAATTAAATATATATACTTGTATATAGAATGTCAATAAAATGTTGCTGAAATAAATTACGCAAAATTCAAAACACATTTTCCAGTTAATGTCAATGGAAAATTTACGTCGCATAAGCGCAGTTTTTTTTTTGTAATTAATTTTCCAGTGAAAATCGAGGTTGTTCTTGAAATTAAAATGTCCGTAAAAATTTTAATAACTTCTTTAATTTGATATATTTTTTTTGGAAAATTTACGGTTTTAATAACATTTGGCTAAATTTATCAAATATTTACTTTTGGAACTGAAAATTTAGTCGATTTTCGTGTGGTTTACGTCATCGTATTTCATGCCGGCACGTGGATAGGTTTCAAGGGCAATGGCGCAACAATTAAAGCTTTAGGAAATATGCGCAAAAAACGGACATGCGCATTAGCGAAAAAGCTCGTAAAAGCTTTGCAACGAAGTTATTTTAATAATAATGACAAAGATTTGAGGAATATTTCGTTTTATTTATTTAACAAATTAGAAAATATACAAAGATTTTTTTAAAATAGTGGAAAATTGTTTAGGATTTGGGGGCTTCCGATTTTTTGTCGGTGATGGTTTCCCGGGCTGGACCAGTTGGTGTAATAGGAACGGAACGTTCCGATTTGTTTTCAATGGCTTTTTTTGGAGAGGTAACTGTTAAAATTCCATCGGAAGACAATGAAGAAACAATATCATTGGGATCATGTCCATCCGGGAGCATATAACGTCGCACAAAATGTCGGGAAACATATCCATGCTCGTCCTGCTTTTCCTCGTGTTTTCCCTCAACAACAATCGCATTGTCCACGGTTTTCACGGTGATTTCATTGGGTGCGAATTGTTGCACGTCCAGTTGCACCTGGAACTTGTCCTTGTCAGCGGAAACGGTAGATCCTTGATCCAATTTGGCCAAAGCCGATTGCCACGGCCGGAAGTAGTTGTGTCCCACTAAACTTCCACGATAGGGAAATGTTAGTGGTTCGAGAACATGTTCCGGATGTAATCCGACTCCGAAATGTTGGTCGAAAAGCCGCGATGGACGTAGGTAGTCATCATGCCAGAAATCCCGAAAGAGGAATGGAGTTAATGCCATTTTTTTGGCGGGAATTTTTTTTTGATTGTTGCTTTTAAAAGTTCACTTGAACTTGAACGGTTGTCTCGAATTTTATGCTAAAATTAAGATGATGTTCAGTTTATATACTCTCCTCACTCATTCTAGTTATTTCCACGCAGTACATTGCACTTGGATCGATATCAACTCGCGAATTTTGAATCTCGTTTTTCTTTCTCACACGTATTTGAAGAGGGATTTTCTATTTTTGTTGTTGGCTCATCAGAAAATTTATTATTTTATTTAGACCAACTTTTAATTTTAAACACCCAACAGAAAAGAAGAAATTATTTTTAGATGCATTTAAACTCATTTCTAAAATTTTTTAAATTTTTTTTATTCGGCTCAAGGTATTAACACCAAAAAAAATCGCTAATTTTTTTCTCCAATAAATCACTAAAGTCAATGTCATTGCAGGTCATTACGATTTGAAAAAAAAAAAAAAATCTCCGTAAAAGGATTTGAATTGCGCGCCATCCTACTAAAAATAGAAAACAAATCCAAAATTAACAATAATAAAGCGATAGATAAAAACCGCTAATTACTTGCACTAATGTTAAAAAGAAATAGAGGTTTGTTGTTTATTAAATACCGTAGCGACTTATATGGAAATTCAAGTTTTCACATGTATTCGGTGTGCATGTAATTGTGACTCATAACGTATTGAATTTGAAAAATATTGACATCTGTTGTTTGTTTTTGATAATTTGAAGGAAAATTCTCGAAAAAAAATTAGCGCTCCACATATTTTCATTAAAAATAACCAGAAAAAAAGACGGGGATAATAATAAAAGCGAGACGCCACGAGTGTGTTTGGGCGGTGGGATTCTCGCATCTTCCAGAAAAATATCGAACATTTGAACGTCGACTAGAAGTGGGGATACATTTCATATATAAACCGGCGCCCAACGATTCAGTTGATTCAATTGAAATTTTCACGTGTGACCTACTAACATTCAACAATCGAAATTTAAAACTTTAACAATCGAAAAAATGGCGGCAAACGCAATCGGAATTGATTTGGGAACTACGTATTCCTGCGTGGGGGTGTGGCAACAGGGAAAAGTGGAAATCATCGCCAATGATCAGGGAAATCGTACGACGCCCAGCTATGTCGCTTTTAGCGACACCGAACGTCTTATTGGGGATGCCGCGAAAAACCAGGTGGCAATGAACCCCCAGAATACGGTTTTCGACGCGAAGCGTCTCATTGGTCGGAAATTCGACGATCCGAAGATCCAGGCAGACATGAAACATTGGTCGTTTACGGTGGTCAACGACGGCGGCAAACCGAAAATCCAGGTCGAGTACAAGGGTGAAGTCAAAAAATTCGCTCCCGAAGAAATCAGTTCGATGGTCTTAACAAAAATGCGGGAAACCGCCGAAGCGTATTTGGGGTCCAAAGTTAAAGATGCCGTCATCACAGTTCCGGCATATTTCAACGACTCCCAACGCCAGGCGACCAAAGATGCTGGAGCCATCGCAGGATTAAATGTCTTGAGAATCATCAACGAACCTACGGCAGCCGCCTTGGCCTATGGCCTAGATAAAAATCTTAAAGGTGAGCGGAATGTTTTAATCTTCGATTTGGGAGGCGGTACCTTCGATGTGTCCATCTTAACCATCGATGAAGGATCATTATTCGAGGTGAAATCAACTGCCGGTGATACTCATCTAGGTGGTGAAGACTTCGACAATCGTCTCGTCAATCATCTAGCCGAAGAATTCAAACGTAAATACAAAAAAGACTTACAAACCAATCCTCGAGCACTACGTCGTCTTCGCACGGCTGCCGAACGTGCCAAACGTACCCTGTCATCCAGCACGGAAGCTTCCATCGAAATCGATGCCCTTTTCGACGGAGTCGACTTCTACACAAAAGTTTCCCGCGCCCGATTCGAGGAACTAAACTCGGATTTATTCCGCGGCACTCTTGAACCCGTCGAAAAAGCTTTGGCCGACGCCAAAATGGATAAGGGGATGATTAACGATGTGGTTCTCGTCGGCGGTTCTACTCGAATTCCAAAAATTCAAAGCTTACTCCAAAATTACTTTTGTGGAAAAGCTCTGAATTTATCAATAAATCCTGATGAAGCCGTCGCATATGGTGCCGCTGTTCAAGCGGCCATCTTAAGTGGAGATACCAGCTCAAAAATTCAAGATGTCCTACTAGTGGATGTTACGCCATTATCTCTGGGAATCGAAACTGCTGGAGGAGTTATGACAAAAATTATCGAACGCAATGCTCGAATTCCTTGCAAACAAACCCAAACTTTCACCACTTACTCGGATAATCAACCAGCCGTTTCTATTCAAGTCTTCGAGGGTGAACGTGCAATGACCAAAGATAACAACCTTTTAGGTAACTTCGACCTAACCGGAATCCCTCCAGCTCCGCGAGGAGTCCCAAAAATTGAAGTCACTTTCGACATGGACGCCAATGGAATTTTAAATGTGTCAGCCAAGGAAAACAGCACCGGAAAATCAAAGAATATTACAATCAAAAACGATAAAGGTCGACTTAGCCAAAAGGACATTGACCGCATGTTGGCCGAGGCGGAAAAGTATAAGGAGGAAGATGACCGTCAACGGGAACGAGTCGCCGCGAAAAATCAACTCGAAGGATACATTTTCAATGCAAAACAAGCAGCAGAAGATGCTGGGGATAAACTTTCAGCGGAGGACAAGGAATTGGTGAAAAGCGAATGTACAGCAGCTTTGCAGTGGCTTGATAGTAATACTTTGGCCGAAAAGGACGAATACGAACATCGTCTTCAGGAGCTTACGAAAAAATGTAGTCCAATAATGACTAAATTGCATGGAGGAAGTGGTGCAAGCGCAGGCGCAGGCGCTAAAGGTGATGCTAAAGGACCCACCATTGAAGAAGTCGACTAAATTTAGCATTTAATTATTAACTGATATTAGCATATAAATTGCTTAGCTTTTTTAAAAAAAAAAAGAAAAGCTTGTTCATTTTTGTTGTATTTTTTTTATTTATCTGTGATAAGGGCGCATTATAAATTAATTTATATTTTCCTTAAATAAATAATTTATTAATAAAATTTGTGTTTTCTTTTTTTACTATGGGGAAATTTTTAAGGTAAACGCCAATGGAAGATGATATGAATCTTGAGGCTACTTTATTTGGATGAGAAATGGATTAAGGACGGACGAGACGAGAGTCGTGAGTCATTCGTGAATGAATGCAAAGATAATTTTAGAGTCTTGGCCTAGTAATTTGAATATGTTTTTTTTTTTTTTTGAAAACGGTTGTTATTATATAGATAACTTATAATAAAATATATCTGATTTAACTCAACAGAAATTAACATTTGTCAACGCCAGCAATTAAAAGAAGTTTTTTTGATAGATATAGTTTCAAGTAATTTATTTGAATTAAAGCCAAGTAATTACTGAAAAATCAGAATGGATATAGTGAATCTTTTGAATTTCTTTACGAAATCTAATGAGTACTTTTCTGATGATTCGAAAAGAATATCGAAATGTTTTGGTTACCGTTTTGCTGACCATGGCTATTTTGGAAGGATGTCCAGTAGACTGATTCAAAAAAAATGATGAATTTTTTTTTCTTAATTATATCGAAAATATTGTTGGGAATGACAAAAAAAAATCCTGTGAAAGTTTAAGCTCTTAATATTAATATTAAGAGGTGCCGCATCGCAAATTTCGATTTTCCATTTAAATAATATGGGAACAATATTCTCTTGCACTTTGGAATTTTATAGCTCATGTTGATGACAATTTTTCGGAATGATCAAGATATGTTCTTGTAGAAAATTGAACGATCTACAAAAAAGGTCTCGTACAAGTTTTAGATATATTTATTTCTTCAAAAGTTATTCGAGGTCAAAGTTGAACTAAAGAGAAATTTTAATATTTTTTCAATTTTTTGACGCAACCATCAATTTTATGAGAAAATTTTATAGGACATTTTTTGTAGAGCATTTTTTTTTCTGTAACTTATCTCCTTAAAAGTTTTTGATATTTTTCACAGGTCCTAAGTTATTTGCATTAAACTGGAAATTCCCTGAATTATTATATTTTTAACATAAAAATTATTTTTTCTATTTTAATTAAATAACTTAGGACTTGTGAAAAATATCAAAAACTTTTATGGAGATAATTTATAGAAAAAAAAGTGCTCTACAAAAAATGTCCTATAAAATTTTCTCATAAAATTGATGGTTGCGTCAAAAAGTTGAAAAAAATATTAAAATTTCTTTTTAGTTCAATTTTGATCTCGAATAACTTTTGAAGGAATAAATATATCAAAAACTTGTTCGAGACCTTTTTTGTAGATCGTTACATTTTCTACAAGAAAATATCTTGGTCATTCCGAAATATTGTCACCAACGTGAGCTATAAAATTCCAAAGTGCAAGAGAACATTGTTCCCATGTTATTTAAATGGAAACTCTAAATTTGCGATGCGGTACCTCTTAATATTAATATTAAGAGCTTAAACTTTCACAGGATTTTTTTTTTGTCATTTCCAATAATATTTTCGATATAATTAAGAAAAAAAAAATCATAATTTTTTTTGAATCAGTCTACTGGACATCCTTCCAGCAACTAAGCTTTTCAATACTGAGTCTTTTAATAGAAGTTAGGAAAACTGTTTTTCCAAACGATCAAACTATAATGGAAAATTGAAGCAAGTTCCAGTGGATATTTTTCTTAAAATTTAAAGTATATTAACAAGGCAGGAAAATGAGGAAAATTATATATTATTGTGTATGGATTTATTATAAGTTTTTGAGAAAAACTTCAATTTCGGAATCAATTCAATTATATCTGCGATTTGGATAAAATAGAGTAAATAATTATTTGATAGTTGATTAAATCAAATAGTTATATAACAATAGAATAATAACAATGAAGAATCAGTTCCAAAAAAAGAATTTGTACTATTTTCGGAGGGTATGTTAGTTATAAAATGATACGTTTAAGCCCCAATATGAATAAATCCAAAAAAAATATAAATCAGAAAATATTTTCTTTTTCAACCAATTTGGGGATATTATGAAAGTTTATAAAGGCTGTATCCTCAGAAAAAATAACAGCCTTTAATCTTCATTACTAATATTTGAAGTAATTGATTTCTCTTTGTAGTTGTCAAGTAATTTAAAAAGGGTAAATTAACAACTTTTGCTTTAAAAATTTACTAAATCAAATAAAATATACCTGGCCTTACTAAAATTCAAATATTTCAAATGGTTTCAAATTGAAATAACTTTACTATTTGTATTTAAATACATTTGTCGTAGGAAAACAACAGTGAAAATTTGAGGTTTCTGTACTATGACGTCGTTTTAATGCCAGACTAATAGGAGCTTATTTTAGGCATTTTGATTTTAACGATTTTTGCATTTTAAAGGGCATTTTTTTAAATTTTATCAAGTAATGTTGAAGATTAACAGTTACATTATATTTCGGTATTAGTTTAGAATATTTTTAAAACATTTTCATTAATTTTATTGGTTGAGATTTCAGTTCAAATTCAAACTTTATCAGCTCGCCATCTATATAATTTTGAAAAAATCATATTACATTAGATTTACGGCAATTACAATTCTTAATTTAATCATACACACTAGTTATTTTTGAAGTTATAAAATATTGAAATCCTATTTCTTTAAGGCAATAAAATATGCTTTATGTAAATTAATTAAGCTCTAGCTAAAGTTTCAATAGTTTCAAAATGACGTTTATCATATCTCCAAACCTTAAACTCCATCTTTTAACCGACATGACATTTGAAATTAAATTCCCCTTGTCCCTTTTGCCAGTTCTGACCAATCAGTTCAAGAATTTCATCAAATTAGGCTTATATCATACGAAAACAGCAAATTTATTTGATTTTGGAATTCCCATTTTGAATTTTGATGCAAGAACTGACAAGAACGATTGAGGTCATGGCTTCGGCCAAGCAATTGCGCATGATCAATCAGAATCAGTTTTGAACTCTTGTAAAAACGACCCTACTGATAAAATAAGAACTCCTGATTTTACGGGGAACAAAAATCAGTTTAGACCTTAAAACTTATGGAATTCAGGCTGACTTGAGGGGAGATTTTAATTTTTTTCACACCCAAACTGTATTTTCCCATTACCACTTTTGCACCAGAGCCTTATGCTCCCATAATATTCTAGTTTAAGTCGTTTTAGTACTGAAAATTTAAACTTTTAACATTATGACTTAAATCCCAAAATTAAGATAGTTTTGGAGAAAAGGAACTACAGTTTTTGATTCTAAACACAAATTTTATGTAGAAAATTAAATTATGAATGAAATTTAATTCAAATGACAAGCATAAACTTATATATTTATCCGAGTCTTAAGCACAGTTATCGAACTATTCTGTGGAATGAAAAGCACAGATAAATGAGAAAAACTTAAAGAAGATAATTTTCCAGCTGGTCATCCTCCTTAATCCCTATTGACTGACCAAAAAAATGTCAAAAAAACGATGTAAACTTGGTACACTTGGTCAAAAAATTAACAAGCTCAACCATTTCCAGTAGTTTTACTGATATGGAACCAAAAGCATTGTAAAGTCGTCAAAAAGATCCATGAAATTAGATTGTTAAATTTAACTGAATTTTCGATTGTTTTCCGAATGATTTTGGCACCATATTAGAAAAACTTTTTGAACGTAGTGTTTTGCGTGGGCGTAATGAGATGCTCATTATTTACCAGAATCATTTTTCTACCAATTGTACTATTTTCGTCATTTTTTCGATCAGAACTTTTTTGGAATGAAAAACCGTTCCAAAAAGAAATGCTTCAATTTCTTCCAGAAGAAATATGGAAGTTTTGGAATTTATGGAATTTTTAAGGAAAATTTAGCCAGGTCGATTGGTAGATTTTTTGTAACTAATTGCGTTTTTGAATTATCAAATTAAGTAACTAATTGACCGATTTCCTGTGATTAAAATTTAATAAGTTGATGATTTGTAGATTTGGTTCATATATTTTTTCTGTTTGGGAAATTTCTTAGTTAATTTTTCAATCACCAGTCCAACATAAATCGTGTGGGAGTCCATTTAAGCCTCCTCCTCGCATCAATTTTTCTTAAACGCACCTTTTTCAGTTGATAATTATCATTTTTTATTCAAACACTTTAGCCTTGATCGCGACAATAATGGGCGTTAAGTTCTGATCACAATTTCACAACAAAAAAAAACCAATGCATATAAACCGCCACAGAGGTGCGGCTCAACAATTACCAAATCAAACTCCGGATATTCAGATTATGTTTGTTTTATTAAAAAATAAAAAATCACAGATTTGTATACATCGATAAATTTTTATTCGATTTGCACATCGATTTTCGTGGTTTCGGGTTGGTGGGCAATACTACGCATGGGTCCTGTGGGAACGATGGGCACGATTCTTTCGGATTTGGATTCGGGTAAGGCCAATTTGGGGGCGATTATGGTTAAAACACCGTCGGACGACAGGGTTGAGTTGACGTTTTTAACATCGTGGCCCTCCGGAATTTTGTATCTTCGTACAAAGTGTCGGGAAATGTATCCGTGGTCGTCCTTTTTCTCCTCGTGTTTCCCCTCGATCACGATGAAATTGTCTTCGGTGGTTTTCACAACAATTTCTTCTGGCTTAAATTGTTGAACATCAATGCTTAATTGTAACTTTTCTTTGTCGTTGGTAACGGTAGATGATGGAGCACCGGATGTATGTGGCACTAAAGACGTTCCCCATGGTCGATAGTAGTTCTGGAAGAGATGGGAATACGGGCGGAAGAAATCATCCGCGTCGGTGTCCCACGAAAAGTTGTTTCTTCTCGACCGAAATCGATCGAAATCCGTCCACATATCTCGGAAAAATAATGGAACCATTGACATCTGGAACACTTGGCAATTAGTTGGGAATAAAAAAATAGCAATAACGAAACTCTTACGATGCTTTTTTCTGCAATTTCCCGTCGATAAACAATTGAAATTCACGTGGAGTTCCCACTAAATTGGATTTAGTCTGCGACTGGTCGTCGCTGAACTTCAATTTATATAGACGTATCCAGACGTCATACATGAAAATTTTACCGATTTTCGTCATCACATCGCTTGTTTATTTCTCGATTTATCCCGAAAATGAAGGTATTTTTAAATGGCCACGTAGCGATTGTGATTCATTCACGTAATGCATGCTTTTCCTGTGGGAATAATTGAGTCTATTTATACCCCATTACCGTGAGATCACAACTATAAATACTTTTCAAACGTAAATATTTGTATCCACTTAATTGATAACCATTTACTTTTAGACTTTTAAATCCATTTTAACGTTTTTTATCAAAAGATATCCCTTTCAATAAACGCAAAACACGTGCGTAAAATTGACCTTGACTCCCGTAACATGAACTTGAAAAGTTTCACATAAAATAACAACCAATTATCTGCTCTAGAAAATTTATATCTTATTCCAGAAAATTCCATTGGAAGTTTGTTTTTTTGCAAGCGAAATGAAATGGAAAGTAAATTATTGTAATGATGCTACTAGAATGACAGAGCCAAGGACTTTTCCAGAGATGGGGATGAGATTGTTGGGGTAGTTTGGTGAAGTTCACGTGAAGGTCGTTGTGGAAAATCGATTCGAGACAAATGCAAGGGTTGGAGTGGAATGAAAATATATTAACGTGAGTTGCGTCATGTCGACGAAATTGCATTGAGTTTTTGGTAAGGGAAAGATTCCAGGTCGGTGGTTAATTTAAGAGTAGGGTGTTGGGGATGAAGGGTTTTTAGCAGTAATTAAAAGTGATTTTTTTATGATTTTAATGTTATTTAAACTGAATTATCTATTGAATTTTTTCATTACGAATATTATTATTATTATAATTATTTCTTTTACGAAAAATATAATCATACTTAAAAACACTTCACATCTCTTGAAAAAGACACATTTAATAAACTGTTGCAAAGAATAAAATAGTTCTATGCAATATTCAATTAATTTTCATTGAATCTACGGTAGGTATACCTACCGTGATCTAAATATTCCGTAAATTAATCAGCATCTATACATAAATAAAAAATATCGCCAAGTTCAATAAATTCGGTCATAATTATGACTAAAAAAAGTCAAAAGTTATCAAAATACTCGCGTCAAAATAACCCCATCTCCCTTTTTCGATTCCCGAATGAACCTTTTTCCAAAAACTATTACACAATTGCACTGTACAACACAACCGCGAAACTGAAATTTGTACAATTGCACGAAACCCAGTTCTTCCGTAATCATGTATAACCATTATGTATCTTTAAACTTATTATTGAAATATCTGAATTTCAACTATATAATTAAACCATATTGGATAGTCCAGAGTTCACCATATACGATTTGACGTACGCCTTTTGCGCTGGAAGAGGATTTTAAATTTCTTTTATCATTATGATGATATGATTATTTATTATTTATCATTATGATGATTTCTGGCTGGAATTGCGATTTTTTTTCGTGATCCCTTTCACGCACTTGCAAATAAAAGATATTGTCCCCCTCCAAGAAAAAAATCCTGAATCCACCTTTGTCTGTTAGGGTAGGAATTTTCAAAAAAAAATCTTATCACATGCCTACTTCCTATAAGGAATACACCGAATATTAAAATTTCATCAGTCAGAGGAGTATATAAATACACCATTTCATATATGCATGGTTTTAAAAACGTATTTACTTTAAGCTTTATTTGTATTATTATTATTATTACTATAACATTTTTTTCGTTAATATTTCCTTACTGAGCAACCCTAAGGATTTATTTACAACAATTTTGTAAAAAAGAAAGTTTACTGTCAGATTATTATCTATAAAAACATTTGTATTTCAAAAAAGCAATTTTTGTACTTTAAATTAAATTACTGTGCTTTTTATTAGTTCAACTAAAATATTAATATAGATCATTTTTAACTTTTAAATACCTTTCCAATGATATATAAATCGGCTATCTAAAGTAATTTTGTTTTTCATTCCTCAGTTTTTACGTAGGGGATACATTCCCTTACTATTTTTAAGGAATGATAAATAGCCTAACGTGTGTGGGTAATTGTGTTGTATCTTAATATAAAGTTTCATGAAATTCGGTTGTTCCGTTCTTTAGTTAAATCGCCAGCGCACGCGATGTAAGAAAGTTTTTTGGTAATTTTTTCACACATTAATGGAGTTTTAGTATGGATCCCTATTTTTTTTGAAAATTTATTATAGCCTATGTTCGCCGGAAATAGTGTAGCTTCCTAACAGTGAAAGAATTTTTCAAATCGGTCAAGTCGTTTCGGAGCCTATTCAAAGCAAACAAACAATCAAATCTTTCCTCTTTATAATAATAGATTCCTAAAAATTAAGGGGTGAGTACTCCTTAATGCCAGAAGGGGATCAATTTAGTATTTCGAATAACTAATATAGCTAGAAGGATAGTCAAATTAAGGGTAGTCAATTTGCAGTTCTAGAACCACATGAGGCCTGGTTTTCGACTTTATTTTCGTGGAGGAATTATAACTCTAAAGGATGAAATTAACCAAATGGACCTCAAATAGCTATAGTTATAGAAGAAAAATTTGAGAATATTGGATAAATTTGCAGTGGTTGATTCAGGTGGTAAAAATAGAAGATATTGAAGAAAAAAATGAGTAAACATTGTCAAAATAAGTTATTTTGGTATGGTGACGATGTGTGAATTTGTTAATGAGATAAATACCTCGAGGCTGACATCAGTCCATTATTGTCATTTATATCTATGATTTACTAAAAATATATTTTCACTAATTCAGATTCCGTAATAAAAATATGTAAGGTCAGTTTGAATATTTATTTTAATAAACAAAGTATTTCGATAATTCCAACTTTATTTTGATTTTATCATAAGTAAATCCCTATAATCCTTGGTAACCAAGCTTTAGTCGAATATTAATTTCTACAGTGTTGAACTTCTTTAAATTTCAATCACCTTGGCTTTGTTTATAAAGATTTAAAGTTATTAAGAACACATTGGATAGTATCTACTTAGTTAATTACTAAGATAATTACATTAGGTATAATTAATATGAACATAATGCCATTTTAAGTTTATGCAACTAACACCCTTTTGTGCACTCAATGCACTATTGACAATTGAAGAGATGAAATGAAAATTTTGGAAAGTTTCTCATATTAATTTATTGATGAAACTGTAAATTATAAATATAATAATAAAATATAAATTGGCGGAAGACAAAGGGGAGGTCAACAATTACGAGAAAATCTAACAACAATGCAGAAAACTATTGCTAATATTTCCTATTTCGTTGAATAAAATCAATATTACATTGGGACCAATCATATGTAGTATAGGCAACCGCGTAGCGTTTGTGTACCACTAGTTGCCTACGCATCAACACCAAGTAATTACAGTTTTGCGGACTTGGAAAGATACTTTATTTTTTCCTCATTTGTTGGTCAAATATTAAAGAAGATGAACTAGAGTGGAAATATAAGAAAAATAAAACTTTCCCGAAATAATATCTTATGATTACTTCTGTTTTTAAAGACGTTTTATATTAATGGGAGATCAACAAAAATTTGTCCTTCTATTTTGTTAGTGTTTTCATTTCCATTGATAATTGCGTCGTTTATTTTGAAAGTAAGTTAAGTCCAGTTCAAGAACAATCCCTATAGTACTATCTTTTTTAACCATAGGAACATAAGATACTAAGGAGGAGGGAATAATTGGCGTTTTTGTTAACAACTAAAATGAAATCAGTAATTTCTGAAAACTTCGCAGTTAAATAATTATCATACTTTGTTCTAGTTACAAGAAGAGGAATCACCATATAGACCGTACTTGAAATGGACTTACGCCACTTTCAAAATAAACGAGTCATTTATAAAAATAAATAGTTTTTTGAATTTCATTTGCCTAAATTACTTAATTAACTAATGAAAAAACTATGTTTTTTTTTGTCTGGTATAAAAGAAAAGTCTTAAGGGTTTCCAACCGGAAAAAAACAGAAAATTATTTTTAAAATTGTGTGATTCTTATACCCTCTAACTTAAGAATTTAAGTTTTCTTTTTCGAGTTGCCTTCTTTGACATTAAAATCCCCCCCAAAGGGGGGGAGGTACGACATGGATTAAACGTAAGAAATTACCGTTAATTACATCCTCAAATGGTATCAAGGAAATTTTGCGAGAACATTCTTGGTAAAAGAAGGCATTTCAAATTTAAATGTTTAATAACTACTATGAACATTTTTATCAATAGATTGAATTCTAATAAGATTGATAGAAAAATAAGAGATAAAAAAGATAATATGCATGCAACAAAAAGGGACAGAGACATAAATATGGCTGGTGATCAGATATGCTACGAAATGCTACGCATTTGTTGCATATTTTGTGTTACATCAAACTATTTTTGAAGAATATGTACTAAAAATTGAATTTCATAAGGTTTAAAAAATATAGAGATTAACAGATATACTAGGTAATATGGTTTGTATCCATTATATGAAGATAAATATAAACCATCTCTATTAAAAAAATATTTTTTTAATGTTCGAAAATCGTATTAGAAGCCTTAAGAAGTCGTTTATAGGCATATCAAAGCCATTATGAATGAAACTATTTTAAAATGTCTCTAAATGTCTATTTTTAACAGATAAAACGGATAAAAAACAGATAAAAAAAATTATCTGATAAAATACGATATTTCACATGGATATATAATAAAAATAAACCTGCAACTTTACAATTGCATAATTTGGCTCATTTTAAAGTAAATTGTAAAATTCCCATGAAATTTTGCCTGCGATAATTTACTTATAGCCTTAGTAACATTACAATATTGCAATCAGCTCAAAGAACTGCAACTTTTTACCTGCACATTTATTTAAAAATTTTAGGGGAAGAAATCAAATACATAATTTAAAAAGGGCCCTGCAATAATGCAATTTACGCTCTGTTTCCCTCTGTTAATGAATCCCTTTTAGTATTTCCGGTTTTCAAAAACGTAAAAAAAAATTCAAAATTACATTATAACGTTTGCACTTTAAAGGTTTGGCACTAATGCAAATATCTCTTCTGAATTAATCGCAAATTGTACTCAGAATGTCAAAAGACATAGATGGATCTAAAAAAATTGTATAAATTAAAATTATATATAAATGAAAGTAAACATTTGGGAAAACTATTTTTTTTAAATCTTCATTTGATAACCAATTGGAACCTGACCACTTTGGCCACGATATCTGGTGGCCAAAAAAAGTACTAGTTTTGGGGGGCACTTCAATAATATACAACTATATCAAGTAGTTAAATAAATCAAAATTAATTACAATTTTTTTATTTGAAGTAGATGTGAAATTATCTTCTTTAAAACGAGACATATTGTGCTTACTATATAAGTTCTTGTATATTACATAATATATTGCCATAAGAATAACGCTTTTCTGGGAATTTAACAAATCAAAACATTGCTTTCATGTCACCGATTTTCACCGAAAATCCTAAGTCATAATATTCCCAATTCGGTTTATGTTTATATTGCCTGGAAATATAATAAATTGATAACTTTTTTCTCCATTTGCGTTATTCTTTGAACTCAAATTGAAAATAAACACCACTGAATAAATCTTGTGGATCATTCCAGAAAATTCAACAGCAAAGGTAGCAGTTGAATTCACTGAATTAAATTAGTTTAAATTGGATTTTTGAATCCATTTTTAGGTCCACTGATTTTGATTGTAGGTAGATATTGTTAAAAGCCTCATTAAGTAATTGAAGATATTTATTATAGTTTCTCATTTTATTTTAAGTGGGAATCGTTGAAAAGAGTCATTAATTTTCCCCATTTTGGTTCTAAATTTTTAGTATTTTTTTTTTCAATACTTTCGAAAATTAAATGGTCAGCATTGTATTCGTGTTTTTATAATGATAACCACAAAAAAAAATATAAACAACATTCATGTTTAATCGCTTTAAAAACAATATTGGCGTCGATTAAAATCGATTAATTTGTATATTACATCGTAAAAATTTTATATTGTAAACATACGATAAACAAAACATTTCAAAATCTCCGATTATTTTCAGAGTTTCAACAAGTAAATAAATATTTTAAATTTGCCAAATATTTTTCTCTGTTATCTAACTGTTGTCTTCAATTATTATCTAACGATGATTCATTGAAAATAAATGAAATTCCATTGAATTTTTGCAGCCAATTCTTGCGATATCTAATCAAGAAAAAAAAGGTCAAAACATTTTTTTTCCCGACAGAAACTTCTGGACTTGCAATTAATGGTTTTATCACACATAAAACAATTAAATATTTACTCAAACGTTTTATTTATTTATTTAAATCCAAGCAAATAATCGTAAGTGCAGTTTGAAACGATTATAATACAAGGCATTGTATTGTGTAGAATATTTCAAGCACTATAAATGTTTATACACTAAAATATGAATCATTTTAATGTTTCCTTTTTGTAACAATTAAAGTTTATGTATATTAGGGTATTTTAAGGTGTCCGTTATTTCCCAAATTGATTTTTTTACAGCAATCGCCCCCTGAATTTTTAGTTTAAGATATAAAAAAATTTATTCAATACAGATAAGCTCTTAATTTCTTGATTAAACCGTGCCGGAATCATGTTACTTTTACCATTTAAATAACATGGGATTATTTGACTTTTTACTTTTAATTTTTTTTCTCAGAAACAAATGAATGAAAAGATTTAAGATTAAACTATTCTGACGTAAAATTTAACGTTCTACAAAAAAGGTCTCTTGTGAATTTTCGATTAAATCACTCCATTAAAAGTTATTCAACATTTAACTTGTGCCTAATATAAATCTTGCAATATTTTCAACTTTTTGCTCATTTTTACTTTTTTAACTATAAAATTATGGGAAGAGAAGATAAAAATTATTATCATTAGAGCGCCAGTGATTATTTGTGTTAATTTTATGGCTTGAATTGAAAATTAAACAAAAAAATCATATTTTGACAATTAAAACAGGGGACATAAGATCCGAATTCGCTATAATCGTGAAATTCAATTTATCCAGGATAAATTTTCGAACTTTAATCAATATTTTGTACCTACGAAGTGAATTTCATACTAATTAATGAGACTATCGACAAAAGTTCAATTAAAATTTGAATTTTTACCATTTTCCCTGACGCCATCTATGAGAAATTTATTAGAACTTGTAGTCAGCAAATTAAATGTTGAATAAATTACAAAATACAAATTAAACAAATTAACTCAAGTTAAATGTTCAATAACTTTTAATGGAGTGATTTAATCGAAAATTCATATGAGACCTTTTTTGTAGAGCGTTAAATTTTACGTCAGAATAATTTAATCTTAAATCTTTTTATAAATTTATTTCTGAGAAAAATAAAATAAAAATAAAAAGCCAAATAATCCCATGTTATTTAAATGGTAAAAGTAGCATGATTCCGGCACGGTTTAATCAAGAAATTAAGAGCTTAATTATGTTGAATAATTTTTTTTATATCTTAAACTAAAAATTCTGGGGGCGATCGCTATAAAAATATATCTTCTTGGGATATGTAATCAGGAAGTAATCAAAATGGACTTAGAATCAAATGATTTGATAACAATTAATATGATTGGAACATGGAAACTTAAATAGTTAACAACTACTTATAGATCTGATGTGAACTGTTATTCATATCTAAAATTTTAGACATATACTTCTTTGTGAAAGCTAATAGTTGTAACAATTGTATGTAATGGTAATAAAGCTAATAATTTGGGTACGTACATACATTATTAGCTTTCAGAAAGAAGTATATGTTTTAAATTTGAGATATGAATAACAGTTAGCCCAGAGGACCTATATGTTGTTTTGTGTAAAATGCCCTTTTTGCCAAGTATATGTTGCATATTAAATGGTTAAATACATTATATTCACCTACTGAAATATGCATTATTTTGACATTTTGTGCTTGCAATACCTCTGCTCCTAGTCAAATCTCAAACTCCAAATTTTAGGTGCATAATGCTTTCATACAGTACTATAATGAGGTGATATTTCAGATTTTTATCTGGTCCCCCACCAGAGATATTGAGCTCAGAAAATTGCAAATTTTGAAAATTTCCAAATTTTGTTATTTTTTATTTTAAAAAGGCTTAAAGTCTCAGACTTTAAATTTTGTATTTGAATACAACTAGTACCTAATTGTTTGTAAAAAAAGTTTTAACGTGTAGACTGTTTCCCTTCCTTCACAATCTTTCCGTAAAAATTGGAGATTTTACAAATGAGAGCTAAAAATTTAGGCTGAAATTTTACCCCTTAGAAGTACATTTAGGTGAAAACATCTTATTACAACCTTATAGCTTATATTTTTATAAACTCACTGCTTTTTGTTTTATTTTGATAGGACAAATAGGGCCTGAGATAATCAAGTTTCCGTAAACCCTTAAAAGTGCAAAAATGTCTGCGCCTAGTAAAACTAATATGGCCACCACCGGAAAACTAAAAACAATAAAATTAAAATAATGATGAATTTGAACTACCAACATCTTGGGGTGATAGCACACACAAAATTATTTTTTTCTAAAATGGTCGAGCAACCATTTCATTTATTTTTGGACCACTTTATTTGGACTGACCCAAAGTGAATTTTCGAATATACCATATAAGGAAAAGGGGATAACCGAAATAGTCGGATAACACCTAAAGGCCAAGGAAACACTATTACCCATGCAATTTCAGTATTGAAGCCCAATTAACTTCATCCTGGATATCCTAATTTATTAAGAACAAAAAAACTTTTGTAAAACGACAGATAGTGATTTTTCAAAGGAAAAGATAAGATTTTAACATGAATATGTTTAAAAGATAATCCACAATGATTTAATCCTAGTAAAACCATTTTTTTTTCTTTAATCCCTCAAAGCTTAATTGTACTCAAAATATATTCTTCAGAAGAAAGAGTTTTGTGTATAAACAAGAACAATGTAATTATTAAATTCCGAACAATCAAATATTTGCTCTTTTCCAGGTTTTTATAAAGTAAAAAAAATAAAATTTCAAACTTTTTTTTCGGACATTTGGACAAATTGACGTTATTTATTCAAATTCAAAATTTCCATGAGGAATAATAAGAAAATATTTGTCCTTCTCTTACATGTACACATTTCATGGGATATGAGGAATAATTTTTTTTCAAAAAGTTAAATTTTAGGGAAGAATAATGCTTTACTAATATTTTGTTGACGAAAATGTGGCCAATTATGAACAGTTAAATTTCGATTATTTGCATAATTTTGTGTCGGAAATATTTCATGTTCATTTCGGTTTTTGGTTAAATTTGGTTTGAATTTTAATAATACAAAAACAACAGTTTTAAAGTCTTAAAATTTTTGGGTTGATTTTTGATGAAAATGGAGAAAAAATGCCATTTCCCGTAGCGTATGGGAATAAAAATCGGAAGTTGTTTTTTCATCGAAACTGTATTTAAAATATTAAATATATTATGAGGAATATGCTAGCGAAATTTTGATGTATTGACTTTTGAAATATTCATTAAAAATAGCAATATAATTCAACAATATTGGTAATATTTTTTATGTATAGGTTTTCAAATTTGATTTTTAGTTAAACAATGAAAACAGACTTTTTTTTAAAAAAAACATTGTTTAATTAATATTTCCACATTTTTTTTCCATAAAAAACATACATGATAATGAAAATATCTATCAATTTTTGAAAGAATTAAATATTTTAATTTAGAATTTAATATAATATTTAAAAGCATTGCAATAATTAATAATTTAAAGCAATTTATTTGAGAACCTAAAGTATTTTTAATTAATTTTTATTGATAGAGTAGAAAATTGGCTAAATAAATTAATTTTGGCGACAGTTAAATAAAATATAAGGGTAGTTTTTGAATTTAAATGAAAATTAAACAATGAAAAATAAAACCATTTTCAAAAACCAATGTTTAGTACGCATTTTTTTTCGCGAAAAATCTATATTGGCTAGACAGATAAGGAGTGTTAATCATCGTCTGCTACTAGTGCAACAGAGATAGTGTTCGGAATTATTCTGGAATATTCGCGACGGTTGGAGAAGGGTAGGCTGCGACTATATAAGCCGGCGTAGCACGCCGGCCGGCAACAGTTGAATCACGAAACGAAAACAAGCAACTTCAGAGCAAAACAAAGCTCCATCAATTGTGTTTTGTTAAATCAGTCGAAAAAAAAAATCGAGAAAAAATGTCTTTGGTGCCATTGATTTTCCGGGATCTCTGGAACGATGATTTCATGACTCGTCCATCGCGGCTCCTCGACCAACATTTCGGCCAGGGACTATTGCCCGATGATCTTCTTGAACCACTATCGATTCCATTGCACCGAAACCTCCAACGACACCACAACTACTATCGTCCCTGGAGAGCAGCCGCCGCCAATCGGGATGTCGGCTCCACCGTCTCGGCCGACAAGGATAAATTCCAGATTTCTCTCGACGTGCAACAATTCACTCCTGAGGAAATCACCGTGAAGACTGTTGACGACAATTCGATTGTTGTCGAGGGAAAGCACGAGGAAAAGAAGGACGAACATGGATTCATCTCGCGTCATTTTGTGCGGCGCTATGTCCTTCCCAAGGGTCATGACGTCAAGGACGTCGTGTCTAGCCTATCGTCCGATGGCGTTTTAACAGTCACCGCTCCCAAGAAAGCCCTCATGGATGCCACATCGGAACGGGTCGTTCCCATCTCCCAAACAGGACCTGCCCGAGCAGTAGCCAGCGGAGACCAAAAGAGCGTCGAACAAAAGTAAATTATTCATCCAAATCGCCCCGAAAATTATTCAAGATATCATTGAGTTATGTATTTTATAATCTACTTTTTTAGGCTATTTAGTTTTAATTTTTTTTTATACTAAACCTAAATTTAGTTATGATAATTAGACATTATAAATGTGATGATACTTTCAACTAGAACCTCAATTATAATAGTTAGATTATTGCTAATTACTTTATGTTATGTAAACTATGTACTCCCTGGTCTCAACCTCAACTACCTGTAGCATTTTCAATAAATTTTATAATGTGCCTAAAACGCAGTTTTATTTAAACCATTTCTTTTTCAGAATTTTAAACAAATATATATAAAAAAATCAAATCGACGAATTATCTGGTGGAAGATAGTACGCTGAATGGCGAATACAATAAATTTTGGAACTAATGAAGATTTTTTTATGGGAATTGAAGTATAACTTTAAAAGAGGATGTGCTGTTTGAAGAGTTTACAAGAAAATTCCAAAATAATTCGGGTTATATTATTTTGTTATTGCTAAACGGAGGATATTATTACCCTTAAGCAGTGCTGGATTGGCACTAGTAAAAGTTTTAAAAATTTAATACAATTTCATTAGAAAAAATAAAATACTTGGCTACATTTGTGGGCCAGTAGGCCCACGGGGATATTGGACCGATAGGCCCACTGGGATACCAGGAATATCCCATATAGCCCAATATCCTCGTGGGCTTACTGGCCCACAAATGTAGTCAAGTATTTTATTTTTTCTAATAAAATGATATTAAATTTTTAAAATTGTTACCTCTATCTATTTCTATTGTAACTTGTTAGTTTTACTTCCAACAACTGGAGAAAATATCTGAAACCAAATATGCTAAATTTTAAAAAATATGATAATTGATATTAGTAAATGTATTGGTAATTGTAGTGATGGTGCGAATATGCAAGATATTTATAAAAGTTTTAATGCATAGTTAAATCAAATTTCGCCAAATGCCAAAATCAAGTTCATACTTAGTGTTATGCACATTTATTAAATTTAAATATTACGAATATTACACAAAAGACCAAAAAAGCCGTCTTACTATTTGGTATTTTAGATGAATTTACGGTTTTTTTAAAAGAATCTTATAAAAGACTTAACTTATGGCGAGAATTTAGTAAATTTAAATTTATTTCTACTATTGGGTGAACACGTTGGTGGACTAAAAATAAGACATTAAGAATAATGTTTGGTACATTTAATAGTACATCTGGAATTATATTTTTCGTTGATGTTTTGCAGACTTTCTATGAATTCTCTATATCTGAAAAGTTTAATAAATAAATTAGACATAGAGGAAACACTGTTTTACCCTCTTTTATAAAATTTGATATTATTTTAACAGCTAAAATATTTATACGAATTTTTGAGGAAACAACATCTTTGTCATCATACTTATTAACATCAGCTATGGATATTGTAATTGCTTTGATATGATAAAAAATACCAATGATTTTTTTTAAATACAGAGATATTAATACTGTATATTAAACAGCAGTAAATTTTGCACTGGCAATTTTGATTTCTTCGAAATTGAAAAAAATTTATGTCGAATAAATAAAAGAATAAAATGGACAATTCTAACGATAGATTTCGTATTAGTGTGTATAATGTTATAATGGAAACACATATCAGTAACATGAATAAAAGATTTTTAAGAAAATGATCCTCTTCATAGTGATATATTCTATTTAAACCCAAATAATTTCCCATAAATTTCATGTATCAATATACCTAATCATTTTTTTGAACATTTAACCAGTTTAATAAATCAAAAATTAAATAAAAATATTATGAAGGAAATTTTAAAAGCTCAACTAATAAATTTACAAAAACTGGAAAATTTTTAATGCTTCTTTAGCAGAAGATAGAAGTGGACTGTTTTGTGATGAAGAAGAGATTAATACAGGAAAATCATGCCAATCATTCAGAAATTTGTTTTTAAACTAATAATGTACTTTTTTGATTTTTTTTTCCTATATTTAATATTGTGGACCTACGTCACCCATATTTCCCGGGCTGCATGTGTTTCCAGTTCAGCCTTGCCCTTAAGTTGAAATTACGAAATAAGTTTCATAAGAATATTACATAACTTCATTGGAGGTTGCTTATTTGACCTTAAGGTTGTTGAATGATATTCTCTGGTTAAGTTATTACCCCAAAACCTAAGTGTAGCAGGATATTTTTCCATTTTTGTTATCTAAGGATTCTTTTTGCAAAATTTCTTGTAACTATTATTGGAAATCCTTTTCTCCTATTTATTCAACTCTTTGCATAAAATTTTTAAAGTTTGTGCAGCAAAAAAAATTTTTCCCCTTACGAATTTTGAAAAATCAAATATTGATACTTGGAAACTATTGCTTCCCGTTCTTTTAAATTGTTCAACTATTGTGCTTTTATTAAGGACCACTTAAAACCTTAAAAAATACAAAAGTTATTCCAATTGGAATTCTAAATTCCGAAGGAATTTAGTTTAAAAGGAAATTGTTTCCTATCTACTACCAAAGTGGCTTACATAAAGTAGGAAATTATACCGACAAACCATCCACAAGCACCTGCATTCTTAAGATTCTAAATTCCTGATTTGTTTTTTTTAATAAAAAAAATAAATATCCGTTAAATTTATTAAAAGCATCATTCAATTTCGAAAGCAAAAGTAAAACGTAAAATGCGTAAATCCCTGATATGATTTTAAGTTTACTACGCCATCTATAGTAAGAGCTAACAACCATTTTCAAAACATCAAAGTTGAAAACCCTTTCTGTCAAAACAATTTTAAAAATGTCACTGAGCACATGGTGCGTAAAATTTTGCGAAAAAATCTTATTTTAAAATTGATAATCCTCTGAAAAGATAATCACCGTGAATAAATACAATGATTACTCCACGTTTTACGACCTCACAAAATGAAAACTCAATTCTTCTTGAAATACGAGCTCCATACGCGGATCTACAATCCTTCGAAATTGATATATCAGAAAAATCATTCATGTTCTTTTGTAAACCCTACTTTTTACGGTAGTTATTTAATATATTTGGTTTTTAAAACATTTTTTCATTATTATTTCTTTTTAAAGACTTCATTTACCTGCTGAAATAGTCGAAGATGCATCGGCTAAATGTGCATTTGATGCGGATACTCAAAACTTCAATTGCACAATCTCGAAGAAAAATAAAGGTGAATTTTTTGAAAATCTTGACATGATAACAACTTTGTTGCAACCAAAAAAAGATAAGGATAATAATCGACCGGTAATTGAAGTAGTGGCAACCGAAAATGACGAAGAAAATGAATCGGATCCTGACGAATGGATAGTAGAACCCGATTTAAGTTCACAATTGGAGCAACTTACGCTTACCAAACATGGATATGGATTTGCGAATAAAGTTACTGATTATTTAGACTCAGTAGAAGTAAATCAAATATTTATCTTTGTATTGAAATAATATTTTAACTTAATAACTAATTTCAGCACGAACTCTTAGGTTTATTCGATGACAAAACCGTTTTTAAAATAAGCCAGTCCGAAAGAAAAATCAAACGAATAGAATTCGAAGATGCCAATACAACTGATGCAGAGTTTATTTTTGTAGAAGATGAAGAAGTTGACGAAATTATTAATTATAAATGCCCATGGTCTAGTTTAAAAGCAAGTGACATCAAATTTACGGATGATGAAAATGATGTGTTGAAGGAACTTCCCAATCGAGAATATTTGCTTAGTACAAAAGAAAAAAATAATGTTTATCTTGGATTGATTGATATTTTATATGCATATTGTTTTGAGAAGCGATCATTTGGATTTGAAAGCACTTGCGAAAGTGGTTGGGGAATTCAAAAAATAAGTTCCACACTAACATGGTTTGATGTAATATTTTTAAGTCTAAGATTATTAATTTAAAATGGATTAATTTGCGATTTTTTTTCTTAGATTTTTGAGACTCCAAAAGAGGCATTAATAGCTGCGTTTCGGCGTTCACTAATATTTCCATTGTATCGAAACTATTATCTTTCCCAAAGGGTGTTGAAAGATTTACAACTTGTGCTACAATTAGGCCAAAAGTTTATCGTTCAATGTCTGATAGATATTTACAATGAATTTATTAACAATGCAGGATCGGAACCTAGATATATATTAAATGAATTATATATAAAGGATTATATAATTTTTGTTCAAAAATTGGACAATAGTACGGTGGAAGAACTTTGTAAAAATGTGTCTGAGGTGAGATGGGTATAGTTATTTTTTTCATTTGATATAGCTTAAGGCGCTTAAGGTTTTGGTATTAAATTTGGGTTACAATTTCCAAAGTTAAAATCACTGAATTTTGGTGTTGATAAAATAAATAAAGGGTTAAATACCTGCAATTTTATCCCCGCGTCAGGTTAATCATGGTGATACACAAGAAGACACAAACTTAGTAACTTCGTAATGTTTATTATTTGTTATCTCAAAATACCAAAAAAACTAATAATAAAGTATTTTTTATGGAATTAAGAAAAAAGAAATTAAAATTTAGGAATAAAATGAACACATTACAAAAACAAGCACTTGAAAAGAAATTTCAAAATTGACTTTCAATTGTTTTGATGCGCATGCGTACGAACGGAAAGAGTTTGATTGTTTTTGTCGGTTTTTTGTTGTAATGGGATATTGAATTAATTGATAAATTTATGTTAAACTAATTAAAAAAGTGTTGAAATTGTGTTTAATATTATTTATTAATGCTAACGAGAATCATTTTTCATTCAAGTAAGTGGCAAGTTCAATTATTTCTTGAAAAAATTGGAAATTACACTTAGCGTCTTATAGCGTCTTATTTTACTTTTGGCTTTAAAAAGAATTTTATGGTAATTAATTAAGTTCAAATACCTTGAAAAGTTTATAAAAACTTATTTTGAATATTTTTCTATGAGTTTATCCAAAAATTTGGATGCAATTTGTGGTTTTTTAATGGGTAAAGCCTAAAGAAATAGTCAACCCCGTTTTTACGTATGCTTCGCCAGATTAATAATTTTTTTTTCTATTAATTAACCGAAATTTTTATCCATAAATGTTTTAATGGTTAAATTTGAACATTTTTCTATAGATTGGTGCAAAAATTTGGGTACAATTGATAATTTTATTAAGGTAAAAGCCTCTGGGAAAATGTGTGGAGTGAACTTCGATTTGCTTGGCAAAATTAATTATTTTTTTTTAAATTAATTAGTGGAATTTTTTTCTAAAAATTGTTTTACTGATTTAGTTTGAATATTATTCTATAGATCTATAGAAAAGTTTGAATGGAATTGACCATTTTTCAAGGAAAAAATCCTTAAAAAAGAAAACCATATCGAGTGCAAATATGCTTCACAAAATTAATGATTTTTTTTTAATTAATTAGTGGATTTTTTTTCTAAAAATTGTTTTATTGATTTAGTTTGAATATTTTTCTATAGATTTATAGAGAAGTTTTAATGAAATTGACTATTTTTCAAGTAAAATATCTCTAAAATCCCAAACTATATCGAGTGCAGATATGCTTGACCAAATTAATGATTTTTTTTTTCAATTAATTAGTAGAAATTTTTGGTAAAAATTGTTTTACTGATTTAGTTTGAATATTATTCTATAGATCTATAGGAAAGTTTTAATGGAATTAACCATTTTTCAAGGAAAAAATCTCTAAAATTCCAAACTATATCGAGTGCAGATTTGTTTTTTGTGGTTGATGATTTTTTTTTAATTAGTTAGTTGAAAATTTGGTTTTAACAGCACTTACTAATTAAGTTGAAACATTTTTCTATAGTTTTGTGTAAAATTTCATAATTATTAATAATTTTTTATGGAAAACGCTCACAAAAGAATAGAGATTGATGATTTTTTTTTAAATTAATTAGTTGAAAATTTGACCCTTAAAAGTCTTTGATTCGTTAGTTAAAACATTTTTCTAAACAGTTCAATATCCCGCTAAGAAATTAGTACATGAATAATGTAGATAGTATAACTTTTATGTATTTTTACAAGTCGGGGAGTTCGTTTTTCATAAGATGCCAATTAAAAACTGCCTACCAGTACTTTTTAATTAAAATTAATTAAAATATTATTGATTAACTTTTAGAGAAACATATCGTTTCCATCTCTGGAAATAAAACCTACACCATTTTATAAAAGTGTATTTAAAAGATTTTAAAAGTCACAGTTATTGCTGATTGCTTAGCCGCAACCTCTACGCACCCAGGTGTAAACAGGTAAAATTAATAATATTTTAATTAATAGTACTGGCGGGCAATTTTAATTGGTACTTTATGAAATAAAGTAACTTATGAATATATGGTAAAAATGCATTCCCCCACTTGTAAGGTATTTAAAAATTAGATTTTAATTATCTACATTATTCATGTACTAATTTTGCAGCCGGATCCTGCACTAAAAGGTTTATGTAAAATTTTGGGTGAAATTGATAATCAACGGTGTTTGTAATCGAACACCTCCGAAACGGCTGTACCGATTTTCATAATTTTTTTTATGTATATTTGGTAGGCATGAGAGTTGGACGTAAAGTATATTTCATACCTCTAAGAGATTAGGGTATACCTCAGCATCTTCAGTAATTTTTTACGCATACTTGCCTATATATTATTTGTAATCAATGATTTGTATTCGATTTATTTTAATTTATATGAAATATTTTATTTGAGTTAGCTGTTGATTTTATATAAGGCAAATTTCAAAAAAAAATAATACCATCATAGACGTCACGCAGACGAAGTTGCGGGCATAAGCTAGTAAGGGATAAAATGAAAATTGAAGTACTTCTATGGCTTTTGTCAGTATGGATTCCACATGTTAAGTGGAAACCAATTTAATTGTTAGCAAATGTGAAATGCAAAATATCCGACTTTGAACTGTTGATATGAAATAACATACTAGAAGCTTGAAGGCCGAAAGGCCAATGAGAGAATGTCAGCTTTAAATATGTCGTTTAAGGAATTTGAAACCAGTTTGAGGTATTTATTATTTATTGTTTCTCTTTCCGAATCCATTAGTGACACTTTTGAGCATACCTTTATCTCACATTTTGGCCTTCGAGCTTTTACTATGTAATTTCATATCAACAGTTGAGATCAGGTAGCAAATAATTTGCAATTTCACACCTATTTGGAATTCAGCCGGTTTTGGTCACAATATTGATCATTATGGTACAAAGGTCGATAATTTGAACGTAAATATCTTTCTACCTGCATTCTTTCGTACAATTCAAGAACAGGTTTAACGATTTCGATAATATTTTGTTTACAGGTACATCTTAGTGTTTCGCCCAAAAAAAAAGTATAAAGGTCACAAACAAGTCTAATCTAAATAGTTGTACCAATATTTTATTCTGATTTCATTTATGGTTCCAATTTAAAGATAGCTTTATTGATTTGATAGAAACTTTGTAATCAAGTTCAACTCATTTTCTTCAGAAGAAAAGGTTGCCTTTTTATGTTTAATTATTAATAATAAAAGTAGCAGTCAGAAGAAGGCCGATTAAAATAAATAAACGGACACCCATTAATTGGTTATAAATTTGACCCTTTAATTAAATATCTATGCTCTTTTTAACGATATCAAAAATCAGCATATTTTAAATCCGGGGTGGCCAACCCAAATGATATTGTGGGCCATTTCGGAAATGCATCTTAACTTCGCGGGCCACCATTAAAGTTATATATCTCAAATTCTCCATACTAAAGTTAAATACACTGTTAACATTTTTTTCTATAAATGTTTTTATTTATTTCTTACGAAAGTAACATACCTGGGACCGTAAAAAACGGCATTTTCAACGTTCAATACCAATTGCCATTAATTGTTAACAGGTACTTCGTGTAGTGGTTTTTAGAGGTATAGCAAATTTTCTCAAAACTTAATTGAAAAATAGATTGATAAAATATATAGAGGACTAGGATCAAAAATAATCGGTTAAAACTTTATTTATTACATGCGACGTTTCGGCTTCTTTATTGAGCCTTCCTCAGGCGTTTGTAGGGCCAATAAAGGAGTCGAAATGTCGCATGTAATAAATAAAGTTTTAACCGATTATTTTTGATCCTAGTTCTCTGAATTTTTATCAATCTATTATCATAGAGGATCTGAAATTTTACAATTAATTTAAAAATGTATATCTTGAAGGTAAACTATAATAGAGCTATCCTCTATTCTAGGATCATTGTGATTGTTTTTCATTGTTTACTTTGAAATTCTTCTCTCTGCTTACTTCGCTCTCTAATTTGCGTTCTTTTCACAACTTCATTGTTCGACAAATTCATTTTGAATCTTCTTTTTAAGAGCCCAATTAGCCAAAAATAGTTTCTGAATTGTTCACCATTTGAAATTCAATAGGCACGGAAATTGATTGATTTTTAGTCGATCAATAAAGAATTTACCCGCGATTTAATTAAACTATTATTTATTAAATATTTGCGAGTTTAATATCTTTGGAAAACATTTCCAGTGATGCTACGAAACTTCGCTCTTTGCTTACTTCGCTCACCGTGCTTTTTCACAGCTTTGTTGGGCAATAAATTTCAAAACTATTACAATGATTTCAATCGTTACTGGATTGAAATTCAATGTTTTAATCAAATTTTGTGCATTTGTAAACTATTGTGACCAAATAAATACTAAAACCTAGCTTAAATACCAAACCAATGGTTTCTTAGTTAACAGTATATTAATCGAAGCAAATAAAAACGCTAAAATTTGTATGTAAAGAGGTAAGATCTACCTCTGTCAAGTTAGCACCCGACTTTTACAAATTAAATTTTTAAACATATTTTTAGATTGACTTTTGTTTGTACTTGATTGTACCGAAAAAATTTTCGTTTGTACTCCAACCGAAAAAAAGTTATTAAATTTTTAAAAATCGATAGCCCTCCATTGTTAGATTTTTCTAAAAATTTAATGGCCATAGATATAAAGTTAGAAGGATAATGTTTTCGATACAATCCTCAGCGCCACAGTAGCTAGATTGTACCGCTTTTGGATTTGGAAAATCTTTCAAGGAAAATCCGTAGTAGCCGGAAAACTCTATTTTCTTTCCGGTTGAAGTACAAACGAAAATTCAACTGGTTACATTAACTAGAGACCAGCGCCCGGGAGAATCCGCAAAAAAAATCGTTTTTACCTCAACAGAATCAAAATTATGGTCGTTTTTGCTGTTTCAACAATGAAGTAATCAGAGTCTCATTACATTTACAAAAACCGTTGTAACTATTGTTTGGATCAAATTAGAAGAAATATTTTTTTAGAATATGTGTCTTTGTACTAACACCCAAATTGCACTACATTAAAATTTGTTTGTACTGCAGTTGAAAAAAAATAACAGTCGTTATAAAATTCAACAATGGAATAAGTGCATTCACAAAATCACTCATAACTTTTTTTGTGCTAAAGTTAGAAACAATTTTTTTTCGGTACAATCCTCTATGTGTCAAGGCCTATCTATGGCCAATAAATTTTTAGAAAAATCTAATAATGGGGGGCTATCGATTTTTAAAAATTTGATAACTTTTTTTTGGTTGGAGTACAAACGAATTTTTTTTCGGTACAATCAAGTACAAACAAAAGTCAATCTAAAAATATGTTTAAAATTTTAATTTGTAAAAGTCGGGTGCTAACTTGACAGAGGTGTAAGATCTAAATATTTAATATATTTTAGATTGTCATTGAAAAAGAGGAATTAGAATTGAAAGATTTATCAAACAATTCAACTTATGAAGAATCGGAAAGTGATGAATCTAGTGACTCCGATAGTTCTTCAAGCCAAAGCGATAGCGACGATTCTGATGATGATAGTTCTTCAGGTAAATTTTCAATTTAAAACTAATTATTATTAGTAAATTAATTTCTTTTTTTTCAATTTTAGATGAGGAAAATATCAATGAAACCACTAAAGATGAATCTTAAGTACGTGATGTATTTTTCTTGGAATGTAACAACGTCCTATAATAGTTTTTTTTTCCCTAATTTTTTTCGTCACAAGACAACATTAATTATAATAATTACAATATTGATATATCATTTATAAAAGTAATTAATCTATCATTAAATATTATGTTAAGTACTGTGTTCTATGTAAATACTTGATTTTTATATATATTTTCTTTTCAAAAAAGTTAAAACATTGCGCTTATTTTACAAATATTTAAATGTACTTTAAATGTATAATAAAACTTTAAATTTTTTTGTTTTTTTTTGTATTTTTTTTTTTCAAAAGTTTTCTCTTTTTATAAAAAATGCATTTTTTTCTTAGATAAGTTTTCGTGAAACTACAATAAGCTCAATTTTTACTTTTTTTTTCTTTATATAAATTAAACTGAATTAGATATTCTTTTACATTGAAATTCATTAAATAATTTAAAAAAAATTCACATTTAAAATGTATGTAATTTCTATGTGAAAAAGTTTTGAAATTAAGAGATATAACATTGATTAAGTGTAACGATTGTGAATCGTTTTGTATTTGAGTTTGTTCCCATTGTTCAGAACAGCGAACAATGCTTCCATTAATTGGAACATATAAAAACCATCACTTTTCCTTGCAAAATCCTTTTTTTTTGAGTTTAAATACTGGAATTTCTGTATCATTTTCTTTGAATATCCGTTTTTTTTTCTCTTTTTTTAATTTACCAAACTTTGCATTTTTGAACTGGATTCATTTTCGAGCCAAGCGGGCAGTTGAAATCTTGTGCAAAATATTCCATGTTGGACATGGGCCCTAGAACGCGGAACCGGCCTGGTGAATGGAATCTAAAATTGGAACAATAAAACCATTAAACATATGTTAATCATCACTTAATTGAATATTGATTAGGTGTTACCCTGTCGTAATTCGTAATTTCATCGTTTCTGGTCGATATTTCGAACACCAGGTGTTTGCAGCTGTAATCCAAAACATTTGTTCTGGTGTATAATCAAGACCGGGCAATCTCTTTTCTGGGCCATTACGTTCCACCCACCGTTTATACGCCAAATACGCTTCCTTAATTCCACCATTATCGGCAATATTTTCACCTTGCGTATTAATACCATTCAACTAAAATAAAAAAAAAACAATAAATTTCCACTCCTTTGACCGGAATAAGATATTTTACGTTTAATAGAACTTCAGGGTCGGTGTAATTTCCGTACTGATCAATAATGCATTGGGCTTTTTTAATAAAAGCATCTTTCGTGTCTTTGGCCCACCAATCGATTAAATTGCCGTCCTTATCGAATTGTCGTCCTTGATCGTCAAATCCGTGCGTTATTTCATGTCCAATAACGAAGCCAATTCCACCGTAATTCATATAACGTGGACGTTCATTTGAGAAGAAAATTCCCTGAAGAATTCCAGCGGGAAATTCTGCAAGTTCATTTAAATATTATAACAGGAAAAAAAATGATTTAAGCAATAGAATTATAACTCAATAATATACGAGAACAATACGTAAACATTCAATAAATTGTAACAGAAAATACACGAGCGATACTTTTGCAAATCAAACGCTATCCAATAAGTCTCAAGGTAACTAATCAAGTTTCAAAATAGGTATAATTGAATATTTATTGTAGAAGGATTTATGTTTAATAAATGTTTAGTTATGTGACAAACATTTGAAACTTAAGTTGTATAAAATTAATCGAAAAAAAATTATCAATTAATATTGGTAATTAGAGTTCTAACATTCCCAGAATTTAATAAGAAGACAATTCAGGTTGTTTAAGATCGTTTTTTTTTTTAATATTCAAATTAGCTACGTTTCGTTACGTATCGTAACTTCATCAGGCTTCTTGATTCATACATTCATTTTTCCTGCTGATAATTTTACTATTCAAAACCCAACTTTGGTGTCTTATTTTCGTTATATTTGCTTATAATTTCATTAATAATAGCCCACTATAGTACTTAAACTGACCACTAGGAACGCTAGTGTGTCGATTGATCAGTGGTTTTAGCCTATTTTGTTTTCCTATTTGAACTCATTTTGTTCATGTATTTAGTGCCGCCATCTTGATCTAGTCCAAACTTGTCCAACATACAATGTACGGACCCGAAACTTATTAAATTTTAAGCGATCTTTGTACAATTATTGATATTAAATAAGAAGACAATTCAGGTTGTTTAAGATCGATTTTTTTTTATTTAATATTTTTTTAATATTCAAATTAGCTACGTTTCGTTACGCATCGAAACTTCATCAGGCTTCTTGATTCACAAAAAATATAATATTTTCAATTTAAATTCAATAAATTTATAAAAAAAAAAATTATTGTACTTTTTTTTTATTTATTGAATTTGAATTGAAAATATTATATTTTTTGTGATTCAAGAAGCCTGATGAAGTTACGATACGTAACGAAACGTAGCTAATTTGATTATTAAAAAATATTAAATAAAAAAACCGATTTTAAGCAATCTGAATTGTCCTCTTATTTAATAAAAGCTGAGATCTGAATTTTATCATCTATTTCCAGAATTTATAGTATATAATCAATCAAAAAATCTAAACTAACAATATTTGATCATTGGAATATAAGGAACAACTGGGTTTTTAATTAATTTCTCTCAAATTAATATAAGTAAACCTTAACTGTTTTTTTTTGGTTCAGTTGTATGAAGTAAATATAGAATGTTCTGTTTTGACTAATCCTGATGACTATTACATATTAATAGTGCCCGACCGAAACTAGTTTTTACGGCCGAAACCGAAACCGAATTTCGGCATCGGCCTTAGTTTCGGCCGAAACCGAAACTTCCATATAAGGTCATGTTTTCGTTGAAAAAAAAGTTAATCACAATTTGTCAGTCTTTACTTTTAAATTCTGTAGGTATTCATTAATCATTTAGTCCCTAATATTTGAGCTAATCATTAACGTAACATATTATCATTTATTTTATTAAATAATTTATTTATGCTGAAATATGGGGTTGATTTGAAAGAAATGCACCTAATATTTATTTTCTAATAATAAAAAAAAAAGTTAGAAAATGAAATTTTTTTCCTGATATGTTTAGATACACAAAATCGAAAGTACTATTTCTTATATCTTAAAAACGAAATAATTTCTTCTTAATTTTGATCAGTTTTCTTTCGAACTTAAAAAAATTATTAAAGATAATATTAAACAAAATTTTAATAAACTTATAATTATCAGTATTTATAATTGAAGAATCAAATAATACGTGAAAAACAATAATTTTTTAACATTTTTATCTAACGAAGTCAGTTTTGGTCGCAGTTTCGGCTTGACGACAGCCGAAACCGAAACTGGTTTTTGGTCCGAAACTAGGCCGAAACCGAAAGTTTGGTCGGACACTTCATATTAAGTCCTTATTTGGTAGTTTTTCGGTTGAGGAATCACTTAAACATCATTCGTTTAAATGAAATTTATCCAAAAAATTATTATAATGTTTTATATAACATTTATTTTCAATTTATCTAGTTGGATTAGGGCTTTTGTAATTCATCTTGAGACATATCAGATTATTTATTGGGAAGCTGCAACAGCAAAGAATCTGCTATTTTATCAAACTGGTTTTTCCGGCTTCTTATTATTGATTTTACGGTTTTGGTTTTCAATATATTTTCTGGAAGATATATGTAATAAAATCCCACTGTCCCCTTCTTAAATACAGTTAATTCTGTTGACTTAATTTCAGGTAATTTGCGTCTAGCAATATCAAAGGGGCTGGACATTCTTTTCATCACAATAAGCCTATTTGTATAGAGGAGATATTAATTTTAGTATGCACTATGTATAAAAATTTCCGAAATAATTTAAAACTTTAAAGTCAAAGTAAATAAATGTTATGCAGACGAAGTCGTATATATCAGCTAGTAAAATCATATATTTATAAACAAGGAAAGCCTATTAAAAATCAATTTGATAAAAAAAGCAGCCTTTACTATAACAGGGTACAACAGTGTGGCATTTCATGCTATGCAAAATATAAAAACGTTCAAATAATTATAATTACAAGCACATTGATAGGTAGTCCAGTAGTGTGGAATTTTATTAGGTCAAGGAAAAAAATTAGGTAATTTGGTAAAAAATGATGTAAATTTTTAATTTCTTCATAATTCAATTGATGTTTCTTTTGGAAAAGATGAAGACGTCGTCGTAAATAAGCATATTATATGCTTATTCTGTATATTGAACTTTAAATTCAATAGATTATAAGTGAAACCCCATAGTTTTCACGAAATTAATTGAAGTTGCCAATTTTTGATAAATTAAGTCAGGGAAAAAGTAATTTTGGACGGGATGTAAAATTTTAATTTCTTCATAACTTGATTGATTTTTTAATTGGAAAAGATGAGAACATCATCGTTAATATGCATACTAAATGCTGAATCTGTATATTGAACAATAAATTCAATAGATTATAAGTGAAAAGGTAATTTGGGTCGGGAAAGTCAGGGAATTTGGGTGGAAAGAACAGCTGGACACCCTGATTGAGAGAACAAAAAAATAAAACAAGTATGGAACACACAACATCGAACAGTCGTATATACTTTTTGGATCGAAATCCAAAAAGCCCACTTACGAATACTGTTCTCACTCGTTTCGTAAAAGGCATTTACGAAAGCGGGCAAACTGGTGGTCCAATCGGTTTTGCTGACGTTCTCTCTTAATTTGTTGAAATTCATATTATCGAAAAAAATCCACAACTCAAGGATGTTGTCAAAGTAATCGCTATCAGTAATATTTAACTGTAACACCACAGGAACGAAATTAATTAAAAATATTTTCAAAAACTGTACTTACGGATGCTATTTTCAATGGATGAATAAAATGCGTTCACTATGGCCGGTCTACTGTGAGACAACCAATCGGTCTTATTCACTGGGTTACGTAATCGATTAAATGAATATTCCGTGCCAAACAATGTGAGATTTAAAATTGATTCAAAGTACTTAGTGGGACTGACTTCAAGCTAGAATTTGTCAATATTTGATTGAATAAAATTAATATTTAAATATATTCCACATAGATTGTTTGTTTTGTATATGAAACGTAAAACATTTCGCATTCGTCCAAAGCAAAACATGCAACATAGTTCTCACCCCATCGTAGAATTCTTCCAGTTTTTGATTATCCAACAACTCATCCGGATAGGCAATATGCGTTGTCATTGCCGCCGCTTTATTCAGCGCCGCTTTTCGTGTCTCGTCATCCATCCAGTCCAACTCCGAGAGGATTTTCGCAAACTCTTCCCGAATGTCGTTCACCATTTCCAGCGCTTGTTTTTTCGCGTCTTCATTGAAATATTTGCGTACGTAGAGGGATCCGGTTGAAATCGATAAACTTCCCGAAACTATATCCACACATTCCTTCCATCGGGCTTCACGTTCCGTTTGGCCATTCAGTGATGTACTGTAGGCCAACTGGCGACGTCGTAGTTCTTCGGTGGAATAACTGATAGATGCACCAGCAACTCGCCACATTACATAGTTTGCCATTACACTAGAAAAAAAATAGTTTCCAATTATGTTGGTCGTAAATTTAACATTGATTACGATACCGTTTTGGGGTTTCAGCTAAAATTTTCTCTATTTCATTGAAATATGATGGAACATCTACGATTACGATTTCCGATTCATTGACTTGAGTCGTTGGGGTCATGATGGTATTGATGTATTCCAGCCAAGGAATTGAAGGGTATTTTTTTTGGAGTTCCGAAATTGTCATGGGGTTGTAGAGTAGAGTAGCATTTCGTCGTTTTTCCACCGGTAGTGAAATCTAAGAAAAAAAATTGTATTTTTTTATGTAAACTTAGATATTTAACCGGTAGATATTTAATAATCTACATATAAAGTTGACAAATATAAGAATTTTAATCAAAATAAGATTTTTTCCGCTGACTTTGAACAGTTATACTGTGTATACAATATATAAAATATATTGCAGTCCAATTTATGTAGTATAATTTAACATAATAATATACAAATTTAATATAATAATATATAAAAATCATACCACCAACAAAAATTTGAACAGAAGTTCAAAAAAAAATATTCGTGACGTATTGCCCAGATACGTATTTCGATTGCCAAGCAATCTTCATCAGTGGTCATCAAGTAGTTTGGATCACTCCGTAACTGCTATGTGATGATTCTATGTAATGATGCTATGTGATGTGATGCTATGTGAATCATCATATAGCAGTTACGGAGTGATTCAAACTAGTTGATGACCACTGCTTGGCAATCGAAATACGTACCTGGGCTATACGTCACGAATATTTTTGTTTGAACTTCTGTTCAAATTTATGTTGGTGGTATGATTTTTATATATTATTATATTAAATTTGTATATTATTATGTTAAATTATACTACATAAATTGGACTGCAATATATTTCATATATTGTATACACATAAGAGTTTTAGTGTAAAAGCTTCACATTTGAGGATATTTTTGAAGTGGAAACTTCTTTAGCATCGTTGTGACTTGAAATTTTATGAGACAGAAAGCAGCAATAAAAAGTGAAACATACACATAAATCTATAAGATTTAACATGAGAAAGAATGAGAAAGGGAACATTAGTATTTCTTATGGTGGTCCACTTCTGCGTATTACACTACTTGAGAATGGTTTTTATAGCGACCAATAACAACCATGTTAAATTGCTTATTTGAATTGTGAGTATATATTTCATTGTTTTAATAAAATTAATTTTCAAGTTTGCCGTAAATGAATATGGATTATTGTCATGATTGTCACAAAAAAAGTAAAGAAAACAAGGCTATAAAGACGTCCAAAGGTTCAATAGAACGTGTTCGTGAATTTTGGGCACGCCGAAAAGCATTATTAAATAAGAAAAATAAAAGTTCTTATACGTTTAATAATGATTTGACTGTGTAAAATAGTGAAAATGATGTTAGTAAGTACTTAAACATTTTCTAATCGCATGTTTCGTCCTTAATCATGAAATTTCAATAAAATAAAAGCGAATTTAAAATTAATTCTCATACCACATAATATTACGAACTGTTTTTCAGGTGCTACTCAAATTAATGTACAGCCGATTCGTAAGGTATTCACAATTTCGTTGAAATAAAGTTGCTCATGAAGAATTTCCTTAAAATTTTATTAACAACATGTTCGGTCATAATATGTGGTCCTTTTGTGAACGATTGTGATTCCAACGAAATTTAAAACCCACAAAGTTCAGGACATGAAGATCTTTTATGGGATAATAATTAAAAATTCTAATGCAAATGATAATATTTTACTGTGCTGCACGTATTTTCAAGCAATCGAGAAAAATGTAATTCCAACGATGTCCAAATACAAAAGTTTAAAATATTAAACGATACCTGCATTTTTACCACCACTGGATTTATTTCATACTTCCATTATCATAAGCTTTTGTATCATTTATCGAAAATGCAAATTTGGATTCAGGATAAATTTATGTAATATATATGTTAACAGATCGTAAAATAAACTCTACAATTATCCTACTTATAAAATCTTACATTCGTCTCAATATCTAGAAGTTCATATTTTTTGAAAGTTTCACTTTTACCACGTGTGAACTGCACACATGTGCTTTTTTATATTACAAGGTATAGCAGGATTTGTATGCCAAAAATTTGGTTTTTTCCCAAATCCCAGATCCCCTGAGTTTGAATCAAAAAACCCACGGCAGCAGTTTTCCAATACAAATCCTGCCAAACCCTTTCCAAAGTGGGAAAAAAATATTTACATTGGCCAAAAGCATTTCGAATTCCAGTGATTCTTTAAGTTCCTTTTCGGCACGATCTCGTTTCGCCCCCAACATCACCGCAATGTCTACCATATAGTTGTAATAAGCTCGGACAATTTTGTCATCTAAACCTTTGCTTAGATATTCTCGACGAAGTCCCAAAGAAGCTTGATCCAACTGAAAAAAAATAATAATTTTTAGGTTTCCCCAAATCTTTTCAGTCTCTTAAGATTTTATACATCTATTCTTCTCATGGTTGAATTTTTAAGATCGATTCCAATGGAGAAGTCAAAGAAATAATCCACACTGTAACCGGCGCTTCTGAATTTGTATACGGATGTAATCCAAGTAAATTCTTCTTCAGCCCAATTGTCTCCATCCAGAACAGGCCATCCCCCTAATCGCTTTAAAATATCCAAAATTGGAGTCATTCCGCGTTCCTCAATGGCAGCTAAAAAATGGTTCGATTAGATTAAATTTTTGGTGGATTTAAGAAGAAGTTTTACTTTTGTTCATGCAGGCTTTGTATAAATTTTTGGCCAAAACAAACGGTTTTGCTTCGTTTGGTTGAATTGGTTCTTCGATAATGGTGCGTAGTTGTTCTTGCAATTTATCCGAAACGGTCGAAAATGAACTAACTGTTGTTTTGTCGTCAGGGATTACGGTTTTCTTCAGGAAATTACCACACGCGAATTCGTAAAAGTCGTCACATGGTTCAATGCTTTGATCGAGGTTTTGCAATACTTCTGACGCTAAAATTTGATTATATTTAGTACTGGAAAAAAGGTTTTAATTTGGTGGTGGAAGTTACCCGAATGAATGCATCCGGGGGTTAAGCAGAGATCATCTTTGTTGGTTTTTGCGGAGAGAACATTTGTTGAGTGGTCAGCCGTGATTATGTGGGTGTTGGGACTTAGAATTGCTTGTCCTGATAGAGCTTCGGCTGGTTTTGGAATGCTTTCTGAAATTTTAAAAGGAAATTGGTATATTTTTCTGATTGTTGTAAATAAACACGTACCATTTGCGATTTTATCTCGATTTTTTTGCATTAGAATCACAGTGGTAAGGGCAACCACCAGAGATATGCAGACGAGGATGGCCGCTACTGTTATCAGTGTCAGGCTCCGCTCCATACCAGTACGCCGTTTCCACCATGTCGGATTTCTGAGAACAAAGAATTTTCGATTTTAATAGAATTTTTAAATTTGGGACATTCTAGCGTATACTATCGAGAACTACTTGAGGTGATTTGTAAAACAGGATTGAGACTAGGCCACGGCACAACAGTAAGCTAGGTAACCAGGTCAGCTTACACAAAAGACAAAAATGGTATCGAAGATCAATGAACTTCCCCAACAAACAATAAATACTTGTCACATATTCTTTTTTCGAAGCTTCTTGTTTTGGCTCAACCGTTTTAAAATGAAACTTGTTCATGTTTTTCCCCCAAGTCTTCTACACCTCCGGGTGAATTATTTTTAGTTGAAAGAAATTACGGATGAAATCTATAAGCAAATAAAGATTGCACTTGGCAATTATATTTCATTTATTGGGATAAAAAAACCATTGAAAGATTGATCAAATTCGACTGAATTCACTTGCCAATTCATGACGTCTTAAATTGAATTGAAATATTCACGTGACCTAATAAATTAGGAAACGAGCATGTGGAAAATTCGACGTAATACGAAAAATTTGGACTTCTTATCACAAAAAATCGATAAATGAAAATAAACTGAATTTATTAGAAGTTCTCTATCATTTGCAGATTTTTCTCCACTTGGCTCGCGTCCAAGGGTACGACGGACATAAAAAAAAAAGCAATAAAATAAAACCTTTGATAGACATATGTGTGAAACTTCAGAAAATTTATAAGTCCACATTTTTTTTGTTTATAGAAAACCATAGCCAGTAAAGTTAATACAAACAATAAAAATTTGCGTTTTGAATTTTTAATCACACTTTTCGGGAATCAGAAAACCAATTGAGGAAAATCTCTATAGTATTTTATTACGTAGTTATACACTCGAAAGACTTTTAGTTGCCATCATTTGTATGATTTATTGTTTCAGAATAATTTCCTTGTTGTCTCCAGTTTGTTTATTGTGAGAAGAACCTTGATTTCGGAAAAAGATCTTCATTTTCGTTGGAATAAGTATATGACGACAACATCTTTTAGACATTAATAGCCGCGCGATTATAGTGAATTTATGAAGTAATACAATAAACCTCTTGTTAATGCTTCCAAAGTAAATATTACACACTAAAAACATGTAAAGATTTCAATAAATACTACAGTGTTATGTTAACAAATATTTACCAAATATTGAAAATTAAATCAGCAAAATTATTTGGAAATAAAATAACTCGAAACTTTAGTGTATTATTTTCGATTATAATAGGGGCAGTTTATGTTAATGAACTAGTTTTCTCGAGACGTAGTCAAATAATTCAATTTCTTGTTTGATGTTTGCAGAAAAATGTCGAATTAAATTGCAGAAGTAGCGATTTAATTAATGCTGTCTAATGTAAAAAAATAATGATTATTTTTTTTACAGTCGTAGTACACTATAGGGGAGTAAAGAGATGGAGTTTATTATTAGCCAAATGTCAGTTAAAATTTTAACTCAACAAAGTATGTGAAAACACTAAGAAAGTAGAAATGATGAAAAATATACCAGGGGAATTACATTTTAATTTCCCTATTCATTAACATAGATGCATAATAGCCCCTATTGTTAGAATTTACAATGTTTAACAGTGATTCTTGTATTAACAGGTATACAATTATAATTTAAACATATGACAACAATATGATATTTTCTGAATTCTTTAGAATTTTTTCAAAACCATAATACAGAGTTAAAACCACATTGAATCGTATATACCAAGTGAATATTAAAACGGAAAACTTAAATAATTTAACAATTTTCTGGAGATTTCGAAATGTATTTTTCGTTAAAATGAAAGCATCGACTTAAATTCTTCTAGGAAATATTAGTCAATTTTATTTAGAGCTATTTTTCTTATAAAATATGTATTATATGGTACCGTTGAAGTATAAACTAATAATTCAGTTTAAATTAAACTATCCAATACAGCAAATCTTACAATGTAATTTATGAAAATATTGTTCAAGGTGACAAAAAAAAAACATCGGGAAGGTTTGAGCCCTTAATTTAATATTTTTTATTTGTGCTTTCATTTTTGCATCAATGCTGTCAAACTATCAAACTATCACTATAAAAATAATAATTTGCATATATATTTATAGAAAATTAAATTCCCTACAAAAAACGTTTCTATGAAAATTTTTGTCAGACACGCCGTTTCCGAATAATCAAGCTTTCGACATTGATATAATTTTTAGATTTATCTTCTTTATTTTGGAATTTTATAACTAACGAACAAATTAATATATAAAAATGAACAATATAGATTCTTAAGGGGAATTTAATGTTCTACAAAAAAGGTCTCTTAACATTTTTACATAAAATTACTCTTTCAAAATTGGTTCAACAACGAAAAAAACAATAATTTAATTTTTCTTTTAACTTTAATTGTGAATTACTTTTGAACAAGTGATTTTATGTAAAAACGTTAATAAACCTTTTTTGTAGAGCATTAAATTCTCTTCAAGAATCTATATTGTTCATTTTTATATAATTATTTGTTCGGTAGTTACAAAATTCCAAAATAAAGAAGATAAATCTAAAAATTATATCAATGTCTGAAGCTTGATTATTAGGAAACGGCGTATCTGACAAATTTTGAAAGTGACGTTTTTTGTAGGGAATTTAGTTTTCTATAAATATATGTCCAGATAATTTTTTTAACCTTGATAGTATGACAGCATTACTGCAAAAATGAAAGCACAAATAAGCAATCGAAATTGAAGATGATAGACCTTGATTATGATAAACATTGATTTTTTTACAGCAATCGCCCCCTGAATTTTAAGTTTTGGATACAAAAGAATTATCCAATACAATTAAGTTTTTAATTACTTGATTAAACCGTGCCGGATTCATGTTACTTTTACCGTTTAAATAACATGGGATTATTTGACTTTTTACTTATAATTTTTTTTCTCAGAAACAAATGAATGAAAAGATTTAAGATTAAACTATTCTGACGTAAAATTTAACGCTCTACAAAAAAGGTCTCATATGAATTTTCGATTAAATCACTCCATTAAAAGTTATTGAACATTTAACTTGAGTTAATTTGTATTTTGTAATTTATTCAACAATTAATTTATTGACTACAAGTTCTAAGAAATTTCTCATAGATGGCGTCAGGGAAAATGGTAAAAATTCGAATTTTAATTGAACTTTTGTCGATAGTCTCATTAATTAGAATAAAATTCATTTCGTAGGTACAAAATATTGGCTAAAGTACGAAAATTTATCCTGGATAAATTGAATTTCACGACTATAGCAAATTCGGATAATATATCACCTGTTTTAATTGTCAAAAAATATTTTTTTTGTTTAATTTTCAATTCAAGCCTTAAAATTCACACAAATAATCACTGGCGCTCTAATGATAATAATTTTTCTCTTCTCTTCCAATGATTTTATAGTTAAAAAAAGAAAAAATAAGCAAAAAGTTGAAAATATTGCAAGATTTAGATTAGGCACAAGGGAAATGTTGAATAACTTTTAATGGAGTGATTTAATCGAAAATTCATAAGAGACCTTTTTTGTAGAGCGTTAAATTTTACGTCAGAATAATTGAATCTTAAATCTTTTCATTCATTTGTTTCTGCGAAAAAAAAATAAAAAAGTAAAAAGTCAAATAATCCCATGTTATTTAAATGGTAAATGTAGCATGATTCCAGCACGGTTTAATCAAGAAATTAAGAGCTTAATTGTATTGGATAACTTTTTTTTTGTGTCTTAAACTAAAAATTCAGGGGGCGATCGTTGTAAAAAAATCAATTTGGGAAATAACGGACACCCTAGTATACATACTTTAGTAGTGTTGACTCTGGGAAATAAAATTCATGTCCACTAATATATTCATAATTAGCTAATCATGTAATGAATAGAAAACATCAAAAGTCTACCACAAATAATTAATAACACTCCCCTCTCTCTCTGAAATGATTGATTTCAGCAATAAATGCACTTTCTATAGTGCGATTGGTGTTGAAATATTTACAACTATCGATACCACATGATATTATAATCGCGAAATTATAACGATAAAAACATCAAACAGCCCCGAGACAATTTATTTTTTCTAAACTATTTAAACCGTTTTATATTTAACGTCCAACAGATTTAGAATACCAATAATAATCATAAATATTTCAAAATAAACACATAAAATTAAAGAAATAAAAAACAACACGGAAACCTAAAAATTCTATCATCGATTACTCGTTTACATGAGAAGATGTAGGTAGGCAATTTTGAATAGTTTTTTATTCGTGTGAAATGTTGTCATAGTTTACGCTACTTTAATAGTATTTTACTTTTAATGAAAATAGAAACTTTCTGCTTTCCTAAGCATGACGTATTAAGAGGGTCAAGATTGACTTAAGCCGCTTAATATTTGATGTAATTACAATGAAATGTTTAAAGATTCTCTTTCATTAATAATAATTTGATGAAAATATTAATTACTAACGGTCACTTGTACATATTTATTTGCTCTACAAGTTCCATAATTGATCTAATTTTTATCATTTGAAGTATAAATAAATACTCTTTTTGAAAGTATATCAAATCTACGTGATTTCAAATTTAAATTATTTGGGAAAGTCAAGGTTTCAGGAATGTATTTGATTTAATGTTTTTTTTTTCAAGCTCTAGGCACAATATTGTTATGATGTTTTAAGAACACGTCTTCTTGCTTAATTAAATTAGAACATGACTTTAACGTATAAATGATGATAAAATGGGGTTTCTTATCAGAAATGTTTTGTAAGGAAAAATTTTATTTGAAATTTATAAACTTTTCGTTTATAAATATTATAACAATTTAATAGTTCAGTCATCTTAGTCAAAATTAGGTAAGTATCTCGGAATTTAAGATACTCAGCGATAAACTAGTATTTTAACATCGTAAAAGTTGCCTCAAAATCTAAGGTCAAATGTCACAAAAATCGATTTTTACACTTTTTTTGCAAATATCTCGATTCCTATGGGGTTTTCGGTGTTTGTATTTATTGTCAATATTGTAGAGAATTAAATTTCCTATAACTTTTGTTTGAAATTTTTTTTTATAAGTTGAATCGTTTTTGAGATAGAGGGCGAAGAGTGCACGGTTAGAGTATCATGTAAGGCCAACCGGTAGTCCTAGTCGACCAGGTTAACTTTCTCTGAAGTTAATTCGACTAAAACGTGTTCCATTCTTGAAATTGCCATACAAAAAATTAGACTAGGCCAAAAAAACCAACTATTTTTTTTTTTGAAAAGTATATCAAAAATATTGTTCAAGGTAACAAAAAAAAATATTGGGAAGGTTTGAGCCCTTAATATTAATATTAAGAGGTCTATCATCTTTAATTTCGATTTTTTATTTGTGCTTTCATTTTTGCGTCAATGCTGTCAAACTATTAAAGTAAAGAAATTCATCTGCACATATATTTATAGAACATTAAATTCCCTACAAAAAACATTTCAATAAATTTTTTTGTCAGACACGCCGTTACCGAATAATCAAGCTTTAAACATTCATACAATTTTTAGATTTATCTTCTTTATTTTGGAATTTTGTAACTAACGAACAAATAAATATAAAGAAATGAACAATATAGATTATTGAAGGAAATTTAATGCTCTACAAAAAAGGTCTTTTAACGTCTTCACATAAAATCACTGTTTCAAAATTGGTTCAACAACGAAAAAATAATAATTTAATTTTTTCTTCAACTTTAATTGTGAATTACTTTTGAAAAAGTGATTATATTTAAAAACGTTAAGAGACCTTTTTTGTAGAACATTAAATTCCCTTCAAGAATCTATATTGGTCATTTCTATATATTTATTTGTTTGTTACCTACAAAATTCCAAAATAAAGAAGATAAATCTAAAAATTATATCAATGTCTGAAGCTTGATTATTCGGAAACGGCGTGTCTGGCAAAATTTTTCATAGAGACCTTTTTTGTAGGGAATTTAATTTTCTATAAATATATGTCCAGATGAATTTTTTTACCTTGATAGTTTGACAGCATTGATGCAAAAATGAGAGTACAAATAAAAAATTGAAATTAATGATGATAGATCTCTCAATATTAATATTAAGGGGTCAAACCTTCCCAAAATTTTTGGTCACCTTGAACAGTACTTTCGATATACTTTTCAAAAAAAAAATAGTTGATTTTTTTGGCCAAGTCTACAAAAAATAAAAACATTAAGCTCGTTTTTCTTCGGTAGGAATTAGGCGTGATTTGATGAATATCGGATAATAAACATGATCCTTTAGCTTTCCAAAAGCTTTAAAAATGCCATATCAAAATTTCCACCCAATGAAAATTGAAAAATGAATGATCAATAAGCAAAATTTCAGTTCAGTTGGACGCCGGAAAACTGCGTAAAAAGATCCTTCGATTTAGTTCAGTATAAGTTTATTGAATCCATTTTTCCGAAAACTGTTATTAGCTGGATATATTTCATCTTGTTGACTCGGAATGTTTAATGAATTTCATTCGAATCCTTTGAAACTCGAGGTCACAAATTAACATTCGCAACCAGTTCAAGTATAATTTTTAATATTCATTCGCCAATAAAAAAAATAATAATAACAAAATGCGGGTACAAAGATAAACACAAATCAATCGAATGCGTATTTCCCCAATTTCGGCATGAAATTTAGGTCGATGGAATGTGAAAAATAATTTCCGCAGCAATTTTAATGTTGAAATTTCGGAGGAGCTTGTCAACAATTATACCTTGAGAAGGAGGAAAAATGTAGTTAACACATCGCCAGTGGGATTCGATGAAAATCGGAGGAATTAAGAGCTTTGAATATTTCTTCTTACCCTGTTGGTAACCCCACGTTGTTTAGACGAAGATAATCTCATAATTCATAATATACTCAAGCGGAAAATTGAAAATTTATCCAAGTGAATTTGCGTGTGGTGTTCCCGTGTGACTACCCTCTGGCTATATTTTTCCAATCACACTTTTCCCTTTTTTCTCACCAGTCGTATAAATAATTTACCACTCCGTATAAACGGCAAGTCTCGTTTTTATTTGAAAATCATGATAATTATACCATACATATCTCAAATATCAATATACTTATACATATATAAATCTTACAGGAGCATTTAAATATAGAACATTGTTCCCGTTTTTATTGTATATAAAGATATAATCTCAGTTTTAGTAGATAAAGGTCGTGTCATTTCGAGACTCGGGCAAAAGAATTATGTTAACTGCGTCGCGATTTATAAAAATGCTGACATTGTTAAACAAGTTCGGCACGTTTGGCGTTCGGAAAAATTTTCAGGAAAATTTTACTATTCGAGATTTCTTTTTTTAAAATGTGTTATAATCATTAGTTTAAAAATAAGTTTCTGCAGGTAGAAATGCGTTTATTGTTCGTTGGAAAAACTCATTCGGTTTTTCACTCTTCCATTGCATTGACTAATAAAAATAGGCTTTTTGCCGCACCTTGCATTCTTATTTTACATTTTGCCATTGCAACACCCCAAAATCAATTCATTGAATATGATTTTATTATTTTTTTTTACTGCATACTATGATTATTGAGTATGTAATGACCCACTTGATTGGCTCGAGTGCCCACTCTAAATACTCATTGTTGTCATTACTACTATTATTACAACCTTAACTCAAATCTCACTAGACATGAACGAAATAAATATTTTTTTTTTCATTATAAAAACATTCATTGTAAACCGATAAATTTTAACAACTTTATACTACACATAAGTACAGGAAAACTGATTAAGAAAATGCAATAAAAATTAGCATTTAAATGAGACTTATTATATAGTTAAACAAATTACAAAAATCGTTAGTTGTAATGTAAAAAGTAATGACTTTATGCACATTTATTGAACGTAGATAATAATGTCGTTATATTGGTAAATTATAAAATAGAAAAGATAAAATAAACTTAAGTGAAAATGTTTGGTTTGCTACACAAGAAATCTTGTTTTCATTATCGATTTAACCAATAAATAATAGGTAATAAATTTTACAAATGTTTTTCTATATACTCAATGAGCCATTTAAATAAATTTTCAGAACCGTATTGGAAAAATTGATGTTTACTGTAAAGTTTTTGAACTTTGCCGGTAATTTGAAAATCATTACTTCCTTGCAGAAAGAGATAAGAAATATGAAACGTAAAGAGTAAAAAGAAAAACAAATTTCCGTGGATTTTCAATTTGGAATGATGGCGCTAGGGGCGCTGGTGAATTGTTTATTAAAAATATTTGAATGTTCATTATTGTCCATACGAAATAATTGAAATAACAACAAAATTATAAGTAATAAAGAATAAAACGTCAAAATTTTAAATATTTTTAAATAATTTAAATATTTTTGTTTGAACTTATGTTCAAATTTATGTTTATGGTATGATTTTTATTTATTATTATATTAAATTATACTACATAAATTGGACCGCAATATATCCTATACATTGTATACACAGTATAACTGTTCAAAGTCAGCGAAAAAATCTTATTTTTATCATAAAAGATCATTACGTAAGTTGATAAATATCATAGTTCTTAAAGCTCCAGAAGAACCAAGGCTATAATTACCAAAAGAAAAATGAAAATTTTGATGACCAGCTATTACTTAAGTATAACCAATTTTTATATTTGTCTACCAACAAAAGTAATTGACTACTTTTACTTTATAGGAAAATGCTCTTTAGACTTTTTGAATGTAACAATGAAAGCTCTGGAAAATAAGTCTTAAGCAACAAAGTCCAGAGATTATAGAACTATTAGTTTCATCTCTTATACTGCTAAAGTTTTGGAGGTTTTACAAAAGGACAATGGAAGAGGTGCTAAATGAAAATCAAGTTGGTTTTAAAAGAATAAAATCAACAAGAAATGCCTTTAGAATACTGAGAATTATTGCTGGGCAAGGATCAGGAAATATGCAACTTTCATCGATCAATGAAAGACTTTGGATTGATCGAGTAAATTGGAATTGGAAAAATCAGATGGATATCTTTTGCTAATTGGAGTCAACTGGAGGGACAGGAAATTAATCTTCAATTTGTGGTAATTGAGGCAGTACTGTTGGCTAAAAGGAGTTACAAATTATGTTAAAAACTTTGGAGAAACTTATGGGAATAATATAAATAGGAATATCAGAAGATATGAGGATACCAAAGAGAGAAATACTCTTCTATATCAACATGAAAATATGCAACTATTAAATTTGGACCAGTTCAAATATTTAGAAAATATTTTCACCAAACAAAGAAAATTCACTAGTGAAATTAAGTTCGACTTAGGTCCTTTTTAGGCCTGTTAATATCTAGCAAGGTTGCATTTTCTACTTTGCTTTTAATTCTATTCACGATTTTTTTGTTAATTCAACTCCAATATGATATAATTTTTTCGTTTGTGGTTAAATTTTCATTATAGGTCGATTTATTCGTGAATTAAATTAAAAACAAAGCAGAAAATGCAACGTTGCCACATATTGACCGACCTTAAAGGGACATGAACCTTAAGTTCAACTACGGGGGAAACTAAGCCTGCTGTTAAGTAGAAAACAGAAAGAAATTATAACTTGTAATTATCCTACCTAAGTCAATTACATTTGAAAAATCGATTTTTAAGTTCAATTTCCCTATTTCATTATTTCTTCAATTTTAAAATTAAGTATAATAACAGTAATTTTACAGTTTTTAATATTTCTCAGTAGTTTACATGTCATTTTTGGTTTCAGTTGGCCGACGAGAAACTATACGGCGCTACAAATCTTGAAACTATTTTTAACGTTGAGCTTTATGGAGCTTTCCGGACCATTCCTTACTGAGTAAACTTTGAGGAACACCTGAGAACTATGTATTGTTTAATTAATATTTATACAAACTTTGTATTGTTTTATAACTTTAAGTCTCTCTTGTTCTGTATCTTTTAATAAGTTTTACTTTTATCCTTTGTACCGGACTACTCGTATCTTTTTTTTAAATGTTTTAAAAGCGATTTTAATTAAAAACATAGCAGATATCCTTCGTTTTCCACACTTGCTGTATAATGAACCGATTTTATTACTTAATAAAAATTGTACATTATACACCAAATGTGGAAAAGGAGGAGTAACAATTAAGTAGTTATTAGTTTTTTCAAATACTAATTTTAAAAGGAAAACTATAAAAATATAATTAAATGTTTTTCCCAATGATTTCTCAATTATTTTAATAAATCACCTAAAAATTGTACTGCATACAATCTTGTACAATTTATTGAAATTAAATAAGTACAGAAAGTTGTTAAAATAACATTAAAAGTAATAAAACATAATAATCAAACTTTGTACAATTAGATGAACTTAATTGAAATGCCTTCAGCCGTAAATTACACAATTTCAGTAATTTCAAAATAAGTAGTAATGCATAAATGTTTGCATCTAATTTATTGCGCTTTTTTTTTTAAATTTAAAAAAATATAAAAGAAATACAAACATTGATTTACTGTCCGTACTTTAGATAAAAGATTTTTTCTCAAATGCAATTAAAATTATTGAGAAACCAATATTCAATGGTTCGTATAGTATTTTCGATTGACTTGTGTTGAAATCCTTTGAGGAAAAATTACTTGTAAATAACATTTGGACAAAGGAATAAAATTGGTATTTTTTTTTTAGATTTGTTTTTTATAATGACGCATCGATTTTTTCCCAATTTTTATTTCGATCGGTTTTTGAATATTAATCATTTCTACCTATCTTCTCTGCAGCTTACATAATGAATGGACATGATAAAATAATTAAGTTTTTTTCTAAACCTGAGAGCAATCATTGAAAAACCATTAAGTATATAAAAATATTTCAATGCCATTTATACAATGCAGTTTTTTAATTCATACAAATGAATTTCAAATTAGAATGAATTTATATAGAATAAAAAATGTAAATTAAGACAATAAATATCGCAGTTTCATTTTGCAATAAAATTGCATTTTGCAGAGATATCTGTTGTCGTAAAATGTAATTTAAAGTATGTACCTAACATTACTCGATATTTGTCGCTGGAAATTCCAATAATTTGAGAAAAACTTTCATACGTCGCACAAAGGAAATGTATGCAATTTAATTGAAAATTTATTTCATCTCGAGAGTTTTACAGCTGCAGAGAATTAATAATAAAAGTTTCGTACACATAATAAAATCAAATTGCAAAAATTATTATGTTTGACAAATAAAAAATTATGTTTGGAACTGTATTATTTTGTATTTAATTACTGCAATATGCATCAAATATCATAAACATAAAAGAATATTTAAGAAATAGTTCTAATGAACTTATAACCAGCTAATTATTTACGAAAAATTGATTTGTAGAAACACAATGGTTGAATGGAAAATAAAACAAGGATAAATCAAGATATGGATATTATTATCGATACATAGAAAATGTGGAGTTCAACCTCTTAATGATGGAGACCCATAAAACCAACTTTGGAACACGCCAGAATAAATCATTATCCTAACTTCTGGATGATACAGGGTTTCATGAAAACCAAATTTGGTTTTGAAATGCCTTTCAAAACCATAAATATTCCAGAAAACGAATACAAGTAGTACAAGAATCCGGGATTTGGCAACCCCAAAGTTTCAAGTTTTCAGAGTAAAGGATTCTTCTTACAATCCATCCAGGATTTCAATCATTGTTTTTCTATTTTTGATGGAATTTCAGTTCCTCTACTGCAATACTATGAATGAATCCTTTTCCTTTAGAATGTGAATCTTTTAGCTAATTTTAGGTAATTTCTTCATGCCACTATATCCATGAAAATATTTCTATTTTGTCTTCAAAATTATTACATAGTTAACGTTTTATGAGTCCCTGGGGGATGAATTGGACGTATTTTAAGAAATCCTAGAAATACATTCTTTTCTGGGACCTGACAAAGTTTTCAATCTCAAGAGGCTTTTAATCACAAAAAGCTTATAAATAATAAAAATCGAATAAAACCACAGCTTTAACTAAAGCTCCCCTAAAATTTGTTATCTTAAATTGTATGACTTATTGTATATTAAAGTTTGCCACTTCTTAAAGTTTAGTTTTCAGAAGGGAAAAGATTTTTATAAATCTATACTTTAATTTTATGAAGATAAGCCATCAAATGTATACATAGATTATAGAAAAAGCAAGTTTTCATACAATTTTATATTCAGCAAAGTTTATTTATTAATTATCGAGGCATTTAATTAAATGATTGGTGTTTAATATTGCCGAGGAAAATATCTTTAAAAGCAAATCACGTTTCTTCGACTTACGTTTAATTTCGATGAAGTTTTCTTCGTTAACCTAATGACTTTGAAAAATCTATTAGAACTGTTGACTTCTTGTAGTTCACGTGGAAAGTCGAATGTTTTCAAAATATCAACATTTCTAATCAATTTACATTATAAAATTTCACTTGTAATAACAGATGCCCATAAATATAACAATTAAATACAAAAATTATGCAAAATGAGATTTAAATAGTTGCAGAATATTCTTGAATTTTCCTGAATATCTTACAAGTTTAGCAACTTTTTTTAAAATAAAACAATTATTAGTATTAGCATATATTCTGCAAACTCGATTTTCTTTAATGAGTTATGAATTGCGTGACCGATTGACTTTTTCACTTTCATTGCCTTAATTGTCTTGTGAACGACTGAAATCAATTATTTCATTTCTGCCTAACAATTAAAAATGAAAAGTTGAGCAAAATTAAGACCTAATTACTGCAATAGACAACTTGAAGAATATAGAGAGAAAAAAAGGTGTTTAAAATACATTGTAGCGTTCCAGAAAAATGGGAAATATGTTGATCCATATTGAGATAAGACTGGAATATTAAAATAAAAACTGAAATTTGAGGCTACGTATAATTAACATATAAAGTTATATTACGTATTTAACATTTACGATTTCATCAAATTAAGTTTCTTTTAATGTGTTGGAATATCCAACGATCGAAAATACAGGTATTGGTAACGGTACATTGAAGCCTCTGAAACCAGTTAAATTTATTGGTAATGTAACTGCTATGAAATAACAGAAAAGAGTTGATACATTTTTCATTCGAAAACGGAATTTAATTTAAGTTTATCCTTAAGATTCTTCCAAAATCTTAAGATAACATATCGAAAGAAATGCCTTCCAAAAATTGTTGGCAATATTTAATCAAATAATATTATTTAAAAATTGTTAAGTAAATTATCTTGATCTTTTACAATATAGAAGCGAAACAAACCAAGTTGGAAGGTGACTTCATTTTATAGAAAACTTAAAAAAAATATTGGCTAAGAATAGGATGTTATTGATGCGTTATTAAATCTCTTTATGTAGAAACCAATAAGGGATTAATGTAATTAGTTGTAACAGATGATTCTTTAAGTCCATTGACGTATATTACGTATCTTGAATATACAGGATTGATCCTGAAAATCCTGATTTACCTAAAAGTATTTTTCCACCAACTTGATTGATATGGACTTTAAATCTGCAAAATTTCAACTCTATAGGTTTTCAAAAAACTAATTAAGGTCCGTATTACGTCTTTAAACATTTAATTTGTATTATTATCAAACTCAGTGGTTCCCAAAGTTTAGTGAGCTCCAACCCATCTAACAAAAATTTCTAACTTTGAGGTCCATCTTTGGGCTGTCTTAGAGAAAAGAGGGAAACATATTGGTAATGCTATTGAAAATATCCAATATATCACTTCCTATTTTATTTTATTCGTCTTATACATTGCCGAATCGCTAATTAGCCAATTAGAGCCCAACCAATATTTGCTCGCGATCCAAAGTTTGGGAAATACTGATTTAACTAATTGAAATAGAAATCTAATCAAACACCGTTTTGTACTTTAGATAGCTTAGAAAAATATTTGAAAATCTCATTTTACTACCAAAAATTGATGTACAGGTAAAGTTCATTATGCATATCATATTATATAGGTACATATTCTGAGCTGTATATTTTGAAGTGAAACTTCTTAACTGGCAATATGAAAATCTGAGGTGAGATTCAAATTTTGAGAACGTTTAGCCGTACTTCGTTATGGAGAGATAGAAGAAAAATATAATGTTGAGAGAAAAGAGAAAGAGACATTTACAAGTTAACGGCTCAAGTGTACTTTAGCACACCCACAATCTGGCAACGTTGCATTTTCGACTTTGTTTTTAATGTAGCTCGCGATATTTTTTGTTAATACAATTCTAATATGGTTAATTCTCTCTTTTGTGGCTAAATTTTCATTATGGACCGATTTAATCGCGAATTAAATTAAAAACAAAGTCGAAAATGCAACGTTGTCAGATTGTGGGTGTGCTAAAGTTCACTTGTTCCCAAGTTAACGCCAAAAGAGTACAGGAAAAGAGTTCGACTTTTACCAAAGAGTATGAAATAGAAAAAGAAGGCTTGGAGTTAACGATTGTAGTGACACTAGTGACTCGTCGATGAACTATTTGTATTGGTTGTTTGTCAATTTGGTTTATTGGCCCTAGAGGCGCTGGTGATTGTGAAATCGTTTAAAATTTTTTTGAATATCCATTATTGTCCATATAACATGAAATAATTAAAAAAAATCAAATAATTAAGTTATAATAAAGCATGGAATGTCAAATTTTAAAGTGAAAAATTGTAAAAAATCATTATGTAATGATAAAAATTATTGTTTTTTTTAAATTTCAAAAGAACCTCTGCTGTAGGTACCAAAAATTTTAATGATAAGGTATTACGTAAGTAGAACCTACTTTATTTTAACTAACAAAAGTAATTGACGACATTTATTTTACAGGAAAATGGTCCTTAGATTTTTCCAATGTTACAATGGAGGTTCTGGAGAAGAAACCGTAAGTGAAGGAGCGAATTATAGAGCTATTAGTTTCATCTTATACATTCCTGAGGTTTTATATCAGAATACTAGATAGATGACTGAAAAGGAAAATAGAAGATATGCTAAATGATGAATATGGTTTCAGGATAATCAAAGGAACAAGGAATGCCATAGGAGTAATCGAAATTAGTGCTGAAGAAGGATCAGGAAATAAATAGGTTTTGGATCGATCGAAGGAAATAGGAAAATTTGATCGATATCCTTTATAAATTGAAGTCGATTGGAAAAAGAGGCAATGCATTTTCTATTTTCGGCGATTGACCTAGTCAGAGATGGATTTGATGTCGAGAACGCTCCTGGCAAGCACCTCATCGGCGTCCCTCTAGGGACGCCTCTTTAGGGAGTCCCTCAATGGCTATTATATATAAATTTTAACAAGTACCAGTACCGGCAATTATTCCCTGAAGATGCGACCCGGAGAGGTTGGGAAACGTTGGCGAAATATTCCATATCTTAGCAAGGCTTTAGATTCGAAAGTCACAATCTTTTCCTTAAAGAGTTCTATTTTGAATAAGACCGACCATGGAAACCTTAAATCTAAAATACCAATACCTAGTAATAAATATTAATGACTGTAGTTGACAATACTACATATTTGTTGAAGATTATTTCAAGTAAGAGTTGACATAACTACTATCAAAATTAATATACGGTTTATAAGTTTTTTTTTTCAAGCGCTTACATCGGATAAGTTTGCCTTACGGATAATACATCTCTGGACCTAGTACTATTGACTAAAAGGGAAGAAGAATTACAAATTATATTAAGTTGTCAGAGAAACTTAAGGAAAGAATATAAATAGAATAGTGAAAAGTTTGAAAGTATAGAAGACATCCATCTAAATCAATGCAAAGAGTACACGCAACTTCAAAATTTGGTTCAAATTAAATATGTATCTAAAAAATAACCACCAAAGAAAAATAATTCACCAAAGAAATTAAATTCAACCACGCGGGAAACTAAACTTGGTGTTAGTATAACAAAAATCTCTTATATAATTTATTTTACTAATTATTGGCTTAACCATTTTATTCATCATTGAAAAGTAGATGTTTAAGTTCAATTTTCCTATTTTATTAATTTTTAGTTATATTAGTCAGTTTAGATGATAAAATTCAGATCTCAGCTTTTATATTTTTTTAAATAAGAAGAAAATTCAGGTTATTTAAGACCTTTTTGTTTTTTATTTAATATTTTTATTATTCAATTAGCTACGTTTCGTTACTAAAGTCTGAGGAAGTTACGATTAGTAACGAAACGTAGCTAATTGAATAATAAAAATATTAAATAAAATACAAAAAGATCTTAAATAACCTGAATTTTCTTCTTATTTAAAAAAATATAAAAGCTGAGATCTGAATTTTATCATCTAAACTGACCAACATAACTAAAAATTTATAAAATAGGAAAATTGAAAAATTAAGTCAAAAAAAATTAGTCAGTTTTGCCTAATAATAATTTGTATAATATTATTGTGCTATTTTTTGGTTTTAGTTGGCCAACCAGAGACTAAAGGGCGCTGCAAATTTTGAACATATTTTTAACGTTGAGTTTTATGGAGTTTTCCTGTTTAATCCATACTCTTTGACGAAAAACAGAGGACCATGCGTTGGGTAATTAAACTTATAAAAACTTTGTATTTTTTTCTGGAAAAACACCAAATCTCATATAGTCTTATAGTTTTACTTCTTTTACGTTAACGGTGCTACATGCGTTCCTGTTTTTTATCCGGAAAAGTTTTTAACTTTTATTTTAAGTTAAAGTAATGGTTAAACCTTGCAAATATTAAAACATATCGTAGTTCTTAGTTTTTGCTTTAAAGTTTTAAAGTAGTATAGGCAAATAGAATAGAATTTTTAACGAAAACTGTAAACTAAATGTTTTTTTACAATAATTTCCTGTTCCTTTGAAATATGATTTGAAAATTGTTATGTTTCTTCAACTGAAGTTATTGAAACTATCGATTGAAGAAATCGAAATCAATCTGTAAAACGACATCGGAACCCTAATACAAAATGCATTCATCTATTTCCAGTGAAATGTTAATAAACATTTTTACTTTGAAATTTCTACATTTCCTCTGAAATTGTACAATTTCCTCGGCTACAAATAGATTTCTAATTATTGACATTTTCAGTGATGCGAGATAGGTAAAGCCATTCAAAGACTTCAAAGATTAGCGGAAAAAAAAACCCATTTGTAATTATCAATTCACATTTTTCACAAATTTCTTTTTAGCTTTACATAACACTACGTAAATTCAAATTTGTTTTTGTGACGCAAAACGTTTTGATTTTCTTAATTGAATAATTAATGTAATTGGCATTTAATATTCCAACCGCGTACGATTTTAATAATAAAATTATACCGTTAAACTCCAAAAGTTTTATTATTTTTTTTTTCTTTTCTGAAGAAGGATTTACTTTTTTTTAGTTTTGGTTTTAATTACAAAGTTGTTTTTTTTATTATTATCATTTCTTTTTTTTTGAAATCCTGCGTCTAAAGAAAGGTAACCGTTTGACCGGTGATTGACCCTCTCTGATACTCGCCCTTCATTTTTGTCATTCCATGGATGTTACAACAAGTGGCCATACTTTTGAATAATTCTCGAATCGTCTTGGCCGTATAATGTAATAAAATAAATTAACAGAAAAAGACCAAAGCCTGTCTTCAAAAGACACTGGAAAACATGACCTTACCGATGTAGAGTAGCGAAATGACCCTAAATTATAGAAAATCATGCCAGTGGATATTGTGTTTTAAATATTAATTAGAATGGGAGGTGTGGTACGAATATTGATGATGTTCAAAGGCTAATGTAAGGAAATTTTGCAGACTGGCTCTTTGAGATCGAGAGACAATGTATAATTTAATTTGGTATTCAAGTTTTTGCCGAAAAACCACAATGCGACGTAGGTATATAGGTAATTAATCGCAAAAATATGTTTTCATACAAATAAGCTGAAACGAAGATTGCAGACAAAAGATATTTAAAGTTAGATCATACTTTGAGGGAAAAAAATGATTTCAGCCTTGAGTTTTACATGGAATTGCGAAAAATTTCAAATGTAAGATGAATTTTAAATATTTCGAAATATTTCTTGCAAGTTTTACTTTGGTATTTGTAATTATGGTTAAGCTCAATAAATTATAGTCCTTTAGTCATACCTTAAGTAAATGTATTGGCCTTACTATACCATAAATCTTGTGTATCAAAATAGTTTGAAGGTTTTCGATTCGCAAATTTTCCATTCTTGATTTCTTAAATTTTTATTAGTTTATCGACACCAATTTTGAAAACTTTTATAAAAAGCGTTAACATCTAAAATCATTAATTGATATTTTTCTTTTAGGAAATCAAAATTAATCAAGGAAGGAGGAAATTCGCAGTAAGCAAATTGGAGGATATCAAGAAAAGAGGAAGAAGATCCTGAATTTATTGAAACGAAGAATGGACTACCGCAACTTGAAAAACATTGCCAGAGGAATAAATTGAATGCAAAATTTAATTTCACTTAAATATATTGAAAAAAATTAGTTAGACTCTTAAAGAAATTTAACGTTTTTCATACTAAGAAACAAGAAAAATTAGTCAATAATTAGTAATACTAGCACCTAAGTTATAAGAAAAATATTCAATGAAACGTAGTTCTATGCATAAACTGTTTCGTTTCCTTGATTATTTTTGCCTCAATTTTACTTCTAAATTAAAATATTTTTTTTTTACTTATTTAATTTATGTGAACTCCATAAATTTGTAAGCACTTTTTCGTGCTTAGATTTTTAAATTTATTGAGGCTGATTAAAAAAAAACTAAATAAAATATACCGGAAGACAACCAATGACGCCAATTGAAATTTTGCAATTAAAATCAATTCATTCATGTTAATTATTATTGTTCAAAGATAAGATAAACGAATTCAAATTTTTTACCATGGATAAAGAAAAATAAGTCATTAAAATTTTACTATAATTACCTGAAATCTACATGTGACCGTTTTGGAAAATTGCACAAAGCAACCACGAAATATGCACTTATATAGAACATAGAGATATGAAGGTACTTACAAGTATAGTACCTTAACTAAAACTAGGTTAATTGAGCGTAACAGTCAAAGTTAAAGTAGAATTGGTGATAAATTTAAAGGAAATTACTTATTTTTATTAAAATTATATTTATATTTAAATTTTCCAAGATTAAATTTCCAGTTAAAGCAGTGCAATTAAAAGCACGAAGCTTGGAAAGTTTCTCATACGAGTGTTTAAATTGGGTGAAGGTTGGGACACATTTTTCGTGTTTGGTTCATGCATCTGATTGTAATCTGTAATTTTTTCATTTTTTCTTTCTTTGCATCGTAAATAGAAACAATTTAATGAAACGTGAATATAATAATAATAATGATAAAATGTATTTTGAAAACGTTTCTGTGCTGCGGCTGCATCTTTTAACAATTTCAACCGGTTTTTGTAGTAAATATTTTATGTTTAGTGAAAACAATTATCGTTTTCAGAATTTGCAAGAAATTTAAAATGAAAACTGGCAAAGTCTTGTGAAATATGAAAAATTCAGAAAAAAATTGCTGATATTTAAAAATGAAATACAGTAGTTGTTATTGTTTTTGATACGAATCATATTTTTTCTGATTTCTTAAATTGCCTTCAATTGCTTTTGAAGTGCAAATAATTTGGATTTTCATGAATGATTTCTATGTAATTTTGAATATAAACATTTCATAAGTTAAATTAAAAATACTAAAATTTAAGAATTTATAACATTTATTTGCCCACTGGTAGCCGAGTGGTCTAGGTGACCGCTCGAAAACCAGTAGGTAGTGGGTTCGATCTCCGTATTGTGTCAAAAATTATTGTAATTCTTAATTATTATGTACTCTAGAAGTCGCTCATGACCATGCTGTTTATGCGACTATTAAATAAATTAAAATAAAAAAAACATTTATGTCTTGACTATTAGATATTGCATCGTTTGAACATTGCTTCCCAAAGTATTAGATGTACAAATAAGTTTTGAGGGTTTTTTTTTTCTTGTATTACTCAAAAGTATTATCCATTTCGAACTACTACTTATCTTTCAACCAGAATTAGGATTACGCTTAAAAAAAATCAGGAATCCAGGATAATCTAGGAATCGATTTACAATGTCTGTATAAAATCTGAAGTGCTACCCAACCAGCCTATGGCTTATGAACCAAAGTAAGTAGAAATCGGATGGGGCAATCTATGGTCAACATTGCTGCTGAAGTAAACATCCCTGATCCCTGAAGTGCTACCAAAGTTTCCTTAACATTTTTTGCCACATGTGAACAAGCGTTTACGTCCTGAAAGCGGTTACGACCTTTTCATGGTAAAGTGGGGGTTTTTGAGCTTCAATTGCATTAATTGTCGCTGATTACATTTTCATAAGATTGAAGTAACTCTTAGTTGATTACTCATAAGATACTATTCCAATCTGGTCCCACCAAATGCATAGCAATAACTTCTTCCAATCGATTTAGTTTCGTCAATTTGATGGCCCATTCATGGGATTATCCCACGATTTTCTTCTCTTTGATTTATCGAATAAGATCTAATTTTTGTCCCTCGTTACGATTCTATGCAAAACCTTCCGCTTCTACCTTTGAAGGAGTTCTTCGTCAGTTCACTTCCAAGAATACCATGAGCTCCTTTTGAGTTTGATATAAATCTTGATCCAATAATTCCTCCAACTCATCATTTTCAAACTTAACTTATCTACTTTTGCGTTCTTTGTCACTAGTATAAAAATTTCCACTTTTAAAACTCTGGAACCAAAATTCATATGCTTTTATTGATGAAGCATATTCCCCGTATGTTTCCCACCGTAATCGATGTCCATTGGTCGCATTTTTCTTTTAATTGAAGCAAAAAAGTAGTAAATTGCCAAAAAATTAGAGGTCAACGAAAGTATGAAGTTAACATTTCAGCGAAATGGCAGACAATGCTTGTTAAAGGAAAATAATAACAATTTGATCTAAAAGATAATTTGTAATGAATTAATCCTAGTAATGCCGTGTTTTTCTAACTCCTTAAAACTTATTTGTACACCTAATAAAACATAGTTTGCATATGAAAGCTATTTGATTGTAGGGAGGAATTTTAGATCGCCAGATTTTGTTAGAATTGTTTAGAATTTGTAGTTTGTTGGCATGCCTTTCATTAAATAGTTGAACTAATTTTGATGAAATTTAGCATTTAAGATATCATCAATTATTGTGTGTTTAATACGGTAAAGAACGGCAATCTCTACATATTGTAGGTACAATTGAAGAGTGAAAACAAATCAGTGGACATAAGCATGTGACGTATAGGAATAGACCTAATAGATTAAACAATTATTGTTCTTTGACAGAAAAAAAACTTTTTTATTTTACTTTTAATCGTATTCTCGAAAAAAATAGATATGAATTCCTTAATATGCAAAAGAACACCTACAACAGAGAATCGAGGGGTAATATGGAAAAAATATGATTGGAATTTAAAGTGTTAGGTAATTTCAATACAAAAAAAGGTCCATCAATCTTTTTTAATTCTTTAAAACGAATCTGAAATCGAATAATAACTGATGTTAAGTCCTTAAATTTTCCAAAAGAAGTACCTATATTTAAATTAGTATAATGTCAATATAGAGCTATGCATATATTTACAAATTTTGAAAATATATTTCCTTTAATAAATCAAATATTCAATAGTTTTTTGAAATTATTAATGAAAATTCAAATTTTCAAATAGTTCCAAATTGAGCCGCGCTGCATTTTCAATTTCGAGTCAATTGCGCATGCTTGCCGGTAGTCGCTTTTTTGACATTATATGGATCGTGAATCCTTAGCTTTTTTCGCGATAAATTTCTAAAATATTTGAAAAATTGTTGAAAAAATGTTCAAATTAGTTATTGAAGTGATTGCTAACTTTAATAGATCATAAATTATTGTGCATGTAAGTAAAATTTTTGTAAATTGTTTAATGGGACTGTAACCCATCTTTCCCCGTAGCATCACTTATTAACATTGAATCATATGAAGTATTATAAAAGTTTTATTTCCGTAATACTAATATAATTCCATCAGGAATCCATTAACGATATATTTGCACAAAACTTTTTTTATTTAATTAAAAATATTACATGATTTTTTCTCAAGTCATTAGTAGCCAAAATTTTAATGGTAGATATAGGTAATATACGCCAATTTGTATGCGCGTTTAAGCAAATTAGTTAAAGTTTATGTAGAATTTAAGTATTTAACCATTTTATTAAAAAAGTTTTAGTAAGTTTTACAATAAAGATGTCTGAAACCAAAAAAAGTATAGTTTTTAAGTCAATTTAATTGTTGACAATTATAATAAGAGATCACAGCGTGCGGTGATCGTATAAGCTGGTGGCGCTAATAGCGTCAAATTTTGAAATTAAAAATTTAAATAACAACTAGCATTTTTGTGGTTCCAATTAATTTAAAGTTTTAAATTGTATTTCAGATAGTTTCTGTGGGTGATTTTACACTTTTGGATTATTGGATAAGGAGTTTATGGCTGAATTGGTGCAATGGAGTTGAATGCTGTTATATGCAGACAACGTTCAAAGTAAGTGGCATATGAATTTCTTGGACCTATTTTGTTAAGGAATTGTAGGAAAGGTAATCCATTTTGCGTTATAATTTAGTTATATTCGTATTGTAGGCTTAAAAACAACGATTTTTTTCAAACATGATTATACATTTTCCAGCCTATTAATGTACAACTATGTTGGTTTATTTTGTTGGAAGTTAATATCAATATTAAAACGTAATTGCCAATTACTCTAGAAATGATACAACTTTTACTTTAATCTAACCAAGTTGCAAAACAAATTTAGAACATGTAGGTATCTATAGATCGCTTAGCTACATGGTAAATCATTATCTTCTATCTTTGTATTGGCGAAAAAAAATGTAAAATTAAATGCTAAATAGAAAGCACCCGAAGAATATGAAAACTTTACTTAAACGTTGTTTTATACAAAAACTAGCTGATCCCCGCGACTTCGTCTGCGTAACGTATTTTATTTTTTTTATTCTTTTACAAAAAATCATACTACATCATACATCAAATAAAAAATATCGCCAAGTTCAATAAATTCAGTCTTAATTATGACTAAAAAAGTCGAAAGTTATCAAAATACTCGCATCAAAATAACCCCATCTCCCTTTTTCGATTCCCGAATGAACCTTTTTTCAAAAACTATTAAACTATTGCACTGTACAACACAACCGCGAAATTGAAGTTTGTACAATTGCACGAAACCCAGTTCTTCCATAATCATGTATAACCATTATGTATCTTTAAACTTATTATTGAAATATCTGAATTTCAACTATATAATTAAACCATATTGGATAGTCCAGAGTTCACCATACACGATTTGGCGTATGCCTTTTGCTCTGGAAGAGGATTTTAAATTTCTTTTATCATTATGATGATATGATTATTTATTATTTATCATTATGATGATTTCTGGCTGGAATTGCGAACTTTTTTCGTGATCCCTTTCACGTACTTGCAAATAAAAGATATTGCCCCCCCCAAAATCCTGAATCCACCCTTGTCCGTTAGGGTAGGAATTTTCAAAAAAAATCTTATCACATGTCTACTTCCTATAAGGAATACACCGAATATTAAAATTTCATCAGTCAGAGGGGGTAAATAAATACACGATTTTATACATACACGGTTTTAAAAACGTTTTTATTTTAACCTTTATTACTATTATTATTATTATTACTATTACATTTTTTTCGTTAATATTTCCTTACTGAGCAACCCTAAGGATCTATTTACAACAATTTTGTAAAAAAAAAGTTACTGCCAGATTATTATCTATAAAAACATTTATATTTCAAAAAGGCAATTTTTTGTACTTTAAATTAAATTACTGTGCTTTTTATTAGTTCAACTGAAAATATTAATACAGATAATTTTTTAACTTTTAAATACCTTTTCAATGATATATAACTCGCCTATCTAAAGTAAATTTTTTTTCATCCCTCAGTTTTTACGTAGGGGGTACATTCCCTTATTATTTTTAAGGAATGATAAATAGCCTAACGTGTGTGGGTAATTGTGTTGTATCTTAGTATAAAGTTTTATTAAATTCAGTTCTTTAGTTAAATCATCAGCGCACGCGATGTAAGAAAGTTTTTTGGTAATTTTTTCACACATTATTCAAGTTTTAGTATGGATCCCTAATTTTTTTGAAAATTTAACATAGTCTATGTTCACCGGAAATAGTGTAGCTTCCTAACAGTGAAAGAATTTTTCAAATCGGTCAAGTAGTCTCGGAGCCTATTCAAAGCAAACAAACAATCAAATCTTTCCTCTTTATAATAATAGAAGATAACACTTTTTTTCCTATGTCCTCATTTTTCTGACACTTGTTGATTTATTAAATCTACCAATAAGATCATGGAATTCCATACAAATCAATTTTGGTTGGAAAGAAAACATTTTATTTGTCATTATTTTCTGCTAAGGGATTTAAATCGTAAGGATATGCCAATCTTTAAGATCCATTTACCCAATGGGGGACTAAGGCAATAAATGTTGGTATTTGGATTTAATTTTGATTTTGTGTTTATTTCTGTAGCCGCTAAGTAGTGGATTTATACGATGTTTTATTTATTTTCCTAGCATTTTTTTCCGTAAATAACAATTCAAAAATTTTCCTTTGTGGTCATTGAAGAAATTGAGAAAAACATAATTTTCATTTGGAAAATAGACAATAACGTGATTTATGATTCTTTCAATGTTAGTTGCTGCTTGAAAATTACTATGTTTTCATTATTTATTGTCAGTTTTTAGTCATATACTTAACCACAGAATAAATTAAATCAGTTCTAACTTATAATTATAAATAACAAATGAATAAAGTACTCAAAACTCGAATTTCCTAAGCAAATAATGTACTTATTGAAAATTAGAATAGATTTTCAGTGCATAAATTCAACGACTCATCATACATAGGTCTACCAATAGTGTGTAATCATGAATATTAATTAGTTGCTTATTAGTATGTAATTTGAAATCTCTTCTGTAATTATTTAAGTAAATATTTTTCCTGGTAAATGCTGAGTATTATTTAATTCTAATACCAGTAGGATTGTAGTGGTATTAAAGACACAGAAAAAAAAATATTTATTCAACTTTGAATTGATGAATATCAATGGTACGAAATAAAAAACTATTAGTAATGAATTTAATGCGAACTATATGTTTGTTTTTACTTATATCATTTAAACAAATATTTAGCCTTTCCAAATTGGGTAATAGATTTGTGGGTGGATTACCGTTAAAATTATTCGTTAGGTCAGGTCTTTTGCGTTTTTACCATTGTAAAATTAATGATATAAAATTATAAAAAAATCTAAAAAAATTTAAGTATAAATTATTGAAGATTTTAACCACCAACAACCTTAATATTTGTTGGGTAATGCATTTTTTTAAAACATTTTTTAATATAAATGAGGATTGTTTTTAAGTTGCACAATTCAGACAATTATTTCGTTAAAATATTTTAAAAATTAATCTACGATTAAGCATGAAACATACGACATTAATGGTAATTGTGATATATTAACTTTGTTTTTATTTTTTTTTTAATTAATATTAGAGTTTAATTATTTGTTTTGACTAAGGAATAGGAAAAAAATAATTTTACTATTTACTATTATAAAATTAATATGAATTTGGTTCAACATTGGAGATCGAAACCTATAATTATTATTGAATTATTAGTCTTTTTGCTTCCAAAAAAAAAAATGTTCTTAAATAGTGCAACAATATATTGGACTTATAGTACTGTCCAAGGGAGGCTAGCTCAATGCTAATTTTGTGTTCCTCCAAATGGTTATCTTTCGGGTGTCATTTACTGAGGGCGCTAGTGTGGCATAGCCGATAATAACGATGACTACTTTTAACCAATTTTAGAATTTTATGCGCCAAATTCAAATTTAATTTATTCCTTTTAAGTTAGTGGCGTCAGTCTTATTTTAAAGTAAGCCAAAAAACTTTCACCCCCGTAATTTCTTAACTACCAAATTCAACACTTCTACCAACTTTACACTTTACCCTAGCTAAAAGTCCCTTAAAACTTGAAATATTGCTTACCGCGCCATCTGCATTTGACGCCCCAACTATTAATTTTTGGGAACTAAGTCTGCCATAAGAGCTTGATTGAGAGCCCATGGTACTGTCCATGGCTAACTTAGCAACCACTTTTGCCCACCTGTAAGGCGACATATGGATTCCTTTAAAAATCCTCGTCTTTTGAGACGATTTAAAAATCGATTCAATGTTTGGCTTCTTCGTAAAATCTGAAGTACTGATCAGCCAAGCTATGGCTAAAATTAGGGGGGGGGGCAATATCGAATGAATATACCGGGTGGGTTAACATTAAGATTTATTAAATATACAGGTAACCTCATGGGTTAACAATCCATCAGAATATTTAAGAAAGTGATGTGTAGAGAAAGAATTCAAATTCTTAACTGTTGGTAGCTATGGTAACAATATATCAATTGTCTCATATTTTTTTAAAGTTCAAAGTTACTATGGTTACAATGTTTCAATGGTTTAAACTAAAATACTGACCATTTTGACTACGACGTCTGGTGGCCAAAAAAGTACTAGTTTTTGTGTGCCCACAATTATTATGTCTGCCATTTAACAAATACAAATTGGAGTCTAAGATATGAACTGACATGTCTTTTTGTTTATTAACAATTGTTTTTACAAAAATTCTTAATATGATTTCAAAGATACTTATAAACCACGATTAATAAACAATTAACTACCGAAATTAACCTACAAATATCTATGCAGTTTTTTACCAGTTGTTTACTACTAATAGTATTAGTAGTAAGCGACTGACAAAAAAAAAACGTATAGATATTTGAAGGTAATTTTTGGTAATTAATTGCTTACTAATCGTGGTTTATAAGTATATTAAAAATAATTGTTGATAAACGAAAAGATATTTTAGTACTTATCTTAGACTCCAATTTGTATTTGCTAGATGACAGATATAATAATTTATATTACGAGACCATATCTTTTAAAGTGGCCTGATGAAGTCGGAATTACATTGACGAAACGTTGCAAATTAAAATAAATAAAAGAAAACATTGATAAATTTGGTCTACTACATCCTGTCTTATTTTTTTACATATTAATTTAAACCTGAAACAATGAAGATAAATTTAAATAATAGCACAAAGTTAATGTAAAGTTATGGCCAATTCTTTGATTGCACACAATTCGTAGCCATGTTTTTTAAGTCTCGCCTACTGGTCAATTCTTAATTGTACCATTTCAAAATATTTCAAATGACATCATTTTTTTTCTAAAAGAGCAACTTAAATCTTGGGCACTTGGATTAACATTCCATTGAAGTGCTTCCAAAGCTTGCTTAACAATTTGGTGGCATTTAGTCGAAAATCGTGCTAAGAGATGGCGTTGACATTTCGCTTGGTATATTTGAGGCGTTTAAGTTTCAATTTTTGGTTCAATTGCATTGATTGTTGCTGGTAATGTTCCTAAGTAATGGTTTCTTAGGTTGGAGTAACTTATAATCGATTACTTTGATCTGATTCCACCAAATTTACAGCAATAAATATTCAATTTTGCTTATGAAATTGATGCATAGTTGGGCTAACCCCACGATTTTCTCCTCGTTGGGTGGTCAAATTGTATTCACTTTTTATCTTTTATTACATTTCTTGGCAAAAATTCCTTCTATTTTTGCCTCTGGAGTGGAACTCAGTTTCCCTGCTTTTGCCATGGTCTTCAGATGATTTGAAACCACTTGTTAACGCATTTTCTAGACTTTCCCGAGTTCCTCTTAAGTTTGATTTAATCTTAATCCAATAATTCCTCCAATTAAATGACCTCAAACTATGGAAGTATAACTTTCCACCCAATGGGAAATTTTCAATTTGGAAACTATGTAAACTAGCAAAATTGTTCCGTTTGGAACTTGAAAAAATCCCAGGTTACCATGGAAAAACCGGTTTTTGACATGATGGTATCATTGGATTGTTTTTCTTTGACAATAAGCAAAAATTCGCCATTACTGGTAATGGCCAGCATTACTATATCATGTTCAAACATGACTTGGACAACATTTGGTTTCAAAAGTTGGCGAAAATTACCGCATACCTAAAGAAAAAGTTAATCTATTCCGTACTATTTTCAAAAATTGCATAATTAGCTAAACTTTTGAAATTAAATGGCCGCCAATAAGCTACGATTTGATCCAGTTGGACTATTTTTTTGTGCGGAGTTGTTAAGGATTGGTGTTATGCAAACCATATAGAGACTATTGATGCCTTTAAGCATAAAATCAAAGTTGCCATTGATAAGATAAAAGCCCAATGGGAATATGTATTGAAAAATTTGGTCGACAGAGTGGGCTACTGTACAACAAGTCGTAGAAGGCATTTAAATGTAATATCGTGCTTTATTTATAGAGCTGCAATTTTGGAAAAAAAAATCATTTAGCCTTTATTTTATAGCCAAATGAAATTTCAACGCTTAAATGATCAGTAACTGTAGTTAAATTTGATATTTTTGCACTGCTAGATGTTAATAAAGTTCATCTTTTTTTAATATCTAAGTACCGGAATTCCAAAAGCTGTATATTTGTAAAAGGAAAAAAAAATGGACAAAATTGTATTTGTGGTTTTATCCAATTTTTGTGTAACAATAAATAAATTTGATTTTTCGTTGAAATTGAAAAAAAAATTCCACCAATTTAGATGGAAACCACCGATTTTCCTATGCAGTTTTACGTAGCTTCATTTATACATTTAATAATTTCCAACGAGCCAATTTATTTCTTGTTTGGTATAAAATATTAATTGTTTTTTACGATTCGAATCGATAAAATCGAACCGGCTTATAATCCATATACATGACAAACACCGTTTATTTATGACAGGATTATTCCGCTTCTAAATGGAATTAACGTGCACCGCACAATGTTATTCATTAAAGATGACATCAATTTTCCAAGCTCGGGAAAATTGCCGTTCGTGTGGCGTCTTTTCCCAGCACACGTGTTCAACACAAAATCGGTGCAAAATTATTAAATTACACTCAAAAAAAAAGAAGGGTATCATGAAATTTCAATTAGTGCAAAAGAATGATCTGATAATTTAGTCAAATAATTTTCCACGCCACATAAAATCGTAACCATTAACAAGCTCGTTAGGAATGTATAGTAAATGCTTTTTAAACTAGCACTGATTGTTAAAGACAAATTAAGGAACTAATGGAAAAATAAATAAAAAATTATGGGTTTTGTCTTGGTGATATTCTAAAAAAAAAAAACTTTAAAAAAATATCATTGAAACATAAAAAAAATATTTTTATTTGTTTCATATCTAATTTTACGTGATAATATTTGAGAAAAGCACATGTATTCGAGAATACACAGGATGATTTTAAAATTGGTCAAAATTTAGTAAGGGCATTAAGAGATATTTTAGGAACTTGATTAAGGAAAAGGTCCATTATGGAAGAGGTGGAAATTCAGGATATTGAAAGATAAACTAGAGCAGGGGTGTCCAACATGATATTGTGGATGACCAGTTTTAAAATTTTAAATTTCCCTAGTGGGTCAAACGAAATGTCCAATAGTAAATCAATATCAATAATAGATGATAAAATTTAGATCTCAGCTTTTATTAAATAAGAAGACCATTCAGATTCTTTAAGATCGGTTTTTTTAATTTTATATTTTTTAATATTCAAATTAGCTACGTTTCGTTACGTATCATAACTTCATCAGGCTTCTTTTTTTTTCCCCCGTTTTTGTGTATTTGCAATCTGTCCCTGGACAATGAGCAAATCTGATCTACGTCCGCGCTCTATATTGACTCTATTTTGAGTTAAATCAGCTCCTTGAACTTACTCCCTGTGAGGCAATTCCAGAAACGTGTAGCGCTTCAGTCTATTGTTTTCTGCGCTGTTGTCAAGTAGGCTGATCGCCAGATGATTGGCTTGGTCTTCCAGTCTTTATTGATATATTCGTTACTAAGGGCATAAACCAGAACTAAACCGTTACCTCTACCGAACCGGATTTATCGTCAGATCACTGTCCTGTATTGCTAAGGATCCAGGTTTTTTAAGGAGTACCAGTATCCTTAAAAAACTCGATCACACTATCTGCACAACGACAAAACAAATTGGAGGAAATATCGTAGCATCCTGCAAAATAATCAGGCTTCTTGAATCACAAAAAATATAATATTAAAAAACCGATCTTAAAGAACCTGAATTGTCTTCTTATTTATTATCAATAATTGTACAATGATCGCTTAAAATTTAACAATTTTACTGGTCCGTAGGCTGAATGTTGGGCAGGTTTGGACTAGATTAAGATGGCGGCACTAAATACATGAACCAAATGAGTTCAAATAGTAAAACAAAATAGGCTGAAACCACTGATCTATCAATACATAGTCAAATCGACACTAGCGTTCCTAGTGGTCAGTTTAAGTATTATAGTAGGCTATTATTAATGAAATTCTAAGTAAACTAGCGCACGCGATGTAAGGAAGTTTTTTTAGTAATTTTTTTACACATTTTTGGAGTTTTAGTATGGATTCCTATTTTTTTTTGAAAATTTAATATAGTCTATGTTCACCGGAAATAGTGTAGCTTCCCAACAGTGAAAGAATTTTTCAAATCGGTCAAGTAGTTTCGGAGCCTATTCAAAGCAAACAAACAATAAAATCTTCCCTCTTTATAATAATAGATAGATATAACGAAATTAAGACATCAAAGTTGTAGTGTTTTGAATAGTGAAGTGATCAGCAGGTAAAATGTATGTAAATTTTATAAGTTTCTGACGGTCAAAATAAAAATATCAACCAAAGAAATCTAAGGATAATTGCAGTTAGAAGACAAAAGTAAATAGTACCATAACCCTATCTTTATCCATGGGATATCAACAGTTCGGAGATTGGCAATTCTTTGCAAAACTTGTAAGTATCGTTTTTTTTTTTGAGGCAATCTATCTCTATCTACCTAAGTTAATAATGCGTATAACATGCAATATACATCTAGTTACTGCTATCCTCTGAAAACGATAATTTTTGATCAAGTTCGTTGAAGTGAAATAACAGACGAAGAGAGAGACAGCATCTCCGAATCATTTGCCATTCCAAATAATAGATGATAAAATTCAGATCTCAGCTTTAATTAAATAAGAAGACAATTCAAGTTGTTTAAGATTGGGTATTTTATTTAATATTTTTTAATATTCAAATTAGCTACGTTTCGTTACGTATCGTAACTTCATCAGGCTTCTTGAATCACAAAAAATATAATATTTTCAATTTAAATTCAAAACAATTTTTTTTATTAAATTTAAATTGAAAATAGTATATATTTTGTGATTCAAGAAGCCTGATGAAGTTACGATACGTAACGAAACGTAGCTAATTTGAATATTAAAAAATATTAAATAAAAAACCCAATCTTAAACAACTTGAATTGTCTTCTTATCCCAAATAATGTTAAACATGAATCCTCTATAGCAGGAATAGCCAACAAAAGCCGATCGCAAAACCGATTTTGGGTATTTCCGTGGGCCAGAACCATTATAGCTTGATTTATTTGCGTAAATTCAATCATTTACAGCAAATACAATAAAATTGACTCTTGTTTCCTTTAGGGACGTTAATAGCTGGTAATGTTACATTTTCACTATGTTTTTATTTTAATTTGTGAATAAATTTTGTCAAAATGGTTCTGATCCACGCTGGCGGGTCAAATCCACAGGAATACGCAATTTTGGTCGATCGTCGATTACCATACCATACTAGAATCCATCTTATATTGATATACTAAAACACAGTGTATAAACGTAGGTCTTTATCCTCCCCCCCTAGACTACACCTATAACAACAAGTGGATTACGAAACTGTTAAGATAATAAGATAAAAAATAGGTGTAAAACACATAAAAGTTTACTACCACTGCTCTATAGTCTATAGTATAGATTCTATTGTATATTATTTCTATATAGTATAGATTCTATTCTTCTGCACGGTATATCCAGATCATTGGCTAAAATCTAACTACCCGACACTGAAAGAGTATGGGGATGGCTCAGTAGCGAAGCGTAAAGGGTGCAGGAAATAAAGGGGAAATGATCCTGGATGATGCATGAAAATGGGGCGGCATATTGACATTGCTAATTCCATAAAAGATTTAGCTTTGAGAAAAACTGGAATAGTACATTTTTAAATAATTAAAGCACTTCTGAATTATTTGGTTTTTACCAACTTTTTAAGCTGGTGAAAATAGGGGGTAGCGAATTTTCAAATGGGATCTGGGCGGCAAAAAAGCACTTTACACCATATTTTAGGTTAATACTCAAAATTTAAACCACTCAAACTTCTCGGATACTATCAAAGATACGTATTTTCTTTCTACTATTTTAAAATTAAACTTAATAATCAAAATTACAATCTGTAATTAAACTTTACTTAATTATGGGGTGGTGTATAAAGGACGTGTAAAAGTGGGATAAAACTTATAAAAAAGGGTCAAAAGTCAATTGTCACTAAAACAGGATTTCTTTCCTTTCATCCCTATCATTTAGGCGATATTTCTGCACTCCATTTTCCGGTGTTAGTGACTAGGGTCCCTAGGTATATATGATTATTTGGAACTACTTCGCAACCGTTTAAAAACCGGGTTTCTTATTTTCAAATCAATAATTAATAGTTAAAGAAAAAAAAATTATTAAGTTTTGGAGGAATAAATCTATATTTTTAGTCCCAGTGGGGTGTAGCGGATTAGAGGGAGGAGGGTGCATTTTAGGAGATTGGTATACTTATAGGAAAAAATATTAGTTTCAAATGTGTTTTCGAAAAATATTTGGTATAATTTTTTAATCGCTCTGTAATATTGGTGATATTTCTATATTTATATTTCTACACTTCATTCTCCGGTATTAGTGATTAGGGTCCCTAGGTATATATATGATTATTTGGGATTACCTTGCAACCATTTAAAAAACGGGTTTACTTTTACCCAAATCAATAGTTAATAGAATAATACGAAAAAAAATTTATTAAGTTTTGGAGAAATAGATCTAGACTTTTAGGTACAGTGCGATGTAGTAGGTTCGGGATGCAGTATGCACTTTAAAATATCATTATACAGTATAATCTCACTAATCCGGTACTATTAAAAACCTGAGGGTGTCGGATTATTGGAATGTTCGGACTACTGGATTATAGTGAAAAAGTCATAGGTAATGAATAAAATAGCATTTCATACAGGGAATAAATGTAGCGGGGCAAGGGAGGCGTGGGCTGAAGGTGCCGGATTATTGGACGTGCCGATCTATCGTAGTGCCGGATTAATGAAATTATACTGTACTTATAGGAAAAATATATTAGTCTTAAGTATATTCTCTAAAAAATATGTGTACATTGCAGTGGTATGATTTTTTAATCATTCTGTAATGCTTCTTGAGGAGAAAAAGAAAAAAATGTTAACCTTCATGAACTTCAAAAGTTATCAGTAATGTTTACAATAAATTTCAATTTTTCAACATTCAATTTAGTTCTTAAATATCTTATGTATTAAAAATTAGATAATGGGTTTTTATGGAGGAAAAAAAAGTACGGATTTTTAATCTTAGTGTTTTATTTTTCCCCGTCAGCTGGGAAAAAGCTTACTTATGCTATATATATATATGTTGGCGAAACTTAGGAAAAGTTTTAAGATATTCATTTTATACGGAGATATGTATGTATAATGTATATGTGTTACAGATTTGCAGTGAAAGTTTAAATCACCTACTTTATATTTCATTGAAATTGCCTTCTTTTGGATTATTTACATAAAATTTAGAGAGATGAACACACATTTTATTGTAAGTCACCAGACCATTTTGCCAGAAGGCTTTTTTTTTGTGAAGAAATATATACATATAGGCGTCAAGGTGTGTTTTACTCTTTCCCTCCCATCGGATTTGCATTCCTTGTTCGTATCATTCTTTTTTTCAATTGTCTCTGGATTGAATGTAAATTGTAAACAACTAGCAAGTTTAAAGTAAAAAAAAATATCTTGAATTTTAAATGCGAAGTTGTTTATGTCCGATTTATTCGTTCACTGTTTAAATAATTGTAGATTTTTTCGCTGACTTTGAACAGTTATACTCTTAATATGATATATAAAATTTATTGAGGTCTATTAATGCAATATGATTCACTAAAGTAAACTAAAAACTTAAATTTGAACAAAAATTCAAACATGATACGTATTTCGATTACCAAGCAATCTTACGTAAAGGTCAAGTAGTATTGAATCGCTTCGTAACTGTTATGTGATGGCAATTCATTTTTTTGTGACTCTTTTGCACCTTCTTCCTCCAGGAAAGGATTAATCTTAAAAGTCTTAGGTTAGAGCTCTAAATATCATAGAAAGTAAAATGAAAAAAAAATCATTAAAATCGATGCAGGGGTTTCCAAAGACAGTGGTCATCAAATAATAGGAAATACTATAACATTTTAAGGGAGTGATTTATGAAATTACAAGGAACAGGGTTTTATTTTTTTTAACAAAATAGTGTCATAAGCATTGTTTTCCGGATTGAATTTTAGCGGTTTTTCGTATTTTTGGTAGAAAGAAATAAATGATCAATCGTTAAATAAAAGAGAAAAAGACAGAATAAGTCATCGCCTGCTATAATATATCATTTATATTAAGTGGTTATTTATGAGTCGCATGCGACTCTTTAACCTTCTTTTTTATTTTGGAGTAATTTATAAAAGAGATACAAAGAAATATAATTTTTAATTATTATTTCCGTTGGAAATATTATTTCTTTTAGGCAAAGAATGATATTACTTGGTTCATTGTAACAATAATAGAAAATTTACCATGAAAATGTTCGTTTTTATCAAAAAAAATCGTGAATTTCGGAAGAGAAACCGGAAAATATTAATGATGCAACAGAGCATTTATCTTTTAATGCTTTTGTTGCATCATCGATGCATTAATTAATAATTTAATTACGGCGGAACTGAACGAAAATTTCCCCAAACACTTGAAGGTTTTTTGTTTTTTTATGGCAAAGAAATGGTAATTTATAGAGGAAAATCTGTTGGATCTATGCTTAGGACCGCGGAAAATTAATTTACTATTTGTTAGTTTTCGCGTTTTTAAAACTTTGAACAAGTTTAGTTCTTTTTTCGGCCACTAGCAGCGCATTGTCCTGAAAAATGTTGAGGTATTGAAGTTATTGAATTGACATTGATTAATTTAAATTGAAGCCAAAGCTGTCAAAATATTTTATTTATGTTTTTCATGTATTTTAATATTTTCGGAAAATCATTTTCCATTACCTATGAATCTATTAATCCCTTGTGAATTATATGAAAGTGCTTTGAATATTTATATTCAAACTTGGTACAATACCGACCGTAGAGCCCTCTACATTGGGTTTTCATTTCGTGAATGACTTCATGCTTATGACTATGGGACAAATAAAAAAAAAACGATGGAGGAGGCGTTGGAATGAGGAAAGAAAACTCCAGAAAATGAAGAGAAAGTAGGCCTGGGGAAATGCCCATAATATTTCAAGTCGAAATTTTCGTTATCAGCATATAATATATAGAAAAATCATCTCAGAAAGCTAAGGAAGGTCTGGAAATGTAAGGTACTCTTCATCCCGCTGGTGGCAACCAACAAATGGACACTTTCTGGGGTGGCAAGAAACTTTGGAATCAAAGGTAACGAAAAGGCAAAAAGGTTTATAAAGGAAGGCTCGATTTTACCATTTCTGGGCCCAGAAGCCGTTATAGGAGTGCCGAAAAGTGTTCAATACTAAATCGAATAGCCAAATGAACTCAAATCAAGCAAATAAACCTATTAAGGAGGGAAATTCACTAAGGTTATGATATCACTGACAGATTAAAAACAAACGATAGAGGAGGCGTTGGAATGAGGAAAGAAAACTCCAGAACATGAAAATAAAGTAGGCCTGGGCAAATTCCCACAGTATTTCATGCAGAAGTCGTTGCCATAATCAAATATCTACCGGAAAATTTGAAAAGAAAATATGACAATAAAACGATATTGCCCAGATACGTATTTCGATTGCCAAGCAATCTTCGTCAGTGGTCATCAAGTAGTTTGGATCACTCCGTAACTGCTTTGTGATGATTCAAGGAACTGCTTTGTGAATCATCACAAAGCAGTTACGGAGTGACCCAAACTACTTGATGACCACTGATGAAGATTGCTTGGCAATCGAAATACGTATCTGGGCAATACGTCACGAATATTTTTGTTTGAACTGCTGTTCAAATTTATTTTTGTGGTATGATTTTTGTATATTATTATATTAAATTATACTACATAAATTGGACCGCAATATATCTTATATATTGTATACACAGTATAACTTTTCAAAGTCAGCGAAAAAAATCTTATTTTGATCATAATAAAGACTTCTAAATTAAGGAAGAACGAATATCAGAATACTGGTAGATCTATTAGCAGGACAATAAATTTGTAAAAGGATCTCCAAACTATAAGGATAAATGGCGAGTCAAGTGTTGCAGGAAATGGGGTAAGGGAAAAAAATTGCCTACTAGGCAGCTATGGGTTAAAGATTCACAGCACTCTTGGAACTGATCTGGGAAATATACCTACATAAAGATCCAATAGGCTGTTCGCTAGGATTTATCTCAGAAACAAACCTAACCGATTGGAACTGGAAATAGAGCTTTGATGAGAGACTTCCAGTACAATGAGGAAGAAAAGGATAACAATAATAGAGGAAAAATTGGGAAATATTGGCACTTATCATTCAATGTTTTTGTTACATAAGTAAATAATTTAATTATTACGGAACTAACTAAAAATTTCCCCAAAATTGTTTAAAATTTTTTGTGCCAAAAGTTTGTATAACTTAGAAAAAAAGTAGAAAAACCAGAAGTTTTTGATGAATCTTAATTACGAATAACAATTTTTTTTTTGATAAAAAAAAATCAAATAAATATCTGGTAATTAATAGAGGAGTTTTCGTTGGATTTAGGACTTAAGACTAAACATCTTAGAGACTAATAAGAAAAGTTTTGGTTAGTATTTCAAATTATCGATTCCACTTTATAAATAGCAACACTTATTGCTTATTTCCTAACTACCAATCCGACATAAGAACAATTTTCAATTATGAATAAAAAAAAAATCGTCTAATAATTTCCAAATATTTATTTTAACGTTTCCGGTTTCCAATCTTATTTGCATTAAAAAAAAAAGCATTGATTTATGTAATAAGTTACGTTTTTTTTACAAGTCACTGAAAGATTTAACCTGACAGCATATTTAAAATGAAAAAAAAATAAGTAAAATAAAAATACAAATAGTCAAATGTGTGTCCTCTACACTTGAGAACAATTTATGTAATTGTTTGTTTGACAGTAATTTTATTTTCCACGTTTTTCCCAGCTTTGTACCGTAAAATTGCTAAAAATAAAAATTTTCTTTTATCTTATTCTTTAATAATAGATGTCCCTATGTGATTCTTGCTTAATAAATGTTTACCATTTAAACTTTTATACGATTATAATTACCGATAATTATTGTTATCATTTAAAACATCCGAAAAATAAAATAAGCCATTATTTATAATTAGTGTTGTGGGCCATTACACATTTGATCTAAGTCAATTTTATTGAAATATCTTTTATTATTTAAAAAGAGTGTAATTAGAGTGTTATTAAGTGGAATGTTGTTCAGAACATGTTAGTGGGATAATTGAGAAATAATTTTCCAGCCTTTGAAAGACGATAATAGTATAAAATTGTTGAGACATAAAAGAAAAACTTTCAATCGATAAGCATTGAAAATTTATTTAGGAGTGGTATTATCCTTGATATAACTATCGTATTTAATAGATACTAATTTATCTGTTAGATAAATTTATCTGGAAGATATGTGTCACTACCTAGATATGAAAATACCGGTCTTATGATTAAAAAATTGCTTAATTCGGAAGAAAAATAAAATAAAAATTACATTTTGGGATTTTGGTACAATTATTTTATAATTAAAAGATACATTTATTGGTTCTTTTCTTCATCCATGAGCCTCTAGATATTAGTCTGTAAATATTATGCATTGTATGTGACATACCCATAGTTCAAAGGTTTCTATTGGTTACTTGTCGGTTTAAGGAACCAAATTTTAGAGATTTTTTTGGTGATTGAAATAATCAGTTAGTTAGCTAGTTATACCTTAGTCATTTTCCGGATTGATGTACTTTTCTATAAGTAGTATTGATAAATTATCGCTAGATGGCGTTTGATTTTTTCACTTGATCTTCTGGTGTTAGTGACTAGAGTTTTAAGGTACTACATTTCTTTTATGGGAGGTGAAAACCAAGGGCCGAATTTGACGAGCTTTAGAAGCCAAAAGTGTTTGACTTTTTATACCACCAGTGGCAGCACATGCATTGGAAATAGTTTTGGTGCAGCATGTAATGGAGAGGAGGATATTGGACGTGTTAATGCGGGTCAAAGTCAGAAATTCGGAAATAAGATGCCGGATTAAAATTGGTCCTATGATGGACAAAGGAAATGACCCTCCAGAAGCCAAGACCACGTGGTAGACTAAAAGAAAAGTCGCCATAAAGATAGATGGACGATCTAAGGTGGCTTGGAAGAACTAAATCCAAGCAACCTAAGATCGAAAGGAATTGAAGAAGTCTTCCTATTCAAGAATAGAACTCCGGTGGTCGGGAGTACATTGCTTCTATTAAACTTATTAATTGATTTTCATGTTATATTTCTGTCCTTGTCTTATAATAATCAACTTTGGATAGTGGGAAATAAGGAGACTAAGAGAAAAGTCGCCACTAAGATGGATAGACGATCTAAGATGGCTAGCAGGAATTGAATCCAAGCAGCCTAAGATCGAAAGGAATTGATGAAGTCTTCCTATCCAGGAATGGAACTTAGGAGGTCGGGAGTATTGCTTCTATTAAACTTAATTGGTTTTCATGTTATATTTCTGTCCTTGTAATACAATAATCACCTTTGGGTAGTGGGAAATAAAGACCAACTTATCTGTGGAATATTATTTTATTTTCGTGCTAACGTTTCGTCGCTAAAGTAATTCTTGACTTCCTCAAGGCTCAAATATTAGAAATTACTCTACAGATATCATAAACTTAATAAATCATATTGGAATTTAGATTTATGACTTATGTGGAGTAATTTTTAATATTTGAGTCCTAAAGAAGTCAAGAATTAGGCCATATATTTTTGGTATTTTAGCAAATAGTTCCGGAGTTTAAGTTCCATTTTTTCGATCAATAGATTCGTTTAACTTATAAACACGTATATACAATATATAGAATATATTGCGGTCCAATTTATGAAGTATAATTTAATATAATAATATATAAAAACCATATCATAAACATAAATTTGAACAGAAGTTCAAACAAAAATATTTGTGACGTATTGCCCAGATACGTATTTCGATTGCCAAGCAATCTTCTTCAGTGGTCATCAAGTAGTACAAGTACTACGTGAGTACTACTGAGGAAGATTGCTTGGCAATCGAGATACGTATCTGGGCAATACGTCACAAATATTTTTGTGACAAATATATATTGTATATACGTGTTTATAAGTTAAACGAATCTATTGATCGAAAAAATGGAACTTAAACTCCGGAATTATTTGCTAAAATCCCAAAAATATATGGCCCATATGTATTTTAGCAAATATTTCCGTAGTTTAGGTTCTATTTTTTTCAATCAATAGATTCGTTTAACTTATAAAGACGTGTATACAATATATAGAATATATTGCGGTTCAATTTATGTAGTATAATTTAATATAATAATATATAAAAATCATACCATAAACATAAATTTGAACAAAAGTTCAAACAGAAATATTTGTGACGTATTGCCCAGATACGTATTTCGATTGCCAAGCAATCTTCCTCAGTGGTCATCAAGTAGTACAAGTACTACTGAGGAAGTTTGCTTGGCAATCAAAATACGAATCTGTTATAAGTGTAATAATCTGAATAAGTTCCATTTTTTTCAATCAATAGATTCGTCTAACTTATACCTAAATACGATTTTCGTCTTAGTAAAACGGTTTTTTAATTTTGCATGGGAATTTTCCATCTTTGGTGTAGAAACTTCTTAAATATTTGAATTTGATCCCATTTTCTATTTCAGTTGTATGTTTTAATTTCATTCCTTAAATTTTAGAGAGATTATGAAATGGTCTAAGATAATTTGTAATTTATCTTCCGTTTTAGTCAACAGGTTGACAAGGTTGTCAGGATATTTGATGATTTGAGATATGATGTTTCTAAAGTAAATTCTACCATAGATCCTTGAAAGAAGGAGAGATCTATGGTAAGTAGTTGGACTATAATTTTAAGGCAGAAGTAGTTATAAAGAAAAAAATCAACTTGAACACTTAATTTTCAATCATTTTCTGGATTTTTTTTCTCCTTTCGTTTTAGTTGAATTTTCCTCAACATAATCAACTAATTTATGTGCTGTTAAATTGTTGAGAAAAGCGGGAATGAGAGCATCCTGTGCGTAGGTTTTCCGATTTTTACATTTCACGTCACCAAATAATTATGGTCACTTATTTGCCATTCCGACGTCTTAACATATATGTTAATTAGCACCTTTTAAAAAGACCATGTGAAATTGGGCTTTTAGATTACTGTAAACTAACTGTTTCCTTCACATAAAATCACGAAAATTTATTCTACACAGATATTTCTTGTATTATTAAATCGCAAGGTATATCTATAGTACTTAAATACTAATACATCTTTACTACCTAAATCCCAGTAATGAAGTGTTGCTAATAAATATTAGTAACACATTTGTTTGTTTATTAAAATATTTCTTGAGTAAATATTATAAATTAATGTATTTTATCATATTTGTACAGGCAAGAGATTAAAATTAGAGGAAATCTTTTGAATGAGTTAATCTGTGTTTTACTCAGTATAGGTATAAAAATTTGATAACACTAGAATGAATATGTTTCAAAAAATCTTTGGGATTTGGACAATAGATGTCGCTTATATAAATTTTTAATATCTTAAGCTTAATCCTAATATTGGTAGAGCATTTACCAATCAATAGCTGGAATGATTTGTTGATATTATAATGTAGATTATCCTTGAAATTTATGGAAACATTTGGAGGAATCGATGAATAAGAAATTTAAAAAGAAAAATGTTACACTAACCTGCATGATATAATACACAAATATCAATAATTGTTCTAATTTAAATATTTTCGGAATTTAAATCCATAAAGAATAAACAATTGAAATATAGGTTGAATTCAAATAGTAAATATAATCATCAATTTGAAACATGAAAATTTCTCTTTTTTGATTTAGAGAAACAAGAGGTTAACGTGAAAGTCGATTATTTAAACAAATAACTATTATTAATATCTTAAACAAAACTAAAGATGAATAAAAAATTAGTAAACTTTGAGACATTCTTAATTGGTAGACCACATGGCCAACCATTGGCAGCTTTTTAACTTAATTCTTCTAAGTAATCATATATGGAATAACCCATATACTTGCGCTTATTTTGGAGGACCCTAGCGAATTTTATTTAGTGTAAAAATAAGTTTTAAGGGATTAAATCGTTATGGATTATCATTTAACAATATTCATATCAAAGTGTTATCCTTTTCCTTTAAAAACCATTATCCTGTAGTGTTAACAATAGTTCTTTATACTCTAACCATGTCAACCTCTTTTGTTTTAATTTTAAAAAAATGCATCCAATTGATTGAAATTGATTGATGTAGAAAATATATGATGAACATCTTCCATCAAAAAAAATATGCAATTTTTAGTTCTGGTGTTTTAAAAGTGTTAATTTCGATACCAAAGACAAAGAATGGGAAGGTAAACTTGTAAAATTTAGAAACGCCAAGTTGTAGAAGTTATTGGACCAGGATTCATGTCAAATTCAAGAGGAGTTTAAGTGGAAACCTTGGAAATGTGTCAACAAGTGGCTTCAAACCGTTGGAAGGTCATGAAGATGGTGGAAAAACAGAAAAATTGGGTTCCATATGAATTAATGCCAAGAGAAGTCGAACGATTCTTCACGTGGGAATAACTACTCTAAAGGCAAAATTAGAAAAAGTTTTTGCACAAAACCATGCTGGAGACCAAAAAAAGGATCTAATTCGGCAATTGAACGAGGAAAAAATCATGGGGCAATCCCGGCCATGCACTGACCAATGACGAAACCAAATATTGATGACAAGAAGTTAATGTTGTGGATTTGGTGGAATTAAATCGGAAGAATCTATTAGGAATTACTCTAACGTAATGAAACCATTGCAAGGGAATATTACCAGAAACCAGAGGAAGATTAGATGTCGAGGACGCCCTAGGCAAGCGCCTCATCTTCTTATATATTAAGATTGCTGATCGGTGAGATGTTTTCGTTGGTGCAAAAAACAGTCTTTCTCACTCCATCCGCATTCATTCCATTTATATTACAATTTGCATTGTATTTGAACTACTAAACTTAAGATATCTCTCTCTTACTCTTCTCTACCAAAAGTATGTTTTGTTGTAGTTAAAGCAGCTGACTTCTGTCCGTAATACTTTCCGTTAGGATGGAACCTAACGGGTTCTACACTAGTCATATTATAAATTTTAACTAGTACTAGTAGTAGTAAACATTGATGACTGTAGTTGGCATTACTGTATGTGTGGGCAAGTTACTCCAAGTTGGAGTTTATATTACTTTACTCCAGTCTATAACCTTAACTACAGCTGATTTTTAATTAATATTTGGTATAGAAGTAAAGTTTTTTGTTTAGATACCTAGTTTGTCTTATGAATAATCTGCCCTCTACCAGCGACAATTAATGCCATTGAACCGGGAATTGAAGCCAAACGCCCCTAATATACCGAAAAATATTACAACGTCATCTGTCAGTACGATTTTCAACTACATATCACAAAATTATTAAGTAAGCTTTGGAAGTACTTAAATGAGATGTCTACCCCAAGGTTTATAAAATACTCAAGTAACTTCATGGGCTAACAATTAATCAGATTGTTTAGGAAAGTCCAAAAGGAATTCAAATTCATAACTGTTGGTAACTATGGCAACAATATATCAATTGAAGTCTTACGTATTTTTATGGTTTTAAGTTACCCATAGTAACCAAGTGTTACTATGGTTACAATGTTTCAATGGTTTAAATTAAAATACCAATTATAAGAAGAAAATTCAGGTTATTTAAGATCCTTTTGTGTTTTATTTTTTATTTAATATTTTTATTATTCAATTAGCTACGTTTCGTTACTAATCGTAACTTCCTCAGGCTTCTTGATTCACAAAATTAAAATATTTTTAATTTAAAGTTTAATTTAGTAACGAAACGTAGCTAATTGAATAATAAGAATATTAAATAAAAAATCAAAAACAAAAAGATCTTAAATAACCTGAATTTTCTTCTTATTTAAAAAAATATATAAAAGCTGAGATCTGAATTTTATCATCTAAAATACCAATTGTACCAATTTTACAATTCGTAAATATATTCAGACTAATTTACATTTGGAAATACTTCAGATGACGTCATCATTTTCTTCTAATAGGGCAACCTATGTAATTTATAAACATTGTGTCCACCCCACTAGCTATCTTCACTGAAAATTGCATTGTTCGATTACCACTTATTTTGATCCATGAATCATGATAGTACTTCAAATTTTATGAAAATGCTAAAAATTAGATTAATTCCTGCATTAATCGATGCAGGATTTTTTCTTCTTTGATCATCTAATTAAAAAGAAATGGGAGAAAAACACTTTAGGGTACGATATAGATTCAGATTTAGGGGTGCTAAATGCATTGAAGTGCATTTACTAATTGCATTTGAAATGCAGAGGTGAAGCCATTATGAAATAATATTTTTTTTTCTTAGAATTTTATAAAAAAGACCACTTTTTTTAAGATTAAATCATTGCCTTTTTGTTGACTTGAAGAAATATCAGAAAAAGGCAAATTTTTGATATGGGAAAAAGTACTATAAAAAATCAAATGAATAAAATGTACTGTTTATACTAGGGTGATTTTTTTTACTTTTTTTTTTTGGTCCCATCTTGAAATTTTGTTGGAAATACCAAAAAAAAAAATCTCTGAAAGTTTGAGCTCTTAATATTAATTTTAAGTCCTCGACCAAGCCATGTAAAGATTTCCCATTGAAAATACACGGAAACTCTGCTTTTTTATTTTTAAATTTCTATATCTCAGCGGCATTTCATGGAATCGCTTTTACCGAAGATGGTTTTTCTCAGAATTAAACGCTCTACAAAAGTGCCCATTGCGACAAAGTCGTAACTAACACCAGTGAGGTAGTACGGGCCACTGAACCTGATTTTTCTATAAAATTCAAGGCTTAATATCTCGTTTAATATTGACCTTCGCGATTTGGTCTACAAGAACTTTTTTGTAGGAAATCAAATTCTCTACAAGTTTTTCATTTATAAGTTTTCCGTAGCTCTTGTTATTTACGAGATAAATGCAAAAAAAACGCGAATTTTATGGAAAAATCAGGTTCAGTGGCCCGTACTACCTCACCGGTGTGAGTTACGACTTTGTCGCAATAGGCACTTTTGTAGAGCGTTTAATTCTGAGAAAAAACCATCTTCGGTAAAAGCGATCCCATGAAATGCCGCTGAGATATAGAAATTTAAAAATAAAAAATCAGAGTTTCCGTGTATTTTCAATGGGAAATCTTTACACGTCTTGGTCGAGGACTTAAAATTAAGGGCTCAAACTTTCAGGGATTTTTTTTTTGGTATTTCCAACAAAATTTCACGATTGGACCAAAAAAAGTAAAAAAAAAAATCAACCTAGTGTATACAATATATAGGATATATTGTATACACAGTATAACTGTTTAAAGTCAGCAAAAAAATCTTATTTTGAATAAAATGTAATTTAGAACTCAAAGAAGACAAAAAAAAATAGTTTATAATTTTTTTTGGGAAAATTCAATTAAAATTAGTTGTTTTCAACTTTAAAGTATCAATCTCCTCGCTCTATATATCCACTTAAGCATTAACTGTACAAAAAGAATCATAAAATTTTGGTAAATTAATATTCCCTCATTAATATCTCATTTCATTTCACCAATATCCATCATACACATTTACACACTTTCCAATATCCACATCAACATCGACTTCACCATTGAAAAGCTGTTTTGCAAAAAAAGAAACTTTCAATCATTCAATTGCTCCAAATGTGTTGGATTAGTGCAATTAAAGCAATTTCTTAACATTTCAATTTTCCCTTTTCGTCCAATGTTTTCTCAATCATTTTCAAGACCTCATTTCCGTTAGGTGTTTATAACAATTTGGCTAAATAAATAATAACATACAACGCATTTAATTACACGATTTACGTTTATATTTCTATCAGGTATTAATTAGACAGGAATTTGCAAAAAAAAAATGAGTCATAAAAATTGAATTGTTTGAATTTTTATTGCTTTTAATAGAGAAGTTTATCAAACGCAAGCAATAGATTTGTGATGGTTGAATTGGCGGAAGAAATCGTATGGATGTGTCAATTAATTAAAATAAGTTCTCTAATTTGACTTTTGACGTTGATTACTTGGACTTAATTGGTATGAAAGATCTTAATTATGATATTAGAGTGTTTGATATGATTAATTGCTTTGAAAAGTAATGCAATAAATTAGAAATGCAATAGTTAATGCATTTGTATGTTTGACTAACTAAATGTTGGGATAATATAAAATATAGTCCTGGAGTCTATTGGTGGCCGAGTGGTCGAGGTGACCGCTTCAAAACTTTCGATATTTCTCGATTACGAATTTTTATTAATCGTAGAGTCGCTAAAGTTTTTAGTAGTTAACTACAGTAATTAAAAAACTTTGCTTTTTTTCTTCAGCTTTTTCCTAGATTATTTTTTTATTGGTAAACTTATTTTATATAAAACCCAACCTTTTCTAGAAGATTTCAAAGGGCCATAAATCATTTCCTTAATTTTTTTACGAACAATTAACACTTTAAAGCTCTCTTTTTTGTGGGTCTTCTAAAATAATTCTTCTTTACGCTGACCCTTTTGGTGATGAAAGACTCCCTAATTGAATTTAGGAACGCTTTTCTAGAAAATGTATTTAAAGATTTGATTAATTAATGCCCTTCGGATGCAATGTTTATGGTATAAAATTTAGTCACGCACCTCTAATTTTGGTTGAAATCGGAAGCCAAAACCCTTTTATACTTTTACACAAGTTTAAAGATTGGAATTTTAAAACTTTTATTGGTATGGTAGAAAGACTTTTTTAGAAATTTCAATTTTTTATTTGTGCTTTTTATTTTTGCGTCAATGCTGTCAAACTATCAAGGTAAAAAAAATATCTGCACATATATTTATAGAAAATTAAATTCCCTACAAAAAAGGTCTTTTTAAAAATTTTCGTAAGACACGCCGTTTCCGAATAATCAAGCTTTAAACATTGATATAATTTTTGGATTTATCTTCTTTATTTTGGAATTTTGTAACTAACGAACAAATAAATATATAGAAATGAACAATATTGATTCTTGAAGGAAATTTAATGCTTTACAAAAAAGGTCTCTTGACGTTTTTTACATAAAATCACTCTTTCAAAATTGGTTCAACAACGAAAAAAATAATATTTTAGTTTTTCCTTCAACTTTAATTGTGAATAACTTTTCAAAAAGTGATTTTATGTAAAAACGTCAATTAACCTTTTTTGTAGAACATTAAATTTCCTTTAAGAATCAATATTGCTTATTTCTATATATTTATTTGTCGTTAGTTATAAAATTCCAAAATAAAGAAGATAAATCTATAAATTATATCAATGTGTAAAGCTTGATTATTCGGAAACGGCGTGCCTGGCAAAAATTTTTAAAGAGACATTTTTTGTAGTGAATTTAATTTTCTATAAATATATGTGCAAATGAATTTTCTTACCTTGATAATTTGACAGCATTGACGCTAAAATGAAAGCACAAATAAAAAATCGAAATTAAAGATGATAGACCTCTTAATATTAAGGGCTCAAATCTTCCCGATATTTTTTTTTTGTCACTTTGAACAATATTTTTGATATACTTTTCAAAAAATAAAGTCGATTTTTTAGCCCAGTTCAATAAAGACTAATAGAAATCTAAAGAAGAACTTTGGGAATATGTCAAGAAATTACTGCCCTTTTTACTCCAATACAAGACGTTTAGTTGTAAAATTTATAAAGTTCTAAATGATTAAAATATCCACAATGAAAATAGGTACTTATTATCCAAAAATGAACTTATAAACAGCTATGAAAATTTTTTAAAATTCTACATTTTTCATTATATATCAAGGAAGTCATTTGGTGACCACAAAAGTAGTTTTTGGTCTAACTATTTAGGGGACTCCCTAACTATATTTAGGAACGCTTTTCTAGAAAATGCATTAACAGATTTGATAAATTAGTGCTCTTCGGATGCAATGTTTATCATATAAATTTTAGTTATGCACTTCTAGTTTTGGTTGATATCGGAAGTCAAAACCCTTTTATACTTTTACACAAGATTAAAGATTGGAATTTCAAAATTTAATCTTTCCAGTGGTACACAATGGATTGGGTTTGTTTAAATTTATAGCCAATTAAAGTTTTAACTAATTAAATGTCTACGTCAAAGATTACAAGAGTAAATTACATGCGTAAAGATTAATAGAAATCAAAAGAACTTTGGGAATATATCAAGAAATTATTGGCCTTTTTCCTCCTATACAAGACGTTTAATTTTGAAATCTATAAAGTTCTTAAGGTTTTAAATATCCACAATAAAAATATCTAGGAGCATATTACCCAAAATTGGATTAATAAATAGCAATGAAAATTTTTGAAAGTCCTATAAGGTTCATTATCAATCAAGGAAGTCATTTGGTGACCACAAAAGTAGTTTTTGGGCTAACTATTTTGGGGACTCCCTAATTAAATTAAAGCAGGCATTCACGTTCCGACTTGCAGTCCAAATTCTGGTCCGATTTTTGAAGTTGGATCTAAAGTCGGACCGTGAATGGTGTTATTGGAAGTTGGATGTCTAGTCGGATCATTAAGACGATCCAACTAGCAGTACTGCAAGTCGAAGCGTGAATGACCTGCTTTAGGAACGCTTTTCCAGAAAATGCATTCAAAGATTTGATTAATTAGTACCCTTCGGATGCAATATTTATCATATAAATTTTAGTTATGCACCTCTAATTTTGGTTGATATCGGAAGCCAAAACCCTTTTATACTTGTATACAAGATTAAAGATTGGAATCCTTCCAGTGGTACACAATGGCTTGGGTTTGTTTAAATTTATAGCCAATTAAAGGTTGAACTAATTAAATGTCTACGTTAATGATTACATGAGTAAATTAAATGTGTAAAGATTAATAGAAATCAAAAGAAGAACTTTGGGAATATGTCAAGAAATTACTGCCCTTTTTCCTCCTACACAAGACGTTTAATTTTGAAATCTATAAAGTTCTTAAGATTTAAAATATCCACAATGAAAATAGGAGCATTTTATCCAAAATTGAATCAATAAACACTATTTAGGGGACACCCTAATTGAATTTAAGCAGACCATTCACGTTCCGACTTACAGTCCAACTTCTGGTCCGATTTTTGAAGTTGGATCTAAAGTCGGACCGTGAATAGTGTTATTGAAAGTTGGATGTCCAGTCTAGAAATTACTGCCCTTTTTACTCCTATACAAGACGTTTAATTTTATAAAGTTCTTAAGGTTTAAAATTACCGAAAATTGCATTAATAAATAGCAATGTAATTTTTAAAAAATTCTGTAAGGTTCTTCATTAATCAAGGAAGTCATTTGGGGTCCAAAAAATAGTTTTTGGTTTAACTATTTTGGGGATTTGTTCCATATGTACCTCATAAACGAAGCAAAGTTGATTTTATGTTCGACTTGAAGGATTTCTCGTCAATAATGGGGAAAAGTTTTAAGTTGGTAATTTTAAGGAAACTTACTTGATAACAGTTTGCTTCATAATGTTATTGGACATGAAGAAGATGAGATGTGTTTAACAATCGGCACAAAAACACGAACGCATCAGCGTACAAGAAAACTTCAGAAATGCAAACAACAATGTGAAAAGTTGATCACTTCGCGCACGAAAATTGATACTTTTTTTTGTGGTTCAAGTTGATGAAAATTCGGGTAGAAAGATACCGTTTTTTTTTTTTAGTTCACGAAAATGCGAACACTTTTCGAATCATATATATATATATATATGTAAATAGGTATGCAAGACGAGTGGGAATAGTTCGGGATGGATATGCGTGTGGTGTGTGAAAATAGAATGTGCCGGCTACAGTTGGCGGCATTCAACTGAACAGCGTCACTTTGGTTCCAATGTCTTTTATAGAAACACCGCCCCCGATTGAGGACGCCATCACCTTGTCCCCCACGCCACCGCAAAAACATTATTATCATAATCATCAGTCATCTCCACATAAACACGCGGCGTCGAACTCTTCATCGTAAATCGCCTCTTCTTTTTACCTATGGCTATATGGTACACAGATTTCATACCAACGGAAACGGTTTCCAGTGGACAATTTCCAACATTTCCCATAATATTGCTACCAATAAATAATATCAATATATCAGAATAGGTAGTTTTCCACACCAATTATTCACACCACAAATCTTTCCAATTTGCCTCACATATTTGGTTCTTTAAAATTCTTTTATAACAATAAGCTTCTTAGGGTTTTTCCATATAAAGAGATTAAAGCTCAATCAACTATGTACAAAATTAAGATAGAGGACATTTGACAAACATGTTGAAGAATCGTAGCTTCTTCAGAAAGCAATATCAATTTAATAAGATTTAAATTAAGGAAATTTCCGAATTGATGAAATTATCCTCCTCAGATTTGTCGTCCAATTATATGTAGGTGAAATTTTTTGTATCCAACCTAGTTTGATTCTTTAAGCAGGCAATTCACGCTCCGACTTGCAGTACTGCTAGTCGGATTACTAGTTGGATCGCCTAAATGATTCGAGTAGACCGACTAGACATCCAACTTCCAATAACGGTCCATCATTCACGGTCCGATTTTAGATCCAACTTTGAAAGTCGGACCACAAGTTGGACTGCAAGTCGGAGCGTGAATGGCCTGCTTTAGCACTCTTACATAAGTTTCCATTTAGTTGAATTCGGTATTTGCTTAAAAAAGACACCAAATTAAGATTTCCAAAATTGGTTTTATTGAAGTTTACAACCCCAATGATTACAATTAAATTTCTTATCCATATTTAGTCTCTAGATTTTAGGGGAATTAAACAACAATATACCCTAGTAGAATCGGCCAAAAAATTTGACTACTTTTTTTTTTGAAAAGTATATCGAAAATATTGTTCAAGGTGACAAAAAAAATATCGGGAAGGTTTGAGCCCTTAATATTAATATTAAGAGGTCTATCGTCTTTAATTTGGATATTTATTTGTGCTTTCATTTTTGCGTCAAAGCTGTCAAATTATCAAGGAAAAAAAACCTTTTGTCATATATTTATAGAAAATTATATTCCCTACAAAAAATGTCTCTTTAAAAATTTTTGCCAGACACGCCGTTTCCGAATAATCAAGCTTTAAGCATTGATAAAATTTTTAGGTTTATCTTCTTTATTTTGGAATTTTGTAACTACCGAACAAATAAATATATAGAAATGAACAATATAGATTCTGGAAGGGAATTTAATGCTCTACAAAAAAGGTCTCTTAACGTTTTTACATAAAATCTCGTTTTCAAAAGTTATTCACAATTAAAGTTGAAGGAAAAATTAAATTATTGTTTTTTTCGTTGTTAAACTAATTTTGTTCAAGGTGACGAAAAAAAAAATATCGGGAAGGTTTGAGCACTTAATATTAATTAATATTAATATTAAGAGGTCTATCATCTTTAATTTCGATTTTTTATTTGTGCATTTATTTTTGCGTTAATGCTGCCAAACTATCAAGGTAAAAAAAATTATCTGCACATATATTTATAGAAAATTAAATTCCCTACAAAAAATGTCTCTTTGAAAATTTTTACCAGACACGCCGTTTCCGAATAATCAAGCTTTAAACATTGATATAATTTTTAGATTTATCTTCTTTATTTTGGAATTTTGTAACTAACGAACAAATAAATATATAGAAATAAACAATATAGTTTCTTGAAGGGAATTTAATGCTCTACAAAAAAGGTCTCTTAACGTTTTTATATAAAATCACTCTTTCAAAATTGGTTCAACAACGAAAAAAACAATAATTTAATTTTTTTTTCAACTTTAATTGTGAATAACTTTTGAAAAAAGTGATTTTATGTAAAAACGTTTAGAGACCTTTTTTGTAGAACATTAAATTCCCTTTAAAAATCTATATTGTTTATTTTTATATATTTATTTGTTCGTTAATTACAAAATTCCAAAATAAAGAAGATAAATCTAAAAATTATATCAATGTTTAAAGTTTGATTATTCGGAAACGGCGTATCTGACAAAAATTTTTTAAGAGACGTTTTTTGTAGGGAATTTAATTTTCTATAAATATATGTGCAGATGAATTTTTTTACCTTGATAGTTTGACAGCATTAACGCAAAAATGAATGCACAAATAAAAAATCGAAATTAAAGATGATAGACCTCTTAATATTAATATTAATTAATATTAAGTGCTCAAACCTTTCCGATATTTTTTATTGTCACCTTGAACAATTTTTTCGATATACTTTTCAAAAAAAAAAATAGTCGATTTTTTTGGCCCAATCTAATTCCCTATATGTAAAGAAGATTTTGAATATATCTTCTTATGTGTTATCTTATTTTCTATATACAGTAAACTTTTGATTATCCGGGCCAATGAGAAGTAGCACGGATTATCGAAAAACACGGATAATCCAAACTATAATTATTTATTTCTAAACAACATAATGTATTGTAATCTTATAAATGTAATATAATTTACCAAAGTACCGTATAATCATAAATTCGAACAAAAGTTCCAACCAATTTGTTTTTGATATATTTCCTAGAAACGTGTTTCGATTGCGAAGCAATCTTCTTTAGTGGGAATCAAGTTGTTTAGGAATATACATCAAAAATTATTTGATCATCACTGAGGTAGGTTGCTTGGCAATCGAAATACATATTTGGGTAATACATCAAAAAACATTTTTTCTACTGTCTAAGAATTGGTTAAACATACCAATGCTTTTACTGATTAAAAAAAATCTATGATTCCACCCCAAATGTTTAAAAAAATTATGCATCATAATTCACCAACTGGATAATCCGCACATGGATAATCGAGGATTTACTGCATGGATAAATCTCATGAAATATCGAAATTTTTGTCCTTTAAATTTTTGCAAAGATCTATGCGACCTTAGTTTTTTTTTTCTTAAAAAGGATATTAGTTTGGCTAATGGTGCTGGTTATAATTTTAGAGTCATATGAATATCTCTATAGAATAATAAATGAATATTTCCTTGAAAATCATTCCCTTATTGTGTCCCAAACTTGAATTTAGCAACTTTTTGAACTTTTAAATTTTTTGAATTTGATTAATCGATTAAAAAAAATAGATTTTCAAAATAAATTTTGAGTTTACGATGAAAAGTAAAGAACACATTTTCAAATATATTTTTTATGGTGTCCCATAAAAGAAAATCATTCCCCCATACCTCTACTAACAGTCGATATATGAACTTATCTGTAATCATTCATCAAAATTCTCATCAGTTTTTGATAGTTGGCAATACTATCTATTATTTCACGTGTTAAAGTATCGGTCCTAAAAATATTATGAAAATTATTTCAAGATTATATTTTCAGTCGTCATTCCTTCCCATTGACGAAAAATCGAGGTATTTACTATATCTTAAACATAATTCCACAGTTAAGTAGGTAGTCAAAGGTAGTACTTACCCAAAAATTTAGATATAACAAAAATTTGTGTACCAAGATTTTGTAAGTTATACTTCAATTCGTCATTCCCTCTTTATGAACTAGAAGTATTCATTTATGTTTTAAAATTAGTGTCCGACCAAAACTGAAACAAAACTTCCATATCAGGTCCATATGTTTTCAGAGGAAAAAAAAGTTAATCATAATTTGCCAGTCTTTACTTCTAAATCCTATAGGTATTTATTAGCCATTTAGTCTCTAATTTTTGAGTTAATGTACCCATTTTAACATCTTAAAAACAAAAAAAAAATCTTCTAAACTTTGGCCAGTTTTCTTTCGATCTGTAAAGAAACTATTAAAAATAATTTTATTGAACTGATAATTATTAGTATTCATAATCGAGGAACTTAATATTTTAAGTGAGAAACAATATTTTCTCAACATTTTCATCTTACGAATTCAATTTCGGTTTCGGTCGTAGTTTCGGCTTGACGACTGCCGAAACCAAATCTCATAAATAAGTGAGATCTTTTGAATTTTTGTATGCATAGTAGGATGTTTTTTTTTCTGGGACTATTATTTTTTTTTTGCTCCCATGCCGAAATTTTGTTGGAAATACTTCAAAAAAAATTCCCTGAAAGTTTGAGCTCTTAATATTAATATTAAGTACTCGCTCACAGCGTGTGAATATTTTCCATTTAAAATACACGTAAACTTTGATTTTTTTTTTAAATTTTTATAGCTCAACGCTATTTTATGGTATTGCCTCGCTCAAAGTTGGGATTTTTTTACAATTGTATGCTCTACAAAAGTGCCTGTTGCGGCAAAATTGTAATTTACACGGGCGAGGTAGTACGGGTCACTAAGCCTTGATTTTTCATAGATTTCTCGTTTTTCTCTCAGTAACTCATGAATTACAAGACCTACAGAAAAAATGTAAATGTCAAATTTATAGGAAATTTAATTTCCTACAAAAAAGTTTCAGAAAACCAAATTGCTAAGATCGATAGTTCTCGAGATATTGAGCCTTGAATTTCTCTTACTATAAAATTTTAGGGGTTATTGAGTAAAATTTAAGAAAATATTGATTTTTTATTCCTTATTAAAAATAGCCACTTTTGTAGAGCATACAATTGTAAAAAAAATCCGACTTTGAGCAAGGCGATACCATAAAATGTCGCTGAGCTATAAAAATTGAAAAAAAAAAATCAAAGTTTACGTGTATTTTAAATGGAAAATATTCACACGTTGTGAGCGAGTACTTAATATTAATATTAAGAGCTCAAACTTTCAGGGAATTTTTTTTGAAGTATTTCCAACAAAATTGCGGCATGGGAGCCAAAAAAAAAATGATAGTCCCAAAAAAAAAACACCCTAATGCATAGTGATTTCATTATGTTCAATGTTCTTATAGGTATGAAGCTAAATATGTAAAATAAAATGGATATTTAAAAAAATCAATTAATTTGTTATCATCAAGCAAAGTATTTGTTATTAATTATATCCATATTAGTTAATAAAAATGTGACTATATTACCGATATCAATTTATTTTCGTAATTCAATTTAAGGTGGTACGAATTTCACCGGGTCTTCTAGTTGAATTATTAATCAATGATTCTATGTATTCCTTGTATACGGATACTTCAGTAGTCCCTAGAAACTAGGTACTTTTTTATACAGAATCATTTTAAAAAAAATGAAATTATTCTTCTTATATTGGAAATTCCCCTATTTCCTTTGAGTCAAAAACACTGATAGATTGATAACCTCTGTAACACCAGCTTACCGAAGAGTCATAAAAATGAAGATTTTAATTTTCATAATTTAAAAATAACTAGTTTTTCTGTAGTTTTTCTAGTATTTTGGTCCTAAAATATACGGCAATATCTTTTTTTTATTTTTATTTTATAGAAGATAGCATTACGACGTGGGCAAACTGATTAAAATGCACATAAGTTTTGACACTGGCAATTTAAACTTTGTGAAATATAGTTTCCCAAGTTTAATAAAGTGCTATGCAGAAAACAGAGTTTCTCGACCTTCGGTCGACGAGAACATTTTCCTGATTTTCCCAATCCTTGAAGAAATTAATTTCCAATATTAATGACACTATAAAAATAGCTATATTTGGACTTATTTTCTCGTTAAGATTGAATAAATGATGCAATATAATATTACAGTTGTTGGGTCATGAATATTTAATGCAATTTTTACCGAAAATACTTTTTTTGGAACAAGTTTAGAAGCACTAATATAAGATATCTATTACACATGAGGGTTGCAAAGTGTAATGAAGTTTATAAGCCCTATATCAAATATAGCATACGACGAATATACTTTAAAATGATAAGATATTATACTTAAAATAATGTTTAAAACTTAACTTTTTATTTTGATAATATTTATTTTAAAAACTTTAATAAAATTTGGAATAAATTAGGAAAAGTTTTCTCAATTTATTCTTTTATATGTCGTAAATTTTTTTAAAATAAATCATTTCTTTGATTTACTTTCCTTGTAATAATTTTAAAACAAAACATCCTTGTATCGTTTAAATCTACTTATAGATGTTATAAAAAATATATAGAATTGCTAATAATGATATTAATTGCTTTTGTAAACAGTTTAAAAAACGGCCTTTCAATTTGAAAAGTGGCTAAACAACTTATTATATATAAATTCAAGAAAATTTGCTACAATTGTTATTATGTTCAAATTTTGATGTTACATACTGTTAATGTACTAGGAGTGAAACTACTTAAATAATAAAGAATAAGAAATAATTAGTATGAGAGACAGAGAAAGTTGGAACATCTCCAAAAGTACAATACAAAGTTAGCTATTTATCAAAGCTACTTATCAGAGTTAGGGATAGACAGGAAAGCTCCATAAGTAGGTGCGGATTTAAGTTCGAAATCGTCCTAGGTCCTATTCAATATTTCACCCTTTTTGCTCCATTATAAGTAGGTTATCATGATAAAATATCTAATTTTCAAATCAAATACTTAAGTAATAAATTAATTTTTAGGTGTAACAAAACTTCTTATGAATTTACATATATTTTTTTAAATATAACTTATTAATTCCAATATTTTTTTTTCAAAGTTTAATATAATTCATATCTTTGTTCCTTTTAGCATAACTTAAGATGTTAACTTCCTCTCCCTAGCTTTGATTTACGCAAAAATTACGATGATACCATCGTAATTGATTTTTTGTACTAATTAAGCTTCAATAGATAATAAATTCAGGGTATCAAGTATCTTGGCCAATATTTGCACGTTAGTAGATTTTTATCCATTCCAGAGTCGAAAAAAATCTTTCTCTTGAACAATTTGTCATCTGGACTAAAAAAAAAACAACGTAACATTAGGATTTACAGTTTTAAGATTCTGTGAATCTTATGAAAAATATAGTATTGCATATATTTTCCGCGAAGCGAATATCTTTACTGCTTTGTAATGAACCTTTAAGAATATAATATTAGTGAATATATTCATCTACTTAGATTTCTTCTTAAATTATCAGGATACTGTAATGTTCTAGATAAATACGACGTATTTCGACTACCAGGGTTTGCATAGGACTTTAAATGTTTCGACAGAAATTGATCAAATTTAGCAAGAAGTTCCATGGTTCTTTAAAAATTACCATTATAAGGATCTTTAATTTGTTCAGAATATTCCCGAAATGGTAATCCTCTAATTACCAGTGGTCTAACAACTGAAAAATGTAATGAGATAAATTGAAAAGTAAAATCAGTGAAATAAATATTTTACATACTTTATTGAAGATGTTCCATAAATTCCATAAACTAGCTCAAATCAGTTATTAAATTTTAATTCCCCGTACATTATTTTTCCTCTAAAATGTTAGGGTTTCGAAAATTTTACCGTCTCTAAAATCGTCCCACCCTAAACTCAGGCTTCATGGACCTAGGGCCTTAAATCCATCACTGTCCATAAGGTTATATGTTAAGAATATTTTCCAGATTTACATCGTGGTATGATCGACCAACTAAAATCAAAAATAGCAAAGTTAATACACAAAATTATTTAGTGATAACTTTAAGATAGAATAAAATAGGAAAATTGAGCTTAAATATCTATTTTTCAAATGTAATTGATTTATTTTTGATATTTTCTGTGATCAATTATTACAAAACACTTGAAAATTGAAATATTTAAGTCAAGAACTAATAAGATTAGTTAATAAAGTTATGTTCTTCCCTATTTTTTGCTTAATGACAGGTTTAGTTTCCCGCGTAGTTGACATTAATTTCATTAGAAGATTTTTTTCTTCCTTAGTAATACTTAATAAATATTGAAATGGGCCAAGTTTTGAAGTTGCATATTGTTCCTGTTGATATGAAGAGGTGTTTCTTTCTTTAATATCCTCATAACTTTTAATATTCCTATTTATATTCTTTCCATAAACTCTGAAGACTTAAAATAATTTGTAATTCTCTTATCATTTAAGCCAACATTAAGTCAATTGCCACAAGTCGGAGATTCATTGTTTATCTCTCTAGTTGACTCGAATTTTTCGAAGGATATGCATAATTTTTTTCCTAGTCACTCAATCAATTAAAAGTCTTCGGTTATTCAATGAAATACAAAATATTTCCGGATTATTGCTCAGAATTATGGCATCTTTAGTTCCTTGTATTTTTTTGAAACCAAATTGATTTCCATTCAGCACCTTTTGCATTTCCCTTTCCAATTTCCCATTTAGTAGATTAGTAGATTTTGGTAAAAACCTCAGCAGTGAGGGAGATGAAACTGATACTTCTCTATAATCTTTGCTTGAAATTTATTTTCCTGAGTTTTCATGGTAATATCGAAGAAACCTAAAGACCATTTTCCTGTAAGGAAAGCGTCATCAATTACTTTTGTTGATAAATGTAAAATAGGCAGAGGTGGATTAGATGTTAAGAATGCCCCAAACAAGTACCTCACCAGTGCTCCTCTGGTGGCTATATAATTTTGATTTTAACTAGGTCTAGTACTTAGTAGTAAACATTGATGGATGTCATTGGAATTATTTAAGGTGTGGTGAAAATTACTTCAAGTTGGAGTTAGCACTTTTATACTAATACAATTAATATTTGGTATATTCGTCGTCGCATCCTAGTTTTCCATACGGATAATTCACCTCTGAAAATAGGTTATACTTAAATTAAAGTCTATCATAAAAATTTTCATTTTTCTTTTGGTACTTACATCGTTAGTTCTTTTGGAGTTTTAAAAAACGTTTATCTTTATCATTCCCTTATAACTTTTAACAATATTTCATTGTATAGTTTGACGTTTTATGCTTCATTATAATTTTCTTAATATTTTATTAATTATTTCGTTTTTTATCAATAATGAACTTTCAAATTTCATTTCTAAACAATTCCACTGACACCAGCGCCTCTAGTGCAGTCTAGTGCAAACAAATCAAATTGACAATACAGCAATACAAATAGTTCATCGATGAACCACTAGTGTCACTACAGTCGTTGACACCAAGTATTTTTTTTTATCTCGTACTCTTTTGCTATATATCGAACTCTTTTTCTCTACTCATGTATACGTTTCTTTCGCTTTTCTTTCTACGTTACATCTGTACCTATTCTCTTTCTCAAGAACGAAATGAGCCTAAGCCGCTTTTCAACTTAGATTTTCTCATCGCCGCCTAGATCGAGATTCTAGAGTCCCTAGATTTTACTTATTTTCTCATAAACCAAATGTATGGGATTACAATTAGGGATTAGGATTAGTATGACATGTATGAACGTTAAGGTAGTACAACAGGTAGTCGATGCTAAAGTTAAATAAAAATAATATCATTTTTTTTTAGATTCTCAAAGCTGATTTTACGAAGCTTGTTTTAGGGAATATAGTTAAAAATTAATAATCATTGCTGGTAAAAGTTTCAACCAACGAAGTGTCTATATGACTAGTGATTATTAATTTTTAACTATATTCTTTGATCCCCGCAACTTCGTCTGCGTAACGTAGGTGTAGATTATGTTTTATTTTTAAATTGCCATTTGTAGTGGTATATGAAAATTTTTATTTTTCTTATTTCTTTTACGAAAAACATAATCATACTTAAAAACACTATTTGTCAACTTTAAAATGACACATTTAATAAACTGTTGCAAAGAATAAAATTGTTCTATGTAATAATTTTCAAAAAATATTTATAAATATCTAAAAAGAGTATATCTATTGCGTATAGCTACGGTAGGTACTACCGTAGACCAAATAATCTGTAAATCAATCAGCATCTATACATAAATAAAAAATATCGCCAAGTTCAATAAATTTGGTTTTAATTATAAGTAAAATGGGGTGACCATGCGACATTTTTCAAATAACTTACATTTTTAAACTTGTGATATCTTTCGAATGGAATGTTCAAATTGAATAACTCAAAAAGTTATATATTGGTATTGAAGCAAACTTAAATATAAAGTCATTTATTTTGATAAGAAATAATTCCAAAGTACAAATAAAAGAGCTTTTATAACGGTGGGATTTATATATATTTTTTTAAAATGAAAAAACACTTATTGTGACATAACTATAATAGTTAGACATATGCTGTCGCTCTATTTTTTGTAGATAATGATAATGTTCTGCAAAATCGAAGTAAATTATTTTGTTCTATAACCAATAGTTTTTGCAGCGCATGCGATAAAAGAATGTTTTTTGGTAATTTTTTCAGACCTGGGATTACATTATTGGAGTTTTAGTGTAGATCCCTAACTTTTTTGAAAATTTAATATAGCCTATGTTCATCGGAAATAGTGTAGCTTCCCAACAGTGAAAGAATTTTTCAAATCGGTCAAACAGTTTCGGAGCCTATTGAAAGCAAACAAACAATCAAATATTTCCTCTTTATAATAATAGATAGAAAACATAGCTTTGAAGTCAATTTTGAGAATTTATGAAATTTTAATAGTATTTTTACTTACCTTTAACACCGGCTACCTGTTAATTGACCATCGGTCGATGGTAGCAGATACGCATATACTTAAAGTTTATACTTACCCTACTAGAAAATTTGTAAGGTCTGGGGGTCCTGGGATCTTGGTCTAGAAGAAGATTCACTTCAAAACTCAGAAGAGGGATGAATAATTTTTTTTTGGACTGATTTTTATTAGTTTGATTTTCTCTATTTGTAACAGAAGCATAAATTGTAACATAAATTTTAACATTGTTGCAATAATGAACAACTTAAGGATGCTTGATTGGGCTAATTTCAGAAAATATGGACAATTTTATGTAAACATTTAATTTTTAAATACTTAATTTTTTGGTGCCTATTAAGTTATTGAAATTCCGTTAACCATTATTTTTATTTTAACAATAATTATTTATGTTTACAATCGCAATACTATTTAGTTATGTTTTATTTTAAAAATTACTAATTCGGATTGACATACTTAAATTAACCCAACTGCTTAAATCGTATGCATGATTACCTAAGTATTGGAAATTCGATGAAACCAAAATCGTAATATTTGGTTAAAATTTTATTTTAATTTTTTGAAAACCAAAGCCAAGGGAACGAAATGGAGGATTGAAATTTAAATTTTCAAATGCTAACTGTTTAAAATCAATGTTTGGCGTTATTTATCTATGTATCTATTTAACAGCATATTTAGTACAATCAGATATTATTTGTGCCACAAAAACGAAATCGTAAGTATTGGCCACTATGTAATTATTGTAATTATCTTATATATGTAATTATCTCACTTCGACTTTAGGGTATGATATATTGTATAGAAAAGGAGCAATCCTTAGTGTGGATTAAAGCTTTCTTGCATTTGTAGTAACTTTTTTTTCCACCATTGCATTACCAATAGATTTTCTTTTCGAAAAAAACAATTGAAGACCAGTGACGCGAGCCGATGCGTTTGCAATGTGACGTCTTAATTTTCGCGGATAAAATTTGGAAAATTTTCCCAAAAAAATTTAATCACTTGTGGATATTTGTTTTGAAAAATTTTATTGGAACTTTTCAATTGCTTTTGGTATTATTTTTGTGTTGATTGTTTGAATTTTTATGGGTAAATATCGAAATAATGCTTAAGTTATACAGAACTCTTCTAACCCATTATTCTCATATTATTCTTAAATACTAATTTCTTACTAAACAGCATTCAATAATTCAATACTTAAAAATCATTAAATTTTAATCAAATGAAAAAAATCTTGGTAAAAATATAATTTTAATTTATCAATGCTTAGTGCTTTTTTTGAGTTTCTAGTAACTTTTTTTTCCACCATGGCATTACCACTAGATATTTGTTTTGAAAAAACAATTGAATACCAGTGACGCCGCTCCAATGCATTTGTGTTAAGACGCCTTAGATTTCATGTATTAAATCGGGAAAATTTTCCAAAATAAATAATTGTTTGTGGAAATTTTCTTTCGGAAATACTTTCTTGATAGTATTAAGTTGCTTTTGGTGTATTTTTCGTAATGATTGTATAAATTTTTGTATAAAATAATTCGATATAAAGTTGACGTTGTCGGAAGTGTTGCACATCATTGGCAAACGGAATGTCATAATTGAATATTCGGTAATTGAATGACGCAATAATTATAAAGCAATTCAATTAATTTTTAATGTTAATTTACCTTTTAAAGTACTTAAATTTGAAAAAAAAGTTTCTTAAAAACTAATTTGTGAAGTGAAAATTGACTTTGTTAATGGATTCAATGGAAAATGGATTCGTGGATATCATGGCCAGAGATGATTTTTAATTGTAAGTGTTTTTCAATCTTCAAGTCCTTTACAATTTGGATATACAATCTTTCCAATATTCTACTTGGGTATTATTAAATTTTGATAAAAATATTTTTCCATAGAAACTTTATTTATTAACTTTTGAAAGATATTTACCCAAATTGTTAGGATTGTGTAAAAGTTATTTTCTTACGATATAACCATATGATTTTCGGGAAATTTTGGGTATTTGGTAGCTTGAAATCTTCCGCAGGTATCTTTCCTTTGGGAAGCACAAAAATTTTTAAATTTAGGTACCAATTATAAATGCTTTAAATGCAATTTCTTCTGTTTTTCCGCGGACTTATACTTTTCCATTTCTTGTCTACTATTGGAAATGTAATGGAATGTCTAATAATAGAAATTTTTTCAATCCCACTTCCCTAAATATATGACTCGTTTATTTTGAAAGTGACGTAAGTCCATTTCAAGGACGGTCTATATGGTGATTCTTCTTCTTGTAAATAGAACAAAGTATGTTAATTATTTAATTCTAAGTTTTCTGAAATTACTGATTTCATTTTAGTTAACAAAAACGCCAATTGTTCTCCCCTCCCTAGTATCTTATGTTCCTGTGGTTAAACATGATAATACTATAGGGATAGTTCTTGAAATGGACTTAACTCACTATCAAAATAAACGGTGCATTTAACGTTTAAGTTCGTTAATAGTTAATCTTTGTTAAAGATTTATTGCAATTTTTTAAATTATTTGATTCAATTTTTTATCCTGAATAAGCAAAACAGTTTTATATTATCGGTAATAATATTTCGTTTTTACGGCACATTAAATATTAAATTTGAAATTTCGATTGTTCGAACACATGGTATCCTATACACACTTGGAATTTTTTTTTTCACTTTTTTTGGGGGAGGAATTTTGAAAAATTCTTTTTTATCAGATATATACATTTTATAATCGTATATATTCCAAATTTCATCAGTCCATTGTGACAAATAATAAATATATTATTACATATATGTAAAGATAGACTATGCTTTTCCTCGCGGTTTTTCTCGGTAAATTTTTCTCCAGATTATGATGCCCAAGTGATAATATCTAATACTAAAAGCAATAAAAGTATTTATTTTAATATAGAGATCAATTTGCTACTAACGAATGCGCATTGAAATAAATTATAATTTTTATTGTATTTATGGTTTATATGGCCCAAAAAATCGACTATTTTTTTTTAAAAGTATATAGAAAATATTGTTCAAGGTGACTAAAAAAAATATCGAGAAGGTTTGCGTCCTTAATATTAATATTAAGAGGTCTATCATCTTTGATTTCGATTTTTTATTTGTGCTTTCATTTTTGCGTCAAACTATCAAGGTAAAAAAATTCATTTGCACATATATTTGTAGAAAATTAAATTCCCTACAAAAAATTTCTCTTTAAAAATTTTTGCCAGACATTGATATAATTTTTAGATTTATCTTCTTTATTTTGGAGTTTTATAACTAACGACAAATAAATATATAGAAATGAACAATATTGATTCTTGAAGGAAATTTATTGATCTACAAAAAAGGTCTCTTAATGTTTTTGACTGATTCAAAAAAAATGATGATTTTTTTTCTTAATTACATCGAAAATATTGTTAAAAATGACCAACAAAAAAAATCCTGTGAAAGTTTAAGCTATTATTAAAATTAAGAGGTGCCGCATCGCAAATTTCGATTTGCCATTTAAATAACATGGGAACAATATTCTCTTGCACTTTGGAATTTTATAGCTCACGTTGGTGACAATATTTCGGAATGACCAAGGTATATTCTTGTAGAAAATTGAACGATCTACAAAAAAGGTCTTGAACAAGTTTTTGATATATTTATTCCTTCAAAAGTTATTCTAGGTTAAAGTTGAACTAAAGAGAAATGTTTGTATTTTTTTTTATGTAAAAATTGTGTAGGACATTTTTTGTAGAGCATTTTTTTTTCTGTAACTTATCTTTATAAAAGTTTTTGATATTTTTTACAGGTTCTAAGTTATTTGCAATGAACTGAAAATATATTATATTTTATAATTACGAATATTTTCAGTTTAATGCAAATAACTTAGGACTTGTAAAAAATATCAAAAACTTTTATAGATAAGTTATAGAAAAAAAGTGCTCTACAAAAAACCTCGTATATAATTTTCTCATAAAATTGATGGTTGCGTCAAAAAATTGAAAAAATATTAAAATTTCTCTTTAGTTCAACTTTGACCTCGATTAACTTTTGAAGGAATAAATATATCAAAAACTTGTACAAGACCTTTTTTGTAGATCGTTCAATTTTTACAAGAATATACCTTGGTCATTCCAAAATATTGTCACCAACGTGAGCTATAAAATTCCAAAGTGCAAGAGAATATTGTTCCCTTGTTATTTCAATGGAAAATCGAAATTTGCGATGCGGCACCTTTTAATATTAATATTAAGAGCTTAAACTTTCACAGGATCTTTTTTTTTGTCATTTCCAACAATATATTCGATATAATTAAAAAAAAAAAATCATAATTTTTTTTGAATCAGTCTAATATGTATATATGTAAGCTGTTGCGGGCTCTTTTGTAGATCTTTGCAAAATAAACATTTCTATAATATATCGACTATAATCGAGTAACTCTAATGGTTTTTGTAGCGCACGCCAGAATAATTTGCAGATGTCTGAATTTTTTCGTACTCACTTGATACTTATCGTTATATTTTAGACAATTCACACAATACTTTTATAAATTATAGCCTATATGTTATTCTGATATATGAGCTATATTATTGTAAAGTTTTATTAAAATCCATTTAGTAGTTTTTGTGTGAAAGAGTAACAAAGATCCATACATTCATACTTATAAACTTTGGCGTTTATAATATTAGTAAGGATAAACTATGTATTAATAAATCTTAATTTGTCAATAATTCTAAGGACTTAAGTGATTGTAAAAAAGTGTATTGTAAAAAAAAATTAACCCTAAAAATAACTACCAATACTTTCCTGTTTTGGAGTCACCATTTTAACTTATTTTTTTTTTTTTTTTTGAAAGAATTTCCTAAATAAATAATATTTTTCCTCGTAAATTCCAAGACTAATTGTTAATCGTCTAGTTGCCTCAATTGTTCAATTCTAACATATCTTTTATAATGCAACATTGCATTGATTCTCCGCGTGAATTGCATCACTAGTAAATTCCAATTGCAAATTATCGCCTGTAAAACCTGAGAACAGCTAACAATACATCAAATTTAATAAACATGAAACTGTAAAAATGGAACAGAATTTGCATATAAATATAAGAAGTTTTCGAATTCATTTAAAATGGCATCTGATCAAATGCATAACTCATATGAAATTTCAGTCATTGAAATGAATCCATTCAACGTAAATATTTACTGATATATTTCTGATAATCAAAAACTTTTCAATTAGATTAAAGAAAAAATTATTTAGTCTAGCAAAAAGTTTCCATTTAATCACAAAAGATTAGGCAATATAGTTTCAATTTTTAACACATTTTGCTTGGATAAACATATTAAGACTTGGTCGTCTGCCATGGAATTATTTGAATTTTGTAAATCCTTTGTCTCGTTTCATAAATCATTAATCAGCATGAAACGTCATAAATCCGCAGGTATCATAAAATGTAATATAGAAATCAAGAAAATATAATTTATTTATTTAAATATGCTCCTCGTAAAACTACTATACCACATTTCTTTGTTCCTCACTCAAAAACTGGAAATTTGAATTTTTCCTTCCAGTTCATTCACCTGTTATCAATTTGAACCAATAAAAATATATATTTTCAACTGCAACAAATTTATTATTGTAATTAATTGTAGAACATTTAGAATAAAAAGGATCCAAAATAAAAGAAAAAATCTCCAGTTTAATGTACAAAGTGGTTTTAAACCGGTTCAAGTACATTTTATTTTGATCTTTTTTTTAAATGTTCCAAAAGATGTAATGAATTTATTGAATTTATTTCAGTCTCTGTTCTTCATGGCATTAAAGTTTATAGTAATTGATAAGTAAGATTTAATGTTAATCCTTAAAAAAAAACGATGATTATACTCTTTTAAAGTTCATGAATTTGTGTTATCCAGTGGCTTGTCCAAAGATTTATCTAAATATTTAAAGAATTTCTGAATATTGTATTTGTAATCAGTAGGTGTATGATAAGAAAATAACCATAATTACCGTGGAAATACCAAAAATATTTACAAAACTCCAAATGGGACAAAATCACGTTCTAGTTCGACCGATTATTTATTTATTTGTATTGCCATTGATCAGCAAAAACATATCAAACAAAGTTACTAGAAATGTGCAATGAATTCTTACAAAACACTTGTTAAATATATAATTGTTTACATATTGTATGGAGGTATGTCAAAATACTACCAGGCAACTAAAAACTTAGAAAAAAATTCCTTATTTAATGCTAAAGTATCTGTGAAAATTTTAAACCGATTCACTAAGTCATTAAAAAGTTATTGCAATTTAAAAGTACTATAATTTTACATATAATCTTACGGAGGTTCGATGATCGAACCGACTTAATTTATTTTTATTAGCAAAAGAATGATACCAGGCATCCCAAACTTTCGAAATATATAGTTTAAACTTTAGGGAACTACTGTGTATACAATATATATAATATATTGCGGTCCAATTTATTTAGTATAATTTAATATATAATAATATACAAAAATCATACCGTAAACATAAATTTGAACAAAAGTTCAAACAAAAATATTTGTGACGTATTGCCCAGATACGTATTTCGATTGCCAAGCAATCTTCCTCAGTGGTCATTAAGTAGTTTGGATCACTCCGTAACTGCGTTGTGGTGATTCACATAAAAATTGAATCATCACAAACTACTTGAAACCACTGCGGAGAATTGCTTGGCAATCGAAATACGTATCTGGGCAAAACGTCACTAATATTTTTGTTTGAACTTCTGTTCAAATTTATGTTTATGGTATGATTTTTATATGCTATTATATTAAATTATACTACATAAATTGGACCGCAATATATTCTATATCTTGTATACACAGTATAACTATTCAAAGTCAGCGAAAAAATCTAATTTTAATTTAGGAAACTAATGTTGTATAAGTTTGTTTGAATTCACTATTCGATTTTTAACAAATAAATGAAAAACTGACCAAAAATGAGGTTTTAATTGATAAATTAATAAGTATATAAGAAAATGCGGTAACATTTTCGTCAGTTGAGACGTACCGTTTTGTATTTAATACAAGTTGTGTTAGTACATTTGGTTAGATAACAAATGAAACGCACAATTTATCTTTGTTATACTCATAGTACACAGTATAAAGCGAAAAAGGATGAAATATGTCAAATAATTGATTTTCTTAATGGTAAGCATGTCGCGCATGCGCGCTCACATCATGTGAGAGAGACATACTAAAAGTGCCAACGCTGCCAACTTATAAATTTCATTATTTCATATAATTTTAAATTATTCATTTAATTTTTATTTTTTACATACAATTGTCTTTAAAACATGCTAATTTAATATTTAATTTATCACAAGCTAAACCGGCAAACGTTGTCCGGCTAGCCAATGGCCAAAATTTAAGAAAAAAAAAGCTTGTGAATTATTAGAATCACCTCCCTTATCAATCCTCAGAATCCTTCGCTGTTCCAATTATAATTTACTTTCAAGATATACATTTATCTATTAAATTTTGAGAAAATTTGCTCTACCTCTTAAAAATTACTGCAGGATCATACCAATGAAGTATTGACATTTAGCGGTTATTGTATTAACCCTTGAAAAAGCCTGTTTTCGTACGGTCGCAAGTATGTTACTGATGCAAGAAAAAGATAGAAACAATCTTTGAAGTGGATTGTATATCGTGACAAAATTTGAGCTAAATCGATGCAGAACTTTTTGAGTTTTTGAAATTAAATCTACTTAAACCAATATAATAATTTTATATATGTAGAAAAAAGATAGACTATTCATTGTTTATTTAAATCAGAGGTGGCCAACCCGGGGATCACAAAAGGCACCCTTGACAATTTTTTCGACCCGCGAAATGGATCTGACTTTTATAAAATATATACAATTTATAATGACCATAGGGGTGAAAATCAATATATTAAAAATGTTTACAGTGTATCCAAATTTAGTATGGAAAATTTGAAATATAACTTCAAAAGTGGCCCGCGGAATTATGATACATTTCCGAAGTGGCCCACAATATCATTTGGGTTGGCCACCCATGATTTTAAATGTGTTGATTTTTCGATATCCTAAAAAATAACATAGATATTTAGTTAAAGAGTTCAATTTATATCCAATAAATGGGTGTCCGTTTATTTATTTTAATCGGTCTTCTTCTGAATGCTACTTTTATTATTAATAATTAAACGTAAATAGGCAAACTTTCTTCTGAAGAAAAATTAGTTGAACATGATTACAAAGTTTCTGTCAAATCAATAAAGCTGTTTTTAAATTGAAACCATAAGTGAAATCAGAGTAAAATATTGGTACAACTATTTAGATTAGACTTGTTTGTGACCTTTATACCTTTTTTTTGGGCGAAACACTAAGATGTACCTGTAAACAAAATATTATCGAAATCAATAAATCTGTTCTTGAATTGTACGATAGAATTCAGGTAGACAAATATTAAAGTTCAATTTGATCAACCTTTGTCCCATAATGTTCAATATTGTGACCAAAACCGGCTGAATTCCAAATAGGTGTGAAATTGCAAATTATTTGCTACCTGCTCTCAAATGTTGATACGAAATAACATAGTAAAAGCTTGAAGGCCAAAATGTGTGAAAAAGGTAGGCTCAAAGGTATCATTTATGGATTCGGAAAGATGTGTTAATGTGATTATAATTGTCAACAAATAATAAATACTTCAAACTGGTTTCAAATTCCATAAACGACATATTTAAAGCTGCCATTCTCATTTTGGCCTTTCGGCCTTCAAGCTTCTACTATGTTATTTCATATCAACAGTTGAAAGTACGATAATTTGCATTCTACACTGGCTAACGAGTAAACTGGTTTCCCACTTAACGTGTCAAATCCATACTGACAAAAGCCATAACAAAACTGAAAAGAAATTCAATTTTCATTTTATTTAAAGTAATTATAATAAATTCAAATATATATTTTGCCTATACATTTAAATTTAAATCTTCATAAGCTGTTAAGATAAAATCAGTTCATTTCCATTCGATTATTTACATATCTGTGAATGCAGTTTTAAGTTAATAATCAATCAATTATCGAAACGAATATATTGAAAAAATGAAGGATATAACTTTTATAGGCATATACTTGAATTTTTCGTTTATATACAATTTAATAATATTTTTAATGTTTTTACAAACAAACCAAATTTCAAATTTAATTTTATGGTTTCATTAAATTCTTTTGAGTATGGTAATAATATTAAATGCATTTAAAAATTAAAATGTTTTACGAATTGCTTGCGTTACAAATGATATGTACTCGGGCATATTATATGCAAGTATTTTTTTTTTATAAATTATCAGAGGACCCGGTGAACTTTGTACCGCCTAAAATTGAATTGCGAAAATTAATTGATATTGGTAATATTGCTACATTTTTAATTATTAAATTTACAACAAAAACAATAATTATTAACAATTAAATTAATATACATAGTATTTTACTTATTTAGATTTACACCTATTTGACATTAAACATGTTAAAACCAAATGCATACAAAAAATCCTTAATTTCTTACCTATTCATGAGTTTAAAGATACACATAGATGTTTCTAAAAATATTTTTATTATTCAATATTTTGTGTCTTCCAAAGAGTATTATTCTTTTGGCCAATTCGATCCTAAGGTTGCTATTCGTCAGGGACTGGAAGCTTACTGGTAATGTTCCTGTTTTCTTCAGAACTTCCCTAAACATAATATTTGTTTTATGCACCAGACGACGTCATTAGAAATCAATTGTTACATTTTCGAATATAGGCTAAGGAGTTTTTGGAATCATTTCCTATCCCATTAACTAATGAGCATAATGGATCTGGTGATGGGACCAATTGTGGAAATTTTCCTTTTTTACCAGCACTACATAACTCAGTAGATTCACTGCTGTATTTAAACATCTTGTAATATTGACAAATGATTGTAATTTCCCCAATTGTTACAAATTACAATAAATATTAAGTAAAATATGTAAATATAAGTAAATGGCAGTACTTTTTCAAAATCACAAAGCTAAGAAATGACATATTTGTTGTCAAATATTTATTGGTGTCAGTGCCTACTCTGCCTATTTGGCCTATTTCACAGGTATTAATAGTTTATATGGGAAATTTTTTTTGTTGCTTCAACTAATTTCCTTACAACTTTTTCCTGTTTTCTCACCTTTTAAACCTTCCTTTGCTTTATACAAATATTTCTACACCGAAATTTTTGTTTAAGGAAATAAAAATTAATTAAAATAATAACACAAACTCAATGTAAACTTATGGAAAATTCTTTGGCTGTACAGTAGACTGATTCAAAAAAAATGATAATTTTTTTTTTCTTAATTATATCGAAAATATTGTTGGGAATGACAAAAAAAAATCCTGTGAAAGTGTAAGCTCTTAATATTAATATTAAGAGGTGCCGCATCGCAAATTTCGATTTTTCATTTAAATAACATAGGAGCAGTATTTTTTTGCACTTTGGAATTTTATAGCTCACATTGGTGACAAAATTTCGGAATGACCAAGGTATATTCTTGTAAAAAATGGAACGATCTACAAAAAAGGTCTCGAACAAGTTTTTGATATATTTATTCCTTCAAAATTTATTCGAGGTCAAAGTTGAACTAAAGAGAAATTTTAATATTTTTTCAATTTTTCGACGCAACCATCAATTTTATGAGAAAATTTTATAGGACATTTTTTGTAGAACACTTTTTTTCCTATAACTTATCTCTTTAAAAGTTTTTGATATTTTTCACAGGTCCTAAATTATTTGCATTAAACTGAAAATTCCCTGAATTATTGTATTTTTAAAATATTTTTATTTAATTAAACAGCTTAGGACCTGTGAAAAATATCAAAAACTTTTATAGAGATAAGTTATAGAAAAAAAAGTGCTCTACAAAAAATATGCTATAAAATTTTCTCATAAAATTGATGATTGCGTCAAAAAATTGAAAAAATATAAAAATTTCTCTTTGGTTCAACTTTGACCTCGAATTACTTTTGAAGGAATAAATTTATCAAAAACTTGTTCGAGACCTTTTTTGTAGATCGTTCAATTTTCTACAAGAATATAGCTTAGCCATTCCGAAATATTGGCACCAACGTGAGCTATAAAATTCCAAAGTGCAAGAGAATATTGTTCCCATGTTATTTAAATGGAAAATCTAAATTTGCTATGCGGCACTTCTTAATATTAAGAGCTTAAACTTTGACAGGATTTTTTTTTGTCATTCCCAACAATACTTTCGATATAATTAAGAAAAAAAAATCATCATTTTTTTTTAAATCAGTTTATTGTACAGTTTCCATTTGGGTAATGACTTTTGCTCCATTTTTTACATACATATATGCGTTTTACCTGGCCAACTAGATGCCTATAATATTCACAAGACCCCTTGATTCCTTGAGTGGTGCATAAATATGCCTGAAAAACCATAACCTTAGGCCTTACCACTTACTACTAGCAATTCTCTACTTTTACTGTTAAATTCCTTTATGTAGTGTAAACATTAATTCTTTTGCAAGTATACCGTTCACCTTTATTCGCCTTAAATCCATGCACGATGTTTGGGTTTCCCATCAATCCTAAATAAACGTATTTTACAAATTTCGAAACGCCATTTTAAAAAAAATATATTTTACAAGGTACTAAAACAGAAAACAATGATAAAACATTTTAATTAGATGTTGGAAATTTCCAATGAATGAGATTTTGTCCATTATATCCGTAGTTCTTACATCTCGTGAGACTTAGCCGCATTTAACTAGTAATCTATAGATAGGCATTACACATTACATTGGTGCTTATATAAAGATATATTTTATTGTTGATTTTATTGCGAAGCAAAAATTCAAAATTTTAAATCAAATCTGAGAAAAAATATATTTAATAATGACATTTTCAAGTTGGCAAAAATAATCTTTTAAATCAACCAATCAGGGCCAATGATTTTTGTTTATTTCAAAAATCAATTGTTTCAACTGAACAAATACAGAAGTAATTATTGAATATTGACAGTACTCAATTGATGTCAATAAAAATGGTTACAAATTTGAAATTAGTGAAATTATTATCAAAAAGTGCACTAATTCAGCATATTTATTCAAAACGTTACATTTCCGGACGTTTATTTCGTGGTGCCCCACTAGTGTTGAAGAAACCATTTCCATACACTACAAAGAAATATGGCCTATTACAAGCCATTATAGATAAAACATCACATCGCATGAATGAAAATTCCAAAGTATGAGGTTCCAAAATATCTAAGAAAAAAAAATTGTGTACCTATTTAATTTTTTTTTAGATAATTTGTATTGAGGGCCCAATAGCTACTGGTAAAACTAAATTGGCACAAGAACTGGCCAAAGAGTTAGATATGCTTTATTTGCCCAAAGTGAATTTGGATAAAATTTACATTAACGCCTATGGCTACGATATGAGACAATTAGATCCACAATTGCCTCCATCATGCCGTAGTTATGATATTAAAAGTTTTTGCCAAAATCCAAAACACATGAATACTGCTGCGTTTCAAATAATGATGTATATTTGCAAGTAAGTCGGTGGATTTACGGAAATCGGCCTTCATTCTGCAATATTCTTTTTAATACTTCAGATTTGATCAATATGTTGACGCATTAGCTCATCTTTTGAACACCGGACAAGGTGTGGTCATGGTTCGGTCTCCGTTTTCTGATTTTGTCTTTGCGGAAGCAATGGAAGCGGCAAAATTTATATCCAAGGGCGGTTAGTTGGGAATACAGGAGCTCTGGCTTTTTGTGTACCAATTATATATAATTTTTTTTTATGTTTTGGGAAAAAGCATTGTCTGTTTATCGTGATATACGTCACAATTCTATCATTGAACTGTTACGGCCGCATTTGATTGTTTATTTGGATATACCACCGGATTCTGTACCAAATCGAGTCAAAGAGCGTAAAGTTCCCCATGAGGTTAAATCAAAAATATTTGAATCGGAAATATTTCTTTCAACAATCGATAATTCTTACAAAAATAAATATTTGAAGGAAATGAGGTATTATTTTCATTCTTGTACTTCCTATATTACTATTAGTAATGTAATTAGTTCTTCGTAATGATATATCTTGTATAAGAGTACAATTAGTTTTTGAAAGTTTTTGGGGTTCATATATGAAATATAGGGACAACAATTATAGAGTCATGCTTCCGTTTTCTAGTGGTTTATTATCGACTAGCCGATACCCGCTACTTCGTCAGAGTGATGAATATAAAGTCTGTTAAATCTACCGTTTGTATTACTGGAGGGTAGGCATTTAGAGTTTTTGTCAAATTTCACCCAAAATAAGCCTAAAATACATTCTCGGGGGTTTACAAAATCGCTGATTATAAAAATTGGGTTTGCTATATTCTTCAATTTATCTGGGTGTTCAGGAAATTCATTTCCTGAATTTTTTTTTCTAATTTCCGAAAAAATTCAAAACAGTAAGAGATTTTAAGGGAATTACTGATTAGAAATATGATATCTTTTAAATTCACCTGATTTTGTTGTTTTGAGTCTCAAATGATAATATAATACCAATACTCTTAAAGCAAAAAAATAAATTAAAATACATAGTTTGATACCTCAAAGCTATTGATCTATAATCTCCAAAATATATCGATTATCTATTGAGGGGAATAATATAGAGTAATATAGAGAATATAGGAATATATCAGAGTGACGAATATAAAGTTTGTTAAGGGGTTATACATACGTAGTTAGAATTTTCAAAAAAACGATTTTTTTTTATTTTCTTTTCTTAATGTACATATATTTAAGAATACATACAGAAAATTTCATATCGTTCCGGTGAATATTTTCGAAGTTATACGCAAATTTGAAAAGGAGTTTTTATCCTATGTAAAATGCTTTTCAAACTATAAACGCGTTTTTCTCAAAATGGTGTTTTCAAAATCGGTGATCAACATTACTCGAAAACGGCTGAACCGATTAGTCTCAGATTTTAACACGAGCTTCTTAAATATATTATTTAGTAATTAATCGAAGATTTTTTTTCACCGATAAATATTTTTTTTATAAACAATTTAAGGCCGAAATTTTGGTCAAAAATCGATTATTTTTTTTGAGAAGCCGCCATTTTGTCAAAAAAAATTTTTTTGCTTATTCCTTCGACTAATTACTAGATTTCACATTACTTTAACGAAATCTAGTTTCTTAAATTCAGAGGATTATTCAGTTCAGAGATATAGTGGTCACCGCAAAACGTCTTTTTTGAGAGGAACTCTCGGAGATCAGCTGAGATCAGATTAAAAATAAATATTTTTACCAATACTAAGTCTTATAATACAGTTAAAAGATGCCATAATATGTGTACAAACTTTTAGATCATTAAATTTTAAAAGTTTTCTCTGAAAAAATTCTGGAAAATTCGCTTTTTTCGGTCTTCTAACTGTATAAAACCCTTTAAGTCTACCGTTTGTATTATTGGAGGATAGGCATTTAGAGTTTTTGTTAAATTTCGCCCAAAATAAGTCTAAAATATATTCTCGGGGGCTTACAAAATTGCTGATCAGGGAAATTGGGTTTGCTAAATTCTTCAATTTATCTGGGTGTTCAGGAAACTCATTTCCTGATTTTTTTTTCTAATTTCCGTAAAAATTCAAAACAGTAAGAGACTTTAGGGGTCGCTGATTACTTATAAAATATCTTTTAAATTCACTTTCTAACATTTATATATCTATCGCTGAATTTGTTATTTTGAATCTCAAATGATTATATGATACCAATAAAGGGCTCTTAGGGCAATAAAATAAATTAAATTTGATATTTAAATCTATAGAGGCTGTTGATCAATATACAGTATATATATCGGTTATCTATTGAGGGGAATAATAGAGTACTTGGTTGTTTTTACATAATAAAGTATTAAATTTTTGATATATTTTGATATACAGTAAACATTCCGAATTACTGATATATGATTGGTGTGGCGGAGGAAATACTGAAGTAGTCGTGGAAGACATAGAATTAATAAAGTTTGGAGATTATCCTATGGGTAACACCAAATTGGCAGATTGGAAATTCAATAATGAATGGGATTGGGCAGAACAAAGAATGAGGTATAAGTCTCCATACGATTAATACGTTTTGCAATGATGATTGATAAAATTCTATTTTAGGAACAAAATTTTTAGAGAAAATCGTTTTTATTTTGTTGAAAATTCTAATGGAAATCAAAAACCAAAAATTTCTATCAAAAATACAGCAGTGTTTCCCAACCTTTTTTTTTAAATTTTTATATCCTCCAACATACCTACATAGTTTTAAGTTGATTTCTAAGATGGTATTATGGAGTATAGATAGAAGGAGTCTGAATAGTATAGGGTTTTTTGCAATATTTTTGTACATCAATAACAGACTCATATCTTAGTTCTTTTCTGTGTCACTAGTAGCACAAATCACGCAAATATTTAAGACTTACGTAAGGTATTAAGGAGGTATTCCAATATTGCAATACATGATAGAAAATGGGCCAAGATGTTGCAATATATTTGCTGTTTATTTCAATTTAAGAATCTGTAAAAAACGAGAAGCATATTTTTGGCGGGTGGTTTTTTATACCAACCCCTAAAATGACATCTACCAAAAAAATATATTTTATATGTTAATAAGTTAGCTATCAGATATTCAAGTTACAAAATGAATGAATTGGTGGAACATAGTTGAAAAAAATAAAAATCAAAGTATGTGATCTGGGTAAGGAAAAGGTCCACGTGGACCTTTTTACCCCATTTACGTTCAAGTGTTTTTACTAGGTAATTACTAGTTTACTGTTTAAATTAGCTAAAAACTAATAATATATTCCTGAAATACCACTAATTCTCATATCCTTTTAAATGATGTTTTGGTCTAGGCAAAACAATATTACTGCTGGAAACCGAACAGAATAATAATTAAAAATTGTATTTTCGTTAAAATATCGAGGTGCCATCGTAAATCTCCTATCTGTATTGTAACTTAACTGCCAGGATGGCCTCGAAATGCATTTTACACTTCCTTCTCCTTACCATTATAGTTAAATAGGACAATATGCCACTAGTATTTTAGATACTCATGGTGGACCTTTATACCCGCGGACCTTTAAGTTCCACTCTACCCTACTAAGAAAAAATAATTTACGTTAAGGGTTGTCAACCCCATTATTCCCTTACTATATGGGTTAAGGGTGCAAATTTATGACTATCTTAGATGAAAAATAATGAAAACATGTGAAGATCTCTTCAAAATACGGGAGTGCAGTTTTCAAATGCTTACTCGGTCAGATTCTTTATATAATCCAATCGACAATCAAAATTATAAAATATCCTTCCTCCGTAAAAACAATTTATCATTATTAATAATAAATTGTGAAATATTACTTGACCATTAATATCGATATTAAGTTTGAATTATTTAATTATTCAGCTACCTATTATTTATTTATTAACATAGAAAAATAAGCTTGGGTTATACTTGGCAATTTAGTTTGGCTTCTGCATAGTTGGGCCATATCTGAGGCTATCCTGGATCCATCATATTTTCCTATCTAGGAAACCATTTTTGTTTGCTCCTTTTGATTAGCAATTTTTTTCCTGAAGGATGTAGAAACCACGTTGGGAAACACTGGCATTTTTATCAATTTGAACCCATTAGGTTCAAAAAAAAAACAATACTAGGAAACTTTCTTTACATAAATATTTTACAATATTTCTTTAATGTCCGTGCAATATTTTAATAATACAATACTACTTATAATATCTCTACAATACTTTCTTCACTTAAATATTTTTGTAATGCAATTAATTTTTAGATATACTAATGAAAAACCCAATCTAATGCAATCTTTCAATATACCTCGATTTGATGTTCCGGAATTGATAATAGACGCTTTTGATTTCAAAGATTTTAAATCTGTTTGGTTCAAAGTAATTGTGCTCTTTTAATTATTTAATTTGAATATTTTACCAAATTATTTTCAAGGCTCCTGGAATGGAATACCGTTATGGTTACAATAAAAGTATGGGAGATAGTAATATTCTAACAAAGACTTGGATGGAACGACGAAATAATTTTTAATCATATACTTTGGACTTAAAAATATATCAATTTTTCTTACTGATATGATAAAAGTTATAAAATATAAAAGTATAAAGTTTTTATATTTTAAATGCTTTTTGTTCTTTGTGTATCGAAATGTACCTAAAATGTTCATTTATATGCAAATTATAATAATCTGTTATCCTTTTTTTCATCAAAAACAAACTTATATCAAGGAAATTGATTCCGAGATATTGCCATATAAGACAATGTATTTATAGGTGTATAGGCAATTATTCGTACATTGACGTATAAATCATAAGTATATTGTTTAACCTTACATTTTTAGTTGCCTATACGTCAATGGTATCTCATACCAATATGCTTATCGCTGACTTTTGACTTCTTTTGTTGTCTTTTGTAATACTTCTACCAATCAAAGAAAGTAGAATTTATGATTTTAAAAAGGCCTTTTTTGTTAAATATTAATTTAGAAATTTGATTTTCAAGGTGCAAATACTTATGGACACTTTGAAATATCCATATTCACTAGGGTGTCCGTTATTTCCCAAATTGATTTTTTTACAGCGATCGCCCCCTGAATTTTTAGTTTGGTAAGATATAAAAAAAATTATCCAATACAATTAGGCTCTTAATTTCTTGATTAAACCGTGCCGGAATCATGTTACTTTTACCATTTAAATAACATGGGATTATTTGACTTTTTACTTTTAATTTTTTTTCTCAGAAACAAATGAATAAAAAGATTTAACAACAAATTATTCTGACATAAAATTTAACGCTCTACAAAAAAGGTCTCTTATGAATTTTTGATTAAATCACTCCATTAAAAGTTATTTAACATTTAACTTGAATTAATTTGTTTAATTTGTAGTTTGTAATTTATTCAACATTTAATTTGTTGACTTCAAGTTCTAAGAAATTTCTCATAGATGGCGTCTAGTGAAATGGTAAAAATTCGAATTTTAATTGAACTTTTGTCGATAGTCTCATTAATTAGTATGAAATTCACTTCGTAGGTATAAAATATTGATTACAGTTTGAAAATTTATTCTGGATAAATTGAATTTCACGACTATAGCGAATTCGGTTCTTATGTCACCTGTTTTAATTGTCAAAAAAATGATTTTTTTTGTTTAATTTTCAATTCAAGCCATAAAATTAACACAAATAATCACTGGCGCTCTAATGATAATAATTTTTATCTTCTCTTCCAATGATTTTATAGTTAAAAAAGTAAAAATGAGCAAAAAGTTGAAAATATTGCAAGATTTATATTAGGCACAAGTTAAATGTTGAATAACTTTTAATGGAGTGATTCAATCGAAAATTCATTTTAGACCTTTTTTGTATAGCGCTAAATTTTACGTTATAATAATTTAATCATAAATCTTTTCATCCATTTGTTTCTGAGAAAAAAAATTAAAAGTAAAAAGTCAAATAATCCCATTTTATTTAATTGGTAAAAGTAACATGATTTCGGCACGGTTTAATCAAGAAATTAAGAGCTTTAATTGTTTTGGATAATTTTTTTTATATCTTAAACTAAATATTCAGGGGCGATCGCAGTAAAAATATCAATTTGGGAAATAACGGCCACCGTAATATTCAGTGGACTTATTGGAAATGATCGTTGAATTGTTAGATCGTTAGATTTTAGAAAACTAAAATAATTATTTGTTTTGAATCTGCCAAAGTGTAAATTTTTATAAAATTTATAAAAATTGTGTTATGTAATTTGACGTTATAGTTACATAAATAGTTTTTTATATTTAATGTATAATGAATAAGTGTTGTTGTAATTACATAACTTACTGGGAAAATTATGCACTATACCTTGATAGTTGAAATAATCTCTTACAGCCAATTTTGTATTAATCTTTTCTTTTATTTACTTGGGATCATACAAAAGCTTGAATTAATTTAAATTTGATAAAATCACCGGAGGTTGCATTGTACCAATGTACGTCCTTGATATTTCCTCATTATTTATTTCATTTCATGCTTGAAAAAATATACAAAGTTGAGGATCATGTCGAATAAATTTTTGTCAAAAATGACCTCAAATTTGTCAAAAGTTGAAGGTAATAAGTGTGCAACCTGTAGCGCAGTTTATACTGGAAGACAGAATATGACTAATTTTTTAAGATTCATATACGAAAAAAAAAATACTAAAATTCAAGGCTGTACCAATGGGATTTTTGTAACAATTCTCAAAAGTGATTATTTGATATTATGCATATTTAATTAATTATTTTCATGATATTCAGATGAAAGTTGATCAACAATTTTTTGAGCTTCATAGCTAATAAATTTTATAATTTATGAAGACCTGGCTTATTTAATATTTCATTGGCAATGCCATTTGTAAAGATTATGTTTACATTTTTTATACTTTATGTTAAAACTTGAAATATGTACCGTGAAGTTTATATATTTAATCTAATGGTTAATACTTTTATCTGAATGAATTTTCGATATTATTCGATGGAAGTGGTTTATTTATATTTATTTTTCGCTTATAAACTGTAAGAAAAGCTGACTTTTCTCGATAAAAATATTGAGTTTTCCATCAATCGGACGACAATTAATTTCTCGTAAAAGGGAGTCCAGAACAAGGTTATCCAAGAGCATAAGTTGACCGCTCGTTAATTATTATTGTAATATTCTACAGAAGGTGACAAACTTTATAAAAATATCGGAAAAGGAAGGTCATTAGGCCACTGATAATATACGAATACATTGTCAAACTTCTCCACACGTAAATTATGCCCCAAGCAATCTCAATTAAATCAAAAAATTCAAGTCGATTTACATACAAGAACCATCCACTTTTAAACTCCGATTTAAAGAAAAAAAAAAACATTTTTTTTTTCTATAAAAAGACTAAAAAGTAAATTATTTTCATGATGTACTAATTGGGGTATAAGTTTTCAAGACAAGACAATCATTTTTCGTCTCATTAATATTAATTATTTTTTTTTGCACTAAATGGAAAAAATATGATGATTTTTTTTTACAAACTAAATTATTCACTCTGAAATGTTTGATACGCTTGAAAACTTTAGTGCAATGAAAAAACCAGATGTAAATATTGATATGGATAGTCTATGAAATTAATTAGCATTGCGGCAATTGGATCAATAAACGCGATTAGATCGGAGTTCTATCAGATCAAATTGTTTTATTGAATGTTCATTGGAAAAGAAAATGTGAATCAAAAAAAAATATTTGTTTATTAAATATTGTAACATTTTAATGTTTAAATGTCTGCGATTATTTGTCATTGTCGTCATCGTGGGAGAATTGATAGCGCAGGGAAAGAGGCGAGAAATGAAGACAAAAATAAAAAAAATTATTATTGATATTAAAATTGATTGTTTGTGCCATTTTTTTTGACCCCATTTGGCGAATTTGACCATATCGTTTCCACGAATATTTATTATATGCTCTGGGAACGTCATAGGTTGTTGGTTTTAATAGACGATATCCATATATTTTTTAATTTATTATTTTTTCCGATAGAGGACTTTATTAATATGAGGAAAATCCAATTTTTATTAATAAAAAATTTCTACTTTGGCAGAAAAGTTTTAATTTTATTAGGCAAATGAGAGTCCGAAAACAATACGTAGTAGCCTATGGATCTTCTGTGACGTCACAATACGCCTCAGTGTGCGTATTGAAACCGAAAAATAAACAAATCATTTAATGGTTACGTTAGAAACAGTAATAGTATATTCAATTTTAGATATTTTTTATTGATATTTTAGGTATTTAAAAATTACTTAGAAATAGAGGTAGATTGTAAATAGTTTAAATCATTAAGAATATTAGATATTAGATATATTTACGCTACTAGACAACTAAAAATTTAGTCACATATTCCTTATTTAATGCTAAAGCACCTGTAAAATTTTTAAAGCTAATAACTAAGTAGTTTAAAAGTTATTGCAATTTGAAAATACTATGATTTTGCATGTAATCTTATGGAGATTCGGTGATCGAATCGACTAAATTTATTTTTATTAGCAAAAAATGCTACCAGGCCTTCCAAACTTTGAAAATATATACTTTAAACTTCATGGTTCTTAAGAAACAAATTAATTGGTTTTTACTTGATAAATTAATAAGTGTTTAAGAAAGGGTGGCAACACTGTCGTCAGTTCAGACGTACCGTTTTGTATTTAATACAAGATGTGTTAGTACATTTGGTTAAATAAAAACTAAACCCATAACTTATCTTTGTCATACTTTTGAGTACACAATGTAAAGCTAAAAAGGATGAAATATGTCAAATTATTTATTTTCTTAATGTTGAGCATGCCACGCATGCTCACTCACATCATATGAAAGAGACATACTAAAGTTGCCAATGCTGCCAACCCATAAATTCGACAACTTTATCACGTTGGCATTATTTCATGTAATGTTGAATTATTAATTTAAATTTTATTTTTTAGTTATAATTGTCTTAGAAATATGCCAATTAAATGATTTATTTATGATTTAATCGTATTAAAAAAATTCTGCATTCATAACTTATAAGCATCAAATCAATATTTTGATTTATTAAGTTGAAATCATGGCATATTCAGTCCCAAAAGTTAGTGAAAAAATTTCAATATTTTTCTTGTTTTGTTTAAATTTTTTAGTAAAATTTCCGATTTTCTCTGGAATTATATACTCGCCTGGCGGCCTCGTGGGGGTACACAGCGCACTCGATCTCATTGTGTATGATCAGTCCCTTTAGCAAGTGTCTCAATTTCGTCCTACTAGGTACCTCACTTTAAGCATAAGTATCGAACAAAATATTTTGTAACGACTGCTTCTAAAGTTCAACAGAAATAGATTGAGAAATTAATTATTGCTATTTATATATGAAAAATTTCAACTCTATAGTAAGAATAATTTATAGAAAAATTATGAATAAAAACAACATTTTAGTTTAAACTACAGTCTAAATAATTACCTATATTAATTATTTCTTTTCAAAGTTTATTTAGGTATCAATTTATTTTACTTTTCCCCACTGTTATTTACTTTTGCGCACGGTTTCTCTACTTTCGCGCACGCTTGCCACCACGATGAGAAAACGGCTCTTTACCCCCGCCACACAACGCACGAAAGTTCAACTTTAGAAGCAGTCGTTACAAAAAAGACAATTCAGGTTGTTTAAGATCGGTTTTTTTATTTAATATTTTTTAATATTCAAAGTAGCTACGTTTCGTTACGTATTGTAACTTCATCAGGCTTCTTGAATCACAAAAAATATAATATTTTCAATTTAAATTCAATATTTTTTTTTTAATTTTAATTTTTTTAAAATTTTATCATCTAGTAGCTAAGATTAATAATTAAAGTTAGTACCCCAATACACTTGTGACAACGCAAACTTTCGATATATTTCCCAGCATGCATTGCAAAGTTGGATTTTAATATTCAAATTAGCTACGTTTCGTTACGTATTGTAACTTCATTAGGCTTCTTGGATCACAAAAAATATAATATTTTCAATTTAAATTCAATATTTTTTTTTTTAATTTTAATTTTTTTAAAATTTTATCATCTAGTAACTAAGATTAATTATTAAAGTTAGTACTCCAATCCACTTGTGACAACGCCAACTTTCGATACATTTCCCAGCATGCATTGCAAAGTTGGAATACCTTCTTGTATAATATTATCTCAGGTTTCCCATTAAATTTTTATCCTCTAAAATTCTCCAGAATATACCGACCAAATAATTTTAGAAAAAATACCTAAATTTACTAACGTGTATATCTTCTAAGTATCTCTTGAAATAATTTAGATACGACGAAAAAAAATTAATAAATTATAGTATTATTTTTTTGCCCCATTCATATGCAAATTTGACCAAAAAAACTTTTCTGCAAATACTCCTCTACTTTTATTTGCGTCATACGAGTCCAACTTTCAATTAATCTACCATAACTTATAATAATACATTGTGTTTCTAAAAAATTTAACTTTTAAATTTCCTAAAATTTAACCTTCATTTTTATCAAAACTTTATGTAAAAAGTATTGAAAGTTTTACCAAGTCTTACATATATTTTTTTTTCACAGCAATTAACTTTGCTTATCAGTATGAAAATAGAACAAATATTTAATTCAATAAAGTAAAGACTAAGCAACTCAAAATTACTGTAGTCGTAGGTGTTTTTATCAAATGTCCTTTTTGAACTTGAAACACACCTCCTGAATTATTTTACGACCACTGATAAGGTTATCAGTGAAAAAAAAACCACTTGCAATTTTGCTTTTGTTTTCGGTTGATTATTAATTCAATACAATATTGTTGCTTCATTACAATCTTATCACAAAGCTGAGAAAATATTACCATTCAATAATAGGATATTGGAGAAAAGATTTAATGACCGCACATAAATATAGCAATCAATCACCGATAACATTCTAAATTTAAAATTATTACCCACTAAAGTGTTGTACTTTTATCAATGTTAGAACTTTGAATTTAGCGAGAGAAAAAAAATTCTTACAGTTATTAAGTCCATTTATACAATTCAATTCATAAGAAAAATGGAAAATTTTCTGTTGGTATAAGGTGAAAGGGAATTCCTGTGCAGTTTGATTAAACATTGAAGTCCACGTTTAATTGACAATGCAATTTGATCAGATAGGAATAAATTATTCAAAGCTGAGAACTAAAAGAAGTAATTGATGAAAATTTTAAATAAATTCAGTAATTAAAAATTATTAATTTGAAAAAAATTTGATTAAGCAATAGAATTATCAAATATTTAAAGATTTTTTTTTGTGGTGTTGGTTTTATCTTAACAAAATATTTATTCTATTATAATTGACCAATTTCATAGACAATGTTAGATTGCAGAAGAAAAATGATAAGGAATTGAACTAAAATAATTTTTTTTTTTTTGGAGTAATGACCGATTTAGTTAACATGGTTGAACTCATACAGTGTTGTATTGTATATCCCTGAATTTTTTTTATAAATCTAAGATTCCAGAGTAATGATTTTTTTCGTTCATTTTTTTATTTAATGTATTAGGTCTATTAGGTATAAGTTATTACTAGACATCGGATTATATGCATTACCAAAATGCCAAAATATACATGCAAATATGCACTAAAAAGGGTGAAATATACATACAATATACACAATTAAAAACCATTTATTATTAGAATTTACGTTTATTTTCACATTATATATATTAGACTGATTCAAAAAACGTGCTGATTTTTTTTTCTTAATTATATCGAAAATATTATTGGGAATAACAAAAAAAATCCTGTGAAAGTTTAAGCTCTTAATATTAAAATTAAGAGGTGCCGCATCGCAAATTTCGATTTTCCATTTAAATAACATGGGAACAATATTCTCTTGCACTTTGGAATTTTATAGCTCACGTTGGTGACAATATTTCGAAATAACCAAAGTATATTCTTGTAGAAAATTGAACGATCTACAAAAAAGGTCTTGTACAAGTTTTTGACATATTTATTCCTTCAAAAGTTATACGATGTCAAAGTTGAACTGAAGAGAAATTTTTTTTTTTTTTCAATTTTTTGACGCAACCATCAATTTTATGAGAAAAGTTTACAGGACATTTTTTGTCGAGCACAATTTTTTCTATAACTTATCTCTATAAAAGTTTTTGATATTTTTCACAGGTCCTAAGTTATTTGCATTAAACTGAAAATTCCCTGAATTATTATATTTTTAACATAATTTTTTTTTTTAAATTTTAATTAAATAACTTAGGACCTGTGAAAAATATCAAAATTTTTTATAGAGATAAGTTATAGGATAAAAAGTGCTCTACAAAAAATGTCCCATAAAATTTTCTCATAAAATTAATGGTTGCGTCAAAAAATTGAAAAAATATTAAAATTTCTCTTTAGTTCAACTTTGACCTCGAATAACGTTTGAAGGAATAAATATATCAAAAACTTGTTCGAGACCTTTTTTGTAGATCGTTCCATTTTTTACAAGAATATACCTCGGTCATCCCGAAATTTTGTCACCAACGTGAGCTATAAAATTCCAAAGTGCATTAGAATATTGTTCCCATGTTATTTAAATGGAAAATCGAAATTTGCGATGCGGCACCTCTTAATATTAATATTAAGAGCTTAAACTTTCACACGATTTTTTTTGTCATTCCTAACAATATTTTCGATATAACTAAGAAAAAAAATTCATAATTTTTTTTTGAATCAGTCTTATATATATAATTCTTCTGTACTTATCTACAGTACTTAACATCTCCTAAGCCGCCAGACCTATTCTCCAGAAATTTTCTGTGTATATTTGAGTGGGAACTTGGATGGTTTAGATCCACAATTGGGCCATATAGATAAAAAAGGTGCAAAGTTAAAAATGAACTTTCTACGTCAACTTACGTTACCACAAAGAAGTTAAGATTTGGCGGAATTTTCGAAGATCTCTTCAGAAGTTCCGTTGATAATTGCATCAATTTTCTGTATTCCTTCAGAACGGGGGTTTTTATACAAAACTGCAATTAATTTGCCACGAATCTATAACAATAGTTAACTCGAAAGGACGTTATTCTGTTTAATATTTTTTTCGAATATTTCCAAGGACTTGTACAGAGGAATATTTCTAGTTTCTCAATTGCATCGAGTATAATGCTGAAATGTGTCGCATTAAGAGCAATATTTTTCGTTGATTGAAGGATCCTCAAATGAAAGCTTGCATAAATTGATTCCAATGGTATTTGATTTGTTAAATTTTCCAACTACTTCTTTTATGGCTTCGAAATATTCAGCGTAAAACAATAAAACTTTCTACCAAGTATCCCACCGTGTTAAAATTGATTCTGGGGATAGTATTATGTTTGGTAGTTACTCTTTATATGCCTGTAGTCGCCATAGTGGTTTTAAAAGCACTTTTTTTGTAGAAGAAATCAATTTATTGACTATCCTGAACTCATTTTTGATCTTTTCCGTAACTTGATATAATCCGTGGGATAGCCAGGTGATGTGAAGCAATATTGGGTACAATACTTTCAGAGCTTGACGTAAGAGGGACATGTCGACGGCATAATACGTTACGCCAAATATGAATAACTACCGAAATAAGCTTTTACAATGAAAAAGCATTAAAATTTGCAATAACGCTATAAACATAGAATTATATGCAGTTGCATATGCAAATGCATATAATCCGATGTCTTGTTATTATAAGGGAAGGCATTTCCTACATAAAAGTTAGAAAATAAAAAAAAATCCAGGTTTTTCGTCTTTTAGTGGTGAAAATTGTTATAATTGACGTACTTCACCGCAGGTGTTAAATTCTAATGAAGATATTATATAAGGGGCCATTCATAAAATACGTCACGCTAAATTAAGCTTTATTTGGCCCCCTCCCCCCATTGTCACGCTGTGTCACACTTTCTGTGACCCCCCTTGAAATATTTCATCACAAAACTAAGAACCACCCCCTGAATATGAGAAATTGCAATTAAAAGTGCATAAATTTCTATATATTTAAAAACTCAATATATTTAGTATTTACTAAATACGAAATGAATGATTTTTTATTATGATAAAAATTGGAAAAGAAAATAGTCGAAAGAAATATCAATTTAAAATTTTTTGACAAACGACGAACGTCACGTTACCGAAGCTCCCCTCCCCTGTCCGGTCACATCTTGTCAAACTCAGCAAGACCCTCTTGTATGCGAACGTATTTTATGAACGGCCCCTAACGTATTAACAAATGAAGTTGCAGGTTTTGCTTGAAATTAAGTACCAAAATAATTCATTAAAACATTAAAAATATCTGGGAATTGTTTTTATTTTAGGATTGACAATAATAAGCACATATTTTTTTACATAAACAAATTTTCCAAAAAAATATTTTTTCTTCGGTTTTTCATTTTTAATTTATAAGATCAACAAGTGGTTCCTGAACTTATTAATGTTTTTGCTTTTGTAATTTTGTTTACATTTTCGATTGAAATCTTGTCACCAAATTATTTAATTATTTCCCGGAAGTGACGCAATAGTTGAAGTAAAACGCTAAAACAAACAATTAAATTTTTAAAAGGCAAATTATTTTCGAAAACAGAATTTAAATAAAATGTTTTTTCCAACCAAATTTTCTACAACTGAAAACAGATAGTTACAATTTAATGATTTTAAAATAGTTACAAAATGTTTATGCAGTTTCCTCCCTTTCATTTGCCAGCGTCGAAAATAAATATCAATGCAACAATTTCCATTTTCCATTTTCCATTCACATTATCCTTTCAATTGCAAACGATAGCCGAAGACTTCCAATACGAAAGATAAAAGTGTACATTCTTGACCTGCATGACTCTACTTACACTTACTATATATTCCATTTTCATTGAACGGAAACGAAGAATTGTCCTTGAGGTCATTTATTCTCTATATATTTTTAGAAGAAAAAAATAATTATAATTGTAAAATATTGATATACAATCTCCACATTTTCACTTTCTATTCGACTGAAAACTTTTGCTTTCCAATTCAAATTGAATATTTTCTTTGACAATTTATTGTATTACATTATTTTATACAAAGAAACGCAATTTCTGGAAGTGTTTTTTCGGAAAAAGGTTGGATAACAATAAAATAAACAAATCGTTTGACCTCAATTAAGTAAAGACGATAATTGTGATCAGTTAATGAAATGTTTTCCCACAAAAATATATTATGAAACTTAAATAAATCATAATTACAACATTGCTCTTGAATAATCGTGTGATTCTTCTAGTTTTGGAATTGCGATCTATTTAATTTCATTCAGTTTTAAACATATCATTCAATTGTTATGGATACTTATCATTGCTTTATAACAATTAAAACCTTTACCGACTCTAGAGTTACTAAAAACCGTACATTTTGAAATATTTGAATTTTCGCTTCTAATATATTTGAATCCAATATTAAACAGTATTTTCCAATTGTAGGCCCATTAAATAGGAAAAGATGAAGGAAAATAGGAAAATCGTATTAAAAATTAGGTAAAAAATTTTGGAATACCATGGGGGATTGTTCTACAACGATTGTTAGGTCATTGAATGGTCGATTTCTGGTTCCCAGTTTCTTATCCCCCTTCCTGCCATATTTACCGGATATTGCACCGATTGTCGCTTATTTTGGTCCATGAGCCTCAACATGAATGAACAATACTTTAGATCTTACGAAGACGTCAAAAAATTGTTCTTTTATTAAATCATTTCAAAGGACAATTTTTTTTTTTAAATACTATCCTTATGCTTTTCGAAAGATGGTTAAAAATAGTAACTAGCGATAGTACTTCAAATAAAAATGGTGCACCTATGAATGGTATCTTGGATCCTTGACGGAAAAGAGCTTCTGCTGGCCAAGTTGTTAAGGGTTGTCTTATATTTCCAGATAATTATAGCGTTGATCTTTTCACTGCGTTTCATACAGCCTCTATTGGTGAAAATGTGGATCTAGAATGCTTTGAAAATAACCTAATATTTAAAATCATTTTTCTTTGATTATTTTGAAACATTTCGGTTTAATTCCTTGCGAAGTTATTCTATATGATACAAGTATGTGAAAATTGGTGAGAATTATCTGGAAAAAAAATTTGTTTATAATTTAAGCATTTATAAGCTTATAGAAAATTGCAGATTTGGGAACTGACCATTTTCTGGTCTAGGGGCCAAAAAAGTATTAATTTTCGTGTGCTTTTTCACGAAAACTAACACTTTTTTTAACCACCTGACCAGAAAATGGTCAATTCCCAATATCTGCAACTTTCTATAAGTTTAAAGATGCTTAAATTTTAAACAAACCTCTATTCGAGATAATTCTCACTAATTTTCACATACTTGTATCATAAAGAATAACTTCGCAAGGAATTAAACCGAAATATTTTTAAACAAACAAAGAAAAACGATTCTAAATATATGGTTATTTTTAAAGCTTTCTAGATCCAATTATTCACCGATAGAAGCTGTATGAAACGCATTAGCAAAGATCAACTCTATAATTATCTGGAAATATAAGGTAACCCTGAACAATCTAGCCAACCCAACCGAAATACAACTATGTAAATATATAAGGTAGTTTACTATAGTCAAATTAAAACCAAATACAATTTTTTTAATTGAAATGAGGACTATTAATATAGTCCTTGTATAAAAAAAATAATAGAATTTACTGTGCTATGAATGGTTATAGTAATAAATCACTTGAAAATTTAGAAATAAGTTTTTTTGCTATACCCAAATCTAATACCAACTTTGTTTAGTCAAAATTTGTTTAGAAAGAAGTAAAATTGTTTTCCTACTTTCGAAACAGATCCTTGTCTTTCGTGAGGTTCTTTTATATGAGAAAATTGTAAATAAAACTCTGTAAAATTCACCACATTAGCCTGCTTTAATTTTTAATATTTTAGCAATTTAGCAATTTTAGTTTCAAGAATTTTTTCTGCAATAATAACATTTTCTGGCCAGGATTTGATTCAATCCAGTGGAAAATTAAAATAATAACACAAACCCAATGTAAACTTATGGGCAAATATTTAGTTGTACAAAATACGTAGCCATTTTTTTTAAGTTTTAAGCCACGCGTACTAATCAATTCTTAATTAGCTAGGAGTATATTTTAAAAAAAGCAACCTCTACAATTGTCTCAATTTTTTTTAAATAAGAAGACAATTCAGGTTGTTTAAGATCGGTTTTTTTTTTATTTAATATTTTTACTATTCAATTAGCTACGTTTCGTTACGTATCGTAACTTCATCAGGCTTCTTGATTCACAAAAATAAAATATTTTCAATTTAAATTCAATAAATAAATATTTATTTATTGAATTTAAATTGAAAATATTTTGAATCAAGAAGCCTGATGAAGTTACGATATGTAACGAAACGTAGCCAATTGAATAGTAAAAATATTAAATAAAAAAACCGATCTTAAACAACCTGAATTGTCTTCTTATTTAAAAAAAATAAAAGCTGAGATCTGAATTTTATCATCTATTGTCTCAAATAATAAGATGGAGCCATTGATGGTATTTTCTTATGATTCATAGATAAAGTAGAGATACATTCGTATGCTACGTATTTCAGTTACCACATGCATTACTTTAAATTTTTAAAATTGATTCTAATTGGTTCCGAATCCTTTACCTAAGTCTGTAATCAATTACAGTATCAACTTATATTTGTTATACATTTGTAAAAATATTGAAAAAAAAATGGTTTTTCAACTGATATTTCGGTATTTTATTTATAAAAGATACCCAATATCCAAATGTAATTCATATCAGATTAATTAATAGCTTTAATCCTGTCGGATTCCCCACGGCACCTCTTTAATTCAACAAAATTGTGAAAAAATTTCAATTTTCAAAATGTTAAATAAAAACATTTTTTTTTATTTATTTATTACTGACGAAATTTTCATAGTGCCGCAGGGCGGCACTAAGGATAAATCCGACCCTGAACATAAATTTCATAATTCAGTGCATTTCATTGCAATCGAGTTCAGAAACCCTTAATCTAAAATCCGATCAGAAATAATGAGTGGAAAACTTTGAACTTATCAGTCGGATTCAAAGTTAAATTGTATTCGTGTAACATAACACAAAAATATTTAAAATTTTATGAAATATTTCATAATTTTTTTACAACTGCAATTCAATAAATTGAATGGAGAAAAAAAAATGTCACTTTGGAAAGCATTACGACAAACAATAAACTCATAAAACAATGTTACAAATATGATAATATTTTATGATCGTTATGACATAACTGGAATTGTTTTGCACTCTTTCGATATTTGGTATGTTACCTATTATCCTTTAGTTAAAGTTTACTAAAACAAACTATTGGAGTTTTGAAATCATTAAACTAAAAACAATATTTCAAAATATCTTTGTTTACAAAGAGAATTACGAAATTATATTTCTTTTTATCTTTTCCAAAACTATATCAAATCATAATATTTATTATCGTTTCAATAGTAACAAATACGTAAAATATTCATCAATACTTTATTACGTTTCTAAATATTTGGTATAATTTCCATTGCTGTTGTAATAATGACTGAAGTCATTGAACAAATTGAAGATTAGAATCTATTTTTATATACTTACTACATATGAGTATAAATCTTTGATTTTATAAACTATTTATGGGATAAATTTCATAAAAAAAAGACTAAAATATTTGCATTTGGTTCCTAGAAAATATTAAGTGCACAATTGGGTTTGTGATTTTTTTTTTGTGATAAATGGAAAGACCATATATAAGTTTTATAGCAAAACTATTTTTTGTTTTTTTTTTTTTTCGCAATAATTTAAAAGTTATTTCAAAATAAAAATTAATTTTTGAATCTAGTACCGAAGACACGCCGACAGCTCCCGAACAAACCCGAGCGCGTGTGACGTCATAATGTTAGTTGTCACTCATTGCAGTTGATACAGAAATAATAAGTACAGTGTTTTGATTGATTTAATTCTGTTGTGATAGTTAAATATTGAAATTTATATTGAAAATGTCGAACCTTAAAAGTTATCGTTCTTGTTTTGTACCATTATGTACGAATACTACAAAAACAACTCCTAACAAAATGTTTTTAAATTGGTTATTATAAATATATCAACATCAGGAATATTATCAGACTTTGCTTTTATAAATCCTTTATCACACATAGCTAATTGGAATCAAACTAATTGGACTCGTTTTTTAGCAATAAATTTTCAATATTATTGTCTAGTCACATGTAATAGCTGTAAACGATGTACTGTTATTAAATAGCTATAACATTATTACGTCACAACTATGGTGACCACTAATGGCGCGTTTATAGTCACGTGATTTTTTTTTAAATTTTATCAATTTTTAATCGTTTATAATTAATTGAAATTTTTTTTTTTAAGTTTTTTGCATTAAATATCAATATTATTAATAATAAAGTTTTAAAATACATGAAAAAAATCAACAATTTTTTTTTTTCAAAATCCCAATTATAGCAAGTGCTACTATATATTTTACCAAGTACCTTCGTTAAATTATTAAAACTGTATTAAGAACCTTTGTTTTCCACAAAAAATTAAGAAATTTCCTTCAAAATCGTTTTATTTTTCAATAGGATTTACAATAATTTCATCAAATCCTTTGGGACAAATGCTCTCATTTCATTACAACAAAAATTATGACTACTTAACAAAAAAAAAAAAATAACCAATAATAATTGCAACAAAAGTTGCAACAAACTTCAAAACGATTTACCAATTGAAAAATAAATTATTTTCTTTTTCTTAATCAAATTTCAAAATGCAATTGAGAAATAATACCATAAATAGGTCCAAAAAAAAGGTAATGATAAATACTGAGCAAATATTTGCATAGATCAACAAAAATAAAAATAAAAGTACTAAGACAACAAAAAAAAAAAAAATTTTGCATTGACAATTATAAATTAATTTTATTATTCGAGTGAGTATTTAAATAATGGTTTTAGTCTAAAGTTCAAATTAGATTTTTTTTTTTTGAATGGAATGCATTTGATATTGGAATACATTTTATAAATTTGTTCTTTTTTCTTTTGATTTAAGTAATTTTATATATCAGGTCATTGAACTGGAAGTTTATGGGTGTCCGGTACTGTTTGAGAACTGTTCATATATTTTCATTACCGACATAAAAAAATCCATAAAATTTTTCAAAGCCTACTAAATTATCTTAGATTTAACAGAGTTTATCCTAGAATCAGGAGTGAGTTTTCCCTTTTTTGCATATCAAAAGAAATTCAGAATTGGTAGAACCTATTTTTACTTGAATTTCATTATTGGTTATTGATGATCAACAAAATTTAACAAAATAATTTCAAATCATTTGTTTTAGTATATACAGTATATTCTCACTAATCCGGCATTTCGATAGATCGGCACGTCAAATAATCCGACACCCTCCACCCACGCCCCCCTCACCCCTTTATACCGCTGAATATATTTATACCCTCTATGAAATGCTTTATTTTATTCATTACCTATGACTTTTCACTATAACCCAGTAATCCGAATATTCCAATAATCCGGCACCCTCCGGTTTTTAATAGTACCGGATTAGTGAAATTACACTGTATATGGATTAAAGGTTGGTTTTACCCTTAGATCTTAATCCACTTTGGGAAAAATTCCGCCCTATATTATCCCCTATCATTCTTATATTCTATATACAGTAAACTCTCGATTATCCGTGTGCGGATCAACCGGTTTGCGCATTATAACTAAGCCCTAAAACAATAGCTTGCCTTAGTAATGTGAAATATATATTGTATTTTAGAATCAACTTAGATTTTTTAGCACATTTAGAACAGTTTTATACTATTTATACAGTATATATACTAGGGTGATTCAAAAAACAATTTTTTTATTTTTTCTTTGAAACGGGCTGAAAAGTTTCGATTTGACGTAAAAAGACACCAGTTAAAATTTCAACTCTTAATATTAATATTCAGGTTGTCCTCGTCGCATTTTTTTATTTCCCATAGGAATAACATGGGAAAAGTTATTTTTACTTGTTCTAATTTTTATACCGTTCAAACGACTATTTAAATAATAAATCTCTTTTATGATCTCTATAGAGAATTAAACGCTCTACAAAAAAGGACTGATAACATTTTTTGATTAGTCCATCTGTTCAAAAGTTATTCAAGATCAAAGTTCAATTCTTTAAAAATTTGATCGAATTTTGTATATTATACCAAAACTGTTGGTTTCAGTGTTAAAATAAGGGTCAATTTTTTTATCAAACATGAATTTGATTTGTTAGAGATGTCAGCAAATGATTTTTTTTATTAAATTTTTATGAAAATTTTTTTTGAACAAAATTTTAAAGAAGTCAACTTTGATCTTGAATAACTTTTGAGCGCATGGACTAATCAAAAAATGTTTTCAGTCCTTTTTTGTAGAGCGTTTAATTCTCTATAAAGATCATAGAAGAAATTTATTATTTAAATAGTCCTTTGAACGGTATAAAAATCAGAAGAAGTAAAAATAACTTTTCCCATGGTATTCTTATGGGAAATAAAAAAATGCGATAAGGACAACCGTAATATTAATATTAAGAGCTGAAATTTTAATTGGTGTCTTTTTACGTCAAAACAAAACTTTTCAGCCTGTTTGTAAGAAAAAAATTTTTTTTATTTTTTTTTGAATTTTGAAGGTATTAAATAACTTACCACCCCTCCTAAAAGCCTTACGTAATTAATAGATGCCTCCTAAGCCTAATTTCCCCCCAATGGTAAATTTTAATTGTTATTTCTCTTCTATTAGTCGAGTCTTCGTACCCCTTTCAACAGCATATTTTCTACCAAATATTTCGATACCGTAGATCACTGATGTGTTAAGTGCGGAAAATAAAATTTTCAGTATTGTAGCACAATGCCGAAAAATTTCATTTTTCGGCAGTAAACACATTTGAAAATTGTTTTGTGACGTCACTATTCTTCTATGCATATTAACAATATGCATCTGAATGCTCTATAGATGCATTTAACACATTTTTGCATTAATTTACACTTAACACATCTGTGAGCTAAGACATCGATATTCTCTCTTTTCTAAGTTGGCGTTGAAATTGTAATAATTGACATCTGGATATTTGAGTTGGGTAGAAGAAATATTTCAATATATTTCAACAGTTTTATGACAAATTTATACTCTAGTCTACATCTCAATGATTATATCAGTCCAAAAAATTACTATTTCCCAAAATTTCCTTTCTTTTTTCTTCAATAGTCAATCTTTGATCGAACGACCATTATTCCGATTGAGAACTTTTCCGTTTGCTGTTTCCCGAATTTATTTTTTCCGGTCTAATTCCATCAATTAATAAAGCGCGTTTGTGTAGATGTCGATAAGGTAGTGATAGTTTTTTTTTAAATTTAATTTCAAATTAATCTAACATTAATTTGAATGCAATAAAAATAATTAAATTCGGGTAAGTTATTCTGTAGGAAAATAATCGATTGACAAATCCTTTTAATTATAAAATCACAACCAATATTTGGGAGATTAATTTATAAACAAATTATTGAAAACTTCATTACAAATTGATAAATTAGGCTAATTATATGAAATATCAAAGTCGTTTACGTGATCTATGGCTCGTCAATGTTGATTCTACTCAAATGATAGGTACATGTCATTAATTTTTACTTATAAAAAAATATTTACAAAAGATTAATACGAATTTTTATCTTCTCCCAAAAAAAAAAATGGGTATTCTTTTAGTCTTATCAAGTTTTCGAGTCATTAAAGAAAAAACCAGGTCATTTTTTGCATTTGCTAAAAGTAGCCAAAAATATGATAATATTCAATATTGAAATTTTATAAAAATAATTTCTTTACCCACATATTTTTTTTATTTGTTTATTTTCGTAATGGTACAATAATATTTTTGATTAGATTAAATAAAACGTAGAAAAGAAGTGTTATGAAGAATTTCCTTAAAATAAAGCAAATATTTGTCTAAATCTCATGTTATTTTATCTAATGCTAAATGAAACTATATGGAAATTTTCTGGAAATGAATTAAATTACTAATGCTAATAAAATAAAGTGGATATTTATCATCTTGATTTTTCATCTTTTGAGTTTTTTTTTTATCATTTTCTTTCAACGATTTAGTTTTCTACTTATTGGCTTTCTAATTCTGGTAATTCTAATGTGGTATTAATGTATTGGTATATAACTATACAAAGCGACGTTTACCTCATTAACTAAATTGTATTATATAATATAAATAAAATTAAATTTTGCTTAAATTAAGAGGGAAAGGAATTGAACTTTTCTGGATTCTATCATATAAGGAAATAGATTATATAGATTAGACTGATTCAAAAAAAAATCTGATTCAAAAATTCAAAGTTAGTTCAACTTTGACCTCGAATAACTTTTGAAGGAATAAATATATCAAAAACTTGTAAGAAACCTTTTTTGTAGATCGTTCAATTTTCTACAAGAATATAGCTTGGTCAAATAAACCTTGGTCTCAACACTGTAGGCTTAAGCTTATTGTTTTCCCTGAGTCCCTATTTCCCCTATTGTAAACCGAGAAGTCTTGCAACCCCTGGCATCCTTAGGTCTTTTTGGGTCTTGATACCACAATAGTATGAAAATGTTGTCTTAGGTGAAAGTAACCAACCATGAAACCTATTACTAATTTGGCTTAAAATTTACGTAAATTTAACATTTCAGTGGTTCAGTTTTGAGGATTTCGAATCATTTTTTATATGGCATTGTATTTTATTATTTAAGAAATATTTTATATAAATATTTTTAAATTTTGTTAAAAATATCGAAAAAAAATCGATATATCGTTCATAAACTTCGATTCTTTTAACATTGATGTTTCACTTTAAAAAATATCGATGTTTTTATGACCAATGTTGCTTCCCTACTTGCAGTATCGTCCCCCAAAAGGGGTGATGAGTACTAAAAAGTAAAAATTCTATACTTTAATTGACCAATAAACCAGAAATCATTATAAATTTGGAATACAACAATGGGTGTCAATGGGTGTGTTATTAGCAAAATAGGGTCGCAATTGCTTTGGAAAGTGTATAAAAATTGAACATCTAGATGGCACCGTGCTACTTGATATTTGGCAGTCTTTGATAATAGTTTGAATTTGGGAACCCCTAAAAACGCCCTCTTTATAAGGGTGCAATTACTTTTTTTTGCCATTTTTTCGATTGAATTCTACAATTCGGTGATGTCCCTTAAATTTTTTTTTTTAAACTGATATTTAAATTAGTGTCTTTTACATATACCAATGTCGGAACAAACGTCCAAAAGAAAATAGTAGTCCCATCGGTCCCATCTCTTATAGTCTAAACCAGTGGCTCCCAAAGTTTACTAGGATACGATTGAACGAAAATTTCCAATCTTGGATCCCATATTTTGCCTGTCCTATAGAAAAAAGGGCACAAATATTGATAATTTTATCGGAAACAAAATTTATCACTTCCCATATTTTTATTCATCTCTTATATAGTGGCGAATTGCCTATTACGGCTTAATCGATATTCGCTGGCGACCCATAACTTGGGAAATACTGGCCTAAAATTTTTCTTTGAATTAAAATTTCTTCTTTAGATTTAGATTAAAGGTGTAATATCTAAGAAAATTGTATCCCCACCTAATAAAAATTACTATCCTTTGTTGGATCTCATATATATAAATGCCTATATACATATAAATTATGTCCGCATTAGACTGATTCAAAAAAAAATATGATTTTTTTTTCTTAATTATATCAAAAATATTGTTGGGAATAACAAAAAAAATCCTGTGAAAGTTTAAGCTCTTAATATTAATATTAAGAGGTGCCGCATCGCAAATTTCGATTTTCCATTTAAATAACATGGTAACAATATTCTCTTGCACTTTGGAATTTTATAGCTCACGTTGGTGACAATATTTCGGAATGACCAAGATATATTCTTGTAGAAAATTGAACGATCTACAAAAAAGGTGGTCGTACAAGTTTTTGATATATTTATATCTTCAAAAGTTATTCGAGATCAAAGTTGAACTAAAAAGAAATTTTAATATTTTTTCAAATTTTTGACGCAACCATCAATTTTATGAGAAAATTTTTTAGGACATTTTTTGTAGAGCACTTTCTTTTCTATAACTTATTTCTATATAAGTTTTTGATATTTTTCACAGGTCCTAAGTTATTTGCATTAAACTGAAAATTCCCTGAATTATTATATTTTTAACATGAAAATTATTTTTTTAATTTTAATTAAATAACTTAGGACCTGTAAAAAATATCAAAAACTTTTATAGAGATAAGTAATAGAAAAAAATGTGCTCTACAAAAAATGCCTTATAAAATTTTCTCATAAAATTGATGGTTGCGTCAAAAAATGGAAAAAATAATAAAATTTCTCTTTAGTTCAACTTTGACCTCGAATAACTTTTGAAGGAATAAATATATCAAAAACTTGTTCGAAATTTTTTTTGTAGATCGTTCAATTTTCTACAAGAATATACCTTGGTCATTCCGAAATATTGTCACCAACGTGAGCTATAAAATTCCAAAGTGCAAGAAAATATTGTTCCCATGTTATTTAAATGGATAATCGAAATTTGCGATGCGGCACCTCTTAATTTTAATATGAAGAGCTTAAACTTTCACAGGATTTTTTTTTGTCATTCCCAACAATATTTTCGATATAATTAAGAAAAAAAAATCATCATTTTTTTTGATTCTGTCTAGTTCGCATATATTACCTAATCTGAAATATTTGAATTATAAATGATTCAAAAATCAATGAATAATGTATAGAAAATTCAATCAATAATGAAAAACCGATTTGCCTTGCAATTATTTTCCTTCATATTCTTACCATTCAACTGGTACTTTATCCATGCTCTTTTATTGCTCAATAATAGGAAGAGATTTCCATAAGGCGTGCTTAATAGAGAAAGAAAAATACATTTACGCAAATAACACATTTCAAAAATGACGTAAATTTTGCCCTCTTAAAGGTAATATACTTCATAAACAAAACAAATAATTGCATAAAATGTATTACAGAAATCTATAAGGTACTTATCAATGTATGCATTTTATGGTTTCCCAGTATCGATTGATGCATTCGAATGACTAATTGTTTAAATATTTAGATTTTTCTTTAAGATTAATTCTTTCAATGGGAAAATTTGAAGTTAGGAAATATAAATCATTATGTTGATTTGGTTGGTGTTTGTCTTTAATTGTAAAGGATGTTAAATAACAATTGAATTTAAAGTCCAAAACAAGAAAATTAAGGCTGAAAAACCAAGGTTTTTTTTTGGGAAAATAAACAAAATGGAAATTGGAAAGGACAAATGTTTAAATGTCCCAAAAGTAATAATAATTCAAAAGTCAGAGATTAGCACATTATTGTTATTGGTACGCATAAATTATATGTTGTAATATTATGAATATATTTGGTATAGGAGACGGAAAACTTTATCATTTTGATATGATTTTATAAATAGATGCGACCATTCTTGACCCTTGGAAAGCGTTGAAATATGGCGCGAATGGAATCCGTGGCGATTTCGTTGCGGATTTGAGTGATTTTTCTCTGGCAGAACTATGACGTAATTGGTTGTTACATGTGCGAAAACCAGTAATGTGTTAATGTCCCTATAATATGTAATGTGTGTTTATTATGCGTTCTTTGAATTATTGAAGATATTTTATCTTTCATGCACTCGCCTTCGACGGCATTGGCTATATCTCTCTATATTTCATTCAATCATCACCGTTTTCGTTACCTTTTCTTGCAATTTCTGCACACCAACTAGGAAGTTCTTTTTATCATCAGCACGGCAAATATAGGTGAAAGAAAGTTATTTCATAAAAGTAACAATGACATTCTATCCTAGTTTTCGTTCGAATATAGCATCAATCTCATTTTACTTTTGTAATTTTTGCGTAAAAGTCTGTCGTAATTGTTTAGTTGGAATTGATTCTTAAATTTCTTAAAAAAATGGCACCTGTTGTGTTCATTAACGAAATATTTGAGGTCATTTTTTTTTCAAGTTCAAATCATTGTATCTAAAATTTTATTTATTCAATGACTAGCTGACCCAGCAAACTTCGTACTGCCTAACATGCAATGAACGTAGTGTTTTATAAATGAATATTTTAGCAACACTTAGTTTAAATTATCAATAATAAAATGAACAAAATTAAGTTCAATACTTCATTAGAATAATAAATATATAAAAAGAAAATAAAAATTATATAAAAAGAAATCAATTATTTCAATTGCGAGACAACCAACACATTTCGTCGGCCTAAAGTGTTAAGCTGCTAAATTCTTTTTAACAGTGTTTTCAGGGAAAGGAAAAAAAGTAAATATAAGCTACATAAATTACTACATAAAGCAGATTTCCGATTCATTTTGCATATTAAGAAATTTTTATATTTAAATAAATTTATCAGTTTGTCATTTGATAGAATTTTTTATTCCTTCCTATTGGAACAAAAAAACAAAAAAATTTAAAAGTGAACTTAGCAGATTGATAATTTAGGCTGACGATTTACTTTATTGAAGCTATGTATTTGGGTTCATGCGTTACCCTCGGATTGATTCTCTCCATTGAAGCATCTTGCCATTTCATTGACATACAAAGTTTGTCAAATCAGATATCTTCAGCATAAAAAACAAAGTAGGGGTAGTAGACCAATTAGAGCTTGAAAAATGACGGGACCGATTATGATGACATATGATTTGTTAGATTCGTCTTCCTTCCGAATAGCAGAATAACTATTAACATATCTTAACAATTCACGGAAAAAAATGAATAAAATAAGTTTTTAAATAAATTAGGCTTGGCATTTTACGCAATTGGCCGTTCACGTCACCCACACTTATATGTCAATTTAATATTGTCGGTAATTTTTATTTAAGAAACGCATATAACCATTGAAACCATTGGAAGTTCGACGCAATGCCTGACTTTGTTTTGAAGGCGCAATGATTTTACTGATTGGCGATTTCTCCCAAACATTGCCAATCATTCCAAGTTTAGATTCTGCCAATAAAATATATTCCTGCTTAAAATCATAAAATTTGTGACACAATGTAAAAAAATTTCAGCTGGCAACATGAGTTGCGTTGCAGAATGATCCATCAACTGAAGAATTTTCCAAACAATTTTTGAATCTCGGTAAAGGCAGTGTTCTTGTCGACGAATCACGCATATTGACTTAATTTCCTTCGAATTTTGTCTCATTTAAAAATTTTACTTAATTCCTAGCTTTTTTATAAAACAGCAGGATAACGTTTAAATCAGTTTAATTGGAATAAAAATTCAAACCAATAACACGGCTATTACCGATATTCATTCATTTCTAGGATAAATCTTCTGCAGATCAATCGTTCAGCAATACAATTTTTATGTTTTTTTTCCAGGTGAAGTTTCTTCATATGGTTCCATAAATTTGATAATTTAAGGCAAGCATTTATTTTTTAAACAGAAGTCGATCCTTAATGTCTGAAGTCGTCCACTTCTGCAATTCGAAATGCAGAACGACTAATCTGGAAAAGTGTTTTCCAAACAATTTATCGATATTGGTAATGGGAAAATTTCTGTTGACACATCATCGGGATACATTATTTTCCCTACCAATTTTTGCCACTTTACTAAGTTAATGGTGTTCCCAAACTTTGCTCAAAATTACAAAAATTCCACGTACTGCGTTGTGATACATAATAAATGCAAAATGAAATGCCAAAATGACGTGGACCTACAATCTTTTTGCTTGCAACACTCTGCAAAAATATGAATTAAATAATTATTTTAACACAAATTATATAAATAAAAACGTCAAATTCATACGTTGCTAAGCTTTTTCCAAATAAATCACAGGAATCGATGATTACAAATAATATTAGACGTAAAAAGCAAGTAGGCGTAAAATTTATAAATAAATAAATTCATTGTTAAAACATTGTTAAAACAAATCGAATTGTGAATATAAACCATCCTCAAACCCCCTAGATTACACACAAAAAATTTCATCAAAATCGGTCCAGGCGTTGTTGAGTTATGCGCTTACCAACACATTTTGCGATTCATTTTTATATTATAGATTTACCTTACTACCTGTTGCTCTAAGATGCAATAATAAATTAAAATTAAAAAAAACTACTACATTGTTTACAAACTTTCAAAATATTTTTATGATTGTTGAAACTTGTCCATCATTTGTGCATATCTGTATAGTCTTGAAAATTGCCTTTTCCTTGCCCCTTATTTTAAGAATCCATTTGTAAACCCATATTTTGAAAGCCTAGATTATGGTTTTATAGAGTCAAAACTTCTATGCTATACATCAGTACAATAAGTATCTGGTATCAAATTTAGATTGAAGTCCTAAATCTTCAAAAATATTTTTTATCTTGTTGAATGAAAATCTGGATTTAACTATATTCTTGTTTTTATTTCTTTTGAATAGTCATTTGTATCATTCATTTTTGAGCCAATGGATTACTTAAGCACCTTATCCATGCAGGAACCCATGAAATTCAGGTTTTGTTACTACTACGAGTTTGGTCTTTTTTGTGTATAGGGATTAGACTGGGCTAAAAAAATTGACTATTTTTTTTTGAAAAGTATATCGAAAATATTGTTCATGGTGACAAATAATAAATATCGGGAAGGTTTGAGTCCTTAATATTAAAATTAAGAGGTCTATCATCTTTAATTTCGATTTTTTATTTGTGCTTTCATTTTTGCGTCAATGCTGTCAAACTATCAAAGTAAAAGAAATTATCTGCACATATATTTATAGAAAATTAAATTCCCTACAAAAAAGGTCTCTTTGAAAATTTTTGCCAGATACGCCGTTTCCGAATAATCAAGCTTCAGACATTGATATAATTTTTATATTTATCTTCATTATTTTGGAATTTTGTAACTAAGGAACAAACAAATACATAGAAATGAACAAAATAGATTCTTGAAGGGAATTTAATGCTCTACAAAAAAGGTCTCTAAACGTTTTTACATAAAATCACTCTTTCAAAATTGGTTCAACAACGAAAAAAACAATATTTTAATTTTTCCTTCAATTTTAATTGTGAACAACTTTTGGAAAAGTGATCTTATGTAAAAACGTTAGGAGACCTTTTTTGTAGAACATTAAATTTCTTTCAAGAATCTATATTGTTCATTTCTATATATTTATTTGTTCGTTAGTTACAAAATTCCAAAATAAAGAAGATAAATCTAAAATTTATATCAATGTTAAAAGTTTGATTATTCGGAAACGGCGTGTCTGGCAAAAATTTTCAAAGAGATGTTTTTTGTAGGGAATTTAATTTTCTATAAATATATGTGTAGATGAATTTTTTACCTTGATAGTTTGACAGCATTGTCGCAAAAATGAAAGCACAAATAAAAAATCGAAATTAAAGATGATAGACCTCTTAATATTAATAGTAAGGGCTCAAGCCTTCCCGTTTTGTTTTTGTCACCTTCAACAATATTTTCGATATATTTGTCTAAAAAAAAAAATATATTCGATTTTTTTGGCTCAATCTAATAGATATATTCTTGTTTTTACTTCTTCTACGTACTCATTTGTATCCAAGGTTTATAAATTACTCAGGTTGCCCCATTAGAAAAAAAAGTATGACATCATACGAAGAATTTTGAAATTTGAATCAGTCTGAAGATATATACGAATTTCTTCTGGATACGTTACGTGGCGCTTGAGGCCACCTGTGTAGTTTGTAAACCTTGATTTGTATCATTCACTGTTGAACCAATGTATGAGGATTTCTGCAACACCTTATCCATGCAAGGTCCCCTGAAATTTAGGCTTTGTTACTACTACGACTTGAGCCTTTTTTGTGTATTGGGATACTCTATATTCGCAAGTCATGTAAACTACTATTTTCAGGATTCTCTGTAGTTCTTGGGATGTTTCAGTAACTAGTACATTACCGTTAGTGTATCGGCATTATAGACCGCTATATGGACTACTTATGGACTACTATATGGACTACTTATGGACTACTATATGGACTACTTAGTTCACTTGTTTTCAAACAAAGGTTGGCTTGTCCCTGATTAATTATAACCTGATGTACCAGTTCAGGCACTATCGGAAGAAGCTACGTTAGTAAATTGAAAATATCTTTTTAATTATTCCAAAGAAGTATAACTTCTAACGCGTGTAAATAAGTACGCACACCGTTTTCTTAAGATTAAAAAATAGATCTCAATTGAATTTGTAATTTGCCACGTTTAATAACACAGCTGATCTCACGACTCCTCCTTCAATAGATTCTAGTTATGTTCTTTTCAAAATTCACCGGGAGACAATTAATTTTAATAATTTTTGATAAACTTCTTTTATTTAGGTTGAATAACTGTGATTAGCTATAGAATTAAAGTATTTGAAAATATTTTTATAATTTTTATAAATGAATTTTCAATTAAAAAGAATTCTAATCGAATTTATAATTTTGTCGCCATTAATGACTTCATTGAGTTCCCCCTTTAAAGCAGCGAATTGATAACTCCTGATAGAGTATAATAAAGACAACATATATCTCTATCTCATGATTTCTTAGCGTTCAATCAATATTACGATTATATTTCAGCTATTTTGAAAAAATAATTTAGGTTCAAAAAAATACATTTACTAGGGACATTTACATTGTTAAGATTTCTAAATGCCTTTTTTTGCCGGGTTTCCTTGAATTTTTCTGATATTTAATCCTTAAATTTGGTACCAAAGAAGGTTTATATCAATAACTCTAATAGAATACTAATGTGGTGGAAATCACCTTCTATTATTATAAAAGTATAATTAAAGTTAAAATTTTTTTAAGTTACTTTTTTTCTTGTTCTTTGTTCTTTATTTCAACCGATTCCCTGTTTGAGTATTGATATTTTCTTAGTATTCCTTCCAGGGAGTCCTGACATTATTCCCCATTCGTTTCTTTCATCAGTCATTTCTTCCATTGTTTTAGTTTTCCTTGGAACCGTTGGTTAAATCCAAGTTTTCTCATGAGATTCACAAACTTTTTTTCAATCTTAGGGATTCAGGAGTTATTGATTTTCTTGTTTACAAAATTTTCCATGATTTGATTAATTTACAACCCTTTGACTTATAATTTTTTATTTAGATTTTCCTATTTATCGCAAGGTATGTAAGGCTTTTGAACCAATGAATAACTGTGTATACAATATATAAAATATATTGCAGTCCAATTTATTAACATAAACTTGAACAGAAGTTCAAACAAAAAATTCGTGACGTATTGCCCAGATACGTATTTCGATTGCCAAGCAATCTTCATCAGTGGTCATCAAGTAGTTTGGATCACTCCGTAACTGCTTTGTGATGATTCAAGAAATATAATGAAATATAATATAATTGCTTGGCAATCGAAATACGTATCTGGGCAATACGTTACGAATTTTTTGTTTGAACCTCTGTTCAAGTTTATGTTAATAAATTGGACTGCAATATATTTTATATATTGTATACACAGTATAACTGTTCAAAGTCAGCGAAAAAATCTTATTTTGATCAATGAATAACTGTTTTTTTTTGTCAAATACCTAATATTTTCCTTTCCTTAACTATAAGACTTAAAAATCATTGGGTTGAGGAAAAAATGAAATGAAAGTGATACATTAAGAACATCAAATCACCATAATATATAAATAAAGAAAAAAATGTTTAGTTAACCTTTATAAAAAAGGTTATTATATACGATTGTTGTGTATATAGAAATAAGCAAATGAGATCAAAGAAAGTACTCAGAAATTTATATAGCTGGAAAAACCCGCAAGAGAAGATTTTTTTTTATTTTAAGACATAAAGGTAATAACTACCAAATTAAACATGTATTCATTTAATTCGATGGTTAAATTAAAATTTTCTTGAAACTTGACAAATACAGAAGGTCGTCAACAATCGTTGGGAAAATTCAAATTTCTGACTCATTTTTTTCACCAAAATATTTCTTCTTTAATTGTTAATATTTGAATTTTTCTTTGTAAGCAAATCAAAGGTGTAATTATTGCCTTCAATTTTATCATTTTTCAATACATTGATTACACATGCGAAGGCTTTATAATACGATACTATTTATTTTACGCTGTACGGCCCCTTTCAACGTGCTAAGTTTTTCCCGGCAAATACAATCGTAGTTGTAATAGTAGCCACAATCCACATCCGTTTTTTTTCGCATTGCATTTTTAATTAAAATCTCTTGAAAAAAAAAACATCACATATCAAGTGATTGGATTAAAAACGTGAAATTATCGCACGATAGCTCCGTTTCTGATTATTTGTTCTCTATATACTTACATTTAGATTGCAGTTGTGACGTAGATGGACAAATGAAAAGCACATTGTATGATTAAATGCACTTTGCTTTATAATTGCCCGTTTATGAATTTGACGTAATTGGTACGGAAATTAATATGACATTCACAAGGAATTTCATCGTTTAATTATTGTTTTTTTACTGAGCTTTCAATAGGCAGATCAACAAAAAAAATCTTCCTGAGTATACAATGTATATAGAATATATTGCGGTTCAATTTATGTAGTATAATTTAATATAATAATATATAAAAATCATATCATATACAGAAATTCAAACAAAAATATTTGTGACGTATCTTCTAGATAGGTATTTCGATTGCCAAGCAATCTTCCTCAGTGGTCATCAAGTAGTTTGGATCACTCCGTAACTGCTGTGTGATGATTCAAGAAACTTCTTTGTGAATTATCACAAAGTAGTTACGGAGTAATCCAAACTACTTGATGACCATTGCAGAAAATTGCTTGGCAATCGAAATACGTATCTGGACAATACGTCAAAAATATTTTTGTTTGAACTTCTGTTCAAATTTATGTTTATGGTATGATTTATATATATTATCATATTATATTAAATTATGCTACATAAATTGGACCACAATATATTCTATATATTGTATACACTGACTGATTCAAAAAAAATGTTAATTTTTTTTTCTTAATTATATCGAAAATATTGTTGGGAATGACAAAAAAAATTCTGTGAAAGTTTAAGCTCTTAATATTAATATTAAGAAGTGCCGCATCGCAAATATCGATTTTCCATTTAAATAACATGGGAACAATATTCTGTTGCACTTTGGAATTTTATAGCTCACTCTGGTGACAATATTTCGGAATGACCAAGGTATATTCTTGTAGAAAATTGAACGATTTACAAAAAAGGTCTCGAACAAGTTTTTGATATATTTATTTCTTCAAAAGTCATTCGAGGTCAAAGTTGAACTAAAGAGAAATTTTAAATTTTTTTCAATTTTTTGACGCAACCATCAATTTTATGAGAAAATTTTATAGGATATTTTTTGTAGAGCACTGTTTTGTCTATAACTTATCTCTATAAAAGTTTTCATATTTTTCACAGGTCCTATGTTGTTTGCATTAAACTGAAAATTCCCTGAATTATTATATTTTAAACATAAATTTTTTTTTTTTATTTTAATTAAATAACTTAGGACCTGTGAAAAATATCAAAAACTTTTATAGTAATAAGTTATAAAAAAAAGTGCTCTACAAAAAATGTCCCATAAAATTTTCTCATATTTTTCACAGGCCCTAAGTTATTTAATTAAAATAAAAATAAAAAAAATATGTACAAAATATAGTAATTCAGGGAATTTTCAGTTTAATGCAAATAACTAAGGACCTGTGAAAAATATCAAAAACTTTTATAGAGATAAGTTATAGGAAAAAAAGTGCTCTACAAAAAATGTCCTATAAAATTTTCTCATAAAATTGATGGTTGTGTCAAAAAATTGAAAAAATATCAAAATTTCTCTTTAGTTCAACTTTGACCTCGAATAACTTTTGAAGGAATAAATATATCAAAAACTTGTCGGAGACCTTTTTTGTAGATCGTTCAATTTTCTACAAGAATATACCTTGGTCATTCCGAAATATTGTCACCAACGTGAGCCATAAAATTCCAAAGAGCAAGAGAATATTGTTCCCATGTTATTTGAATGGATAATCGAAATTTGCGATGCGGCACCTCTTATTATTAATATTAAGAGCTTAAACTTTCACAGGATTTTTTTTGTCATTTTCAACAATATTTTCGATATAATTAAAAAAAAAAAATTTTTTTTTTGAATCAGTGTAGTATACACAGTATAACTGTTCAGTCAGCGAAAAAAATCTTATTTTGATGATCTTCCTGAGTTAAATACCATTTTAATAAGCACCCAAGTGCATAACTTAAATGTATTTTCTCTTATAAATTTTTGCATTGAAAATGGTCCCTTTAAAGTATATGCAGACGTTAATGTGCATAAGAAGTAATGCATTTATAAACTTTATCTACAATTGTTAATTATTATAATTGAATTTAAATATAAAATAATTTCCCTGGTCTCATATTTTTTTTACTTGTTGACTACTATTTGGACACATAATTGATTGTTTACTTACAATAGTATTTAAATAAAAATAATGAATTTCCCAAATTTTAAGTTACTTGTAAACCTTTGTCCATTGTTTTGTCCTCACCAATTAAATGATTGCTCAAAAAAAAAAAACTTTTTTGTCGTAATTGATCAAAGTTTATGGCGATGCTAATGACTATTATGCCATTGCTTATTATCGTTCGAAAAACGATTTTATAGAATAATCGAAATATTACATAAAATATAAAACGTAGATATCTAATATACATAAAGTGGCATGGAATTCTTGTTTTCCGTTTTACGTCATTCGTGTTTAATTGGTTTAATTACTTTTGTGTGGCCACGAATACTTATATTGTTTAATAGTAATTAATTTGTTATTAATTTAAATTAGCTGTACTAATATTTTTATAAATCGTATATTATGCGGCAATTTTCTTTTAATGTAGTAGCATATAGATTATTGCATATTTTATGGATTGAATAGGAAAACCAAGACTAATAACAACTAAGGATTTGATGTATCAATAAATGAAATATTAAAGAAAAATATAAATTTGTACTTTAAAACTTTTTTTTTTTAATATTGTGAATTTATTGTTTATCTTAAGTTGACCCCTGCATTTAGTTGTCAAGGCTCTATAGTTTCTCGACCCTTAATTATTGAAGACCTGAGTTTTTACCGTAAATATTTACTAGTGACACTTATGTTAACTTTGAACATCTTTTCTACTATTGCTAATATCATAAGTGATAAATATTGACTTCATTTATACGAATTTATGGAGTCCAAAAGGTCTTTTTTTCCAAGACAAGGTTAAAGGAGAATATTTAAAGGAACCAATTTATAAAAATTAAAAAAGGACCTGTCTAGGACCCTACAATTGAAAAGGAGTGGAAGTTCTTAAAAGTAAAGATTTAGTGTGAGACAAAGAGAAATAGAAAGAAATATGTAGAATAGTACAAAGTTTGCATAAACATTTATAATCATCGTTATTTTCAGCTTATATTCATCGTTATATTCGATTACGTTACATTTTTTTTTTGATTCAAATGTGTGACGTCACCAAGTAATGTCGTTAATAAAAAAAATCCAAAAATGAGGGGAAGGATTTCGAATTTTCGATGTTTTTTTTTAATAGGCCTACCAGCTTTTTGATGTCATTCCTTCTTAGATTTAGAAGTCTTTTGTTGTGTTTTTTTAAGAGGTCTCTTTATTATAACCTTTGAGAATTTGCCTCCTGCATAGAATTTTCGATGTTAGTAAAATAGGATTTTGGAAATGGCTTAATTAAGTAGCGGGAAGCCTAAAAATCATATCCATTAATTGTTTTTTTTTTCGGCTGAAATAACAGAAATTCTCAAAACACGCCAAATTCGGCGTTTTTTTCAACTTTAACGTTGATTTACACGTTAACTATTGGTCATAGGTTAATGAATGTATATTCATTCGATAGGACTTAAGTTGCCCTATCGATTGGTGTAACGAAAGTCTCGGAAAATTTTATGAAGAAAAACTTTTTTCCCAACTTTTAACGACAGGTTTTTATAGATATTGACGAAATAAAACGAAAATGGGATGTACAATTTTACGATATCTTGCTTAGTTTACAAAATATCGATAATTAAAATTTGAAAAAAAAAATGTTTACATGGATTTTCCAGGATTTTCATGAAAAAATCGAAAATCAGAGGAAGAACCTTGAAGAAAGCGTAAAGAGAGCGTTCTTACTAATGGCCAATGATTGATCGAAAATTAGTGGATTCAATCGTTACATTATGCAGCTCTGGTGTGAATATTATCGAAATATTCGAAAAAAAATATTTGAAAAAAAATTCATAAAATCGTCGAAAAGGATACGGCGATTCGTCTGGCGCCACGATTTAACGACGGATTCTTATAGATCTCGATAAAATAAAACGAAAATGAAGAACATTTTTTTTCGATATCTCGCTTAGTTGAAGATATATTGATACTTAAAAATTGTTTTTTTTTTATGAAAAATTTTCATGACAAGGGGTCCAGGGGTGAAATCCCAGTGAGGGTTGGGGAGCGTCGCTCATATCAGGCAATTTTGTATTTTCGATTTTGTTTTTAGTTTAATTCGCGAGTAAGTTAGGCTATGATTAAATTAACATTTCAATTTTTTTTGGGGAGTGCTTCTCAGCCCCCACCGGGGCTTCGACCCGGGACCCCTTGTTTATAACATTTTTAGCACAAAAAAAATTAGTGGAGCTATGGTAAGCATTTTCCTTTTTTTCTTGAAAATCCTAGGAAATTCATCTAAATAAATTAAAAAAAAAAAAATTTTTAAGTATCGATATTTCTTCAACTAAGCAAGATATCGAAAAAAATTATTCTTCACTTTCGTTTTATTTCATCGTTACTTATAAGAATCCGTCGTTAAATCGTGGCGTCAAAAGAATCGAATTTATGATTTTTTTTCGAATATTTCGATAATATTTTTAACCAGAGCTGCATAATGTAACGATCAAATTCATTGATTTTCGATCATCCAGCTGTAATTAGCTGCTTGTGGGAACGCCCTCTTTGCATTTTCTTCAAGGTTCTTCCATTGTTTTTGGATCATATAGCTGTGATTGGCTATTGGTGAGAACCTTTTTTCTATTATTTCTGCTTGGTTCTTCCTCTGATCTTCGATTATTCAGCTGTGATTGACTATTGGTGGGAACGCCCTCTATGTTTTCTGGATGGTTCTTTCTCTGATTTTCGATTTTATAGCTGTGATTGGCTGTTTCTGAGAACGCCCTCTCTATGTCTTATGCTTGATTCTTCCACTGATTTTCGATCATCCAACTGTAATTAACTGTAAAAATTCAAAATGCAGCAGGATTAAGTGGATTTCCAAAAATCATTTTAACTTTTTTTCGGTATAATCTTCTTTGACACATTTCTCATAATATATTGCAGGATTGGAAAACCTCCTTATATATTATCTTAATTCCCAGCATTTTTCTGTCTCATACTCTTTAGTGATACGTCTTACTCCTTTGCCCCACTCGTATGACGTTAAAATACATATTTCTCTTTCTATTTTTTCTGAATTATACCTTTCTTTCCTTTCTCCGCAAAGAAATGAAGCCATGCATCTATGCAATTTTAGTCTTCCAAAGAAGTTTAACTTCCAAAATGTATTCTATTTGCTACTATATTACAACTTAGGTGCGAAAATAACTCTTTTGTGATTCATCGAACTCCTTTGCTCCACTAGTATGGACTGGAAATATGTATCTCTTTCTTTTTTTTGTTGAATTATATATTTTTTTCCTTTCTTCGCAAAGAAATGAGGTATTCATGAAATTTTACTCTTCTAAAGAAGTTTAACTTTATAAATATGTTCCATTTATTACTCAATTACAACTCTTGTGCGAAAATTTGATTTACATTTGAATGCCAAAAGAATGGAAGTTGTTATATATCATACGTCAGCAAAGATATACCACAATTATATCTCAATAAAAACCGGAGCATTTTTCATCAATGGATTTCTTTGAATTGTGTTTTATTATTACTATTTATTTTTTCTTTATGTCCATTTCACTTTCAAACACCACATAAAAGGTTACTAGACTATTGTAGTTGACTTAATTTACAATTGCTATTATACCAATTTATTTTTTATTGCTTCCAATTATTATTGCCAATGCAAAACTTTGTAATAGCTAAAATAAAAAAAAAATCGAGTTTCTATAAAAGGAATAGGAGCTGCTTATTTTTTTTTTTTATACAATTTTAATATTCAAAGATTAATAAAAGTTTTCTTGTCTTTTTCAGATCTTTCCGAGCGTCTTAAGGTAAGTGGAAAACTTAGATTTAAAAAAAAGAGTCCAACTTCTTAAGAAAACCAACAAATGTGTTAACTAAAATAACATTTATTATCATCAAATTTGGGGATTTACCTACGTTATTATGTCAAATGCTATAACACGAAATTAAGTTCCAAAAATAAAAATTACTCTTTATAAGTATACGTCCAAGACCCTCATTCTTGCACAGTTACAAGGACATGCCATATTAAGTTACCCATATAACCACCAAATGCAGTTTCCAAATAACTATAACCATAAACTTTTCAATCATTGCAAATTTTGCTCTTTTAAATGGGCACCTTGGCCCGCTTACCTTGGCACGAAACTATGTTTCAATATTTACATCCAAAATCTTTAAAATCAGAGTACTAAAAAAATTCTTCCAAGTGAAAATATAAACTTATAATTTATAATAAAAGAACATTAAAAATGTATTATTGAATTTGAATGATAATTAGAAAAATAAAATTAATGGTTTCTGGGTATTACGTAATTCCGCGTTATTACATCTCGATAATTTCATAGCTTATTTTTTTGTGAATTCATAGTTGGACTTGGGTATAGTATAGCAAAAGTTATGTTTTTGTATTTAATTTATATGTTTTACATTCCGATTGTAAATTATGGCTTTGGTGTTTCATGGAAGTGTTGGATACTATACTTATTTATGACTTGTTAATTAATTTCGTACCATTGCTGCATGGGAGTTTGGGTGACGACCATAAAATTGGTGAAAACTGTAAGTGTCATCTATAGAGTTAAAATAGAGTTAGACTCTTTTATATATATTTAATTCGTAAGTGTAATTGTCACTGAACTCCTCCTAGGCCACTTAAACCAATTTTACTAGAATTTTCTGTGTATATTTGGGGGGAAGACTTATTCACGAATTTCTATTTTTATGTACTTTTATTTTCGATTGTATCTCCATAACATTCTTAAGAAGAAGATTAGTAAGGACTTATAAAGAGTCTAGCAGGATCCACATGGCCAGTTGGCCTCCAAATTCTTGGTGGTCCATGCACCCAAAATTTCCTTGACTTTTTCACGAAAACTTAGGAGATATTATTCAAATTATTGTTTAAACTGTGCACTACTCGGATAATAAAATGCATTTAACAATAAAAAATTGCATAAAAGAATTCCATTGTGAATTATATTCATTTTTACAAACCTACAGCTTTCTTGATTTATCGGATCACATATTTAATGCAGGCAATAATATAAATGGATAGAGTTGACCAAATTTTTAGATGTTTTTGGTTCGCGGTTTGCAGGAAATTTGGAAAGTGGTCCGCAAGTATCCAAAGTTTGAGAAACACTGGTATAAACTATTTACTTTAAAATGGCACCTTATTCACTAATATTAATTAAACACAAATTAGGGCAATAACTAACCTTTCAAGTATTTTGTGCTAGGCAGTGGCGAATTTAAAAATTTGCCGCCCCTACTGACCCCTGAAATTCAATGCTCTATTTCGCAATAATGATAATTACATTTATTCTATCAATGGAATCGTAATTTGTGCTCTATTGCCGTTGTAACATCAACTTTTCCTGTGATTAGTAAATTTTGTATACCAAAGGGTCTAGCAGGATCCACATGGCGAGTTGGCCCCCAAATAGGAACCTGTGTCGAAACTTATGTTAAAATATCGGCTTGATATACAAACACATTTTATATACTTTTCCCGACCAAATTCCTCTTTGACCTGGAGATATGGGCAAAAATGTCCCCCCGCATGGCTATTTTTTAAAGTTATATATCTCAAAAACTAATTAAGCTAGAGATGTGGAACCAACGCGAAGCTTTAGATTATTTTACAGAGTATATCATATATTTTTTTGAAATTCTTAGAAGAAAAAAATATACCAAAAAAAAAACAGAAAACAAATGAAATAATTTTTTTTTGTGTTCTCTAAAAACGACATTCACAAAAAAAAATATATTTTAATGCGTCTACATCAGTACTATAACTCATAAAAATTGCGTGAAAAAATAGTTGGTGCAACATCTTGAAAAAAAATGAAATGAGATACTAACTAAATTATTTTGGGTTCATAGTATTCCAGTTGTAATAAATTATAACAGGGACGATAATTTTTTTTATTCTTATTTTAATAAAAATTGAACACTAGTTGTTTTTTTTTCTTTTGGGATCAATTATTTTGATCTTGAAAGTAATCATCTTAAGAGTAAATATAGAAAAACAAAAAATCTAATAAAGTTTTTTTTTTATATTTCCATAGACTTACAATTATGAAAATAATATATGTTTTGCTCCTATATGTGGCCTATTTTTTATTGAAGTTTTGTTGAAAAAAAGTTGTTGAAACACTTCGAAAAAAAATAAAATCGAGATACACTATTAGGCGTAGACCACATTTCATTTTTTTTCAAGGTGTTGCACCAATTATTTTTTCACGCAATTTTTATGAGTTATAGTGCTCATGTAGAAGCATAAAAAATTTTTTTTTCGTGATTGTCATTTTCAGAAAACACATTAAAAAAAAATATTTTATTTGTTTTTTGGATTTTTTTTGCATATTTTTTTTTTCGAAAAATTTCAAAAAAATAAATGATACACTCTGTAAAATAATCTACATCCTCGCGTTAGTTTCACATCTCTAGCTTAATTAGTTTTTGAGATATATAACTTTGAAAAATAGCCATGCGGGGGGATATTTTTGCCCATATCTCCAGGTCAAAGAGGAATTTGGTCGCGAAAAGTATATAAAATGTGTTTGTATATCAAGCCGATATTTTAACAAAAGTTTCGACATAGGTTCCTATTTGGGGGTCAACTCGCCATGTGGATCCTGCTAGACCCTTTGGCTCTTAACTGGACATCAGATAATGTCTGATAATATCAATTGTTAAAAAATTTTGAACTATTCTTCAACACTTCATAATTCAGAAAATTGAGAAATCAAACTTTAAATTGTCATCTTGATCGCTTGATCCCAATGTTTTTTTATGATTTGTTCACTTATTGCCATTTAAAATACAAATTTTTAGAACCATATACCCAAAACTACTTGTTTTATAGACGAAAAGCTAAGCTGCTCCCTATTTCCAGAATAAAATATTTTTTTTAAATTTTACACGATCAAGAGTTTTTACCATAGGTAAAACAAATGACAATCGGTTAGTGGCAAGTCCCAACTATAAATTGGATGTATACAAATTTTTCGTCCATACACCCGCAACTTCTTTCAAATCATTAAAGTCATAATTCAAAGTCGGGACTTTTGAAGGTCATCCTGATGGAATACAACGCTTTATCTCCTTTAAATTCAAATTAATACCAATTTTTGGTTGGTTTGTTAACATATTGTCATTTAAAATAAAATTTTTGCAACCAATTATCCAATACCACTTGTTTTACAGGTGAAAAGCTAAGATGTACTCAATTTTCACTCTTACATTTATTAAAAACAATTTCTCGATCAAGAGTGTTTGTCATGGGAAAAACAAATAAGGGCAATGATAGACAAATGACAATTGGTTATAGTGGCAAGTCCAAACTATAAGTTGGATGTTTTTTAAAAATTTTAATCCATACACCTGCAACTTCTACCAGATGATGAAAGTCATAATAAAAAATCTAAAGTCTAGAGGGTTATTTTGATAGATCATAATGCTTCTTCTACTTTAAATTCAAACCCTAGCAAATTTTATGTTGACTTATTAATTGCCATTAAAAATATAATTTTAGAGCCCATTACACAAAACCACTTGTTTTGTAAGGTAAAAGCTAAGATATACCCAACTTTCAATCTGACATTTTTTTTTTTAAATTTTACACGATCAAGAGTGTTTCCCATGGGTAAAACAAATGACTATCGACTAGTGGCAAGTACCAACTATAAGTTGAATGTATAAAAATTCTTCGTCCATACACCCGCAACTTCTTCCAGATTATTACTCATAATTTAAAGTCGTGACTCTAGAAGATCATCCTGATGGACTATAAAGCTTTATCTTTAGCTTAAGCCTTAAATTATTTTAAGCGATCAAAAGTGTTTGCCATTGGCAAAATAAAAGACAATCGGTTAGTGGCAGGTCCCAACTCTAAGATGGATGTATAAAAAAAAAAATTTGCAGGAAAATATTAATTTAAGGTACCTAATTTTTCAGTAAGTTCAATACCTGGCGCCATCTTCTGTGTATTTGATGATTTTTCTTTCATAAATCTTTTAACATTGGTTACCAAAAACTTTTTCTTCATGTTCTTCTTTAATATTAAATTCATGATCTTTTTGCTGGCTAATAATTGTAGAGTTTCGATAATTTACAGCGGCATTTTCCAAATCTAAAACCATTGGAATATTATTATTTCCGGTTTTACAAAAACCAATAGAGAAGTTTCAATTTAGCTACTATTAAAAAAAAAATGGCAAAGAATATGGAACCAAAGTAGAGAATGTATTCAATAAAAATAATAATCCTAAAGTATGGATATTAAATAAAAATTATTAGGAGTATTATTTCCATAAAAAGTCTTGTTATTATTGAGATAAATTATAATATCCGGTTTTTGCTATTGACCTACTGTTTTTTTTAAGTAGAATTCAATAGCATTCAAATACATAATAATGTGAAATTGATTTTGATTGATTAGATAAAATTTCCAAATTTTTTAAGTCAAGGATACAAAGTTAATCCCTACTTAGTATATTATATGTGTATTATGTTAAATTGTAAATGCCAATGAATTTGATACATCTGATAAAATGTATTATTTGTCTACATATGTTCACATGTTCCTACCAACTAATTATTATGAGTCTCCATACGCAATTCGTTATCGTTTATTGAAACAAAAAGTTCAATGGAACATTTCCAATTTGCACTGAATTTGCATAGCAAAACATGTGTTAATTGTGATTTTTTATGCAAAAAACAAAAACGCCAAGTGAATTTCACGTTGCAGTACATAAGACATAATTGTAGAGAATGCAGAATATGGATATGGAAAACTTGTCTTGACGATATCGATGGCTTTTCAGACATGAATTCGTAGAATTTAATTGACAGTAATTATTGATATTATCGATTTTAATCACCGATATTGTTGTGACATGCAATTGACACCTGGCTTTTTCACATCAGTTGCACTTTATATGTATATATTTACGCGGTATGAAATTTTTAAGGGCTCTCTAAGGATTTTTTATTCTGAAAGTTAAAAAGAAAATTAATAATTTTTAGTGATTAAATATTAATCGTATTTTACTCACCTTTATAATAAAATCGGACTAGGAATATATCTTTGGATACTATGATGTTCGCAGGTTTAGGGTTGGTGATTCCGGATCAACACCATAGGTACCCCAACGTTTGTAAATTACACAGGTTGCTCCATTAGAAAAAAAAAATGACGTCATACGAAGAATTTTGAAATTGAATCAGTCTGAAGATATGTACGAATTTCTTCTGGATAAGTCACGTAGCCTGTGTATTTTATAAATCTTGTAGGTACCCAACCTTATACGGTCAATTAACGACGTACGAAGTGTAATTCCATAGTCATTCCTGGTATATACATAAATCAGCCATGTCAGCATGCTTCAAAATTATTATGGCTTTTACTCGCAAAGAAAAGTAAAAAAAAAAACGGTGTTTCTCGTGAGAAGTTATACTTCTTTGGTATAGTTAAAAAGATGTTTTCAATCCACTGTCGTAGCTTCTTCCGGTAGTGCTTGAACTGGTCCACCTGGTCCAATGGTTATAAGTGATTTGTGTAAACTAAAATATGATACAATTATAAATACAATTTACATTTAATATCAAAATACAAAATGAACAAACGTATGTGTTCTGGCAAAGATAAGGACAAAGAATATATAGTGATAAGCGTATTTATGATAGTGGAATACAGATATAGTAATTATTGTCTCAATTTTGAACTATCATGTCATTGGTTTCAACTGTCATTCTAATTTCATTTATTTGCTAATTTCAACTATTTGGCAGTTGTGTGAGTGTTGGGTTGTGAATATTTCACAGAAAGTTACTGGTTTTGAAATAAAATATTAAATTAGATATTTGTACAGAAATACTATTAAGGATACCGCAAAGAATTGTCGTTTTTTCAATATACATTTATAACACAAAATATGGTACAATTATTGATTTTAAGCCAATGATATAATCAACCTTGATATTATCAACGTTTTCACATCTAGTATGCAAATTTTCAATGCCGTATTAGTAAAAATCAATTGATTACTAAGGACAATATCAAAAAAATACATTTTGAACAGTTTTTGATAAATTTGTTCCTTCAAAAGTTATTCGAAGTCAAAGTTGAACTAAAGAGAAATTTGAATATATTTTCAAATTTTTGCCGCAACCATCAATTTTATGAGAAAATTTTATAGGACATTTTTTGTAGAGCCCTTTTTTTCCTATAATTTATCTCTATAAAAGTTTTTGATATTTTTCACAGGTCCTAAGGTATTTGCATTAAACTGAAAATTCCTAAATTAATATATTTTAATATAAAAATTATTTTTTTTATTTTAATTAAACAACATAGGACCTGTGAAAATATCAAAAACTTTTATAGAGATAAGTTATAGGAAAAAAAGTGCTCTACAAAAAATGTCCTATAAAATTTTCTTATAAAATTGATGGTTGCGTCAAGAAATTGAAAAAATATTAAAATTTCTCTTTAGTTCAACTTTGACCTCGAATAACTTTTGAAGGAATAAATATATCAAAAACTTGTACAAAGACCTTTTTTGTAGATCGTTCAATTTTCTACAAGAATATAACTTGGTCATTCCGAAATATTGTCACCAACGTGAGCTATAAAATTCCAAAGTGCAAGAGAATATTGTTCCCATGTTATTTGAATGGAAAATCGGAGTTTGTCAAGGCAACTCTTAATATTCACAGGATTTTTTTTTGCCATTTCCCAACAATATTTTCGATATAATTAAGGAAAAAAAATCATCATTTTTTTGAATCAATCTAATATATATATATATATATATATATATATATATATGATAACATTGATAAAAATATACCTACGGTGTTAGTTTTCCTAGACCTAGCAAAGGCTTTCGACATCGTGAACCACAAAATTTTATTGGATTAATTTTGGAGACGTGGTATTAGAGGTATCCCTCATAAACTACTTGAGAACTATTTAATTAATAGAGAACAACGTGTTATTATTAAAAATAGTATTAGTAAGACTAATACTATGAAAATTGGTGTTCCTCAAGGAACAATTCTGGTCCAATTCTGGATTTTGATTGAATTTTCGTGAATAAATTGGGCCAAAATGTCTTTGAACCACACTGACGTGCCTGATCCACGGGAATCCCTCTTTCCTTATTTGTCCTGGTAATTTTTACCGCAAACAATGTGATTCCATTAAGAGACAAAATCGGCCCCTTTGGGAATCACTGGTCTACTTTTTTGTAAATCTTCGTATGCCAAATTATGGGCGTTAGCATGTTTTAGTAGAAACAAACTACAAAATATTACTTAAGTAAGCACTATAAATTTGTATAATATTGGCTGCATTATCTACTAATCGAAAACGAATCTTATGTTTTTTCTTTGCTCATTTTCATCTCATTTTCCAACTCGTGATAATGTTCAATGAACTGCAAATGATAAAATTTTTACCAATTAAATTTTCGATCCCATATATTATAATACATTGCCTTGACTATCGTAAAAATCTGTCAACGTGTTTGGAAGATGTAAATAACGCATATGGAATGAAAATATTGAATAATTAATTTTCTCGTGAATGATTAATTAATTTATCAGTATCAATCAATAATCGTTTTATTTATTTATCTTTGAAATTTTTCATTGACGTCACAATTTGACTGCGTTATATAAACCGAGAGATCAATGACCAAGCGATTATACGGTTAAGGTTAATTTTTCTGAAAAAAAAATAAATAAATAAATATGATTAATTAAATTATAATTTTGTAGTAAAGAATAATGATTTTAATAGTGTCAAATTTAGTGAGGTAAAAATTATTAAATAAATGGAAATATAGCAGTGAAAGTTAAAGAAAATTATTACCAATTGACCAATTATACATATAAAGCATGGAAAATGTTATTTAGAGGAAATATATATATTTGTTATTAGGAGAGCTCTTCGATAAACTTCATATTAAAATACTCAATGCAAATAACTTGAAATTTTCACAGCCAACTTTGAATGGTCACCTTGATAGCCATTTGCAGGAAAATATTTAATTAAGGTACTTCATTTTTCACTAAGTTCAATACCTGTTGCTATCTTCTGTATATTTGATGATTTTCCTTTTATAAATCTTTTAACATTGGTGTACTAGAATATCTATATTCTAGTCTACTAGAATACTTCACTTTACGCATACGTATTGAAAATAACTATTTTTAACACGCTTTTATAAGCTTGGGTTGTATGTATCTATCTATTAGGGTGTCCGTTATTTCCCAAATTGATTTTTTTACAGCGATCGCCCCCTGAATTTTTAGTTTAAGATATAAAAAAAATATCCAATACAATTAAGCTCTTAATTTCTTGATTAAACCGTGCCGGAATCATGTTACTTTTACCATTTAAATAACATGGGATTATTTGACTTTTTACTTTAAATTTTTTTTCTCAGAAACAAATGAATGAAAAGATTTAACAACAAATTATTCTGACGTAAAATTTAACGTTCTATAAAAAAGGTCTCTTATTAATTTTCGATTAAATCACTCCATTAAAAGTTATTCAACATTTAACTTGAATTAATTTGTTTAATTTGTAGTTTGTAATTTATTCAACATTTAATTTGCTGACTACAAGCTCTAAAAAATTTCTCATAGATGGCATCAGGTGAAATGGTAAAAATTCGAATTTTCATTGAACTTTTGTCGATAGTCTCATTAATTAGTATGAAATTCACTTCGTAGGTACAAAATATTGATTAAAGTTCGAAAATTTATCCTGGATAAATTGAATTTCACGACTATATAGCGAATTCGGATCTTATGTCACCTGTTTTAGTTGCCAAACTATGTTTTTTTTGTTTAATTTTCAATTCAAGCCATAAAATTAACACAAATAATCACTGGCGCTCTAATGATAATAATTTTTATCTTCTCTTCCAATAGTTTTATCGTTAAAAAAAGTAAAAATGAGCAAAAAGTTGAAAATATTGCAAGATTTATATTTGACACAAGTTAAATGTTGAATATCTTTTAATGGAGTGATTAAATCGAAAATTCATATGATACCTTTTTTGTAGAGCGTTAAATTTTACGTCAGAATAATTTGATCTTAAATCTTTTCATTCATTGGTTTCTGAGAAAAAAAATTAAAAGTAAAAAGTCAAATAATCCCATGTTATTTAAATGGTAAAAGTAACATGATTCCGGCACGGTTTAATCAAGAAATTAATAGCTTAATTGTATTCGACAATTTTTTTATATCTTAAACTAAAAATTCAGGGGGTTATCACTGTAAAAATATCAATTTGGGAAATAACGCACACCCTACTATCTATTTATGTATGTAACGGAATCTTTGAGCTTAATTTTCACCGGTTTCTAGAAATCTGATTAACTTGAAACTTTGCACACGTCTCAAGGACCAGATAACGATGCTATAATTCAAAACAAAAATTGTTATCCTGATTAGGATCGTCAGGATTAATAAATTTCTTTACGGACCTTCTGCATGAGAGTAATTCTCTTTTGATTGGTTTCCCAAAATTGATCAAAGTTTAAGGTTGATTTTTTTCCACCAAAATTCCCTGGGAAAATGCGAATCTTGGTTTATTCGATGGGGGAATCAATTTGAAGAAAAGGCTGGTCTCCTTATTGGTCCATTGATTCAGTACTGCCTACTAATTGTTATAAAAGAAATGTTTATTCTATCGCCATTGATGAATTTGAACTCATGCCTAATGGCGTATTGATTTATTTTTAGAAAGATAAACGATTAAAAAGTTCTTTAAAGACATCTTCCTAAACAATTTCCTTAAGGTATTTATACAAATTTTGTGCCGATTTCTCGCTTATATTATCAAAAAAACCAATTAAATTTAATTACTGTAATTAAAAATTTAAGTATGAAATTTAAAAAAAAAAAAGACTGATTTATAGTCTGTAACTTTCAATCATGAGTATAAACATTTACCTATGGATTAGCCCCCCCCACCATTTTTTATTTCAATACTCTGTATTTTAGTAACACGTGTCCAAGGATATTATTAATTGGAACTAATCCCTACAAAAAATAATTCCGATTAACACTTTAGCTGAATATTGTACGTCATATTGTATTTACGATCTCCATCTTCTCAGAAGTTTGGCCAAACCTGTTTATCAATTTTTTTATGTGATTTCATGTTTTTTAAACTGTAAATTGGTTTTGGGTTTTAGTAGTGGTAATTATAAACGTGAATCGTTACGTAATTAAAAAAAATTATATGGATATACTCTACTGTTCCGTAAGAAGACGTGACCAAATTTTTTTTTGGGTCCATGCAAAAAAGGGGTAATAAATTGATATTTACTCAATCTATTGATTGATTATCGTTCTTTGTGGTACCTTTAATGCGAAATTTTGATGACGTGCGTTTTGTCATATTTTTTTTCTATTCATTATTGAAGCACTTTGTATGCCTTGAATTGTTTATTGGTTGGAAAAGAAAATGAAAAAAAATTCACGTGACTTGGATATCTATTGATATTCAATCGTGATCGAAGGAAATATTATTGTCAAAGGTTTGCCTATTAAATAATTAAATATCGCATATGGGTTTTTTGTCTTCCTCATTCTACCGGATTGCTGGACAATGGCAAAGACCTCTTTGAAAGGATTTCTATTTAAATTAAGGTCCACTGGTTTCCCAACCCTATTCCGATTTGGTAATGAAATTTTAAAGTTTGAATTTTTATCTTATGTTGATTTCCATCAGCAAAGGCAAAGAAATTTGGGAAATATTCATGGACGAAAAGCTTTCACTGGGAGTTCTAATGGCAGAGGAGATTGTATATTTTTTATGACCATTTCATCGTTTTGTGGGTTACAAATATTTGGATTAGGAGTGAAAGATTTACTTAGCATATCTGCAAAAGTAATTGGTCTTTCTAACTCGCCTCTAACCCAGGTACCATCTTCATTACGGATCTTCTTAAACCAACATCACTGCTGATGTATGGCGATTAAAAAAAATGGCTGTCACGTGGGGAGTTCCAGGTTTCTCAGAACCTGTTGGATGGTCCTTCTCCTTATCCATCACTAGCTGATCCCCGCAACTTCGTCTGCATAACGTAGGTGTAGATTATGTTTTCTTTTCAAATTTGCCATTTGTAGTGGTATATGAAATTTTTTATTTTTCTTATTTCTTTTACGAAAAACATAATCATACCTGAAAACACTATTTTGTCAACTTTAAAAAGACACATTTAATAAACTGTTGAAAAGTATGTCTATTGCGTATAGCTACGGTAGGTATACCTACCGTAGACCAAATTATCTGTAAATCAATCAGCATCTGTACATAAATAAAAAATATCGCCAAGTTCAATAAAGTTGGTCTTAATTATAAGTAAAATGGGGTAACCATGCGACATTTTTCAAATAACTTACATTTTTAAACTTGTGATATCTTTCGAATAGAATGTTCAAATTTAATAACTCAAATAGTTATATAATGGTATTGAAGCAAACTTAAATATCAAGTCATTTATTTTGATAAGGATTAATCCCAAAGTATAAATAAAAGAGCTTTTATAGCGGTGGCATTTATATATATTTTTTAAAATGAAAAAACACTTATTGTGACATAACTATAATAGTTAGACATATGCTGTCGCTCTATTTTTTGTAGATAATGGTATGTTCTGCAAAATCGTACTACATTATTTTGTTCTATAACCAATAGTTTTCGCAGCGCACGCGATAAATAATATTTTTTGGTAATTTTTTTCAGACCTTGGGTTACATTATTGGAGTTTTAGTGTGGATCCCTAACTTTTTTTGAAAATTTAATATAGCCTATGTTCACCGGAAATAGTGTAGCTTCCCAACAGGGAAAGAATTTTTCAAATCGGTCAAGTAGTTTCGGAGCCTATTCAAAGCAAACAAACAATCAAATCCTCCCTCTTTATAATAATAGACGATTACGGATAGGAGATGAAATATTATGGTATTTTAGTATTTTTTTCGATGGCATGCCATAGTGAGCAATCTTTAAGGGGTAGTGATTTTAGGTACCGTGTGTATTGATCTGATTGGTGGACAATTAACTGGGGCTTAAGAAGGTTAAGCAGTCAGTTAAATGGGTTTTTATCGGAAGGATATCTTATTCTTTACCACTTTCTTCTCGGATTTCATTTCCTTTGTATTATTGGGCAGATTGATGTCAAGATAGTGATTTGTTTTGTATTTATATGGGATAGTAGATCGTTAGATGGTCTGTTGGATGTCATTGGTAAAATTTTGAACGGTATCCTCCAAGGTTTATAAATTACACAGGTTGCCCCATTAGAAAAAAAAATGACGTCATACGAAGAATTTTGAAATTTGAATCAGTCTGAAGATATATATGAATTTCTTCTGGATACGTCACGTAGCGCATGAGACCACCTGTGTATTTTATAAAACCTTGGGTATCCTCTACGATTGTTGGAGTTTTAAGTGGAGCGTTTAAAATTGAGTTATTTAAGTTTTCTTGAAAATTTTCCAATTAATTGGGGAAGCAATTTTGTTTTTTAAAATGGGATAAATGCTGAGGGTTAATAATACCGGAGAATAGTCCGAGGATAATTCCGGGAGGCATTCTGTTATGAAGTTTACTCTTCCCATCCCGGAAGCGACAAAAAAATCGACCACATCTGGAGTTCCGTTAATGTCAGTAGGCTAGAATGTTGATTCATTTGGAGTAGTGATTCCCTAAGTGGGTGCTACCGCCCTCTGGAGGGCGCTGCAGGAAACCAGGGGGGGGCGGTGAAAGCATAAAAGAAAAAAGAAAATAATTAGAAAAATGGTAACACTATAATAATATTTATATCCTGTGTATACAATATATAGAATATATTGCAATAATAATTTATGAGCACTGAGGAAGATTGCTTGGCAATCGAAATACGTATCTGGGCAATACGTCACAGATATTTTTGTTTGAATTTCTGTTCAAATTTATTAATTATGGTACGATTCTTATATATTATTATATTAAATTATACTACATAAATTGGACCGCAATTTATTCTATATATTGTATACACAGTATAACTGTTCAAAGTCAGCGAAAAAATCTTATTTTGATAATATTTATATCCCTTATTAATTGCTATTAAAATAAAAAAAAATCCAGGGGGCGCTGGGTAATATTTTTTCTGGAATGCAGGTGATAGTCCAAATAAGTTTGGGAGTCACTGATTTGGAGGAAAAATAGAAAAAAAAAGAAATAGAGTTGTAAAGCTAGACGAAGACGTGGGACTAAATAGAAAGAGACATATAAAAGTTGGTACTTCAAAAAATTGAATAGAAGTCTTTATATGTATATTATTTCGTCAATTTAGCCAAATACGAACTTCCTCAAAGAAAAAAACAAACATATTATTTAAATTGAAAACCAAATTGTAGATTATTTAAAAAGGCAAATTTCATGAATGTAATTCATAAACCTGACGTCAATTGAAACATCAATAAAAAATTTAATTTTTCTATTGCAAAAAGCAAATTTCAATGTTCTCGAACTTTCACGAAATATTCGCACCAAAAACAAAAAAAAACCTTATTTCTTCCAAGGAAAACTAGAGCCGAACAGGTGTCATACACTTAAAGCCAAAAGTCCAAAAAAAAAACTTTCTTTTGAATAAATTTGAATCCAAATTATGATAATTGACAAAAAAAATGAATAGTTATGGTACTTTTTTAGATTGTCAATTAAATATGAAAATTCCATATTGACCATTGAAACGTTTTGTACACCCCCCCCCCCCCCGTCCGCCTACCGTTCTTTTTGGAATTAATTATAATTCTTTGACCTGGCGGCCGGTGGAGATTTTGGCTGGAAATGGGAATTCCTCGCCGGTATATGTACGATGACTGGTTGAGAACTGGTTTTTGACACAAAGAATTAAATTATGTAGGAATTCCATGCGATTTTATGATGATACCATTACAAAAAGCATAAGTAATATGCCAATGAATTTTTTGAAAATTTTATAAATCATCTTCGTTTCCAAGCACATTTTCTTGGACCTTAGATTGGTATTTATTTTTTTTTTTTCACTGATTAAAATTATGAATCAAATTTGCTGAAATTATTGAAATTCAGTTGTTCACCTTGGTGGTTTATCGATGTACTAGCAGTACAAATATGTTTCCGTCGTTTTCTTTCGAAACTAAAGAATTTATTGTAGTACACAACATTTTATTTAAAGTACATTCCATCACTGGGCTTTTCCCTAGTACTTTTCCATATCTTTCTGGTAGCATTTGGATGCCACACCAGAATAATTATTCATCTTTAAAGGCTATCCACCAATCCATACATTTTTTCGTTTTTTCATATGATGATCAGATAACTGAAATGTGTTTTTGACCGGAACAGGTGGTTATCTGATGGGACAAAGTCTGGGGAATACGACAAATGGGATAGGACTTCCCAATGAAGTCTTATATATCTATAATATGTGGACGAGCATTGCCATATAGAAAAATAATTTTGTTGATCTTAAGAATCCGAACGTAATATTAAAAGAATTGCATCAATTGGAGATCCAGTACCGGTAGAGCATGCTACTCTTCAAGAAGCCTTGGTTTAAAGCATAACGTGGGAAGTGTTATTGTCGTTAGAAATTGTAAATTCCAATCATTTGCACGATGGGAAATGTGGCGCCACCACAAGAGTGCCAGGAATACTAACCAATGTTACTTTAGGAGAGTAGAAAAAACATGCGTATTTCACCTACGAAAAGTGATTTCTGTAAGATAAACGAGTAGGATTTATGTATCAAATAAATTTTATCAAGTAAATAGCTATCTTATTGATAAGGTCTAGCTATCCATGATTGAAAAAATCAGAGCACTCTCGAGCACGGAGTATAAATACCAGGAGTCCGAACATGGTATCAACATTTTCCCAATATACACAATAGCAAAGTACTAATCACAAAGTACCTAGTATCAATATACAAAGTATCAAGTACACAATAGCAAATCCAGATCATAGTTCTCTTTTCTGTCACTAATAGCGCAAGTATTCAAAACGTTCCAAAGGCCACTTAGGTTTTAAAACGCTATACCAATCTCAAGGTTTGTAAATTACACAGGTTGCTCCATTAGAAAAAAAAAATGACGTCATACGAAGAATTTTGAAATTGATCAGTCTGAAGATATGTACCAATTTCTCTAGATACATCATGTAGCCACCATGAGGCCACCTGTGTATTTTATAAACCTTGTACCAATCTTGCAATGCATCAAGGAAAATGTGTCAAGATGTGGCGCCGCCATTAGTCTGTTTACAGTACTAACCCCAATCGAAAATTTGTACCACGAAGTATATGCCAGGAGAATGAACTCTGTAAATCAGGACACAATGCAGAGGGCTCTAGTGTCAATAGTATTTTTGATAGTTTTAATAGTTTTGATAGGTCTTGGCTTAATTAAGCGTATAACCAAAAAACGTTCAAAAAATGTTAAGTTTCTTAGCGATAATGCGCAGTTAGTGGCTGAAAAAATAACTAATTTTATGTCCGAATTTTTGAGGTCACAAGAACTAACAAATTGCCTATCTCGTTTGTTCTCTTGTTATCAATTCTTCGTACTATGTACTCTCTGTTAGGTAACTATGGTAACATAAGTACTATGGTAACTATGGTACATGCTTTGTGAAGAGTAGTGCGCTCTATCGGTGCTGGACCTCAAATTGATGCCATTTTTTTAAGATTAAGTTCGAATTCCTTGTATCTCTACTTCGTGTCTTACAATTAATTTTAATTTTGGTTTTTAAGATTCATTATATACTTCTTATATTAATTTTTTATTACATATATAAATTATATATTTACCTAATACGTTACGAAATTTAGTACATACATAATATATAAAGTAACTAAGAAAGTATCTTTTCAGTATCTTAAAAAGTAACTTAGTATTTAAGTTCTTTTTTTTTTTGAGTAAACAGATATTTTAAATAACTTTGGTTACTTTTTAAAAAAGTAAATTTCCTATTGCAAAGGTACTTTGCCAAAGGATCTTGGGTAGCTTTAGTCAGGCCCTAGTTGAATATTCCATTGGGACAATTCCAAGGAGATCCTACTAAATCTTTTCAAATTTAGGCCATAATAGGGAAATCCTAAGGAGATCTCACTAAATTTATCTCAATTTGGACCCCAAAAGGAAAATCGTAAGGAGATCCCAACTTGGACCTTAATAGGAAAATTCTGGGCTTAAAAATTCTCTGAAATAAAAGAGCTAAACTAAACACCAAAAATAATATAATAATTACTTTTCTTTCGTGGTTCAATTTTACGGATATCACAGGGACTTTTAATGTGGTGGTTTCATTTTTCCTTTCTGCATCTTATGTCGTTGACTCTCGAATAGTCCTTCAACCTTTGAGGTTGGTTTTCCAAATCCAATGAATAAAAATATTCCGTATAGTACAAATTTGCGTTGCTCACTTCTCTCGATTCACATACGGTTCCCTATCTATTTGGTCACCTTTTCCGCGTTTCAATCTTCACCACAAGAAAATTAAGATGAGGAAATTTGTGGAGATTTTGCAGAATTTTTCATCCCCTTAGCTAATTTAGAAGATACAATGTCTATTGAGTGACATTCTCCCTTCAGAAGGAGTTGAAAATTGGGGGTTTCATGGCACAATTTATTTCGCCTCATATATTATAGCAACTGGTAATGAATGAAAAAAAAATCAGTACTTTCAACCTTCTAATAGTTTTGACCTATAAAAAAAGCCCTAAATTCCCAAAGCGTACATCTAGTGAAAAAAGAATTCCAGAAAGAAATGATCCTTTTAATAAGCCTGGAAAATCAGATTCTTAAAAAAAATTGATTTACTAATTATATGAAATTGAGGCGTAAAATGTTAATCTTTTTCTGGAGGATGAATGCCACTTGATAGTCATATAAAGGCTAATATCTCTTCAATCCTTGATACACTAATTTAGTTCAAAACTTTTATTCTGTCTAGCTTTACCAATACTTTGTGGTTTAGTATTGAAAAAGATAAATTTGGATCCATCAAATTTATATGTTTTGGATTTCCCTTTTAGTATTGGCTACTTTAGACAAGATGCCCAACTATAAAATTGGTTACAGGTTTTACTGCATCTTTTCAATTTTTTGAGTCAATGAAAACCCAAAAAAGAACCTCAATAATTTATTCTTCACATTCTTTGTTCTTTTTGAAACTTTGTTACCCTAAAAATAATACAAATGGACCAATTTACCTACACTTTGTGATTCGATTTAAGAAAAAAATATCAGTAAATTATTTATATCTGTTTCATAATAGAAAAAACCGGTGATTTTTACCTATTTATATTTGGAATAAAACCATAAAACCGTTTTGTATAAAAAACGAAAATTGTTTTCAATGCCTTGGAAATTAAAATTTGAATTTTCTTTTGAGAAAATCACAAAGTTTTTGACCTACAAAAGCAATAGTTGGCAAGGTTTTAGGAAGTGATGCGTCTATCCTGAAAGGACAAAAAAATATTTCCGAAATGGTAGTTAACGTAGTTAAAGTAATTTATAGAAAAAAATAAAATAATGATCAAGGAGAAATTGTCAAAGTTATAAATTCCGTTTTGTGATTAATTGGAAAAGTATCGACGAAAATATTTTGATAAAATTTAATAGCCATGAGCGATGTTAAGGATAAAGATAACATTTTACCTTGTTAAGGTCTAATTGGGAAAATAAATCGGGCATCCGCCCCCCGCAGCAACTTTCTTTCGTCGCACATGTGCACGTAAATAACATGGAAATATGCTAACAATGTATTTCCAAACTTTTATCATTCAAGGACAAAAGGTTTTTTATTGATTACTACATTTAAAAAAAAAACAGTGACAATTTTATAACATTAACAAGAAAATTTTGTGAAATTATTCAGTCAAGGTCCAATTTTAATTATGAAAATGAACTTCGATTGTAACATTGTATATATGTAATTCCCAGAAGAACTTTTGCCATGACGTTGACCAATACAAAAATATAGAATTTTTGTTTTAATTTTCCAGGGGAAAAAAATTTCCCAATCCAAATTTTGAGATGAAAAATTAAAATATATTTTCACTATTACGGAATTCCATCAATTACAAAGTGCTTTAAACGATTTTATCAAAACAAAAACTTAGGCAATTTACATGAAACTGGTTTCCAAATAATTGTAAAAACCAATAATTATAATTAATGTGTCACCATCGATGATTTGATGTCGTAAATGCATGAATCATACAAAAACTAAATATGCATTGAATAACAAAAATTGGGCCATAAAATTCGTTTTCTTTTAGCAATTAAAACTCAAAAATGATTTAAAACCTCCCGGGGTCCGGTGGAATTTTACCAAACAATCCAAACGGCAGAAAAGGAATTTTCGAGATTCACAATCAAAATCCATACCATTTCATTGATAAATACAATCAATATTGATTCTCCTATCATAATCAATTACCATAACAATTACATGTAAAATTGCCAATATGGAAAAAACCACTGAAACAATTCATTATTTTTGTGGTTGCATCGTAAGATATATTATGGAAATATGGATTGATTTTTCTGAACGGAAAATTTTTATAGCAATTTTATAAAAAAAAAAAATACCTTCATAAAATTTCCCAGTATCAAATACCACCCAATCTGAAGGGAATGTTAGCGATTGGAAAAAAAATAATAGAAGAAAAACAACAAATTAGTATCAATAAGAAAAAGTTTAATTTCTGTTTAATGATTATGACGTCATAAGAGATTTTACCTATATCATTTTCATTTGATTATCTTATAATGGAGAAACAGGTGAAGGTTATTTTTCTCGAAAATTACGGATATGCAACATTTTATGTTCTAATATTTTAATATTAAATTGATTATAAAAATTACTCTTTGGTTTGGCAAAACAATGACGGATTTTATAAGAACTAACAGAATAATTTATTCATAATTTGATCAGTTATTAGATTGAAAAATTTCTATACTAGTAACCAGCCGTGAAATATTTATTTAAACAAAATCAATCGTAAAATTGAATTAATCTGGCTTTTAATGTAGTTGAGCTTAAAAGTGGCATTTCTTCCGAGGATTTCCCAGTGCACCATGCCTTTCCAGGCCCACCAAACGTAGATCATGGTCTCCTTTGGATAGGGCTTGGTTCCCAGCCATGGCGTATCTTCTGGAACCACTTACTCCTTTCTTTGCTTCATATTGAGAACTATTTTCCATTTTCCGTGATAATTTGGTACCAAAAGTGATTACCAAAAGTGAAAACTCCAATATTTGACATCCCCTTGAAATTAGCCACTCTAGACAATAGCTTTTACTATATTAGCCTTTGTTGTACTCTTCTTTAATAACGGGTGAGATGTTCAGAAGTAATTTGAAAGATTGAAATATGGAACTATTCGGGCAATTGTCGACTTATTTAGTGACCGTCCTTCAAAAGTACTTTAGACATTCTTAATCCACTGCCATAGCATCTTACGGTGGTGAATTGTCTCAGGCTTGGAAAATGAGATTGCATTCCTTTAAAAAAAGACGATTTAGTTAACAATATTTCCAAAGTGACATTGATATTATCTGGAAACTTACCAATACAATTGATTTTATTGTTGACAATTGACCAATTGATGGGTCTAGTATTGAATTTCGGTGCTGCACTGAAAAAACCGTTGAGAAAATCGACTTTTCTTTGAATTAGATAAATAGATCATTCTTTCTTGGAATAGTTTGTGTTCTGGATTTTTCGAGTAGAAAATAGGTCGCCAGGATACTATAAACTCTCGAGTATCAAATTTTGTCATTCAAAACCAGTATTCATCTTATACAGTCCTCTTAAGCACCATGAGGCGAACCATTACGATGATTTCTTATTCTAATTTTGCAGGACGATATTGTAGTTTCTTAATTCCAACATTTGCCGCCCACTGAAATTAGCCACTCTAGGCAATAGTCTTCTTAGCCCTTCGGTAAACCCGGTCCTATTTGCACTAATTGTAACTCTTCTCTAAGTTTTGTAAAAACTCATAGTTTTCTTGTCCAGAAACACAATTGTTCCAGGTTTAGAAAATAGGACCGGTTTTGCATTCCTTTAAAAAAAAAGACGATTTACTTGACAATCTTTCCAAAATTACATTAATATTATCTGGAGACTTACCAATGTAGTTGATTTTATTGTTGACAATTAACCAATTGAATTTCTGTGCTGCACTGAAAAACCCGTTGAGAAAATCGATTTTTTCCTTGGATTCGATAAAGAAATCATTTTTAGGGATTTTCGAGTAGAGAATAGGTCGCCAGGGTACTATAAACTCTCGAGTATCAAATGTTGTCATTCGAAATCAGTTTCCATCTTATACGGTCCTCTTAAGCCCCATGAGATAAATCATTACGATGATTTCTTATTCCAATTTTGCAGGACGATACTGTAGTTTCTTAACTCCAACATTTGCCATCCCCTTGAAATTAGCCGCTATAGGCAATAGTCTTCTTAGTCCTTCGGTAAATTTGATCCTGATTACACTAATTGTACTTTTCTTTTAGTTTGGTAAGGATCCATAATTTTCTTGTCCAAAAAAACATTGTTCCAGGTTTGGAAAATGGAACAGGTTTTGCATTCCTTTCAAAAAAAGTCGATTTACTTGACAATATTTCCAAAATTACATTGATATTATCTGGAAACTTACCAATAGAATTGATTTTATTGTTGACAATTGACCAATTAATGGGTCTAGTATTGAATTTCGGTGCTGCACTGAAAAAGCCGTTGAGAAAATCGACTTTTCCTTGGATTAGATAAATAGATCATTTTTTCTTGAGATCGTTTTTTTTTCAGGGTTTTTCGAGTAGAGAATAGGTCGCAAGGATACTATAAACTTTCGAGTATCAAATTTTGTTATTCAAAACCAGTATCTATCTTATACGGTCCTCTTAAGCACCTGAGGCAAATCATTACGATGATTTCTTATTCCAATTTTGCAGGAAGAATACCACCTGATAGAAAAAAGTATTTTAAATGTTTGGTTCTTAAGTTATTAATAATTATTCCGAGCACCCGCGAAAATGCGAGAAAACTTATCCTCGCTAGCACTTACCCTATTTTTATTCATTGAAAGAATTAATACAATGGGAAGCCTACTGGTTCCTTGAAATCATTTTTGTTCAGAATTTTTGAAGTAAAGAATAGGTCGCCAGGATACTATAAATTCTCGAGTATCAAATTTTGTCATTCAAAACCAGTATTCATCTCATACGGTCCTCTTAAGCACCATAAGATGAATCATTGCGATGAGTTCTTAGTCCAATTTTGCAGGAAGAATATCACCTGGTGGAAGAAAATATTTTAAATTTTTGGTTCTTAAGTTACTAATAATTATTCCGAGAACCCGCAAAAATGCGAGAAAACTTACCCTTGGTTGCACTAACCCTATTTTTATTCATTTAAGGAATTGGATACAATACTAGGAATAATAGGAAACCTATTGGTGACCGTATGGTCTAGGTGACCATTCCAAAACTAGTAAATTATTGGTTCGATTCTAAAATCGAATAAATTTTCGATATTTATCGACTACTAACTTTAATTAACCCCAAAATCGATAAAGACCTTAATAGTCAACAGCGGTAAATAACAATAGAAAAAAAACAATAATATTCAAATGTCGGTTGATATATCATGAAAGATAGAGAACAAAGAATGTATTAAAACATATGTGTAAGTGAATACCAAATATAATAATCATTGTCTCGAAATTTGAACTACCTAATTGTTATCATTTGTTTCAACGGGTATTTCGATTATTTGTCAATGTTTTATTCAAACTTTAAAGTTATGGACAAGGTTTATAAAATACACAAGGGGCCTCATACGCTATGTATCGTGATGTATCCAGAAGAAATTCGTACATATCTTCAGACTGATTCAAATTTCAAAATTCTTCGTAAGACGTTATTTTTTTTTCTAATGGGACAACCTGTGTAATTTATGAACCTTGAGTTATGAAGTTTAAGTTTGTAAAGTTAAAAGAAGGATAATTTATCCTGGAATTAAGTTTCCCGAAAAAGTCTAAGGATTTATTTGGTACAAATTGTATATAAATTGTGGAACATTTAAGCGGTGTATAAGTGATATAGGTATTTTATCGGAAGTTCAGTAAATTTGGTTATCTTATATAATTTTATTTAATGATGATTTTTTTCCCACAAAAAACGTAGCTCCTGTAATTATCTGAACATTTTTCAGAATTCCCCGTGTCAATGAAAGATAAATGATCGTTAAATACTACTTTGTATATTATTCGATAATCACAATACGTAATTTTCCATAATATCCTATTACATACGCAAGCCCGATTGAAAACTCTTTCGGAAAATCAATGGACATGAAAATCTAATGATCAGGAAGAGGTGGTACCCAACAACGGTTTATTGTACCATTGATACCCATAAATGACGTCAAAGTGTTTGAATACATTTGCGTCCAATATATTTTTCTATACTGCAACATTAAGTGATTACTGAACTGACATTGGCCTTGCTTCGTCGGAATTGAAGTCAATAAAAGAAAATAGAGAGAGAATTGAGTGGTATGAGTAGGGGAACCATACTCGGGTGGTATATATAAGTGTTGGAATTCTCACAACTTGCATTATTATCAATTGATATTTTAGAGCTGCCCAGTAGTTACTGAAATATTAAACAGTACAAAAGTAATCGAAATAAGTGTGACAAAAAGTTTAGTGTGGAGTTTATAAAGTTCAAATTTGTTTAAACGGAAAAAATATATTAAAAATGTATCCAAATCCTTTTGATCGTAAACACTCAACCATTCGTCAAGTGATTGATCGATTGTTGAAACCTGAATCTCAAAATAAGCACAAATCAACGCTTAAACGGAGCTTAAGTCGTTATAACAGCAATTCTTCAACTTCGTCATCATCTTCATCAATTTCTAACTCGTCTATGTACAACAATCGATAGTTGTTTTCAAGTATCGATTCACCAAAATCGTTGAATATTCATCAGTTGATTTTATTTTCATCCGATAATGGTAAGCATCAAAACTTTTGAGCCTCAAAATTAAGAAAAAATCAGTTTTTTCAAGTTCTAACAAATTTTCTATATTTTTCTAGAAATCTTCAAGTTGCAAAATGCAATACACTCAATGTCTACACATTTATCTTTTCGTTATGAAATGAATTCTCGCAAGGACATCGCAAGAATCAAGTTTGCTGGAATGTGAAATGGGATTTCGATTCGAAAAATAAAGCAAAACGTTGTGCGAATGAAGTGAAAGAAAATATAATGCCATATTGGTATTCTGCGACCAATTTCCTCAGCAAACTTACCCGGTTTTCCACTGGAAATTACTTCTATATTTATTATTTTTGTTGAAATCAAACGCTTTGAAAATATTAGATTTATATAATACTATCAATTATATTAATTGACCAGATCGATTTTAATTTATTTTAAAAAAATTATAACATTTTTTTTTTACTAAGTAAACACTCTGTTATTGCACTATTTATTACAATTTTGTTACAATTTTAATCTAATAAAATATTTATTTTAAAACAATTCTCTTCTGTTAAATCCTTAATAATTGCATAAACATAAAATTATATTTGGCACCGATTAAGTAATATTTACTCAAATCCAATTATCAATAATTCACGGTCAATGGCACAATGTGCAATGCTAGCCAAAGGAAATTTGCAAATTACATTGAACTTTTCATATCTGTGTACTATAAGAACAAAATGGTTCAATAAATTCAAAGATCCCACGACAATGAACTGATTGGCATAATCGCAACTTAACAACTGCAATTTTTATCAGGCGATTTATTTTTAAACGCTTTGCCAATAAAATATATTTTTTTTTACAATTGGTGCTTCGCATAAAAACACGAGAGATTAGTCAATTTTATTTTTATGTGTTTTTGAAAATTTATGTATAACAAAATGAGGAAATAGCAAAAGAAAATGTTGTAATATTTTAAGGTTCCATTGAATGTCTGTGAAAATAGTATTTAGTTGAATTAATTCAGGGATGTATATGAAATCACATATGCTATATCAACATGATATATACAATAGTAAATTCGATACAATCGTTTAGGCATATGTATTCACTTAGTAATACGTAGATGCTAATTATGTTATTTATTGATCGATATGGTCCCAAATATGACTTTAACCAAAAATTGACTTTTCCAAAAAAAAAAAAAAAAAGCACATGCCTGTAGTTCACACGTGGTAGAAGTGAAATCTTCAAAAAAGATGAACTTCTAGATACAGAGACGAATGTAAGATTTTATAAGTAGGATAATTGTAGGTTTTATTTTACGATCTGTTAACATATATATTACATAAATTTATCCTGAATCCAAATTCAATTTTTGATAAATGATACGAGAGCTTATGATAATGGAAGTATGAAATAAATCAAGGGGTGGTAAAGATGCAGGTATCGTTTAATATTTGAAACTATTGTATTTGGACATCGTTGGAATTACATTTTTCTCGATTGCTTGAAAATACGTGCAGCACAGTAAAATATTATCATTTGTATTAGAATTTTTAATTATTATCCATAAAAGATCTTCATGTCCTGAACTTTGTGGGTTTTAAATTTCGTTGGAATCACAATCGTTCACTAAAGGAGCACATATTATGACCGAACATAGAGTTAAAAAAATTTTAACGAAATTCTTCATGAGCAACTTTATTTCGACGAAATTTTGAGTACCTAAGAAATCGGCTGTACATTCATTTGAGTAGCACTTGAAAAACAGTTGGTAATATTATGTGATATCAGAATTAATTTTAAATTAGCTTTTATTTTATTGAAATTTTGTGATTAAGGACGAAATATGCGATTAGAAAATATTTAAGTACTTACTAGCATCATTTTCACTATTTTGCACAGTCGAATCATTATTAAACGTATTTGAACTATTATTTTTCTTATTTAATCATGCTTTTCGGCGTGCCCGAAACTCACGAACACGTTCTGTTGAATGTTTTGACGTCTTTATAGCCTTGTTTTCTTTACTTTTTTTTTTGATAATCATGACAATAATCCGTATTCATTTACGGCAAACTTGAAAATTAATTTTATTAAAATAATGAAATGTTTTTGCTTACAATTATAATAAGCAATTTAACATGGTTGTTATTGGTCGCTATGAAAACCATTCTTAAGTAGCGTAATACGCAGGCGTGCACAACCATAAGAAACACAACAAAAGTTTCTTACCTCATTCTCTCTCATGTTAAATTTTATAGATTTATGTATATGTTTCTCTTTTTATTGCCGCTTTCCGTTTCCGTTTCATAAAATTTTAAGTCACAACGATTCGAAAGAAGTTTTCACTTCAAAAAATATTTTTCTTTGTAACTTTTGAACCATGCTTGATACAAATAAAATAGTTATTATCAAAATGAAAGCTGAGGATATTTCCTCTAAGAAAGGTTCTTTATTAATTTTCCATAAATGCTATAGTTTGGCCGGAAATTGGTGTTGAAAGCACTAGTATCATTTTGCATGAGATCTAATCACACACTATATATTATAAAAATTTTGATTAAAATTATGATAAATGTATATGTTTTTGCTAAAAATTAAAATGGATCTTTGAAAGTGATAACTTGTACTACAATTGCATCCATTTTATAACTCTTTATTATTTTTCGAACTTAAAAATTAAAGATGATAAATGCCATTTTTTGATAAATTTTCCGTTTTTCCATAGTTAAGTCCGCAAGAAAAATCGCGTATTTTAATATCATTGACCAACATGGGAATCTCAACTTAAGGGTTTGTACTACGATGTACTCTGCGTAAAAAATTGAAATTACAATAATTAACAGAAATCTTGGAAACCCTCGAATTTAACCCTAATTTTTTCCTTTCTGTAAAAATTGAAAAAAAGCAATAAGAACTTGAAATTTTTCGCAGATATGATTTATAAAACATTTCATCAAACTATCAATCTACAATTTTAAATCATGATTTTATCGAAGATCTGAACCCCATGGAAAATTTCTGAGGAAATTCGGAAAAAGTCTTAATTTTGCATTTTATCTTTAAACTCTTATTACCCTTCTTTGGCTGAAAATTTTTCAATCTTTCACTATCAAAAAAGAAGGTAAGACTCTGCACTATACTTCAATGCTATTGATATACTTAATAGCTCATCCAGAGACGTATTTGGAAAGGGATACATTTCCGAAGAATTTCTTATGTTTCCCAAGCTACGAATGGCAAACGAACGTTAACTGTATACTGTAACACTAGTACTACTAGTACACACAGTATATATATTCACTTATATATTGTAAACGGTAATTTGTTAATGTTTATATTTTAATGCGACCACAAAGAAGAGCAGAAGAGAGTTTTCTTCTCAAAGGAAAAAAATCCATTTTTTTTTTGTGTACCATTATGTAATTTGCACCAGTTCAGCAATTTGCTGCTATATCATGGTGGTAATAACAGGCAGTTGATCTTTAGCGACGTTTAAGTAACTGGAGGAGTCGAACGTCATTCCTCTGTCTTTTTTATTTTTTAATTTGTTGATTGTTCTTGACCTTGTGGTCAAGCAACTACTATTTCTTGGAGCTCTTGAGGGAGTTTCTGCTTCAGCCTTCTTTGGTTTATAGTTTCCCCCAAGCCTAGTTCTACTGCACTCGGACAATTTTCCAGGCCGTTAAGGAAATTCCTTGTTAGTTGGATTAGAAAGTCTTTTATGTATGGGACATTCATTTCGTGATGAATTTGGTTGTTTTTCACATACCATGGAGCTTTAGTGATGATTCTCAAGACTCTATTTTGGAACACCTGTAGGTCATTGTGATTTTTCTTTGAGGATGGAAGTCAGATTGCGCAAGAGTATGTGAAAAGTCGACTAATGACTGATTTGTATATCATCATTGAACATTCCTTACTTAGACGAGACCTTCTGTTGATAAGTGGATATAGTTAGATGAGTCGAGTGTTGGCTTAAATTCCATTTTTAATTTACTTAAAAAGAAACAAACTTGGTGGTTAAATAAGCAGCGGAAGTAATCTAAGGAATGCATTTCCAAAAATGGAATATGCTGCATATTAGAAGTGTATAACGTAGGGATTAAAGACAAGTATTTTAACAAATTGAGACATAGTACTGTTTTGAAAAAAATTAAAACTATGGCTGTTAATCTTGCATCTTTATTTCCTACCACAGATGCAGCTGAATGGTATTGCTTACTTAGAGCTTATTTAAAAGTGCAGAAATGGTTGTTGTATGATTAACCATCAGAAAATTAAGGGTGGAAGAAAGACCACCGACTCCACAAGATATGTAAAAATGATTTCTTGTAACTATGCGAAGAGTTGCAGAAAAGCTTACTCATGAAAAAAAACTGACCTATTTTCTACTGAAGGTTTCGGAACTTGCAGAGAACAAAAATGCACTAACAGTCCTTCCGTTGAAGCTGAAGAAAGCGAATGTGATGATAAGAATAAAAAGACATCTTGTGATTGGGAAAGTGAATACCATTGAAAAAGACAACGAAAAACTTTTAAAGCAAATGATTTTATCAATCAACTTGTTCAGATCAAACTAAAATTAACACCAAAAATCAAAGTCTACTTCATCTTTAATGTTTACTCCACTTTTACAGCATTCTATTGAAAGATTTACTCCAAGTTTAACAGGAAAGTAGGAAACGAAATTAAATCCAGATTGTTTCTTTGTAGTAACTCTTTATAGTAACTAAATTATAGTATTCTTTATAGTAACTCTAGATACAAAGAAATTCATCCAAGTTGGGAACGCATTAGTTTCATAACTTTAGGTTTTAGTGCAAGTAAATTTATCAAATAGTGATTTGTAATAAAATTGCGTTGATATCGGCTAAAGTGAAAGCTGTTACATCGCAGCAATCAAAATAATAACGTAAATTATGTAAAATATACTTTGTGGTCATCAAATTCACAAATTGACACAAATATAAAGTAGGTTTCGCACAAATATTTCGTTTATCAATAGGTACTATTATTTAAAAATAACTGCAAAATTTTTATAAACATAATAATTTGTTGGTTTTCATCAAGTGGATGGGGTACTTAAGGAAATGTTTCAATTAGCCGCGATCAAAAAATTATAATTTAAGAAGTAGATAAAGGTGATATCACTTTAGGAGACTATTTGGAACTATCATTGGACGCAGTGGCGTAGCTAGGTAACCAAGGGCCTTTGGGCAAATTAAAAAATGGGGCCCCACTGCTATGTAAACAGATTCGGTTGTACCAAATAAAAATATGAAATACTAGCTGATCCCCGCAACTTCGTCTGCGTAACGTAGGTGTAGATTATGTTTTCTTTTCAAATTTGCCATTTGTAGTGGTATCTGAAATTTGTTATTTTTCTTATTTCTTTTACGAAAACCATAATCATACTTCAAACACTATTTTGTCAACTTTAAAAAGACACACTTAATAAACTGTTGCAAAGAATAAAATAGTTCTATGTAATAATAAATTAATTTTCAAAAAATATTTATAAATATCTAAAAAGAGTATGTCTATTGCGTATACCTACAGTACACGGTATACCTACCGTAGACCAAATAATCTGTAAATCAATCAGTATCTATACATAAATAAAAAAATATCGCCACGTTCAATAAAGTTGGTCTTAATTATAAGTAAAATGCGGTGACCATGCGACATTTTTCAAATAACTTACATTTTTAAAATTGTGATATCTTTCGAATGGAATTTTCAAATTGAATAACTCAAAAAGTTATATAATGGTATTGAAGCAAACTTAAATATGAAGTCCTTTATTTTGATAAGGATTAATCCCAAAGTATAAATAAAAGAGCTTTTATAGCGGTGGCATTTATATATATTTTTTAAAATGAAAAAACACTTATTGTGACATAACTATAATAGTTAGACATAAGCTGTTGTTTTATTTTTTGTAGATAATGATGTGTTCTACAAAATCGTATTACATCATTTTATTCCATAACCAATAGTTTTCACAGCGCACGCGATAAAAGAATGTTTTTTGGTAGTTTTTTCAGACCTTGGGTTACATTATTGGAGTTTTAGTACGGATCCCTAACTTTTTTGAAAATTTAATATAGCCTATGTTCACCGGAAATAGTGCAGCTTCCCAACCGTGAAAGAATTTTTCAAATCGGTCAAGAAGTTTCGGAGCCTATTCAAAGCAAACAAACAATCAATTCTTTCCTCTTTATAATAATAGATAGATACAAATAATTTAAAAATGCTAAGCTACTTAAGCTCTTTTTTTGCACTGCAGGACAGGTAATAAAAATATTAAACAGTAACAACTTTAATTACAATTAATATTTGGTGTAGGTTTGGCTAATAAAACGAAATTGACAAGATTTAAGGGTTTATTATATTAAGGTCGGTCCTACCTACTGACTAAATAACAATTATATTTACAAATTTTTCCTAGCTTTAGTTTTCGCAAAAATATCAATGACTTCGTTAAAATTCTGGCTTGATGCGGTTTTGTTTTCAATTGCTATTAGCGATAAATATCGGAGTCAAGTTTGGCCCATATTATTTCTTAAATATTTTTTTATTATTTTTAATTTGCTAAATGGCCTTTCAGCTGCTGCAGAAGTGACAGGAATTGTAAAGAATAATATTGTTGTAAATAGTTCCGTTAGGTCGCATTCTAGCACTCCATATTTGCTCATTATTTCCTTACATATTTGGTGAACTTCCAACTGAATTTCCAAAAGTTCAGTTCGATAGAGATTTCTGGTAAGGATTCGAGGGTTCCCTGAGTTTGAGGGTCCCGGGGCACTGCCCCGCCTAGCTCCTAGGTAGCTACGCTACTGATTGGACGTCCCAAAATATAAAAGAACTTTAGAACAATTTCTTATACTTTCTTTGATTTTAAGATTTAAGAGATTCAAGATGTTTTTGAAAGAAGAGTAGAGCATTTTTTTTATCTTTTAAACAGGAAAATGCAGAAAATTGCATGTTCTCAATATAATTTTCTTTTGCTTTTGCGTATACTCTAGTCATCTACAACTAGCCGATAATTTATTAGTTTATACAGTCACACCTCAGTTGACTCCAAGAATAAATCTTCATCACTAATAAATTTAATATAATTGAAGTATTTTTCTACAAAGTATGCATTACGCTTTATAAATACATTAATTCAACCATCGTTTTTTTTTTTCTGCAATATTCTTTTTCCTGTCCCTTTTATCATTCGTAAATCAATTGCACGTGAACCACTAGAATCCCTCGTTTTGGTCCGATGCTTATCGGCTGCTTGGAAACTAGAAAGGAAAACATTTAAATTTAAATTTTCAATAAATGAATTGTAAAATTTTTAGTCAAAGACAATTTAAACATAAAAAAAATGTTATTTTCAATTAGAACATCTTTTGGCTCAAATCAATTGCCAAGCCTCAAGGCATTGACATTTATCGGCAATTAATTGCCATTGTGGGTGAATTTATTTTTATTTTATTGTTTCTCCAAATGAAAAATAATGATTTATTTTCTTGTGAAAATCTGAAGTTATTTAAGTTTGAGCCATTGAACTTGCAAATTCTTTGGTGAACTCTGATTGCAAATTTTGTCAACACAATTATCTGTGTAATTATTTTTTTTTTTTTTTTTTGAAATGGACAATTGCAAAATTAAAGATATGAAACAGTAACAAAAACTTTTTGAAATAAAATGAACATTGATTTTTATATTTTAGAAATGAAAAACGAGCATAAATTATTGACCTAATTTGTATCTTATCGATATCGGTTAAAAAAATATTTCTTAGTATTGATGTTAATGAGGTCAAATTATAAAACTTTTTATATTTTTTACACTATATTGTTGTATAAAAAATAGACATGCAAAATTAAAAAGTAAACGAAAAAAAGAATGCAGAAAGTTATTAGGAACTTATGTTGTAAGTCCTCTTCATTAGATACAATTCCGGGCTTTATTTATGGATCCGTAAAATGAAATGGCTTTGATAAGGTAAGAAGGTAAACCAATATGGCGCCACCATAAGTCTAACTGGAAAAAATTCTTAAATAATCTTGGTTACCCTTGGTTATCTTACAGAAAAGTATATAGTAATATATAGTTCCGGTTGGTTCCGGTTTGGTGGCGCCACATTTTGATATAATAGACTTAATGCATATGATCTAAAAATAATTTTAAATGTTCTATAAAATTATCAGAACATAATAAAGCTGTTAATTTTTAAGTTTATTTGATAAAATTTAAGAAATGCACAAAAAATCGTTAAATTCTAATACCCTAAACGAGCTCCTATTGGCCTGGCATTAAAATAACGTCACAATACTGAAACTTTCAAATCCTATAGATATTTTCTTTTGACAAATACACTTAAACACAAAGGGAAAGGTTTTTTTAAATCGTTTAAACCTAATGTTAATGATTTAAATTATTTTCTATCTACATAACCTTTGTTCCTTTGGAAAAAAAATGATAGTAGTTTTTGGGTATAAAAGTGTTATTCATGGCGGAAAATTGTGAAAAATATGAAAAATTGTATGATTTATTATTTTTTCCTATGGATCTCCAAGATCAAATCTCAAACTCTTTGGTTCCATATCTAAAGATGAATTTTGCTTTTTTTTTTATTATAGTGATCTTTCTAAATCTTAGATAATCTACTTATTGCAATCAAATAAGATTTTTTCGGTGACATTGTACAGCTATACTGTTTATAAAATATATTGGGGTCTTATTTATGTAATATTAGGGTGATTTTTTTTTGGGACTATTTTTTTTTTGCTACCATGCCGAAATTTTGTTGGAAATACTTCAAAAAAAATTCCCTGTAAGTTTGAGCTCTTAATATTAATATTAAGTACTCGTTCACAGCGTGTGAATATTTTCCATTTGAAATACACGTAAACTTTGATTTTTTTTTAAATTTTTATAGTTCAGTGGCATTTGATGGTATCGCCTCGCTCAAAGTTAGGATTTTTTTAAAATTGTATGCTCTATAAAAGTGCCTATTTTTAATAATTTTTAATAAGTAGTAAAAAATCAATATTTTCTTAAATTTTACTCATTAACCCCTAAAACTTTATAGTAAGAGAAATTCATGGCTCAATATCTCGAGAAATATCGATCATAGCAATTTGGTTTTCTGGAACTTTTTTGTAGGAAATTAAATTTCCTATAAATTTGATATTTACATTTTTTTCTGTAGGTCTTGTAATTCATGAGTTACTGAGAGAAAAACGAGAAATCTATGAAAAATCTAGGTTTAGTGACCCGTACTACCTCGCCCGTGTAAATTACGATTTTGCCGCAATAGGCACTTTTGTAGAGCATACAATTGTAAAAAAAAATCGACTTTGAGCGAGGCAATACCATAAAATGCCGCTGAACTATAAAAATTTAAAAAAAAAATCAAAGTTTACGTGTATTTTAAATGGAAAATATTCACACGCCGTAAACGAGTACTTAATATTAATATTAAGAGCTCAAACTTTCAGGTATTTTTTTTTGAAGTATTTCCATCCAACAAAATTTTGGTATGGGAGCAAAAAAAAAATAGTCCCAAAAAAAAATCACCGTAATGTAATATATTCAGCAAAAGTGCACTATAAACATAAATTTGATCAAAAGGTCAAACAAATGTATTTTTGGTGTATTGTTTAGATATGTTTTTCGATTGCCAAACAATCTTCTTCAGTGGTAACTCATTTCATAGCAATTACGGAGTGATTCAATATAACTTGATAACCACTGAAGAAGATTGCCTTGCAATCGAATTACGAATCTGGGCAATACTAATACTAATAATACTAATAATTATAGTTTAGTTTTGCTGATTTTATTTTCGCTGGTATTTTATATATTGTATAAACACTACTCATAGCACTTTTAGCCATTCTTTGGATGTTGATCTCATTTGAACTTGTGATAATGATAAATGAACCCAAATATATCATATGATCTTTGATTTGAAATCTATGTACCTACGGTATTTTCGTTGCAGAGGTTTATAAAGATTGAGGATCATAACTTTGGTTTTCTTCACATTTACTTTTAGATCACGATTCAACTACATATCTCGAGTTTATCGTTTTTTTGCCAAAAATTAAAAATCCTGTACTTCGATAGTTCAGTGTATTCCTCATTATGTATTCTTCATAGAGATTGAGAAGATCTGAAATAAGGATGTATCCCAGGGGAACGCCGATGTAGGTTTTAATGTACAAACAATGTTGGTTGTCGTTATCGTAGAAATTTCTTATGAAAAATTCTTTCTGAAACTATTTTTCTTCTTTGAATTTTGCTAGCAATAAAATTCTTTAAGAGTATATAATTTTATCCTTATATCAAATATCAGAAGTGCTCCATTTTCTGGTACTTAAAAATCGTTAATACCTACCGTTTTTGGGAAGAAATTCGAGGAATCCATTGGTAATATACCTCGTCCAGGATATTTGTAGCATTCTTCCGTAAAACTAAACTTCAAAGACTTCCAATATAACTTTTTTCATTTATTCTAAAGTTTATTCATTACGGAGATTTTCTTTTTGGTTAACCAACAATGTTCTCTGCTTGTTCGTCATTTATAACAATCCCTAGATCTTCATGGTTTTGCCTTCGGGTAAACTATTTTGGTTTCAAGATTTTATACCAGAAATGTTGTCGCCAGCTTAACGAATAGTATACACCTAGTATCAAAATAGTATATAGATACTATTTACAAAATAGTATCTTTACCGAAAACATGATTGAAAAAAAAGTTTAGTACAATATATGTCTATTTGTTTCTAGTAGCTTCTATACGTTACTCAATATATTTGCAATAGTATTGGCACATAATAACCAACATAGGCAATTTAAGCGCGGTTAGATTACATTAGATACCGAAGTGCACTAAAATTGCCTACCTACTACAACAGCTCTAGCACAGTGTTTCTTTTGAATCAGAAAATAGGTCTCCATACCCATTTAAAAATGTATTTAGGTTTTTCAAAATTTATTGAAATTTATTATCAAAAATGTAATAAGTTTTATTGTTAGGGCTATTTTATTGGTCTCGCACCCCACAAGAAACACTGCTCTAACAAGTGGTGGCCTCATAGATTTTTTTATGGTAGTTACTCAAGGTTTGTATATTACACAGGTTGCTCCATTAGAAAAAAAAATGACGTCATACGAAGAATTTTGAAATTGATCAATCTGAAGATACGTACGAATTTCTTCTGGATACGTCACGTAGCCACCATGAGGCCACCTGTGTATTTTATAAACCTTGGTAGTTACTGACTAATGTGAAGTCTTTTATTTGCTTTTATTTTCTCGGATATTCGATTTTAATACTTCAGGAGACCCTCGGTTATTGTTGTAAACTTTAATCTTAAGGTATCCCCAAAAGAAATAGTCCATTGGCGATAAGCCAGGGTTACAAGTTGACCAGTTAATGGTATCTCTTTCGTATATAATTTTTTCCCCCAAAAATTTCGCGAATTGCCCTTAATGAGTCGTTCGAAATGTGGCATCCTACTAAAACCACATTCTGTAGCAATTGGGCCATTGCAATTGTATAACTAGAGGGAATGTGCTCCATAAGCCCGATGTCAAATTTAATTTTTCATTTCCCCTCAATTTGCCGAGTTTCCGTACCTCTTCCACAGCCTATTTGTACAAAATATTTTCTCTCTTCTCTAAGTCGGCAAAAGTTCTTAAAACAGCCACAAGAGAGCGCTGATTTTGAAGAAAAAAAGAAAGAAAGTGAAGGCCCAATGACAGTCGTTATATTTTTAACAAGTTTATTAAAAGTTTTACTTTAGTTATACAATTTCAAACCTCAAATCTTCTTCAACGTAATGGCTATTCAAGGTTTATAAAATACACAGGTGGCCTCATGCGCCACGTAACGTATCCAGAAGAAATTCGTATATATCTTCAGACTGATTGAAATTTCTAAATTCTTCGTATGACGTCATTTTTTTTTTCTAAAGGGCAACCTGTGTAATTTATAAACCTTGATGGCTTTTGGCTTCGTGCTCGATGAAAACGACATCTGACGACTGTACTAAATAATGCTCAACAATTATGGGGACTGTGAGACGAGTTTATTTACTACGGGTTGTTTAATCTCTAAGACGAGAAAAGGATAGCCAAACTGGGTAGGATAATTGTGGAATAGCTGTGTAGAGTGTTTGTTGTGGGAAGAAAGAGGTAGAATTTCGGAATTCCCACCCAGTTTGGCTATTCCTAGAGAGTTAATAGCCCGTGCTATCTATACTAATATATAAAATTCTTACGTCAGTCTGTACATTTCGATTTTGAACCCAATTTTAGGGTAAATATTTCTTTCAAGAGGTCCTTATTCCAAATTTAACATTTTTAAAATTTTTGTCTGTCTGTCTGTGTGTCCCGATTTAATTAAAGAACGGAACAACCGAATTTAATGAAATTTGGTATTAAGATACAACACAACTTTGCACAGACTATAGGCTACTTATCATTCCCAAAAAATAATTAGAAAATGTATTCCCTAGGGATGAAAACAGAAATTTTTACACTAGACAGGTGAGTTATATATGTTATATATCATTGAAAAGGTAATTTAAAGTTAGAAAATAATATGTACAAATATTTTTAGTTGAACTGATAAAAAGCACAGTAAATTCAATTTGAACTCTAAAAAATTGCCTCTTTGATATAAAAACCTTTGAAATATAAACAAATAATAATTTAACAAATTTAAAAAGAAAATATAATCTACACCTACGTTACGCAGACGAAGTCGCGGGGATCAGCTAGTTTACAAATAAGAGTATAACTCAAGGTTTATAAAATACACAGGTGGCCTCATGGTGGCTACGTGATAGATACGTGACGTATCCAGAAGAAATTCGTACATATCTTCAGACTGATCAATTTCAAAATTCTTCGTATGACGTCATTTTTTTTTTCTAATGGAGCAACCTGTGTAATTTACAAACCTTGAGTATAACTAGCAGAACGAGCATAATCTAACGAAATTTCCACCACTATTAGCGCTACGATCGATTCAGTTATCCCCATCATGACTACTGCCACCTATGGACTACTTATTAATTTAATGATCAAACCGACCTTCTTCGATTCAAATAGTAGCCGAAAAGCCATGAAATGATTCCCCTGTAATGTCGTTAAGTATCGATATTGATGCAGAAAGCACTAAATATTGGAAGAAAAGTATCAAACTCTTCTGAATTCTTTGGAGAGTAAAATATTCGATTCTCGATCTTTTCAATTTCTGTTCATATTACAATAAAAGCTTGAGCAATTAGGAAAATCCAAATACGAGCTTAAACTTATATTGCAACAATGCAATTGGTGAACTCTTTGTTGAATGCTGTAATTAAATTATAACAAGCAGGTGGTTTCTTTTAATTCAATTCTTGATTCAAAATTTTGTCAAGAATCCTTATTGCAACTATAAAAGTTCAAGGCAAGTTTCCAATGGCGCACTATAACCGAAAGCTCGACATCAATTAAAAGACTATCTTCATTTGCCAACCAACTGTTAAACATTCAAACTAGGAAAAAAAATTTGCTGAATCCCACATTTTTCTGCACATATAAAAACCAATTTACATAAAATGTGTTGAAATATATATTATATATATATATTTTTTTCTTTTAGTAAAATTATTAAAGTTTTATGCAAATCATGTGCACGTTGGCAATTTTTTTGCCGTGCTACACTAATTTGCATTAAACCATGCGCAATTTATTTGCAAGTTTCATTTTAAAATTCACCATTTGTTTTGCACTAGTTTATTGATTTTTTTTTCTTATAAAAAAATAATAATTTTGTCATTAACTAAAACACTAAAATTATGCTCCTTGCATTGAATATTGACGACCTGTTGTCTGATAGAGCTTTGTGTTCTTTTTGGTGAACAAATATGGAGCTTCTACTGTGGGACACTGAAACTGTTCCATTATTTCCATACGTCTAATGCTTTTTTGTCCCACCGGTTGCAATAAATTGTTCCACAATAAATTGGCACCTGCAAAATTAAAAATAATAATTAACATTAAATATTTTTAAAACTAGTAATATTTGACATTAAATAACATATTCAATTTTAATCCACTTTGCATTATTTTGTTGTTTTAATTCAAAATTGGTGCAACCTTCATAGATCAGCCTTGTTAGTATTGAAAATAAAGTGATATAGATTAATATGAGAAAAAAAAAGTTTTCCCATTAATTCTTGGTCATATAATTATGCATCGTTTGTAACTTCTGTTAATAATCTATAAATAAATTTGTATTCAATTTTATTCATGAGAGTATCACATTACAAATTCAAATCAATTATGAGGTCAAGGTTTAGTAATACAATTTTAATCTGTGACTAATAAAAAGACTTTAATATTTGGGGAAAAATTAAAAAAAAATGTCAGTTATTTAGAGATTATTTCATCTCAAAAAGGAGGGAAATTGCAAGTATTTAAAATAGTGATAACAAAATGCAATTTAAATGCAGGGGTTTAGTGATAAGGCTGGCATTGGTTCAATGGCATTGATTTAATTGTTTTGTTAATTACAAAAGCCATGAGCTTTAAGCTTAAAATTCATTTTTAAAAATAAAGATTTATAAATTTAATTTACACTTACCTAATGCATGTCCTTTTTGGGAAAAATGGAAGCAATCGTAGGTAATATAAGAAATATCAATGACTTCGTCATATTGATGTTCTGGGTCTTGGGGGGCGTTGAATAGTTTAGTGAAGGGTTGTATTACAACCGTAAAATCTTCTCGATGATCATATCTCCCACTATTTACCTACAAAAAAAAATTTATCTTTCAATTTTTGAGTGATTTTTATTAGTATTTTTCTAACCAGGACATATATTAGGATAGACCTTTATAGATATAGAAAAGTATATCATAGTGTGCCTAGATATGTAGAATGCCATGAGAATGTTCAGGAAAAATGGATTAGTATAACGTAAAGCTTATATATAAAGCTTTAACATTACAAAAGGTCTAAAGTAGGCTTTGTAAATGAGGACCAAAGTTGTGAAAAAATCTTAGTTACTTAAAAGTATCTTAGTAACTTTGAGGTTACTTGCTTACGTTAAAGCAGCGGTCGGGAAACCGGGGTAAACTACCCCAAATGGAGTAAAAATGTTTTTTTTTTTGGGTATTACGTAATTTGTAAATAAGACTGATTCAAAAAAAAATGATGTTTTTTTTTTCTTAATTATATCGAAAATATTGTTGGGAATGACAAAAAAAAAATCCTGTGAAAATTAAAGCTCTTAATATGAATATTAACAGGTGCCGCATCGCAAATTTCGATTTTCCATTTAAATAACATGAGAACAATATTCTCTTGCACTTTGGAATTTTATAGCTCGCGTTGGTGACAATATTTCGGAATGACCAACGTATATTCTTGTAGAAAATTGAACGATCTACAAAAAAGGTCTTGTACAAGTTTTTGATATATTTGTTCCTTCAAAAGTTATTCGAGGTCAAAGTTGTACTAAAGAGAAATTTTAATATTTTTTCAATTTTTTGACGCAACCATCAGTTTTATGAGAAAACTTTATAGGACATTTTTTGTAGAGCACATTTTTTTCTATAACTTATCACAATAAAAGTTTTTGATATTTTTCACAGGTTCTATTTTATTTGCATTAAACTGGATATTCCCTGAATTATTATATTTTTAACATATTTTTTTTATTTATTTTAATTAAATAACTTAAGACCTGTGAAAAATATCAAAAACTTTTATAGAGAAAAGTTATAGCGAAAAAAGTGCTCTACAAAAAATGTCCTATAAAATTTTCTCATAAAATTGATGGTTGCGTCAAAAAATTGAAAAAAATTTAAAATTTCCCTTTAGTTCAACTTTGACCTCGAATAACTTTTGAAGGAATAAATATATCAAAAACTTGTTTGAGACCTTTTTTGTAGATCGTTCAATTTTCTACAAGAATATTCTTTGGTCATTTCGAAATATTGTCACCAACGTGAACTATACAATTCCAAAGTGCAAGAAAATATTATTCCCATGTTATTTAATTGGAAAATCGAAATTTGCGATGCGGCAAATAGCCTACTTCCCAAAGAAAAGAAGATAATTTTTCAAAAAAAGGGGACCTGGCACCTCTTCCCCACATGGGCGTTAAATTCTTTATGAAATGATAGAAGAAAATTGTGTATTGCAATGCTACGGTCTTGCCCAAAGAATGCTAGATCTCAGATGAGTCCAAAAAGAGTATTAAAATGGGATCTTCCAGGAAAGAAACAAAAAGGAAGATCAGATCTACGATGGGAAACTTTCATTGGAGCTATGGCAGGGAAATATCTCTGAGAGGGAGGGGGTGGAAAATCAGAGAACTGGAAAGCAAAAACGGTGAAGTCATAATGAAGAAAAATTCCTCAGAAGATTAAGGAAACGTATTTTTTATCAGCTTCTGAAATTTATATCTATGGTCTTAATTGAATATCCAGTGGCCTATATTTCCTTGAATCAATCGAGGGCTATTCCAGAAAGTGCAACAAAAAAATCAAAACTACTGAGACTTTTCAGTGAGAAAGTTCATAAGAAAGTGCAATCTAAGGAATTGCAAAAGGAACCTAAGTACAAAGAAAAGGTTTTGAAGATTACAAAATACTTGAAAGTAACTAATCTGGTAAATAAAGCCATATGTGTAAACAAACCTAGTACTTTAAGGGCCATAACTAAAATTTGCAAAAAATAATAATACAAGCAAACTTGAACCCAATACCTATTGGAAAAGGAAATAGGTAAATAGGGATTTTTAAAATGGGGTCCTGGAGAAAAATGGAGAAAATCAAATGGACGAATCAAGTGACTAACGTGGAAATTTTAAAAAAATCCAAATAATAGGGTCTGATTTTACTAGATTTGCTACATTCTAGTGGAAATGTAATTGGATGGTTCCTGGAAAAATCATATCAATGATTAATACGCAAATAGATATATGGTTGGATCTTTTTTTACCAATTATTCTCCATACAATTGATTGATGTTTTGAAATCAAGTTACTATGTAATAAGAAATTATATTATGCCAGGTAAATCAAAAATTTGTCCCTACTCTATTACTAATATGTCCCTATTATTTAGAAAAATATATATTGCTATGTGACACATAAAAATAATACAGAGAAATGCACAAATTATCACAATACAATTATCCTTTAAAAAAAATATTTTTCCACATATTTTGATATAGGTAAAGAGACAATGCATTTTAAATCAAAGAGGGCCGGTAGGGCCATCGGGTCGCGGGGTACGCGGTTTGCAATTCAAAATCAATCCGTTTTTGATGTGAAGTTGGCCCCAAACGCGTAGGCCGTTCATTTGTTTTTCATTTGACATTATGCGTAGTGTTGCAAAAAATTTTTAAGTGATTTTTAAAATAGTTTATTACTATAACTAACATGTGTTAAGTTTAAAAAATAAATAATATATTTGTGTTTAACAATAAACTTGGCAGTTTTATTCAAGTAAGTGAACAATTTTCTTGAAATTTACACGAAATTTGATTTTGGGTTTTAATGGCTTCCCTTGTTAATTCCCTTACCTATATGACGTAAAAGTAGAAAAATGCATTCCATCGAATGAAATAAATAAAGAAACTAATGAAATGCATTAAAAATTTGGTGTCGCTATTTTATTTTCGGAAAAATTTTATAGGTAATTATATTTTGGGAAAGTATATGATGTAAATGTTAATATGCGGCTAGTTCCCGTAAGCCGGCCATTAAAGAATGCCAATTAAATTGGTTAAAGAAATAAATCGTCAAATGGCGGTGCTACGGAAATCGTAATTGTACCTTTTTATTTATTTTTTTTTTTTTTTTGTAATAAAAGCAACTTTAAGCATAATCTGCAAAGCCTACTTTTCCTACTCTATATGATAGGGTAAGAACCCTTATGATAGTCAGAGCATTACTTATGAAAATCACTCGGAGATTATAAAATGCCAATAAAAATAAAATTAGATAGTCTTTTGAGACTAGTTTGATTTTTTTTAAGAAATTTCTTCCCTATGCGACAATATTATCAACAATTTTAATGAATTTAGCACCTGTTGATTTATTCCTGCCGTCAAACACTTGTTGTAAAAATTATAATGTTTATGCGTTGCCCAGGTTTTCTTTGATATTATTGTGATTTTCACAACTAGTTGTGGATTCTTCCGGTACCACGATTTAATGAAGGATTCTTATAGATCTCGACGAAATAAAATGAAAATGAATAATAAATTTTTTTGGTATATCGTTTAGTTTATGAAATATCGATACCTAAAAGTAATAAAATTATTATTTTGTAGATGGATTTCTCAGGATTATCTTGAAAAATATAGGTAAATGCTTACAAGGACGGATTTAAGGGGAGGTGGCACGGGGGCATGTGTTCTCCTCAAGGGTATTTTTGTGTACTGTGGAGATTCCATAACAGTACATACTTAGAAGCAAATCAAATTATTAAAGTTGTGAAAATATATTAATAAAGTAACAAAAAGAACATTAGTGAAACTTTACTCTATTTCTGGCTGGAATTGCGAATTTTTTTCGTGATCCCTTTCACGCACTTGTAAATGAAAGATGATATTGTGCCCTCTCCCCCAGAAAAAATCCTGAATCGGCCCTTGAATTCTTATAATCATAGATCCATAAATTTTTTTGTGCTAAAGAAAACTATGAAAAAGGGGTCCAGGGGCAAAGCCCCGGTGAGGGTTGGGGCCCTATTTGCGTTATGGCTAAGAATGGCAAAATTGATTTCAGTTTTACTGGATTTTTTTTATTACTTCGCTTCTATTAATTCACTTTGTTGTTAGTAAGGTACGGAACTTCGGAACTTTTAATATCATTTTTCACCTACTTTCCAGCACTTTATCGTGCTGAATTTTGAAACACCTGCTTAGTGTCGATGGCAATGCATGAACCCATCATAAAATTTAAAAACCAATAACCACTGAGTATTTCTACTTGAATTAAATATTTGACTTTGAATAAAAATCGGGTTGCCTACATTCTCAGGGGCATGTAAGTTGAAATGGCAATTGAAATAAATGACAACATCCAGTTAATTCAAGTTTGAGACAATTGAGACAAAGTTTTGAAAGACTTGAAAGGATAAAATAAAAAGATTTTAATAACCTTGTTTCTACTGAAAAAAGCACTAAAAAAGTAAAAAATAAATTTATGAACTGAATCTCCGTACCGATCGATATTAATCAATTAATTCTCGTAGCCATCTAGTTGGATGTTAAAACGAGGGGGGTTCTATATTCCCAAATTGTAAAAAAAATGACACCTCTCGATTTGATGAACAACTGGATTGCTTCCGAAAACTAATTGGTTAATATCGATGGACCAATCGGTACGAAATTCAGTTCATAAATTTATTTTTTATCTTTTAAGTGGATTTTATCATTAGAAACGAGGGTTTTAAAATCTTTTTTTTTAATACTTTTATTAGTGTTTAAAGTCGTTCAAGAAGTAATGCAAGTTTTAGAATCAAATATTGGAATTTTCATTGAGAAAGATACGCTATATTCTGTATAGCATACCTACCTGCTAAGGCACCGTACAATACAATTGTAACGTATTTATATATGTGTATGAAATTTTACTATGGCTAGAACTACAAGTATTGCAAACAACGTAGGAACAGGTGTCAAGAATCAGCTTTATTGTAATGCGTCTTGTTTAATTTGGAGATTGCAGATATGATAGTAATCTCCATAAACTCGTTTCACACCCATAGGCTTATATGCATGTCTAGAACACTAGAAATTTTTTCGATAGGTGTTGATCATACGACCTGATACGACCCACGAAAACTCTTTATCCGGTTCACAAAATTGTTAAATGTTAAGCTATCTATATATAATTTAGGGTGGTTTTTTTTTCGGGACTATTTTTTTTTTGCTCCCATGCCGAAATTGTGTGGTAAATACTTCAAAAAAAATTCCCTGAAAGTTTGAGCTCTTAATATTAATATTAAGTACTCGCTCACAGCCTGTGAATATTTTCTATTTAAAATACACGTAAACTTTGATTTTTTTTTTAAATTTTTATAGCTCAGCGGCATTTTATGGTATCGCCTCGCTCAAAGTCGGGATTTTTTTACAATTGTATGCTCTACAAAAGTGCCTATTGCGGCAAAATCGTAATTTACACGGGCGAGGTAGTACGGGTCACTAAACCTAGATTTTTCATAGATTTCTCGTTTTTCTCTCAGTAACTCATGAATTACAAGCCGTACAGAAAAAATGTAAAAGTTAAATTTATAGGAAATTTAATTTCCTACAAAAAAGTTCCAGAAAACCAAATTGCTAAGATCGATATTTCTCGAGATATTGAGCCTTGAATTTCTCTTACTATAAAATTTTTACGGATTATTGAGTAAAATTTAAGAAAATATTGATTATTTATTCCTTATCAAAAATGATTAAAAATGGGCATTTTTGTAGAGCATACAATTGTAAAAAAATCCCGACTTTAAGGGAGGCGATACCATAAAATGCCGCTGAGCTATAAAAATTCAAAAAAAAAAAAAATCAAAGTTTACGTGAATTTTAAATGGAAAATATTCACACGCTGTGAGCGAGTACTTAATATAAATATTAAGAGCTCAAACTTTCAGGGAGTTTTTTTTGAATTATTTCCAACAAAATTTCGGCATGGGAGCAAAAAAAAAATAGTCCCGAAAAAAAAACCACACTAATATATATAGATATATATTACCGTCTATATATCTATTGCTCTACTATTGGGTACTTCATTTGGCAATAAAAATCCTAAATCTGGCCTTTCATAAAATTATGTTGGACACCCCGGTTCTAGATATACGTTCATCGAGTACTACGATTGTTATGTAGCGAATTTTATTGTTAATTGAATTTTGCTAATGAAGATATGATTTGAAAGATATGTAAGACTTGATTGGCACCGCAATTTAATTTCGTCTCAAATTATTTATAATTTTTTTGCAAATTATTTCATAATATTTAAATCTAATAAATTGGTCAATTATCTTATTTTTGTATCTTACATAAAATTATATGTATATTAGACATACCCGGTATGCATGGGTGTAAGAATGTTTGCCTACACGTTAAACTTTCAACGCTTACTACTTGTCCTGGCTACCTTTTTCAAACTACTTAATTTATATTAAGGGATAGTGATTTTAAAATTTTACCAATAATTCTTCCGCGTGTTGATATTCCCTCGTAAGTCTTGTTATCACAGCCATTTCATCGATTACACCTGGTTGATGAAAACACGAACAAAACAGTGTATGTAAAAACCGGCATATGGGAGTTCGTTTTATTCGTACACTAACAGAAACATCTAAAAAAATAATCAAAAAAAAAATTGGTAATTTGAAAAATATTTTTGTTTTTTCACTATACCTAGCACTGGTATTAGGTTGACAAAGGTTCGTGGCAGATGGTACTGAAGATAGTCGATGGCATGCATCAACTTCCGCGCGTGTTGTTCCGGCGCTGCGGCTTTGGAGTTGAAACATTGCGCCGAGCACAAATCATTGGCTCCAAAAAATATCGTGATCATTTTCCAATCATTTTTGATGTCAATGTTGGGATCCTTTTTCATTTTTTTGACTAGAATTTTCGCCTGTTTATACGCATCGGCATCGGCCGCCACCGGAAATGCAACATTCAGGCGGGAATTCGACGACAGAAATTCCCCGGTACCTGTTGAATATCCGGTCAGATTTGGGTTGAATTCTTTCAAGATATTTGGTAACGTCAAATATTGACGCCAACTTCCTTCGCCACCTGTAAATTTAGGGTTAGTAAAAAGGGGAAAATTTGTGCTTTTTTTTTGGGTGGTACCTGCACACCAGGAGACTCCTCGGTATTCGATTATGGTACCGAGGGCCCATTCTTCAAGTGCGCCATTTCCTGCGATTAGTGAGTCACCGAGGGCTCCAATTACGTCAATATCGCCGGGTCGAAGTTGGTGGACGCTAATGGGTCGAGTTGGTGATCGACCCCATCCTCCTTGGGTCACGTTGGCACATGGAAACGGCATATGACGTGGAAGAATTCTTTGGCGTCTTGTACTATCTTCATGCGTCGGATATTTGATTGGAAATCCATTTTCTCTTTCCTGAAAACAATTTTTTATTAGTCCATTTTGATTTTTTTCTCTTTAATATTCAAAGGGGTTGTTTATATTTTTTTTCTCTTTCTCAAGCTTTTTATGGCTTTTTTCAAAGCTTCCCAACTTTAAACGTAAGGCAGCTACCTCAATGGTATCACTAGAGTTGGTGTCACCCCTCATGACACCCCATAGACATGTAGAATCCTTAGTAATGTCTATAAATATTAGTGTGGGTCAAAAAAATCGATTATTTTTTTTTTACAGGTGACACGGAAAAATGGGTTGCTAGACACCTGAAAAAAATTCTCACCAAGTATGAGCTCTTAATTTTAATAGGAAGATATTCCGCATCGCAGTTTTGTATTTTTTTCTCAGTCCAATAGAAAAAAATTCATACCTCATCATTTATCGATTGTACAGAAAAATGTTTTGAAAGAATTTTTTAGGAAATTTAATGCTCTACAAAAAAGGTATTCTATATTTTTTCCGTAAGCCTCACCATTTGAAAGATATTAAGGTTTTAATTTTGGTTATTTTAAGACAAATTTCTTTTTTATTTATGAGTTTTATAACTCGACAATAAATGACTCTTATACAATGCGCAATACAAATTTTTGTTGGAAATTTACTGCTCTATAAAAATGGTTTCTTATGTTTTGGCGATTAAATTAACCGTTCAAAAGATATTCATCATCAAACTTTCATGTGTATGGGTTTTAAAAGTTTTTGATGAGATAATCGAAAATTTTTAATTTAATTTATAATTTTTGAGAAAATTTACACGAATTTTAGTTTTTATCAACTGAGAAACTTCAAAATATTTTTCAAGTTTTTTTTTTAATGCTCAAGTATATTTGTCTTCATTTAAAAAAAATAAATTGTACATTATTTATCGCTTAGTTAAATATTTATTAATAAAAAAAGTAAAGTTTTCATTATACATATATTATGATATATTTCAGTATTAGAGAAAAACAATGTCCAATTAGTTATAAAAAAGTTTTTTATTTCAATTTTCAAACAAGTTTTTGTTGCAAGTTGGGTAATTTTTTCGATGCTCTTTGACAATTTGCAATAAACTTTTAAAATCCGTACACATGAAAGTTTGATGATGAATATCTTTTGAAGGGTTAATTTAATCGCCAAAACATAAGAAACCATTTTTATAGAACAGTTAATTTTCAACAAAAAATTGTATTGCGCATTGTATAAGAGTCATTTATTGTCGAGTTATAAAATTCATAAACAAAAATGAAATTTGTCTTAAAATAATTAAAATTAAATCCTTAATATCTTTCAAATGGTGAGGCTTATGGAAAAAATATACGATACCTTTTTTGTAGAACATTAAATTTCCTAAAAAATTCTCTCAAAACATTTTTCTGTACAATCGATAAATGATGAGGTATGAATTTTTTTCTATTGGACCGAGAAAAAAATACAAAACTGCGATACTGAAGATCTTTCTATTAAAATTAAAAGCTCATACTTGGTGAGAATTTTTTTCAGGTGTCTAGCAACCAATTTTTCCGTGTCACTTGTAAAAAAAAATAATCGATTTTTTTGACCCACACTAATAAATATAGGTCCTATATTTACAAAGGGGCCGTTCATAAAATACGTCACGCTAAAATAAGCTTTTTTGACCCCCTCTCCCCCATTGTCACGCTGTGTCACACTTTCTGTGACCCCCCTAGAAATATTTCGTCACAAAACTAAGACACCCCGCCCTCCTGAATATGATAAATTTCAATTAAAAGTGCACAAATTTCTATATATTTAAAAACTTTATACATTTAATATTTACTAAATACGAAATGAATGACTTTTTATCATGATAAAAGTTGATAAAGAAAAATAGTCAAAAGAAATATTAATTTAAATTTTTTTGACGAACGGTGAACGTCACGTTACCGAAGACCCCCCCCCCTTGTATGCGAACGTCTTTTTTGAACGGCCCCAAAAGCAATAGATGAAAAAATAATTCAAGTAAGAAGTTAGGATATAAGAACTGAATAGATAATAAATTACTTTTTTAATTGCTATTTTTACACTAAATTTTATGCCATGTTAAATATTCAGAACTAATTCAGAACTTCCCTTTCCTGATCTTTAGAGCGGCAAACTTTTTAATTGCTTCATCAAAATCAACTCCTTTTGCCAAATCACTTTCAACTGATAATATTGCAAGATCAGAAAGTCTTAAATGTCCCATGGTAAATTCCAAATAGTTCTTTATAAACTTAAGCTTTGAAAAACTCCTGAGGGATATGGAAGAGATTCCAGGAAGTCCCATTCAGCTATGAACTCAAATTTTCAAGTACTGACCAGTCTTTGGCTTCTTCGAGATCAATCTCTACTGCAATTCTTCTTCAATTCCTCGTACATCCCAGAAAACTTAAATTTAAACCATTTGAAAATGAATTCTCTACTAAAACCCTATGCCAATAATTTTGCGTTGCAAAATATAAAATATTCGATTTCAACAACTATTCGCACATTTTCTAATTGTCTTCAAACAATTACACAGAAAAAAATATGTGTTTAATATATTAACGCGTCGAAACTTAAGAGAAATTTAATTTTTATTTTGTTTGTGGTTTCCTTTTAAATCTTAAGTACCTACTTGCAGTTTTGAAAATGAGCTGTGTTGGATGAAATTTATCTATCCACTTATATATCAAATATCTTCCGGTCTAAAGATAGCCTCTTAATTGATTCGTTTTCAATGGAAATAATAAAATGTACAAATTAATGCACGGCTGAAATGCCAAAAAAGTGAAATTGATACGAGAGATGCAATTTTAATTGATACGAAAAATAAAAATTAAAAATTTGGACTTAATTATATAATTTTGGCAATGGCCCAGAGCATTTTCTTGGGAAAGAACAGGAAACGTTTTACATCCTGCATTGGAGAAATGGTTTTAGCAAAGAATTTTTAAAATTAAAAAAAAAAATTAAAAAAATAGTTGTAAAATTTCACTATTTATGACTTTTATTGATTGAATAAATAAATCAAAACTTAGGTATATTAAAAATTTCTTAAGTTATAAAAGAGGTTAAGAGTTGAAGGAAACAAATGATTTCATATTTGGAGAATTATGTAAAATAAAAAAAATGTTACAAAATATTTTTGAGATAATTATACACATAAATATTTACATTTTGTTTATAATAAAAAAATCGGTCATCGGTCATCAGAAAGTCAATTGGGATAGGTTTCAGTATCTCAAGTTGAATGGAATATTTAAATAATTAAAAATTAATAATATTTAATCGCTAGGTACGTACTACTTTTTTCTACCTCTCAGATAAAAAATAATTCTCGTCCATCGAGGTGATTCAAAATTAGTAAATTTTTTGGCATCTTCATAAGATGGGAAGTGCTGATCAACCAGGCCATGCCTCATGGACCATAATAAATGGGTGACTAGATAGCAAGGTTTATAAATTTCACAGGTTGCCCCATTAGAAAAAAAAATGACGTCATACGAAGAACTTTGAAATTTGAATCAAGCTGAAGATATGTACGAATTTCTTCTGGATACGTCACGTGGCGCATGAGGCCACCTGTGTGTTTTTTAAGCCTTGACTAGATAGGACAATATCCATAAAAAATGGCGGAGGCTTAAAATAAGATATCCCATTGAAGTGCTTCCAAAGCTTGTAACTAAAGTTCAGATGATATCTTTAAAGTCAAACTATTGATTTATGTCTTATACTGGCTGAACCCGGCAAACGTTGTCCTACCAACCTATGGTTGTGAATGGTTGTAAATTAGACTGATTAAAAAAAAATGATGATTTTTTTTTTCTTAATTATATCGAAAATATTGTTGGGAATGACAAAAAAAATCCTGTGAAAGTTTAAGCTCTTAATATTGATATTAAAAGGTGCCGCATCGCAAATTTCGATTTTCCATTTAAATAACATGGGAACAATATTCTCTTGCACTTTGGAATTTTATAGCTCACGTTTATGACAATATTTCGGAATGACCAAGGTATGTTCTTGTAGAAAATTGAACGATCTACAAAAAAGATCTCGTACATATTTTTGATATATTTGTTCCTTCAAAAGTTATTCGAGGTCAAAGTTGAACTAAAGAGAAATTTTAATATATTTTTCAATTTTTTGTCGCAACCATCAATTTTATGAAAAAATTTTATAGGACATGCTTTGTAGAGCACTTTTTTTTCTATAACTTATCTCTATAAAAGTTTTTTATATTTTTCACCGGTCCTAAGTTATTTAATTAAAATAAAAAAAAAAAAAATATGTTACAAGTATAATAATTCAGGGAATATTATTAATTTAAAACAATATAATTAAGAATATTTTCAGTTTGATGCAAATAACTTAGGACCTGTGCAAAATATCAAAAACTTTTAAAGAGGTAAGTTATAGAATGATCTTTATACTTTTTTTTTGGTGAAACACTAAGAAGTATCTGAAAACAAAATATTATCGAAATCAATAAAACTGTTCTTGAATTGTACGATAGAATTCAGGTAGAAAAATATTAAAGTTCAATTTTATCGACCTTCGTTCCATAATGATCAATATTGTGGCCAAAACTGGCTGAATTCCAAATAGGTGTGAAATTGCAAATTATTTGCTACCTGATCTCAACTGTTGATATGAAATTACATAGTAAAAGCTTGAAGGCCAAAATGTGAGATAAACGTAGGCTTAAAAGTGTTAATGTGATTATAATTGACAACAAATAATAAATACCTCAAACTCATTTCAAATTCCTTAAACGACATATTTAAAGCTGCCATTCTCTCGTTGGCCTTTCGGCCTTCAAGCTTCTACCATGTTATTCCATATCAACAGTTGAAAGTACGATAATTTGCATTCCATAATAGTTAACGAGTAAAGTGGTTTCCCACCTAACGTGTCAAATCCATACTGATAAAAGCCACAACAAAACTGCAAAGAACTTCAATTTTCATTTTATTTAAAGTAACTATAATAAATTTAAATATATATTTTGCCTATACATTTAAATTTAAATCTTCATAAGCTGTTAAGATAAAATCAGTTCATTTCAATTCGATTATTTACATATCTGTGAATGCAGTTTTAAGTTAATAATCAATCAATTATCGAAGCGAATATATTGAAAAAATGAAGGATGTAACTTTTATAGGCATATACTTGGATTTTTCGGATATATACAATTTAATTATATTTTTAGTGTTTTTGGAAACAAACTAAATTTCAAATTTCATTTCATGGTTTCATTAAATTCTTTTGGGTGTGGTAATAATATTAAATAGATTTAAAAAATAAAGCATTTTATAAATTGGCTGCATTACAGTTGATATGTACTTGATTATATTATATGCAAATATTTTTTTTATAAATTATCAGAAGACCCGGTGAACTTCGTACCACCTAAAATTGAATTGCGAAAATTAATTGATATCGATAATATTGTTACATTTTTAATTATTAAATTACTAACAATAACAATAATTATTAACAATTAAATTAATATAGCTTGTATTTTACTTATTTAGATTTACATTTGTAAAAACATTAAACATGTTAAAACTGATATGCATAAAAATTTTTTTTAAATGTTCACCTATTCATGAGTTTAAAGACATACATAGATATTTCTAAACACATTTTTATTAATGAATATTTTGTGTCCTTTGAAATTGTATTATTTTTTTGGCCAATTCGATTCTCAGGTCACTTTTAGTCAGGGACTGGAAGCTTACTGGGAATGTTCCTATTTTCTTCAGAACTTCCTTAAACATAATATTCGTTTTATGCGCTAAACGACGTCATTTGAAAACAACTGTTATATTTTTGAATATTGGTTACGGATTTTTTAGAATCATTATCTATCCCATAAACTAAGGAGCAAAATGGATCTAGTGGTATGACCAATTATGGTAATTTTACTTTTCTACTAGCACAACATAATCCAGTAGATTCACTGCTATATTTTAACGCCTAACAATATTGAAAAATGATTGTCATTTCCCCAATTGTTACAGACTACAATAAATATTAAGTAAAATATGAAAATATAAGTTAAATGGCAGTTCTTTTGCAAAATCTCAAACCCAAGAAATGACATATTTGTTTGTTGTCAAATATTTATTGGTGTCAGCACCTACTCTGCCTATTTGTCCTATGTGACAGGATAAACAGTTTATATGGAGGAAAAATTCTTGTTTTTACTATTGTCCTTAAAACTTATTCCTATTTTCTCACCTTTTAAACCTTCCCTTGCCTTTTACCAATATTTCAACACCAAAATGTGCCAAAGAGGTTCAGCCGTTGTCCAGTTTTTGCGAGACCCACATGTTTCAATTTCATTTTTATATAATAGAAGATTAGGGGGCAATAATTTATCAGAACCAAAAATTATCTTAAATTCTTTGCATGTTGAATGCCAAATTATTATAAGCGCACTTAAGATAGTTTGTACTGTAAATAACTAATTATTACTTACGATTCTATGGCTTTTAGGTATGCACAGAATTTATTTTAAGTATGGGACATTTGACAGTGTTATTTGTTACTAGAAAGTTATATAAAATGAAAGCAAATTTATTATTCTAATTTCACATTATTGCAAAAAGCTCTGCCTTATTTTCTATAATGAACATATTTTTTTGCTATTTACCTTTTATAATTTGAAATAGTGTTATATTCTAGTTCTGTACACCATTTTTTTTTAATTGTTTTTTTTCCTATTTAAACTGTATCAGGAGCTATTATCCTTTATACAAAGACGACTTTAATAATTAAAAATCTCATATTTGTTTTTTTCATTCTAGATTGTCCAAATCGTGATTATGAGAGTTGAACTTCTTTGGAATCTTGGATTGATTTGTAACTAAGCAAGGATATTGACGAGGATAATGGATTTTTTGGCTACAGTAGGAAAACATCAATCAAGGTAAGTCGAATATTGCTTTAGCCTATTTGACTCGTTTATTTTGAAAGTGGCGTAAGTCCATTTCAAGGACTGTCTATATGGTGATTCTTCTTCTTGTAACTAGAACAAAATATGTTAATTATTTAACTGTTAAGTTTACAGAAATTACTTATTTCATTTTAGTTGTTTGCAAAAACGCCCATTATTCCCTCGTCCTTAGTATCTTATGTTCCTATGATTAAAAATAATAGCACTACAGGGATTGTTCTTGAAATGGACTTAACTCACTTTCAAAACAAACGGTTCATTTAATGATTACCACTTTACTACGAACATTACCTTAAATTGTTTCCTAAAACTTATTTTCTACATTATTCCGGGTATCTAAAATTGGTATATTTTAATTTGCTTGGAGCCAGAAAATTTTGGTTATCTTAATACACATACGCAATTCGGATTCAACATTATGAGACAAGTCTAGTTGCCTTCTTTTCATAATTGATTCCATCTTCTTTATTAAAATTTTCGTGTTTTCAATTAAAAGTATTGTTTTTAAATTTTTCTTTAGGAAAATAACTAGGAAAATTATATAGCACATTATTAATTTTACATTATATTTTTTGAGCCCCAAACTATTTAGGGTAGGGTGGCGTTTTAGGGTCCAAATTTACTATTCCGTATTATATTATGAAAACCAAATATATTAATTCGAAACGTATAATGCTATTAAAACCAACAAATATCTGGCCATATTTAATTTAATTTTTAATGGAATCATCCTTATAGAATTTGTCATTTAACATTTTTTCTAGACCTTGTCGTCTGTCTCTTTTTGCTCCTTAGTAGGGGCAAAAAGGGACGGCTAAGGGGCAAAAAGGTCCTGTATTTATTTTAAGCATCTGACAGATGTTATGAATTAATAACAGTATTTGAATCAATGAAATATTTCTGGATTTTCATTTGGAAAATTTTATTACAGGCCTTTTAAACATAGCATAAAACTCTTAATTCTTTATAATAATATTGACATTAATTATAACATTAAGTAATATTTTTTTATACCTTTATCTTAACTTAATCAACCTTTACGGTCCAATTTATGTAGTATAATTTAATATAATAACAATAAAAAATCATACCGTAAACATAAATTTGTACAAGAGTTTAAACAAAAATATTCGTGACGTATTGCCCAAATACGTATTTCGATTGCCAAGCAATCTTCCTCAGTGATTATCAAGTAGTTTGGATCACATGTGATGATTCACAAAGCAGTTTGTTGAATCATCACAAAGCAGTTACGGAGTGATCCAAACTACTTGATGACCACTGAGGAAGATTGCTTGGCAATCAAAATACGTATCTGGGCAATACGTCACAAATATTTTTGTTTGAACTTCTGTTCAAATTTATGTTTCATGGTATGATTTTTATATATTATTATATTAAATTATACTACATAAATTGGACCGCAATATATTCTTTATATTGTATGCACAGTATAACTGTTCAAAGTCAACGAAAAAAAAAATTATATTTTGATTAATCAACCTTATTGTTTCCTGAATTACAATTATAAAAAATGAAGTTAACGAATCCTTGGTTAGAAATACAGTTTTCATGGGCCCATTGCTTGCAAAGATTGCATTGAATCCAACCTTTACGTGGTTGGGTAAGGAAAAGATCCACATGGAGCTTTTTACCCCAGTTACATTCAAGTGTTTTTACTAGGTTATAACTAGTTTACAGTATAAATTAGCTAAAAACTAATAAAAAATCCAGAAATACCACAAAATCTCATATACTTTTAAATTATTGTGTATACAATATAAAGAATATATTGCAGTTCAATTTATATACAATTATTTAATATAATAATATATAGAAATCATAGCATAAACATAAAATTTGAACAGAAGTTCAAACAAAAGTATTTGTGACGTATTGGCCAAATACGTATTTCGATTGCCAAGCAATTTTCCTCAGTGGTCATCAAGTAGTTTTGGACCACTGAGGAAGATTGCGTAGCAATCAAAATACGTATTTGGTCATTACGTCACAATTTTTTTTGGTTGAACTTCTGACAATATATTCTATATATTGTATATACAGTATAACTGTTCAAAGTTTGCGAAAAAATCTTATTTTGACTATTAAATTATGTTTTAGTCTAGTCAAAGCAATATTCCTGCTGGAAACCGAAAAGAATAATATTTAAAAATTTTACTTTCGTAAAAATATCGAGATGGCGTTGTAAATCTCCATCTGTGATGTAGCTTAACTGCCAAAATGGTCTCGAAATGCTTTTTACACTTCCTCATCCCAACCATTATAGTTAAATAGAGCAATCTGCCACTAATATTTTAGATATCCATGGTGGACCTTTAAGCCCCACTCTACCCTACTTATAGCTAACTTGAAGACTATTTAGGAAGTAAAGTCACTCATTTTCTTGGTAACCTACATTTTCCCTAGTTTTATAGCCAAAAAAAAATATAATGAAGTCATAAGACGATTACTAGTTATAATAAAAATGCGAATTCATTACTGTCGTTAGAATAAGATATGGGCATACCATATATATATCAATCAAGTATGGTAGTTTGAAACGATTAAATTCTTCTCAGAAAGTTCCTAATTGCCAATCATTTTTTTTTTTTTTGGGCAATAATTATTATGAAAATGTCGTAAATTTATAAAAAAAATAAATAATTAGTTTAAAATCAGTTTGGTGATTCACATAATTGAAACTTAAAAAAAATCACTTTCTATAGGGATTTTCTGTATTGGTTGATGATATAACACTTGGGTTTACCTGCTTTATATTATGTGTACTCATATTTCAATTATTATTGTAATAAATTGGAAATGTTAAATCCATTGAATTTGCTTAAGTTGGTGAGAAAAAAGAATAAAAATATTGTTATTAGTAACATGGCAATGTTCAATTAACTAGAGAAAAAAAATTTCCTATTTGTGCTCATTAATATGCACAAAACTATATTTGTTTGTAGTGAAATAATTAGGGGAAATTTAAGACCTGTCACGCCTTTCTTTGTTCGAAAATAGGATCTATGCTAATATTAGTTTTGTATGTGCATAGAAAGTCAAATGAATAAAAAACCCCAGCCAAGGGTTTTTACATACAAAAGACCGACCACGAAATTGTTAAATAGATTTCAGTGCTGGATTTTATCACTAATTGTTTAGTTTCAAGTGTTTGAAAAGCAAGATATGGTAATTTGTCAACATGGAATTCACTGTTCGAAAATATTATACATATTTTTTTTTCCCAAAGATGAAAGTTAATTGATAGGAAATCCGACCAACTATACAAATGTACACAAAAGAAAATTGGTTGAAATATTTAATAAATATTATTTCATCTATCAATATCATCGAATTACATTGTTGAACAATGGTCGACAAAGGTTAATATTGGCTCTTCACACTTTCATTTTCGATAAATTGCTCGAAAATATTACCAAATATTTTTTTTTCTTTTCTACATTTAAATTAATGTTTTTTTTCTTTCTTTTCTTCTTAGAAATTTTCTTTGTTTTTGTTTGTGGTACCTTTTCGCTAACTCGAACAATTGAATTGTACTGGTTGGCAAATGGTCCAGCTGGTCGAAATTGTTGGCGACTTAAGTCCAAAGAAATGGTGATGACGATGAACATAACGCGCAAAACAGACGTCAACAATGGCGCTGTCATTGCTGAAAGCAAAAAATAAATTTTTTTTTGTTAGTACCAAAAAAAAAAAAATGGTTAGGAAAATGAGTTTGTCTTATAAACTAGGGAAACTGGAAAAAAATTTAGGACTGTAATTTCAGGAGGAATTCTAGGTGAAATCTGAAGAGTGGTTATGATTTTTTTTAAACTATGCAAAGGATTTTTAAATCTTACGTATTTCGATTGGAATGCAAACTTTTAAGTAATATTGAATCTTTTCGCACTTGGTGCAATAAGAACTAATCATCTCATTTCAGATTAGGACGATTGTTAATTGATAAAGGTAGCTTGGCAATCAAAGTACGTATCTCTAGATGGTCTGAACATAACTTTTATAGTTTGATAATGTTTATAGTTCACTTTTGATGAGTAATGTTGCATTAAATTTGATGGTGTTAGGTCATAGAACATCATTTCGGTATAATATGAATGTTTCTATCACGAAGAATAAATAATAGAAGAACGAAGAAGATAGGCCTTTTTCTTAATTCTCGTGTTCTCAAAAGTTTGGACATGGCTTAGTTATTTTTTTTGGGCACTAGCTGGAGAATATTACCAACAATAAATGCAATTGAGCCGATAATGGAAGTTAATCAAGCACCCCCCAATATCTCAAAAGACATGACAAGATCTTCTTTCTTCTTCTTTTATATGTTTATCTCTTTTAACTGTCGCTTTTTTGTTCCATAAAATTTCAAATCACAACAATGCTAAAGAAGTTTTCACTTCAAAAACAGCGTTATTATTATCCCTTTCCTTCCCCTGAAGTGTTACCAACATACTTTCTTCATGCTCTAACCATTTCATCTTTTCGATCGATATCTCGATACATCGATAATTTTAGCCGATATATTTGAATCAGACATCGATATATCGAAACAAATTATACAATATCGATACTTGTATCAGAAATGATATTTTTTTTATGATCCTGATATGAAAAATTATTATTGTATTATTATATCCTGAGGAAAGGGGATCCAATTTGACAATCTAAAGAATAGAAAATCATGGAGTAACAATGGCGAACCAAATACTCATGGAAAGAATTATTGCTGTACATTTGATGGGATTAGATTGGAGTAACATGTTTTGAACTACTCCGACCTAATGAAACTATTACTGGAAAATATTACCAGCATTAATTACAACAATTGAGTCGAGAATTGATGCTCAAATGCCTCCAATATACCAAAAGATAGGACATCGTCATCTTTTAGCACGATCTACGAATACATGTCTCAAAATTACTAAGCAAGCTCAGGAAGCACTTAAACAGGATTTTTTACACCCCCCTCCCCAAATATAAGCAAAAATAGTAGCTAGCGATAGTATTTCGAATAAAAATGGCGCGCCTATAAATGGTATCCTGGATCCTTAACGGACAAGAGCGTTTATCCATCAGCATCCATTTGATGCTGATTTGATGATTTGAATGACCAAGGTATATTCTTGTAGAAAATTGAACGATCTACAAAAAAGGTCTCCTACAAGTTTTTCTTATATATATATTCCTTCAAAAGTTATTCGAGGTCAAAGTTGAACTAAAGAGAAATTTTAATATTTTTTCAATTTTTTGACGCAACCATCAATTTTATGAGAAAATTTTATAAGACAGTTTTTGTAGAGCACTTTTTTTTCTATAACTTATCTATAAAATATGGAAAATGCATGCATTATCTATTGTTCAAATTGTACCTCAAATGTTTCCAACTGATATCTATGTTCTGTATTAGACTGATCCAAAAAAAATTATTATTTTTTTTTCTTAATTATATCGAAAATATTGTTGGAAATGACAAAAAAAAATCGTGTGAAAGTTTAAGCTTTTAATATTAGTATTAAGAGGTGCCGCATCGTAAATTTCGATTTTCCAATTAAATAACATGGGAACAATATTCTCTTGCACTTTGGAATTTTATAGCTCACGTTGGTGACGACAATATTTCGGAATAACCAAGGTATATTCTTGTAGAAAATTGAACGATCTACAAAAAAGGTCTCCGACAAGTTTTTGTTATATTTATTCCTTCAAAAGTTATTCGAGGTCAAAGTTGAACTAAAGAGAAGTTTTAATATTATTTCAATTTTTTGACGCAACCATCAATTTTATGAGAAAATTTTGTAGGACATTTTTTGTAGAGCACTTTTTTTCCTATAACTTATCTCTATAAAAGTTTTTGATATTTTTCACAGGTCCTAAGTTATTTGCATTATGAAAATTCCCTGAATTATTATATTTTTAACATAAAAATTATTTTTTTATATTTTAATTAAATAACTTAGGACCTGTGAAAAATATCAAAAACTTTCATAGATATAAGTTATAGGAAAAATAGTGCTCTACAAAAATGTCCTATAAAATTTTCTCATAAAATTGATGGTTGCGTCAAAAAATTGAAAAAATATTAAAATTTCTCCTTAGTTCAACTTTGACCTCGAATAACTTTTGAAGGAATAAATATATCAAAATCTTGTAACAGAATTTTTTCGTAGATCGTTCAATTTTCTACAAGAATATACCTTGGTCATTCCAAAATATTGTCCCCAACGTGAGCTAAAAAATTCCAAAGTGCAAGAGAATATTGTTCCCATGTTATTTAAATGGAAAATCGAAATTTGCGATGCGGCACCTCTTAATATTAATATTAAGAGCTTAAACTTTCACAGATTTTTTTTTTGTCATTCCCAACAATATTTTTGATATAATTAAGAAAAAAAAAATCATTTTTTTTTTGTATCAGTCTACTATACACAGTAGAACTGTTCAAAGTCAGCGAAAAAATCTTATTTTGATTATACAGGGATACGTGTCGTATTTCTGTTACCACAAACCGATAATATCGATGATTGAATATGACACCTAAGTAATTTTTCTTTTTTAAAATTAGAAAATTTATTTATATATAATTATTTCATGTTGTTTGTATTTAGTTTACAAGTTTATTTGTTAATAGTCTAACATCATTTGAAACTCATTTTCCGTTTAGGTCAACAATGCCAGGTTTTCTGCGTATTTAATGATTTGGTGATTCGTTCACCCATTGTAAAATTTTCACATAGTTCCAGGACTTCATTTATCAACAATTCCGCTTATAAGCCAACAATTATAACTATTTAACTATTAAAATAGCAAAAAAGGTTATTTGTCATTAGTCTAACATAATTTGAAATTCATCTTCCATTTAGATCAACAATACCAAGTCGTCAGCGTATTTAATGATTTGGTGATTCATCTACCCTTTGTAAAGTTTCCATATTTTTCCAGGGCTTAATTAGACAACCATTCCGCTTATAAGCCAACAATTATAACTATTTTACGATTAAAATAGTAGAAAAGGTTGCATTATCTAATCCCAATTTCCACATAATTGTATTCCGAAAAGTTTACTTTTAAACACGCAATTGTAATTCCCAAATTTTTGACCCAAAAAATATGCGTAACTTTCACTACATCGATAGTATAATCAAAAAATTATTTTGTATTGTTTAAAAAACGTAATCATTTTTATCAGTCCAATTGGAAAAGAAAAATATTGATTTTTTTTCTTCTGTATAGAATAAATTTTCTTAATACGATCAAATCTAAATGATTAATTTTTATATGGAAAACCGGTATATTGAGTAATCGAAAAATTAAAAAAAAATCGTTAATCGTTTGCAACGGTGAATCGACTATATCGTAAATCGTTTATATCGCATCGTATCGTATTGTGCTACTTTATTTAAGCGGAAATATTAGTTTTCTCACAGACATTCTCTTCGACGAACGAAAAAACCAAGTAATTTATAAATCGGCATTGATAGATCCACCAGACAGTGAAGATGCCACGAGGCCAAAGGCCTTCCATTTCCTATTCATACCAAAACCATAATGATTTTTATTTTAGGCCATAAAAACAATGATAATTCCAACCCATAAAAACTTATCTTATTTTATCATTGTCCCAATGCAACTACTTTAATTGATAAAAAATTCGGTTAAAGTGGCCTCACTTGTGAATTCCGATCAAGTAAATTGATATAACATCATTAAAGTGTTGCAATTGTACAATGCATTTGTCACATAAACAACTGGTTCACTTGAAATTGGCCTTTTTTATCATCACAAATGGCATAAACCTGCAACCATTATTATGTGATACTTCTATTTATGTAGAAAACATGTTTTATTTTAACCAAATCGTCATAGATATGTGTTGTAATGAATTACGATTTGAATTTTATGGTTAGATCTAGAAAAATAATGCAACAACAAATAAAACTTGTTTGCACAACATATAACTTCCACGTCCGTCCTTTGACCTGACATACACTGGAAAATTACAGGGTGGATTTCTCTTTTTTTTATGAGTCGATCTTTGACTCATTACATATACCATTTCCTAAACTAAACCACATGTTTATTGATCATTTGCAAAATTTCATGATTGGCGTGGATTTCCACTTGAGCTGCACCGGACTATTAATGACCCGAATGACATAAGTGATTGTTGTGGCTCGAAATTTTTAACATTCAAGTCCATCGTAATTACCACACGAAATTGAAATAACTTATTTGGTTTTTATTGCATGTTGCACAACAATTTGGTCGGGAAACCTTGAAAAAGCTGTAATGAAAAGTTGCATATATTTTTAAAAAGCGAAAGGAGTTTGTGATTTTGGATGAAATTTGGTTCAATTTGCGAATTTGTATGACCGACTGGTTTTTAAACAAGGACAAGTAAAAGTGGAATATTTATTTGTTACATTAAAAATGATGACACTATTGAGGTCTTTCAGTAGTTTTAATGGTTTTTAAGTTTAAATTTGTCAATTTTTTTTTGCCAATTGATGGGAAATCATTCGTAGAGGTTTCTAAAAGAAACCTTTTCGTTTGGGACTAAATATTTTAGTTAGTAATTAATTAATTACGAGAAATTAATTATTTAGTCATTGATAAAGTAATTAAATTTATATTTATCAAACATTTACTAAATGAAGAAGTAGAGAAAAATCACAAGGGAAAAATTTAAATTTAAATCTATAATAAATAGCGCAGCAATACCCAAAGCTGGGTAACCCTACTTTGGGCTAAGTCCGGGTTGGTATTAATTGCCCGAAATTAGGTTCCCCAATTTCGCCTATAGTTTAGTTAATTATAAGCCATGGATCCATGGCCAAAGCTGGATATGTTATAGTAATAAGTAGACATCGGATTATATGCACTATCAAAATGCCAAAATATGCACTAAAAATGGGCAAAATATGCATAAAATATGCACAAACAAAAACCATTTATTATTAGAATTTACTTTTATTTTCTCATTATATCTATCTATCTATTATTATAAAGAGGAAAGATTTGATTGTTTGTTTGCTTTGAATAGGCTCCGAAACTACTAAACCGATTTAAAAAAATCTTTTACTGTTGGGAAGCTACTCTATTTTCGGTGAACATGGGCTATATTAAATTTTCAAAAAAGTTAGGGATCCATACTAAAACTTGAATAATGTGTGAAAAAATTATCAAAAAACTTTCTTACATCGCATGCTCTGGTGATTTAACTAAAGAACGGAACAACGGAATTTAATGAAACCTTATATTAAGGTACAACACAATTACCCACACATGTTAGGCTACTTATCATTCCTTAAAAATAATAAGGGAATGTATCCCCTATGTAAAAATTGAAAAAAATATTTTACTTTAGACAAGCAAGTTATATATCATTGGAAAGGTATTTAAAAGTTAAAAAATGATCTGTATTAATATTTTTAGTTGAACTAATAAAAAGCACAGTAATTTAATTTAAACTACCAAAAATTGCCTTTTTGAAATATAAATGTTTTTATATATAATAAACAATTATTTTAATTATATGTTCATAGCTGGGTATATAGCTGGGCATAACTGAGTTTCGTGCAATTGTACAAATTTCAATTTCGCGGTTGTGTTGTACATTGCAATAGTAGTGTAATAGTTTTTGGAAAAAGGTTCATTCGGGAATCGAGACAGTGAGATGGAATTCCTACTTATATTCAAAATACCACTACAAATATCAAATCTAAAAAGAAAATATAATCTACACCTACGTTACGCAGACGAAGTCGCGGGGATCTGCTAGTTTATCTTAATATATATAATTCTTCTGTACTTCTGTACAGTACTGAAGTTCTCCTAAGCCGCCAGACCCATTCTCCAGAAATTTTCTGTATGTATTTGTATGGGAACTTGGATGGTTTAGATCCACAATTGGACCATATAGATAAAAATGGTGAAACGCTAAAAATAAACTTTCGACGTCAACTTATGTTACCGGAAAGAATTTGAAGTTTGGCGGAATTTTCGGAGACCTCTTCAGAAGTGCCGTTGATAAATGCATCAATTTTCTTTATTCCTTTAAAATTGGAGTTTTTATACAAAACTGCATTTAATTTGCCTTGACTCTATTGCAATAGTTGACTCGAATGGGCGTTATTCTGTTTAATAATTTTTTCGAATTTTTCCAAGGACTTGCACTGAGGAATGTTTCTTGTTTCTCAATTGCATCGAGTATAATGCTGGAATGTGTTACATTTAAACCAATATTTTTTGTTAATTGAAGAATCCTCAAATGAAAGCTTGCATGAATTGATTGCAATTGGTATCTGATTAGTTAAATTTTCCAACTACTTCTTTTATGGCTTCGAAATATTCAGCATAAAACAATAAAGCTTTCTACCAACTACCCCACTGTGTTAAAATTGATTCTGGGGGTAGTGTTACGTTTGGTAGTGCTCTTTATATGCTTGTAGTCGCCATAGTGCTTTTAAAAGCACTTTTTTGTAGAAGAAATCAATTTATTGATCCCGAACTCGTTTCTGATATTTTCTGCAACTTGATATAATCCGTGGGCTAGCCAGGTGATGTGAAGCAATATTGGGTACAATACTTTCAGAGCTTGACGCAAGGGGGACTTGTCCACGGCATAATACAACACGTCAAACACGAATAGCTACCGAATAAGCTTTTACGATGAAATAGTATCAAAATATGCGATAAGGCTATAAAAATAGAATTATATGCATTTGCATATGCAAACATGTAAATGCATATAATCCGATGTCTAGAAATGAGCAATGATTCGATTACAAAAAAAAGATTCTTCTTTATCTAGCACCACTAGTTCCACCGAAATTACTAGTAAAGTAATATATGATAAAAAAGAATTATTATCATCTAATTTATCCTATCTAATCTATCTTGAACCAAGTTTGGGTTGCCATAAATTAGCCAAAGTAATGCCCTCCAGTTGTCGCCTAAGTTTGACTTATCATTGCTAGTTCAAGGCTGGGTAACCATTCTTATATTAATTGGACGAAGTAAGGCTTCCCAATGTCCAAAGCTAGGTCACCCTATATTGGATCAAGCCGAAGTTTCCTAAGTTTGAGTAATCATTGGCTAGGAATGTACCCATTTGTTATTCTAATATGGGTCAAGATAGGTTTACCAAAGTTGAGGTCCTAGTTTTGGGCCCAAGCATGGCCTTTTTGCTCAATTCCAGAGGTTCTGCATAGGATATCACTCTTTAATTTAAAAAAAGGCCGTAGAAAATGTTTTTTATTTTAATTTAATCGCCAAATTAGTTATTTCGGGGAAAAAGGATCGAATATTTTAATCGAAGGATAAAATATTAAACATGAGAACTATTTTATAGATTAGTCAACAATAGTTTGGTAATTTTTTTTTCTTATCTGTTATCGAATCTGTAGATTAGTTCAACGTTAACGTTAATGGTTGATCATAAATTTAAAAATTATTTTTTGAACTCTTATAAATAATGTACGAGATACAGGGATGAAACTGGAGCGATTGTTACCTTGGTTTCCATGTTACCTTATTAACATTAAGATATTTATGGAATCTATAATTAGTATCAATTCTGAGGAGGGAAAGTTTATATAAAATTTTTAAGAAGAAAAAATTAAACCCAAATTGTTTTATGGTAACAAGTTACTATGGTGAAAAAATACAATTAAAGTACTAAACTTTTTGATGTTATTTAAGGTTTTTAGTGACTCTAGGGTTAATAAAAAATCATAGATAATTCAAGAAATATTAAAATTTGTTTGATCCAAGGATCGAATCCAGTACCTTCCAGTTATAAAGCGATCACCTTAATCATTAACCCATCAGTAGGTTTTGGAATGTTTCAATTACGAGTGTAATAATTGGAATTTTATCTTCTTCTATTTGCTTTCATTAAATATCTCCTATCTTTATCGTAACAACTCTGATTACTCTGTGAACTGCCAGGAATTGAAATATAGTACTTAAACTAGTAGGCTTTGAATATTATTTCAACTATGGTTGCAATGATTGAAATTATTTCTTTTTTTGTTTGCTTTTATTTAGTATCTCCTATCTTTACCGTAGTGACTTATCAGCTAATATGTGCTGACTTTGATTCTTTTGAGGACCGCAAAGAATTTGAATATATTTTACCGTTGGTTTATAACCATTAAGGTATTTAGCGACTCTAGGGTTAATAAAAATCTGCAATCGAGAAATATCGAAAAGTTTCACCTTGACCACTCAGCCAAAAGTAGGTTTGAGATTATTTTAATTACAGTGGTAATATTTTAAATTTTGTCTTCTTCTATTTGCTTTCATTAAATAGCTCCTATCTTTATCGTAACTACCTATTAGCTACTGTCGGGAAATGCAATATAGCACTAAAGCCAGTAGGCTTTGAAATATTTCAACTATAGTTGTAATGATTGAAACTCTGTCTTTCTTTATTTTCTTTAATTTCATATATTCTATCTTTGTCGTAGCAACCATCAGCTAATATGTACTGACTTTGATACTTTTGTAAACCGCAGGGAATTTACATATAGTATCGCGATCCTATAAAGCAGCCATTTTGACTTATTATACACAATGGGATATTGATGGGATCTATAATTAGTACTACTTCTTGGAAAAGTAAATTAACAATTTAATTTTATTTATAAATCGTTTTTAAATCCGAAAATATCTTCAAATAAGTTAAATATTTTTTTTACTTATGTATTAAGTTTAAAATTTTAATGCCACCAACGATTCTCTGAAATCCATAAAGGGAAAATTAGATTATTTTTTTTCTTTATGGCAAAATTTCAGATCCTTGGTGATACCGACTTACTGAAAATTTTCAGAGGACTAAGATCAAAGTAAGTAGTTCAAATTTGATTTTAATTCGATGTTTCAGCCCTTTATTAAGTCTTCTTCAGGCGTTAATAAACAATCGCTTTAACTTTATCAATAATAATCCTTGTAATGATCCGTTTTATAGGTATGGTACAGTTAATAAAAAATTATAATAAGAGCTTCCAGGATACTTAAAATTCAATTAAAATTATTTATAAATGATACTCTTAATAAACCTAATCGCTTAGCCCAGCTGATTTCTCAACGATTGTTTAAGGACACCTGAGGAAGGCTTAATAAAGGACCGAAATGTCGCTAATAAAAATCAAGTTTTAACTATTTTGATCCTAGTCTTCTAAAAATTTGCATTATTTTTTTTCTTGTTATTTACTGTCGCTTTATACCTACCAAAGTTTTTAGCGACTATAGGTTAAAAAAATTTGTTCAATACGAGGATCGAATCCAATCCTACTAGTCTTGAGAAGGATACCTTAACTATTTGGTCTTCAGTAGGCTTGGAAATTTTGTCTTTTTCTGTTTACTTATTATTAAATATCTCCTATCTTTATCGTAGCAACCTATCAGCTAATCTGGCTACTTTGATTATTTGGGGATTACAAGGAATTTAAATTTAGTATGGCGACCCGATAAAGCAGAACCCTACTAAGGGCTTTTCTATTAAATTTGCAAGAAAAATGGAAATAAAATTATTTAAATTTGTCATCTTCAACTTCCTTTGGTAGTAGTAACATATGTTCTTTACTTTATGAACTTTATGAAGTCTCATTATAAATAAAAAGCTTAATTATTTACTGTTCAAAGTAGGCTTGGAAATTTTGTAACTACGGTAGCAATGATTGAAATTTTGTCTTTTTCTGTTTGCTTTTTATTAAATATCCTCTGCCTTTATCGTAGCAACCTATCAGCTAATCTGGCTACTTTGATTATTTTGTGGGTTACAACGAATTTAAATTTAATATGGCGACCCGATAAAGCAGAACCCTACTAAGGACAGATGATCAAATTCAGATCTCAGCTTTTATTTTTTTAAATCAGAAGACAATTCAGGTTATTTAAGATCGTTTTTTTATTTAATAAATTTATTATTCAATTAGCTACGTTTCGTTACTTATCGTAACTTCATCAGGCTTCTTGTATAATATATAATATATATAATATCATAAGGACTTTCTTATCAAATATACAACAGAAATGGAACTAAAACTATTTAAATTTGTAATTTTCAGTTTCCTTTGGTTGTATCAATATATGTTCTTTACTTTATGAACTTTATGAAGTCTCATTAAAAATAAAAACCTTTATTGTTTTCTGTTCAAAATTTTAATACAAAAGCCGAAAGTTAATTTGAATTTATCAATAAATTTGTTGTGCCCATACTTTACATAATATTCTTAATTTTTTAGCAGGAAAGTGGACTTAAAGTATGTAAATCCATATACTAAGTTTTAATTATTAATTAAGAAGCCTGATGAAAGTCAAATAAAGGAGCGAAACCTGGCTGAATTAATAATTAGTATATGGATTTACATTCTTTAAGTCCACTTTCCTGCTAAAAAATTTAATAAAAAAAAAATGTTAATTTGAACGTTTTATTGATGATTGCTGATACTTTTAAAGTATATCAGTAGAAAGATCAATATATCATTTCTGGTGTACACTTTTCATACCACTTATGACATTAAAATTTGAAATTATTTTTTTAATTTTTTTTTTCGATAACACTTGAATAGTTTTTAAGTACTTATTTTTTTTTTCTCTAAAATTAAATAATCTGAATTTAATTTCGATTCATGTAATATACTTTCATGCCTACTAATTAGCGTTTATTTTATTTCTTTTTTAAAATTTAATTAGCTAATTAAAATTATGGACAAATTTAGTATTTGAAATGTTTTTTTTTTTACGAATCACTTGGAGCGGTAATTTAGTGAAAAAAAAAAATAAGAAAAAAATTTTGTAATGCGTTCCAAACCTTTTGCCTTAATTAATGGTAATTTTAAAAATTTACTCACCTGTTATGAAATGTCTGCGTTAGATGAAATCAATCATTTGCCGTTTCTTCACAAAACTAATATTGGTAAACTTAGTAATATGTTTTTTAAAAATAGTTTTTTTTTTTTTGATTAATTTAAATGTTAATTAACCATCAATGAAATGAAAATTTCACACACAATTTCCTCGAGTTTTCGATCGGTGGAAAATTAAGTTTGGTCGCCGTTTTGATTTCTTTTAAGTTCTTCAACTTGTTGACCACTAAACGTTGGCACTTGTTGAGCAAAAAATGAAAAGTCTTCCAATTAACCAGTGGTCCGAGTCGAGAAGCACTTGTAAGCCCATTTGGAATGATAATCACGTTTTTGAATGAAAGCGATAGTATTCAGGTGGTTTTTTTTTTCTTCTTCGAAAAGAAGGGGCCTTCCTCAACTCGTTTTCATTTGTAAAAATGCTGAGTCGCCCCTCTGTCTGGTGCGTTGATGCCAAAGACACCGAAGAGGGGCCACAATACACATATTTTTTCAAACCTCCCAAAAAATTTCCAATTGTCCAACGAAAATTTCCTCAGCCGATTACGCCATCGGTGTACTATCGATACCGACGTTAGAAATTGATATACAATTTTTATCTATCTCTAAAAACAAATACGCTGCTCCTAAATTTAATTGTGTGAAAGTTTTTTTTTCTTTTTTTCTTTTTTTTTTATAAGCGCAAATTTCATAACTAATTAGTAGAAGAGCATCAATTTTCAACCACTCGAATGGCCCCGGCGCGGCACAGTGAACAACTTAATTTAAAAAAATCGATTTACTTGAGAATTTAATTGATTTTATACAATTTAGGTTTCGTTAGGTAACACTATGTAACACTCATCTTAAGAAGACCTTTTCGATCAAAAAAAAAAGACCTTTCGAAATTCAATCAATTGTCTTATATTTTTCTCAGCAGTTTTAGTAAAATCAAGTAATCTTAAAAGAATTAGAGAAAATTTTTCTCCAATTACAAGTAATTTTAGGTGTATTATAGAAATGAATCATTTGATGTAAACATTTTTACAACAATGACACGCTGAACATCAATAATCAACAATTAGGTATAAGATAGGGTGGGAATTACAGGTCCGATTTTACTATTCCCTATATATTGTGAAAACCAACCCTATTTGAAACGTATAATGCTAACCAAACAAATAAATATCTGGCTATATTTACTTTAATTTTTAATGTAATCATCCATATTAGACAGAATAAAAAAAAAATAGATTTTTTTTTTGCTTAAATATATCGAAAATATTGTTGGGAATGACAAAAAAAAATCCTGTGAAAGTTTAAGCTCTTATTATTAATATTAAGAGGTGCCGCATCGCAAATTTCGATTTTTCATTTAAATAACATGGGAACAATATTCTCTTGCACTTTGGAATTTTATAGCTCACGTTGGTGACAATATTTCAAAATGACCAAGTTATATTCTTGTAGAAAATTGAACGATCTACAAAAAAGGTCTCGAACAAGTTTTTGATATATTTATTCCTTCGAAAGTTATTCGAAGTCAAAGTTGACCTAAAGAGAAATTTTAATATTTTTTCAATTTTTTGACGCAACCATCAATTTTATGAGAAAATTTTATAGGACATGCTTTGTAGAGCACTTTTTTTTCTATAACTTATCTCTGTAAAAGTTTTTGATATATTTCACATGCTAACCAAACAAATAATCTGGCCACATTTAATTTTTAATGCAACCATCCATATTAGATTGATTCAAAAAAAAAGATGATTTTTTTTTCTTAATTATATCGAAAATATTGTTGGGAATGACCAATAAAAAATCCTGTGAAAGTTTAAGCTCTTTTCAATTAATATTAAGAGATGCCACATCGTAAATTTCGATTTTCCATTTAAATAACATGGGAACAATATTCTCTTGCACTTTGGAATTTTATAGCTCACGTTGGTGACAATATTTCGTTATGACCAAGGTATATTTTTGTAGAAAATTGAACGATCTACAAAAAAGGTCTCCATACAAGTTTTTGATATATTTATTCCTTCAAAAGTTATTCGAGGTCAAAGTTGAACTAATGAGAAGTTTTAATATTTTTTCAATTTTTTGATGCAACCATCAATTTTAGGAGAAAATTTTATAAAACATTTTTTGTAAAGCACTTTATTTTCTACAACTTATCTCTTTAAAAGTTTTTGATATTTTTCACAGGTTCTAAGTTATTTGCATTAAACTGAAAATTCCCGGAATTATTATATTTTTAACATAATTTTTTATTTATTTATTTAATAACTTAGGACCTGTGAAAAATATCAAAAACTTTTATAGAGATAAGTTATAGGAATAAAAGTGCTCTACAAAAAATTTCCTATAGAATTTTCTCATAAAATTGATAGTTGCGTCAAAAAATAAAAAAAATATTAAAACTTCTGTTTAGTTCAACTTTGACCACAAATAACTTTTGAAGGAGTAAATATATGAAAAACTTGTAGCAGATCTTTTTTGTAGATCGTTCAATTTTCTAAAAGAATATACCTTGGTCATTCCGAAATATTGTCACCAACGGGAGCTATAAAATTCCAAAGTGTAAGAGAATATTGTTCCCATGCTATTTAAAAGGAAAATCGACATTGGCGATGCGGCACCTTTTAATATTAATATTAAAAGCTTAAACTTTCACAGGATTTTTTTTGTCATTCCTAACAATATTTTCGATATAATTAAGAAAAAAAAAATCATCATTATTTTTGAGATAGTCTGTTGAATTGTTTTTTAGTTTGTTTATTTTGAATTGTTAAATTCACATTGCTACAAAAAGCTCTGCCTTATTTTCTATAATGAACATATTTTTTTGCTATTTACCTTTTATAATTTGAAATAATGTTATATTCTAGTTCTGTACACCATTTTTTTTCTAATTGGTTTTTTCCTATTCAAACTGTATCAGGAGCTATTATCCTTTATACAAAGACGACTTTAATAATTAAAAATCTCATATTTGTTTTTTTCATTCTAGATTGTCCAAATCGTGATTATGAGAGTTGAACTTCTTTGGAATCTTGGATTGATTTGTAACTAAGCAAGAATATTGACGAGGATAATGGATTTTTTGGCTACAGTAGGAAAACATCAATCAAGGTGAGTCTAATATTGCTTTAACCGATTTAAATGATTACCACTTATTTCTCCACACGAATATTTCTTTAAATTTTATTCCTAAAGTTTATTTCTTACATTATTTTGGATATCTAAAATTTACGTATTTTAATTCGCTGGGAACAAAAAATTTTGGTTTTTTAATTCATATATGCAATTCGAATTCAACATTATGATACAAGTCTAGTTGCATTCTTTTTATAATTGATTCCATCTTATTTGTTAAAACTTTCGTGTTTTAAACTTAAATATTGTTTTCAAATTTTCGCTTAAGAAAATAACAGGGAAAATAATAAAGTATATGATTGATTTGAAATTATATTTTTTGAGCCCCAAACTATGTAGGGTACGTTGAGGCTTAAAGGTCCAATTTTACAATTTCTATATTATATTGTGAAAACCAACCCTATTAATTTGAAACGTATAATGCTAACCAAACAAACAAATATCTGGCCATGTTTAATTTAATTTTTAATGGAATCATCCATATAGAAGTTTATCAATTTAAATTTTTTCTAGACCATGTCGTCTTTCTTTTTGTCCCTTAGTAGGAGCAAAAAGTATTACTGACAAGTATTATGAATTAATAACAGTATTGTAATCAATGAAATATTTCTGGATTTTTATTTGGAAAATTTTATAACAATCATTTTGAAATCTACAATTAAAACACAAAATTTTCTTATAACTATTGATTTCAAATCAATGATACAATCAACCTCGATAGTATCAACGTTTTGACATCTAGAGTGCAAATTTTTATTGCCATATTAGTAAAAATCAATTGATTAGCAAGGAAAATATCAAAAAAATACATTTTGAACATCACTTAAGCATTCAATTATTTTACCACTTAGTAAATGTGGTAACGATTGAAACAAATAGATATCCGATAGAATAACTTTGGACGATTATAGTGGGTACGGCAATATCACCCTCCCTCTTAATTAGTTTCTTCCAGGGCTTTTCTTCTACAAAAGAGTCTTACATTACCCATTTTGTAGCATAGAATTTTATCTGTTAACATTTTTTGGACCCTTTTGGTTATTTGGCCGATTGATTAGGATTATTTGATAGCTCTTCGATTTTCTGGCATACTTTTTGGCACCATTTCCCACCCTTAACTTTTTATTGGTTAAATTTTTTGTCATATTTCGTTGGTACCAGTTGGAGAAATGAAAATTATCGAATTTGAATTTAAAATAACTCATTTGGCCATACTAAACTTCTAATGCACTTAGATAAACATTGAAAATGTTTTTAGAAACAACTTTGCGTCGCTATCCTGTGAAACTCGAAGAGCATACAATACCAAATTTATATTCTTTCGGGTTTTGGTTCTACCATTTTAATATAGATTTCGGAATAAAAAATATTTTGTAACTTTTAACTAAGTTGATAAGTTACTCAAATCATAAAATGTCATTAGTACCACTTTGAAATAACTTTCAAGCAGATAAATGACAATTGAATGATTATTGGTTTAATAATGACATTTTCCGGTACACCTAATATAAAGAATTCCTGTTGGAAAATAAAGCATCAAAAATTGGTTAACTTCTCTGTGATATCAATGAATGGTTGATTTACTAAAGAGTGTATATTATTAGTTGAGCACCATTGAATTGGTACTACTTCTTTGGTTGGACAGATAAAAATTAAGCAATTGTGGTCTTGCTGTGCGTAAAATTTTTTTCTTAATCACTATTTCAAACTCTTATTATTTATCTGTAGGCATTTTTAAATTAAAAAAAATAGTTTTTGTGAAATATTTACTGAAGGCAATAATGTAATCAAATATCATTTACGCATTGATGAAAATTTGATTTTTCATTTGAATAGTATTTCGAAAATTTGTCCCAGTTTTATTACTTCAAAATGTTTTCTTTGAAAATGGTCTATTTGTTAATGAGTACAAAAATTTTGTTGGAAAATATTTAAAGACAAAAAGTTCATAAGTGGCTGATTTACAAATTTGCCGCCAGTAGGCTATTCAAGTTTGCCGCCCTACTGATCTCTGAAATTCGATATCCTACTTCGTTATAATATTAATTATATTTATTCTATCAATGAAATCGGAATTTGTACTCTATCGCCATTATTTTATCAACTCTTCCTGTGATTAGCAAATTTTCAGGTCAAATTTGCTGCCCTCTAAAATCTGCCGTCATTGGCTTCAGCCTACTCAGCCTTCTGGTAAATCCGCCACTGATAGGAAATTTAAAAAATTAAATTTTCACGTAAATATAGACTTTATATCATATTTTCATATTAGGTATTTTTCCTAATATATGCCCCTATTTTATTGGAATTCCTACTATTTATAAAGGTAGAACCAAAAAACGTATAATTTTTAAAAATACTATATTGCATCAAAACATAAAGAATGATCGGTACACAGGTGGTTGATGATTGGTATGGTAATATATAAGAAGGTATTCCAATTTTATATATATTGTATGGTATATTGTTTACATAAAAATTTCAATATTTTAATAAAAACATTTTAAAGAATATTGAATTTAAATTTAGGCTGAAACCTACCTAAATTTAAATTTTGCGAATATTTGTCCAAAAAAAAATCCTGTTTTTATCCTATTTTTATGAGACTTTATTAACATAGGAACTTTTCCTATTTTGGTATAGTAAAATCCAATATGTTAACTTTTTGTCATTCCCAACAATATTTTCGATATAATTAAGAAAAAAAATCATCATTTTTTTGAATCAGTCTAATATTTATATATATATATATATATATATATAATATATATATATATATATAATATATATATAATGTTGGAAAATATTGTTGGGAATGACAAAAAAAAATCCTATGAAAGTTTAAGCTCTTAATATTAACATTAAGAGGTGCCGCATCGCAAATTTCGATTTTCCATTTAAATAACATGGGAACAATATTCTCTTGCACTTTGGAATTTTATAGCTCACGTTGGTGACAATATTTCGGAATGACCAAGGTATATTCTTGTAGAAAATTGAACGATCTACAAAAAAGGTCTCCATACAAGTTTTTGATATATTTATTTCTTCAAAAGTTATTCGAGGTCAAAGTTGAACTAAAGAGAAATTTTAATATTTTTTCAATTTTTTGACGCAACCATCAATTTTATGAGAAAATTTTATAGAACATTTTTTGTAGAGCACTTTTTTCTCTATAACTTATCTCCATAAAAGTTTTTTATATTTTTCACAGGTCCTAAATTATTTGCATTAAACTGAAAATACCCTGAATAATTATATTTTTAACATAGAAAATATTTTTTTTATTTTAATTAAATAACTTAGGACCTGTGAAAAATATCAAAATCTTTTATAGCGATAAGTTATAGGAAAAAAAGTGCTCTACAAAAAATGTTCTATAAAATTTTCTCATAAAATTGATGGTTGCGATAAAAAATTGAAAAAATATTAAAATTTCTCGTTAGTTCAACTTTGACCTCGAATAACTTTTAAAGGAATAAATATATCAAAAACTTGTTAGAGACCTTTTTTGTAGATCGTTTAATTTTCTACAAGAATATACTTTGGTCATTTCGAAATATTGTCACCAACGTGAGCTATAAAATTCCAAAGTGCAAGAGAATATTGTTCCCATGTTATTTAAAAGGAAAATCGAAATTTGCGAGGCGGCACCTCTTAAAATTAATATTAAGAGCTAAAACTTTCACAGGATTTTTTTTTGTCATTCCCAACAATATTTTCGATATAATTAAGAAAAAAAAAACATAATTTTTTTTGAATCAGTCTAATTTATACTATTCAATACTATCTCGCTCTCGACGTTTTCTTTGTCTGTTACAATATAGCGTGTATACATTGTATAGAATATATTGCGGTCCAATTTATGTAGTATAATTTAATATAATAATATATAAAAATCATATCATAAATATAAATTTGAACAGAAGTTCAAACAAAAATAGTTAAAGGGTTTCTTGCTTGAACTTCTGTTCAAATTTATGTTTATGGTATGATTTTTATATATTATTATATTAAATTATACTACATAAATTGGACCGCAATATATTCTGTATATTGCTTACACAGTATAACTGTTCAAAGTCAGCGACAAAATATTATTTTGATGGTATAATATGATTTTATAGTGAAAGGATTGTATGGGAAAACTATCCCCGCGTTTTTTTCGATTCAAACTCAGGGGATAATTTTGATAGTTGATGTTTGTTATAATTAAATTGGTTTTTAATCAAAAATGGACTTAAACCAGTTTCGAAATCAAAAATCTTCTCAAATAAACATTAATAAATATTAATTATTAGTAGGTGCATAATTATACCAACCACTTGTTCTTGCACAATTTCAGCGTCTTCTTATTAAGGTTAATACTTATCCAAAAGACCACACAAGAAATCCGAATTGAATTTCTTCAGTAAAGCGTGGCAACATTGCCAAATTTATCCATATAATTTTTTTCTTTTCAATGAAGATTTATAGTTGTCATATTTTATATGAGCCGAGCCAAGCCGGTACACGGTGATAGAAGGAAAGTTTTGATTTTAAATATATGCAGAATAGATTTATAAATACCTAATTTTTTTTCTTACTAGTTTTACTTGAAAAGATGCAACTGAATTCTGAATAAGAGAATAAAAAAATGAGATTTTAGAATTTTTTTTGATGAATTGAAATTGCACATATATGCGGTGTATGATTAATACCACGTGGGTTATATAAGGTGCGTATGGTTGGTATACTAAATGAAGGTTTTCTATTTAAATTTTTTTAAGATCTGACCACCTGAGAGTGAAAGATAGTTTGTCCCCCTTCGGATTGTCTGAAATTCAACCTTTTGGCAACTGAAATTTCTCTTGAAATATTGCTGAAATATTCCATTCCGTAGTCTGAATGTTTTCGGAAATTGCTGCAGAGAATGGAATTCTTCAGTGGTCAATCAAGGTGAATTTCTTTGCAAAGCTTTGCATTTTTTCCCAATTGATTATCGAAAGAAATGAAAACTATTGAATGGTTTTTTCGGAGAAGAATCGATTAACAATCGAATCGATTCGACTGACGTGAATTTTTTCACGTGGCTGATAGTGATACCGTACCTATACCAGGCCTATAAATCAAATATTTTCGAAAGAATATCCGACTGTAGACAGAATGGCTGCGGGCAATCAATTGGGCCAATTGCTTATTTTACAACAGTTGATAATTTCCTTTTTACTCTATAATTAATCAGTATTTAAACTTAGTAGCCATAATTTATTCGGTTTTAAAAGGTATTAACATATTTTTTTTGCGTTTAGAATTATTATTTTTTTATCATTTATATATTAACAAGTCGTAATTGAGTGAGAAGAAATGATTTCCACACTTTGGAATCATCGAAAAAAGAAAATTTTATAAATGGCACACGTGTAGGTACCGCCTTATTAATTTTTTTTTCTTTGTATCAAATTCATGAGGCAATCGTCATAAATTGGTACCCAGATGATATAACAATGTAATCCGTTTGTAATGGTATTGAAAAGAAAATTTAAAAAATCAGATTTTTTTCTGCATAATATTTGTGAAAAGTTACAGGACTTAAATTTGAGGGGGGCATTTATAGGTTTTTGAAATTACGCCTGCTATTGTAAGTACTATGGTCAAAGAAGGCCCAAATTTAATTACTAGAACTAGTGGTGGATTTATCAGTAGACCAAGTAAAAATTTGATGTAATAATAATAACGGTAATAGACCACAAATTACAATTCCATTGATAAAATAAATGTAATCATTATTATTGTGACATAGGGTATCGAATTTCAGGGGTCAGTATAGGCGGCAAATTTGTAAGTCCGCCACTGCCTAGCATAAAGTATTTAAGGGGTTAGTTACTGCTATACTTTATGCTTAGCTAATATAAGTGAATTTTAAAGTAAATAGCTTATACCAGTGTTTCTCAAATTTTGGATACTTGCGGACCACTTTCCAAATTGTCTGCAAACCGCGGACCAAAAACGTCTAAAAATTTGGTCAACTTTATCCATTTATATTATCGGCTGTATTAAATATATGATCCGATAAATCAAGAAAGGGGTAGGTTTGTAAAAATGAATATAATTCTCAATGGAATTCTAATATGCAATTTTTTATTGTTAAATGCATTTTGTTATCCGAGTAGAGCACAGTTTAAACAAAAATTTAAATAATATTTCCTAAGTTTTCGTGAAAAAGCCAAGGAAATGTTGGGTGCACGAACCACCAAGTGTTAGTACATTTGGTTAGATAAAAATTAAACGCATAATTTATCTTTGTTACACTCATGAATACACAGTATAAAGCGGAAAAGGATGAAATATGTCAAATAATTGGTTTTCAAAATATTGAGCATGTCGCGCATGCTCATTCACATATGAAAGAGAAATATAACAAAGTTGCCCACACTGCCAACCAATAAATTCTACAGCGTTTTCATTATTTCATATATTATTAAATTAATAATTTAATTTTGATTTTTTAGTTATAATTGTCTTACAACATGCTAATTTAATGTTTTATCTGTGATTTAATCGTATTAAAATATTCTAAATTCATAACTTATGTGCATCAAATCAATAATATTTTGATTTGTAACGTTGAAATCAAGGCATAATCAGCCCCAAAAGTTAGTTAAAAATTTTGTATATTTTGGTTTTCCATATTTTTTCAAAATTTTGGGTGAAATTTCCGCTTTTCTCTTAAGCTATATACAGTTATTTATATATCGACCTATTTATTCGCCTTTTGGAATGCTATACAACGTAATTATTCATGAATTTCTATTTTATGTACTTTTGTTTTCGATTGTATCTCCATAACATCGTTAAGAAGAATTTCCATAATTTCTTTGCTATGGTTTTACTCTTTGGCGTTGCTCCAAAAGGATCAATTTAGAAAATGTATTTATTTTTTTTTATAAAAGAACTAAGAATGAACCAACGACCAATAAACTAATGAGCAAAAAAAATTTTCAAAATCAAAATTCGGGGGCTAACTTTAAGAAGCTTAGGGACTATTGTATCTCATTCTTTATTATCGCATGGTCACCGAATTTTACTTATAATTAAAACCAACTTTATTGAACTTGGCGATATTTTTTATTTATGTATAGATGCTGATTGATTTACAGATTATTTGGTCTACGGTAGGTATACCTACGGTAGCTATACGCAATAGACATACTCTTTTTAGATATTTATAAATATTTTTTGAAAATTAATTGATTATTACATAGAACAATTTTATTCTTTGCAACAGTTTATTAAATGTTTCTTTGTAAAGTTGACAAAATAGTGTTTTCAGGTATGATTATGTTTTTCGTAAAAGAAATAAAAAAAATAAAAATTTTCATATACTACTACGAATGGAAAATTTGAAAAGAAAACATAAACTACACCTACGCTACGCAAACGAAGTCGCGGGGATCAGCTAGTAATTAATATACTTTGTTCTAGTTACAGGAAGAAGAACCACTATATAGACGGTTCTTGAAATGGACTTACACCACTTTCAAAATAAACAAGTCATATATAGCCTCATTTGTTATTTAGTGATAAGAAATAAATAACAGATAATATTAACATTAACACATTGCACATTGGTTGTCTAATTAAATTGCGTACGGATAGTATTAAATAGTAAAATTCTTCTAAATTTTTAGTTGTATTGTAGCATTTTGATATACCTCCATAACATCCTTAACACCAAATGGTTTTTGGTTACAATAAATTATTATTTAAACTTAAACTTTAACATATAATAGCGTCAATAATGTCGAATCACTAAATTTTAGATCTTCAAAAAAATTGGTATCTTCATTTTAAATTTCACACCAATTTTACTTGACGATCCTTAATTTGATCTTTGTGTGTTAAATTTCTAAAGAAAACGAATAAGAGACAGAAATCATTAATCAATCAATCCACAGAAATATTTGCCAATCAAAATTGTTAAGTTATCATTTTTTTTTTATTAAAAGTATGGACCATTTTTATAGACGTACTTCACTGTAGTTGTAGATAAGTGTTGAGTGTTTTAAAATATTGAGACCTAATTTATATTAGAAGAAACTCGACAAAATTAGATATATAAAAACATATAATTTTTTTTAACAACCTTCAGTAATTATATTTATTATTGACTAGGAAAAATTCATAATAAATCTAATAATATTGGTAACATAGATTAAAAGGAGCGTCAATCGTTTTAACTCATCGAACAATGGAGAAATTCATTCGGAAACATAAATTTCTAGATTTTTAATGTCCAAAGTTTTTCTCAAATCAATTTTACTAAAGTTCTTTTGTATTTTTTTCTACTTCTTCCTCTTCTTCTTGGTCTTCGTCTTTGAACGTCGCTGGTTCTGGTTGGTAATGTAACTGAAATGTTATCTTGTTCGTAAAGGCTGAATGCCAAACGAATCGTAATCGGTTGACCCTAAAAACACTTTCCCTTGCATATAGATATTTATGCAAATTATTGAATTGATAAAAAGAAATTATTCAATTTATGTTTGAGAATGAATTATTTGCTATGAATTGATTAAGAAGTTAGAGGTAGTGGAAAACGTTTCGGTTTACGAGAGAATTAAGAATTTATTTTGTGGTTGGGTTCGGTGAGTAGTTTAGGTGAGGAGTTCCTAATGAAATTTCTCGTATGCTTGGCATTTTTGTTGAAGAAATTTCAATGATCATTTTGTGAATATAATTTATGACATTTTTTATTCAGTGCTTTGAAATCTTTTTTTTTTTTTTTGATAATCTAAAGTTCCTTCCTCAATACTTGCTGGATTATACTAACGAAGATCACATTTGATATATCAACCTGACACCTGTGACTCCCCACCTGTTAATTACCTTAAAATCAATGCAATTATTATATACTAGCTGATCTCCGCGACTTCGTCTGCGTAACCGTAGGTGTAGATTATATTTTCTTTATAGATGTGCTATTTGTAGTGGCATATGAAAATTATTATTTTTCTTATTTCTTTTACGAAAAATATAATCATACCTGAAAACACTATTTTGTCAACTTTAAAAAGACACATTTAATAAACTGTTACAAAGAATAAAGCAATTATATGTAATGATCAATTAATTTTCAAAAAATATTTATAAATATCTAAAAAGTACCTATAAAAACCTTATACCTACGGTAGGTATACCTACCATTAATCCGTAAATCAATCAGTATCTATACATAAATAAAAACTATCGTTAAGTTCCATAAAGTCAGTCATAATTGTAACTTAAAACAGTCAAAAGTTATCAAAACACTCGCCTAGATATTTAAAATATTAGTTAAAATCCCATTTCATTGTCTCGACTCTCGAATGAACCCTTTTCTCGAAACTATTTCACTACCGCAATGTACAAAACTACCGCGAAATTAAAATTTGTTTTATTGCACGAAACCCAGTTCCTCCATAATCAAGTATAACCATTGTGTATCTATGCACTTATTATTAAAGTATCTGAATTTTAACTATATAATTAAACCATTTTCTTTTAGTTCGCCGAATTGCTAGCTACTCGATATTCGCTCACTAATGTATTATATGAAAGTCAAAAATCATAATGCTCACTTATGAACATAACTTTTTTCAGATATATATATTAGAGTTTAAATTTTTAAGCAGATCCTACGTTTTTGATTCTAATAATAAACCAACATTGTTTTATTTTAAGCGATAAATCGTTTCGTCTATAACGAACATACTTTGATGATTAAATTTGAAATTTCGATAGTTTAATAGACGTTATGCCGTACAAACTTTGGCACCATTTTTTTAAACTTTTTTAGGGGAGGAATTATCGAAAACCCTTTCTTATTATATATCTGCATCGCATAAGAAAAACATTTTCCAAATTTCATCGACACAAATATGCTTTTATTTGGAAAATACAATGTAAAACGAAAAAAATTGATCTTTACCATATTTTGATTATCATGACTAAAAAGCAATTCAATATCGCACATTTTGACGTTGGACATACAAAATTGTTGAAAATAGGTTGAAAGCGTGGAAGGAAATTCGAATAATTTATTTATTTTCAATAACAGTAATTGATTTTCAAATTGTTCTAAATACCGAAGAAAAATTAGTTTGGAAGATTTTATATTTTGATTGATAATGAAATATATGAAAAAAAAATGCTCCGTTAATGTTTTTCATCAGAATAAATAATTGCTCCCGGTCACAATCATTGATTGATAAAAATTAGATTTTAAAAAGTTTATTATTTTTTTTCCCTTATTATTTTTTGGAATGATAAGTAGCCTATAGTCTGTGGAAATTGTGTTGTATCTTAATACCAAATTTCATTAAATTCGGTTGTTCCGTTCTTTAGTTAAATCGAGACACACAAACAGACAGGCAGACAAAAATTTTAAAGTCGGAATAAAGGCCTGTTGAAACAAATATTTACCCTAAAATTGGGTTCAAAATTGAAATGTATAGACAGACGTAAGCATTTTATATATTAGTATAGATATCTGGTATGTGCAACAGAGATCAAAGAAAAATTAAAAATTAAATTTTTAAATTGCTTTTTAGCAAGAATTAAGCCATAAGATTTCTTAACAATTAGCTCAGCAGTCATTTTTCTACTTTGTCAAAATGTTTTTAGTAGTTAGTAGTAGTTAGTTCTAGTATTCTATATATTGTATATACAAATTTCATATATTTTTATGGATACACTAGCTGATCCCCGCGACTTCGTCTGCGTAACGATGGTGTTGATTGTTTTCTTTTTAGGTTTGCTCCTTGTTGTGGTAGTATATGGAAATTTTTATTTTTTTTATTTCTTTTACGAAAAACATAATCATACTTGAAAACACTATTTTGTCGAATTTAGTTTATTAATTTTCAAAAAATATTTATAAATATCTAAAAAGAATATGTCTATTGCGTAAAGCTACGATAGGTTTACCTATCGTGGATCAAATAATCCGTAAATCAATCAGCATCTATACATAAATAAAGTCGGTCTTAATTATGACTAAAAAAAGTCGAAACTTATCAAAATACTCGCGTTAAATTAACAGAAGTTAAGGGTCTAGATTTTGAATATTAGTAGGAATCTCTATTAACATCGCTATTAACATCAACTTCTTGTCTTATATATATATAAAGGTTTATATTTCAAAGAGGCAATTTTTTAAACTTTAAATTAAATTTACTGTGCTTTTTATCAGTTCAACTAAAAATATTTTTACAGATTATTTTCTAACTTTTAATTACCTTTCCAATGATATATAACTCACCTATCTAAAGTAAAAATTTATGTTTTCATCCCTAGGAAATACCTTCCCTTATTATTTTTTTGGAATGGTAAGTAGCCTATAGTATGTGGGAAATTGTGTTTTATCTTAATACAAAATTTTATTAAATTCGGTTGTTCCGTTCTTTAGTTAAATCGGGACACACAGACAGACAGACAGAGATAAAAATTTTAAAAATGTTAAATTTGGAATAAGGGCCTGTTGAAACAAATATTTACCCTAAAATTCGGTTCAAAATCGAAATGTACAGACAGACGTAAGAATTTTCTTTAAATTGAAACAAAAAAGCAGTGCTTTCCGAAAATTTTGTTTTGTGAGAAAAATTTGACTTAGTTAGAGCACAATGGAAGAATATTGTTGAAATTTCAACGAAGTGGCAAGGAATGATGCTCAATGGGGAAGGATAACCCTTTGATATGAACATCGTTAAAAGATAATTTGCAATGGTTTAATCCTATTTACGCCATAAACTTTCTTGTACATCTAATATTTTCAATGTAAGTCCAAAAATAAAGCAAATCTTTTAATCTAATTTTGATATTTAACGATTAAGCAGAATTTCGTTAACATTTGTTTGGTACCACTTGACAAATTATCCAGAAATTCCAACAATTTCTTCTTTGATTTTCTTTCCACATCATAAATTAAAATCTCATTTACGCATCTTTTTCGTAATAAAGCCGTTAAAACACTTGGAAAAAAAAATTTTTTTTCTTCATCATTAGAACCTAATTTTCAATGATAAAGAAAGGGATCTCAACACCACTGTCCATTTTTGAAGAATTAAGTGATTAAAAAATCTTTAAAATTTAAACATTTTTTGTCCACCTTAGCCATATGAAATACAATTTCCAAATTTGTTGTAATCCACAAAAATCCAAACCTATTTCCTGTGTTTTTAAAAAAACAAAAAGTTTCTCATTTTCAAAGGAAACCACTTGTTTTCGTCATCAAATAATGAAACTATTAACCAATAAAATAATTACATAAATCATTTTTAATCGCCCCTCATAAATATTGGCAGAATTTTTTTTTCCATATAATGTCTCGAACGAAAACATACCTACCTACCATTCATTGCCGGTGTAAGTTAACTGGTCTTCACATATAAATATTCATCAATTTTTTTTGCTCAAATTTAAATTAAATATTGGTTAAATATTTAATTAAGTGGATGGCCACAGGAAAGAAAGACAATAGTTCATGCGTTCTATGTAAATACAATAAATGGATTGATATGTAAACGATGATAAACTTTCGCTTGCCAAAAATCCTATCACGTCCGAATAAAAAGTGAAATGTTCCACCGTAAGTCGTGAACACGAACCTTAACAATTTGACAAAGAAATTAATAAGAAATTAAGAATACCCAAACGGAAACGAACAAAAAAAAATGTGTAAGGCCTTTTCATTTGATATAAGTGTATTTTAATTGATCGACATAAATGATCTTATAATTTCTCTTATATAATATCTAAGCATATTGTATAAATCAATAGTTTTAACAATCTTCAATAAATTATTAATATAATAATCTCAATGATATTCTTTCCATTGACTTCTAAAATTCAATGTTTAAATGCTAGTTATTTGTAGTTCTTATAAGTGTAGACATATGGATGTTTAGTGGTTGGACATAGAAACCGTGAAAATAGTGGATCCCAACTATTTGATTTGTTTCCAGGAATTTCCATCATGTTATTCCACAAAGCATTGGCGGCTAGAAAAAAAGAAAGAAAACAATTATTAGATTTTTTTCTTGTCGACTAATTGAAGAAAATAAAAAATAATTTTTAAGATTATACAATATATTGTGGTCCAATTTATGTAGTATATTTTAATATAATAATATTTAAAAATCATACATATATATATAAGAATTGAGGGAAATTGAATTGAATTCATAGACGGTTGTTTGGCAATCGAAATACGTATCTGGGCAATACGTCACAAATATTTTTGTTTGAACTTCTGTTCAAATTTATGTTTATGGTATTTAAAAATCATACCATAAAGAAGAATTGAGAAAGATTGAATTGAATTTAAGGAAGATTGCATGGCAATCGAAATACGTATCTGGGCAATACGTCACAACATTATTTAATTATACTTCATTTTAAGCTCTTTTATGGTAAATTTTCTTAAAAATATCAAAGAGTAGGTACTAAGGAAGTCGGTTCGTTTTTTGTGGTCAAAAGCTGCATTTTTTTTTCATAGAATTAATAAAAAGATTGTTTAAAGTGTTGTCTCTCGGTGGTTCATTATTAAATACGAAATACGAATCTGGGCAATACGTCACGAATATTTTTGTTTGAACTTCCGTTCAAATTTATGTTAATAATATTTAAAAATCATACCATACAGAGGAATTGAGAAAGATTGAATTGAATTTAAGGGAGATGGCTTGGCAATCGTAATACGTATCTGGGCAATACGTAACGAACATTTTTATTTGAACTTCCGTTCAAATTTATTTGAATTCATATTTGCATGCATATTTTGGCATTTTGATACTGCATATAATCCGATGTCTACTCATTACTATTACATATCCAACTTTGGTCATGGCTTATAATTAGCTAAGCTATAGGCAAAACTGGGAAGCCTAATTTCGGCCAATTAATAGCGACCCGGACTTGGCTCAAAATAGAATTGCCCTCCTTTATTGCAATTACCTTATCAATGTGACTACATCAATGACTAAATAATTAATTTTTCGTGATTAATTAATTACTAACTAAACTATTTTGTTACAAACGAAATAGTTTCTTTCACAAACATCTACCATCGAATGTCAAAAAAAATTTTTTTTTGGAAAATTCAAATTTTAAAATTTGGTTGAGTAATCGGTATAGGGTAAACTATTCCCTTTTTGATTGGTCAGTAGAAGCATTGTTGTCATAAACTTTCACAGAAATTCGATGCACTTCAATTGCACTTATCTTCTAATTAAAAGATAATAGTAACACCTCCCCTAAATTACACAGGTGGCCCCATTAGGAAAAAAAATGAACGTCATACGAAGGACTTTGAAATTCGAATCAGTCTGAAGATACAAACAAATTTCTTTTGGGTACGTCACGTGGCGCATGAGACCATCTGTGGATTTTATAAACCTTGGGATTGTTAAACTTTAACAAATATCAATTGGTTGTCCAATGGATGTATAATCTCCAGGAAACATCCAAAATCAGTTGCCACTATTAAAATTAAAGACCTACAGTCATGGGCTTCCATGGGGGGGACAAAATTTGGCACTTCCCCTCCCTTGGATTGATGGAAAATAGGCAAAGAATGTTACATTTATTTTCAATCACTATGGGGTGCGTTCCACAAAAAGTTGTCGCTACAGTATACCCTTCATTACTACAGTGTCCATTTATTCACCATACTAATACGCTTCAGTAAATTAAAACTACTTTGAATCATTACAAAAAAATATTTTTCCTCTCCCCCCGAAAGTTTTCTGCAGGCGCCCATGGTGCCCATTTGTACTACCTTAAAACTACCAAAAAAAAGTTAAATTTTTTGAATCTACATATCTATTTGTTTTGTTTTCAGTGTCCTAAAATATTTTGCCTCCCCCTCTCCCCTTAAATTTTCTGCAGGCGCCCATGTTGCTCATTTGTACTACCTTAAAACTACCAAAAAAAACTCAATAAATCTTTAATTCTACATATCCTATTTGTTTTGTTTTCAGTGTCCTAAAATATTTTGCCTCCCCCTCACCCCTTAAATTTTCTGCAGGTGCCCATGTTGCTCATTTGTACCACTTTAAAACTACCAAAAAAAACTCAATAAATCTTTAATTCTACATATCCTATTTGTTTTGTTTTCAGTGTCCTAAAATATTTTGCCTCCCCCTTTCCCCTTAAATTTTCAGCAGGCGCCCATGGCGCCCATTTGTACTACCTTAAAACTACCAAAAAAAGGCTAAATTTTTGAATCTACATATCCTATTTGTTTTGTTTTCAGTGTCCTACCGTTGGCATGTCCTTTTTGGCTCAAATGAAAACAGTCGGTGGACAAATAGGAGTAGTCGGTTCTTCCATCGATATAGGGAACCGTAATGGACAACGTAAACGGCTGATGGACTACCGTGAAGTCGTCCCGTTCTTGAAACTCCTGCATTTTGGCAACTTCCTCGTCAATTTTCTGCCACTTGTCCATGAACGCATTGTACTTGGGCATGGATTCCGCCGTTATTGCAGTAAACATACATGGACATTCGGTGATATGTGTGAGGTAGCACGCTGGAGGTTTGTGGTCAAATTTTCTTAAAATTCCCACATCTAAAAAGTAATTAACTTAGTTAAAAATTGATTTCCCTTAAAGAACTATAATTGTTTTGGATAAAAGAGATTTAAATATTTGAAAAGAAAGAACTGAAAATTGCCTGAATTTTGCGGAAATATTATAAGTTTAGGCTTAATACTTACTAGGGCCTGAAACAAGATTGACGAAAGTTTTCGGTAAATTATCTCTTATGGTTCGCAAAACGGACATCAATTCTTTTTTGTGTTTATGAAGAAGAGTATCTTGACTAATACTACTGCACATATTCAAACAAAAATCGTTAGCCCCAATCATAAACGTTACTATCTGTAAATAAAAATTATTATAGTTTGATAATATTCATAACAAAGAAAGAAATATCGAAAGATTACTTCAAAGAAGTGGTAACCTCACTCTATCTTTCGTCCCCAATGGACTTAGCACTTCTAAGAGGTAAACTTCCAAAGTATTGTTTAGATGTAGATACTGTAAAATAGTGCATACCTTCCAATGGTTTTTCAAATCAACACGAGGATCATTCTTGATTCTTTTCACCAATTGAATAGCCATGTAGGGGGTATCGGCCGAAATGGCCCCGGCTTCTGCCAAGTTAAACTGGGATTTTCGTTCCGTTGTAAGGGAATCTCCCGTAGAATATCCAAAAATTTTGGGATTAAATTGCTTCAGTATGTTGGGAAGAGTCAGGAATTCTCGCCATGTCCTTTGTCCTCCTAAAAAAAAGAGACAAAAATGAAAGTTATTTCAAAGTGGTACTAAAGACATTTTATGATTAAAGTAATTTATCAACTTCGTAAAAATTACAAAATATTTGTTATTTCGGAACCTTTTATTGAAATGGTAGGACCAAAAACCCGAAAGAATATTAATTTGGTATTGTATGCTCATTGAGTTTCACAGGATAGCAACGCAAATTTGTTACTAAAAATATTTTCAATGTTTATCTAAGTGCATTAGAAGTTTATTAAGGCCAAATGAGTTATTTTAAGTTCAAATTCAATAAATTTCATTTCTCCAACTGGTACCAACGAAATATGACAAAAAATTTAACCAATAAAAAGTTAAGGGTGGGAAATGGTGCCAAATGTATGCCAGAAAGTCGAAAAGCTGCCAAACAACTCCAATCAATCTTAATCGATCGGCGAAGTACCCAAAAATGTTCAAAAACTGTTAACAGATAAAATTCTACCTTATGTTGCCACTTGGTAATGGAAGACTCCTCTGCAGAAGAAAAGCCCAATTGACTATTGGTTAAGAGAAAATCAATTGTCTCTCAACATAAATTAGTCTACGTGAAAATCATTACTTTAAAAATGTTTATAGTGTATCTAAATGTAGTATGGAAAATTTGAGATATAACTTCAAAAATAGTCCATGGAGTAAAGACGCATTTCCGAAGTGGTCTGCAATATCATTTGAGTTGGTCACCCCTGATTTAAAGTATGCTGACTTTTCGATATCTTAAGAAAGAACATAGACATTTAATTAAAGGGTCTAATTTATATCCAACTAATGATTGTCCGTTTATTTATTTTAATCGGTTTTCTTCCAAATGCTGCTTTTATTATTAATAATTAAACATAAATAGGTAACCTTTTCTTCTGAAGAAAAATTAGTTGAACTTGATTACAAAGTTTCTATCAAATCAGTAAAGCTGTCTTTAAATTGGAACCATAAGTGAAATCAGAATAAAATATTGGTACAACTATTTAGATTAGACTTGTTTGTGAACTTTATACTATTTTTTTGTTGAGCGAAACACTAAGATGTACTTGAAAAAAAAACATCGAAATTGATTAACCTGTTCTTGAATTGTACGATAGAATTTAGGTAGACAAATATTAAAGTTCAATTTTATCAACCTTTGTTCCATAATGATCAATATTTTGAGCAAAACCGAATAAATTCCAAACAGTTGTGCAATTGCAAATTATTTGCTACCTGCTTTCAACTGTTGATATGAAATAACATAGTAAAAGTTTGATGGCCAAAATGTGAGATAAAGTTTGGCTCAAAGGTATCTTTTATGGAATTGGAAATGAGGTGTTAATGTGATTATAATTGACAACAAATAATAAATACCTCAAAGTGGTTCCAAATTCCTAAAACGACATATTTAAAGCTGCTATTCTCTTGTGCTTATTTTGGACTTTAAGCTTTTATTTTTATGATAATTATATTTGAGTTTTACCCACTTATATGCGCTTAAATGCATTCTTTGTTTTCTATTTATGTTGATAAAGATACCGACATTTGTCTATTATTATATTGATTTTTTTGATTCGTAAAAAAATCAATCACTGCAATTGAACTAACACCAAATTCAATTTTACTTTTAACTTCCAAATGTACATCCAGAATTATTAACAACAAAAATTGAATAATATCCTCAGGTATGACAATTATTCAGCTTTGGTCAGTTTAGATAATTAACATTAATGATTCTCATTTTCTGGATACTTAATATTCGATGCAGTGGCGTAGCTACCTAGGGGCTAGACGGGGCAGAGCCCCGGGGCCCTCAAACTCAGGGGGCCCTCGAATCCTTACCAGAAATCTCGATCGAATTGAACTTTTGGAAATTCAGTTGGAAGTTCACCAATTATGTAAGGAAATAATGAGCAAATATGGAGTGCTAGAATGCGACCTAACGGAAGTATTTACTGCAATGTTATTATTCTTTACAATTCCTGTCACTTCTGCAGCGACAGAAAGGTCATTTAGCAAATTAAAAATAATAAAAAATTATTTAAGAAATAATATGGGCCAAACTCGACTCCGACATTTATCGCTAATAGCTATTGAAAACAAAACCGCATCAAGCCTGGATTTAAACGAAGTCATTGATACTTTTGCGAAAACTAAAGCTAGGAAAAAATTGTAAACATAATTGTTATTTAGTCAGTTGGTAGGGCCGACCTTTATATAATAAACCCTTGAATTTTCTCTATTTCGTTTTATTAGCCAAACCTACACCAAGTATTAATTGTAATTTATGTTGTTACTGTTTAATATGTTTATTACCTGCCCTGCAGTGCAAAAAAAAAAGAGCTTAAGTAGCTTAGCATTTTTAAAGTATTTGTATATTTCATATTTTTATTTGATAAAACCTAATCAATTTACATAGTAGTGGGGCCCCATTTTTTAATTTGCCCAAGGGCCCTTGGTTACCTAACTACGCCACTGATTCGATATTAAATTTTTTGTGCTGGACAAGTACGAAAAATTTAATAATAGCATCGAATATTAAGTATCAAGAATGTGAGAATCTTTAATGTATAGTACCCATGCATAAGAGTACCAGCAATGTTAGATAATTTAATTGATCTAGATTGTATCTTTTATTGTTAGTAGGCATTGGCGGTATTGATTTATAAAATTCTTCGATCTGAATCAGAGAAATTAATATAGTAACTTCCTGCCATCTAGACGAAAAATAAGTGTACTAGTTACTTGGTAAGAACCTCGGGTTTTCTGTTTGTGTCCTCACTAAATCGATTGATTCCTATGTTATGGGTTTTTTTACTTGTATTTTCTATTTATTTTATGACTAAAGTACTAAAATAAAGCTCTTTTACTAATAAGCTTTTAAAACAACTTTAAATCTGGAAATTTTTAATCGCATATTTGCTTTGCTTAAATAATGCATTATTTTTTTTGGAAAAAAAATTAAACTTATCCGCAAATAATGCCACTTAAAGTTAAGAGTTATTGTTTCAAAGCTTGAAAAGAAGCTTTTTTCATAGTTAGAATCCAATAGCATTACGTATATGCATTACGTACGCGCTGGTACCGAAATTTATTCACTAAATCTATTGGTTCCTACAATTCCTGCATTATGGGTCTTTATAGGTACTTGTATTTTTTTTATTTTATGACTAAACTACTAAAATCAAGCTCTTTTACCAATAAGCTTTTAAAATAACTTTATATCTGGAAATTTATAATCGCATATTTGCTTTGCCTAAATGATGCATTTTTTCTTTTGGGAAAAAATTTAAACTTTTCCTTATAATGGTACTTAAAGTTAAGAATTTTAATGTTAAGAAAGTTAAGTTTCAAAGCCTGAAAAGAAACTTTTTTTCATAGTTAGAATCTAATAGAATTACATATATGCATTACGTATGCACTGGTACCGAAATTTACTTGAGTATGTAAATATAAATCCGGGTTTTTTTTATAAAAACAAGCTTTTTTTTCCCAAATTAAAAAAAATGTTTTTTCTCATTATTCATGAATTTTTGCCATCTTCTTGACAATTTGTGGATACAATACCAAAAAAATTTTATTAATCTTGAGTAGCTATTTATTCATTGCAATATTTCGACTAAATCACTGGTCCAAAGCATTACAAAATTGCATAAGTAATAATGGTTCTGGTACTAGGAAAAAACATCGAAATATTGTACCTTCGTATTGCCCAATAAGTATTCTTCCTATAATTTCAAAGCTCCTTGTAAAGCTTTTACTTCAAAAAAATACTTCCCCTATTAGCAGAAATTTCTATCCAATATGGAATTCAGGCAAGGTTATTCGATAATTCAACAATTCAACAATACCCCAAAGTATTCAACACTATAAAGAAGCTATGGATAATTAAAAGTACTGCTATTCGGTCTTCCTAGACTTAACCAAGCTCTTGATAAATGGTCTACTGTACCAAAAAAAAAAGCTTTATTTTTAAGCATTGAAAAAAAAAACATTGAAAAATGTGAAAAATAATTTTGGATGTTTTCCTTAATTGGTTCAATCCAAGGTTCAAGTCGTTAATATTTGTATAAAAATAATTTAGTTATAATTTAATACCAAAATTATTAACATAATGTATTGAAATCCATCGATTCCCTGAGGCTATTTTTTTATAATATACAAAAACAATTAATTTTTTAATAAAATTTCGTCATTGATAATTTAAGCAAAACTATTTTGAAAACTTTGTTTTGGTTTTTGAAAGGTCAAGTTCGAATAATTCTGGCATTGTAGTAGTGCTTAACATTGAAAACCAATCGAAAAATATAGGCAATGCAGGATAATTCCTGGTCATTTTCCCGAACTACTATCCCTGCAAATCCTTGCATTTAAACAGCCGATTTATTCAATAAAAAATTATAACTTTTTAATTGCAAAATTTTTGTTGGAACATTCTTAAAAATTGCCAATAGGTCATTGCAAAACTACTCCAAATATTCAAATGTCTGAAAAGTTCACAGGTGGCACATCATTAAAATGATTAGATTAATATTTCGACATTTAATCTATCCATGATATCTATGATATTTTTGGTTATTGAAAAATCCATAATTTTGCCTGGGTGGATTTAATCAAATTTTCAAAATTTAATCAAATTTCTTGGAAGGTCAATGGGCATTATTACGCATTGTTGAACTTTTCAACTATTCAATCGTTTAACTTAAAACCAATATTTATATGAAATTTCTTATGATCCACTGATCTCTATTAAGCCTATTGATTGCAATTCAGCCATCGACCTTGCAATGTTGGTAATTGAGTTTGAGGTGAACGCCTCATCTTTGAAATATTTATAACAATGATTATTATATTCATATTTCACGTGAAATGCCAACTACTTGAAATTATAATACAATAAGACATTTGTAATAAAAATAAAACACAACAATTTATTAATTTTTTTTTGTAGATATTCTCATTTCTTCGATAACAAAGACGACTTTGTAACATTGGATAAACTGGCCTTAACCTGTTAAGACTAAAAAATTTGAGTCTTTTTTTTTCATTTTTATTTTATAACTGCCTTTAAAATCTTGTTTTTTTTTTGTTGTTGTAATGTTTGTTGTTCCTTTACGTCCTCAATACACTCTTGTATCATTAAACCATAAATAGTAAACTAGCATATCTATACTAATATATAAAATTCTTACATCTGTCTGTATATTTAAATTTTGTACCCAATTTTTGAGTAAATATTTGTTTCAAGATGCCCTTTTTGTCTGTCTGTCTGTCTGTAAGTCCCGATTTAACTAAAAAACGGAACAACCGAATTTAATGAAATTTGGTATTAGGATACAACACAATTACCCACTCATAATAGGCTACTTATCATATCTTAAAAACAATAAGGGAAGGTATCCCTTACGTAAAAGCAGAGGGATGAAAAAAAATATTTTACTTTAGACATGCGAGTTATATATCGTTTGAAAGGTATTTAAAAGTTAGAAAATAATTTGTATTATTCTTTTTAGTTAAACTAAGAATTAGTACAGTAAATTCAATTTAAAGCACAAAAATCGTTTCTTGGAATTATAAACATTTTTATATGCAAACATAAGATTTATAAGTTTGTTAAAAGCGCATTGGTTTAAATATCTGCCCCTATAATGCTATAATTAAGAGCCATGGGTTCTAATCTAACGAAGGGTTGTTCAATGAGAAAATATTAACAATTTTTTTTTAAATTGTCTACCCTTAAAGAGTGAAAAGGGGTGACTAAGTTTGTATGAGATAATGAACAGTTAATCAACAATCGAAATTTTGAGATTAATAATCAAAGTGCTGTTAAAACGAAACTTTATTACCGTTTAATATAAAACAAAGTTCTTCTGTATTTATATTTATTAATAAAATATAAGGGTCTGTTTTTGTTATATCATATTAATAATAGCATTTTAAATAGCGTTACTTTATTAAATTAGTATGAAAGTTTAATACTTATGTAGTACTTATACCAAATAGGCGATTTTAAATTATTGTTCGTTTTTCAACAATCAAACTTTTAAAAATCTATTTTTTTATGAACCAATGATTGTGCCCTGGAGCAATTATATATTCTGCTGAAAAACATTAAGGGATCAATTTTTGGTCATATATTTCATTATCAATAAAAATATAAAATCTTCCATACTAACTTTGTTTCGGTATTTAGAACAATTTAAAGAGCAATTATTTGTATTGAAAATAAATAAAATATTCGAATTTATTTCCACGTTTTCCACCTATTTCCAACAATTTTGTATATACAACGTCCAAATGTGCGAAATCGAATTGCTTTTTAGTCATGACAATCAAAATAAAGGTTTATCAAAGTAATTAGTGATTGAGTATCCTCTGAAATTTGGCGGACTAAAAGAAATTACGTACCGGAAATTTTTTGAACTAAAGTTTGTGGCTCCTATCGACAGAGAAAAAAAATGACAATTTGAAAGGGGGAGGGGGAGTGCTTTGAATGTTAAATATACGGTTAATTTTAATGATAAAAGAAACTTAAAATATTCTTACAGAGCAAAAGGCACACGCCAATCGTATATTGTGAACTCGAGACTATCCAATATGGTTTAATTGTATAGTTGAAATTCAGATATTTTATTAATAAGTGTATATTTACACAATGTTTATTAAGGTGGTCCTTAATAGGGGTGTTTTTGAATTTCTTTTCTCCCAGGGGCTCAAAAGCTTCCAAATTGATAAAAAAAAAATCCCTGAAAATTTGAGCTCTTAATATTAACTTTAAGATAGTCCACTTTCCAACTTAAGTTTTTTATGGAAATAATGTGGGAAAAATTTAATTTGTTCTTTAGAATTCCATAACTCAGCGAAAAATAAATCGAAAGTAACTAATCACGTCATGTTTATTGTAAATTTCATGCTCTACAAAAAAGAGTTCTTATGTTTTTTGCTAAATCTATTGCCTTATGAATTATTTGAGCTCAAAGTTTAATTATTATATAATTATTAATATTATCAACTATAATTATTACGGAAATACTTATTTTTACGAAATATATCAAATTTCTTATGCAAAATTTGTATTTATGATCAAAAAGAAGCACATACAATATTATTGTTGTGATTTTTCACGACGTAGTTGTAGTAGTTCATCCTTCATTTTTTGTACTTGTTCATTGTCATCAGATGCAATATTAGCTATGTAACCAATTTTACCATCTTTTCGTTGCTCAATTAAAAAATGCATTATATTTTCATTGACCATTAGTGCCGCATTCTTAAGCCAATAGATAAGCCAATAACTCTTAAACCAATAGATTTAGCGAAAAATCATAAGGGCACTTTTTTGTAGAGCAAATGTTTCAATAATGATTGGTGCCTCTCATCAAATCCTCAAACCTGGTGGCTTTGACTTGAAATTCTTTATATTTATTTTTTGTACAGATTGCAAAATTTATCTTTTATAATAAAAAAAATAAAATAAAATAAGGACTACCCTAAATGTTAGACTTGATTATGAAGGAACTGGGTTTCATGCAATTGTACAAATTTAAATTTCGCGGTAGTATGGAGGGAAATAGTTTTGGGAAAATGGTTCATTCGGGAATCGAAGAAATGAGATGGGATTCCTTGTAATATTGAAAAATTTAAACCTTTAACTTCTGATATCTTAACGGAAGTATTTTGGAAACTTTTTACTGTTTTAAGTTATAATTAAGACCGAAATTATTAAACTCGACGATATTTTTTATTTATGTATTGATGCTGATTGATTTACGGATTATTTGGTCCACGGTAGGTATACCTACCGTAGGTATACGCAATAGACTATACTTTTTATAGATATCAATAAATATTTTTTGAAAATTAATTGATTATTACATATAATTACTTTATTCTAAGCAACAGTTTATTAAATGTGTCCTTTTAAAGTTGACAAAATAGTGTTTTCAGGTATGATTGTGTTTTTCGTAAAAGAAATAAGAAAAATAAAAATTTCCATATACCATTACAAACAGCAAATCTGAAAAGAAAATATAACCAATATCTACGTTACGCAGATGAAGTCACGGGCATCAACTAGTACAAATATAAAGTTTCTCAGCACTAAGCGTTTAAGAAAATTTAATGGTATTTTTAGTTACCTTTGGCATCGGATACCCAAAAATTGACCATCGTTCCTAAGTACCAGGACCACATATACTCAAAATTTATACCTTGGAAGATAAGTAAGGTCTGGGGGCCCTGGGATCTTGGACTAAAAGTTCACCTCAGGCCCAGTAGGAGGCAGTTGAAAACAAATTTATTTTCAAGTATTGAATAACATTTATCTACCATTTAAGTTAAGATATTCCATGCCAAAACACTCATATCTTTGAGATATTAAATTTTAAACACCCACTTATAAAAATTATTGTATATTGCCCATTCAAAATAATCAAGGCCCTCTTGCTCATTACCATTTGATCCAGCCATTGAAATTTCCAAACTTCTAGTTCCTTCTTCAATTACTTTCTGTTTCATTGATGCACCCATATTACCAAATGCACAAATATTGAAAAAAAATATTTCAATAGTAAAAGAAATAATCGATTTCCTGAATAAATAAGTTTATTGAACTAATGAATTTTACATACATAATAATTTCAAGAACACTTCTTAATCAATACCGATAAAAGAATATTTTTGTTTTGCTAATGAGGTTTATTTGAAAATTTTAACGAGTCATTTACATTCGATTATATTTAATTCCGTTTTATGTTTACTTTGAGTTATATATGCAAATATAAGGAAATCATATTACGCTATGGCCTATGAGTAATCGCGAAGAAATGCTATTGATTATAATTAACTTATTTTAATAGTTTTGCCAATAAGAGGATTGAATGTTTTGAAAATATTTACGCCCTTGGTTTAAGATTTGGCTATAAATTAATGAAATTTTTTTTCAACATTAGATTTAATAAGAAAGATTGCCCCCCACGGCTTGCCTTACAGTAGCTCACTCTATGGACCAAATTTTTAAATACATATTCCCATTGGGCTTTTATTTTATCAATGGTAACTTCGATTTCATGTTTTAAGGCACGAAGTATAAATAACAGGAAAATGAACGCTGTATTGCAAAGTAGTCCACAAAATCAGGGCACAGTACAGAGGACTTCAGTGTCAATAGTATACAAGTATGAATATAAGCGCCAAAAATATTTTCATATAATTTACAAGCGATTAATAATTTCAATGGAAAATTGTTTCCTAAACATAAGTAGAATTCAATAATAATGAATTTATATTATAGTAAAGGAATTAAATTATATGAAGAACATAAATATAATGTTTTCACAGCTTTAGCCTCTGAATTACAGTAACAAAAAAACAAACAACCAATAATAATTCAGTACATATAAAGTTGGTTATGTTTCTTAGCGATAATGCGCTAATGGTGGTCGAAAAAAGAACTAAACCTGATCTGAATTTTGAGGATACGTGAACTAACAATTTGCCTATCCCTTTGGTTTTCCTGTTTATTTATCCTTCGTGCTTCAAGGCATCAATTGTTTCTAGATAATTTGTATAAAACTTATCCTTAGCAGCTCCTCAAAAGGAATAGTCTAAGGGGATTAAATCGAAACTTTTCGATGATCTACTTTAACTTCGGAACTTTGGCTAATTTTCGAAAATAATGCCCAAATGATTATTTTTTCATATCACGAACTATAGTTACAAAAAGTCCGAATAGTATAGGTTTTTTACAATATCGTAAACAATTTTTTTTTTGTAGTTTTGCCGGAAATCGAGAAAAACCGTTTTTAAGGGTAAAAAATCTCCCCCCCCCCACCTCTTCCGGACTTCAAATCATCCGTAAATTATTTTTCCTTTCATTTTCGTTATATTCTCTTCCTTTTCAAATGGGTTTTATTTGACTATAGTTTTGTTCCACTTTTTACCATTTTACCAAAGACTTCTGCATTGGTGTATACTCTATATGCACTTTATATGTAAGGAATCAAATTTTGGGATTTTCCTTATTTCTTCCTTTTGTTTCGTTTTTTTAGTTATTCTTTCCAGCTTCTTTTGGTAAATTATTATCATTTTTACCCCTAATAAATATCATAGCTTTTGTAATAGTTTAAATAACAAATACAATGTATACAATATATATATAGTACATTGTGGTCTTATTTATGTTATATAATTTACAAATGAAAACTAGAAACATAAATTTGAACTAAAGTTTAAACACATGAATTACAGACGTATTGTTATGACACGTATTTCGATTGCCAAGCAATCTTCATCAGTAGCCATCAAGTAGTATTGAATACGTAAGTACTAAGTACTACGGTTTCGTTTTAAAGGGTGAAATGAAATACTTCTATTTTTTTCATAGAAAAAAAGCAATCCTTTGAAAAAGAAACGTTTTTGTTATATGAATTATTTATTTTAATCATCACTGGTTACTGTTGGTTTGGAACAATGGTAGGTCCTTAAAACCCTGGGGCTCTTAAAATGCGATCTAGTTGGCCTATAGGTAAATTCAGTTCTGTATATATACCAATGAGATGTTTCGGGACCTCCATATCACTTAGGATTGTCCATAGTCTTCCTTATTATAGGGGAGACTGGGTACAAAAGTAACGGCGGGTCGAAAGTAACAAATTCTTTCTAGGCTTATCCAATGGACGAGTTTCGCTTTGCTGCCATCAGGTGATAGCCTAGAGCACCCCCTCAATCGCATTAAGTTGACGCGTGCGCAATGTGTTGTTAGGTTATATAATAGGACATAATGTATTTTAATGAGCCAAAAGTAAGTTTTTCGACGTTTTTTTATTTATTGTTTACATAGTCGTAATAGGATCATAGCAATCCGAATGTTTGCATATTCATTGTTGATTAGATAAATTGTATATTGTTTAAATTCATTTTTGTCTAGCACATTACGTTTTAAGGTTATGTTACACGTTTTATTAAAAATGTGAATGGGTACAAAAGTAACATAGCCTCCTAGGGTACAACAGTAATATGTTACTTTTGTCCTCGTAATGATTTTATTACTAACATCATATTTTTATGGATATCTACTTCAATAGAATGGTTTTTGATAAATTTCCGTGTCGGTAATTCTTTATGTAGTAGTTCTTATGCGTTGTCGCGGTATTCTATAGATTCATTTCCTTAAAATATATATTTTTTGAGTATTTAAAATGCTGAATTTGGTTTATATCATTAATATAAAGTCTTTTTATTAAGTAATTTGTTGTTTTAATTGGCAATCCTTAGGGTCTTTCGACCCGCCTACGTGGTCGAAAGTAACAACTGACAATTTTTTTTAACTCTGTTATTCATATAAAACACACGATAATTTAATAATTCAAATTACTATTGTGAAGAACATAAACTAAATTTATATGTGGTTATATTCATTCAATGGAAATAATAACACCCAGCCAGAAATCAAGGTAAAAGTACAAATTGTTACTTTAGTATCCGGTCTCCCCTACTATGTTAAATGCTTTGGTATACTTGAGGAAGCTGATACATTACGGGTATTCGTACCCTTTTCTATTATTGATTGTTATTTTCAAAGGGTTGCATTTCTCTATGAAAAAATTGAAGTATTTCATTTTACCCTTTGAAACGAAACCGTAAAAGTGAGCACTTTTTGCTCACTTCATTATATTTACGTAATGTATCACATAGTAGTTACGAAGGGATCCAATACTACTTGATGACCACTGATGAAGATTGCTTGGCAATCGAAATACGCGCTTATACTTTTGGACAGTAGTGTTCCACTTGATTTTGTGAAGGTTCAAATTTATGATTTATGATTTCCGAAAAGGATCAAAGATAATGACCAATAGTAATGCAGTAACAATAAGTATACATAGATGGCTTACAATTTAATAAGTTTTTGGTCCGTTTATTGGCAGAACTGTTTTAGGACATAGATAACTAAAAAAATATTAAATTTTTTTTCTTTCAATAAAATTCAAAGAATTCTTCTATTAATGGTTTTGAACCCAAATTTTAGTATACACTTTACCCAATTTTCCTCAATTCTAGTGTTCAAAAGTATCCGAAATACCATGCTTACCTATTGACCAGGAAATTCCCCGATTTTCTGTGGCAACCTGCAAGACATTATGGGCTGCCGCCCCATTTGCCGCCGTTAAACTGTCCCCAATTGCCGCAACCACGTCAAAATCACCTGGCCGAAGTTTGTGGACACTTGTGGGCCGCTCATTGCTTCGGCTTATATTTAAATTACATGGAAAACTAAACTTGTCCCCCATTTGTAGCTGCAATTTCTGCAACAAAAAAAATCAACAAAATTAGAATATATCTAATGGTAGATTGCAATGATAAAGTGTGCAACTATTATGTAATATGCCCATTGCAAAAATTGCAAGAATTAATTGAGCATTTTGTTATTGATTGGTAGATTGAAATGTACCAAAAAAACCAAGTAATTTTGGAAGGTTATTTTTTTTCCCACAAAAACGGCAAAAAATGTTATTTATGATTAGATGGTTAAGAAAGATATTGAATTATGAATAGTTTAAATATTGTTAAAACTAAATAATAACTTGATATTTTTAATAAGGTCTTTCGAAATGCATTTGCAAAATTTTTGACTTTATGGCATTAGTTCTACATCCATAGCTAAATGGAATGGTGGCTTTGTTGGCAAAGTTTATAACATTGGCGAATGATAAGCCGTTTATAATGAAGCCATTTAAAGTCACTGATTATATTTTTGATTTTATCCAATAAATTATTTTTTTTTCAATTTTTTCCATATTTGACAAATCTAATTTTAGATTGTAATCAAAGTTCAAATTTTATTTGCTTGTTTATCGAAATAGTTAACATCTTATTGATAAATTTAACATAATTTGCGTAAAGAATATAATTTTCGCTCTAATATTTTAGACAAAAATGCAATTATTAATGCAATTATGCGATCGAAATTGAGTGAAAAATATTTTACTAGAAATTAATAAAAGTTATATTTTTACACCTTATTTCATTGGTTTTCCGACTTCTTCAAGTATAATTAACTATCAAAATTAATTATTGAGTAATTTATTATAGAACCTCAGGGAGTCGAGAGATCGATGAAATATTTTGTACGAAAATAAAAAACAGATATTTCCTAAAACAAAGTAAATATAAATAATAGTAAGGAATTAATAATCAAAGGATCAAATGTCGAGGATATTTTTTGCGGGGATGTTTTGTCTGAGGATATTTTGTCGCAAGGATCAGACTTCTGATTCCAATTTGAAGTAGTACATCTTGAAATATTAAGCAGGTCATTCACGCTCCGACTTGCAGTCCAACTTGTGGTTCAACTTTCGAAATTGGATCTAAAGTCGGACCGTGAATAGTGTCGTAGGAAGTTGAATGTCTAGCGTATTATTTAGGCAATACAACTAAAAGATCCAACTAGTAGTCCAACTTAGTTAACATCTTTTTGATAAATTTAACATAATTTGCGTAAAGTTATTGTTAATGTAATTTTATGATCGAAATTGAGCGAAAAACATTTTACTAGAAATTAATAGAAGTTCATTTTTTTTTGTACACCTTATTTCATTGGTTTTCCGACTTCTTCAAGTGATATAATTATTTCTAATTAGACCAATTTAATTATCAAAATTAATTATTGTATAATTTATTATAGAACCACAGGGAGTCGAGAGATCGATGAAATATTTTGTACGAAAATAAAAAATAGATATTTCCTAAAACAATGTAAATATAAATAATCGTAAGTAATTAATAATCAAAGAATCAAATGTCGAGGATATTTTTTGCGGGGATGTTTTGTCTGGGGATATTTTGTCACGGGGATCAGACATCTGATTCCATTTTTAAGTAGTACATCTTGAAATATTAAGCAAGTCATTCACGTTCCGACTTGCAGTCCAACTAGTGGTCCGACTTTCGAAGTTGGATCTAAAGTCGGACCGTGAATGGTGTTATAGGAAGTTGGATGTCTAGTGGATCATTTAGACAATCCAATTAGATGATCCAACTAGTAGTCAGACTATAGTTAACATCTTATTGATAAATTTAACATAATTTGCGTAAAGTAATTGTTAATGCAATTTTACGATCGAAATTGAGCGAAAAACATTTTACTAGAAATTAATAGAAGTTCATTTTTTTTTGTACACCTTATTTCATTGGTTTTCCGACTTCTTCAAGTGATATAATTATTTCTAATTAGACCAATTTAATTATCAAAATTAATTATTGTATAATTTATTATAGAACCACAGGGAGTCGAGAGATCGATGAAATATTTTGTACGAAAATAAAAAATAGATATTTCCTAAAACAATGTAAATATAAATAATCGTAAGTAATTAATAATCAAAGAATCAAATGTCGAGGATATTTTTTGCGGGGATGTTTTGTCTGGGGATATTTTGTCACGGGTATCAGATATCTGATTCCATTTTTAAGTAGTACATCTTGAAATATTAAGCAAGTCATTCACGCTCCGACTTGCAGTCCAACTTGTGGTCCGACTTTCGAAGTTGGATCGAAAGTCGGACCGTGAATGGTCAGCTTTAGTTGTATACAGGTACTTATTATAAAATAATTAAAAAAATAATTTCCCAATTGAAATCCAAATGAAGATATATTCATTGGGAGATTTAAGGTCATCTCAATGAATTGATAAATAACGTTTGTAGTATAGTAAATGGTACATTATTGTTGCCAATTTGAAATTCTTTAACATTTAAAGAACCAAATCTGAAAAGCCTTGATACCCTCCAGTTATACACTGTCATAGTTACAATTAAATACCTAAAGTAGCCATTTTTATGATCAAAACTTTGGAATTTCAAACATATAAAGATATAAAGAAATGGAATGTATTTTTTGTAAAAATGCAATAATTATATTCTAATTAAATATTAAGCAAATTTTCTTTAGAATATATTTGTTGGTCAATGACAAGACCACTTGCATATTTTCTAGTAATTTGGAACACAAAAATTCGTTACCGAGTTGGATATTATAGATCTGTGGTTTTTGTTATGAAACAAATAATTATTTATTCACAAGTTCAAGAACTCACCAAAATGATTTCACGTTGGAAATATTCAATTGATTATAGTGTAAGGTTGTTTTCAATGTGTAAAAATTTAAATCATTTTTTCATTCGTAAAAAAAAATCAATAATTGTTGTTTTTCAAAATAAATTTTTGTACTTACAAGGCAATATTTGGATTAATATTTTTTCAAGATTATTCAGAATAATTTGGTGTTAATTTGTTAGTATTTTTCCCGGATTTTCTTAGGCCAATTTCTCCGTAAGTTTGGTGAAATTAATTGGGATTTTCCATTGTTGGGAATTGTTAAATTTGAATTTGATGGTAAATGGCGTTTTGACAATTTTAGATCTTGGGGATACTTAATTTCTTAAAGCCAATAGACTAATGAAAAATCCCGATATTGGAGCATAATGAGGCGTTAATTGATTTCCAAAAAATAAAATAATGATTACCTAATTTCAAAGTCCTCCTTTTACCGCAAATGAATTTATCTTTCATTGAATTAGTGGAATAGATTTATAAAGATTTTTTTTCAGTTCCTAAAGAAATTTTTATGGTTTATGGAAATCAACAGTTGTCTTAAAGATAAGATTCCAACAAATGATAAAAATGTTTTTTTTTTTTCGATAAGAGGGCAATGTTTTGTTTACAATACTTTTTAAAACTAAAGATGATAGTTTATTTCATTTTTATGGAGTTGAAATTTTTTTTTTTCCAAGAACTGTTTTTTTGCGAAGTTATAGAACATAAAACTGATTTGTTTAGTAGTTCGCTTGGTGGAAAACCGGAAAATTTTTCAGTTATAGAAAAGTTTGAGAAATACGATGCATCGTTCAAAAAGTAATGTCTTAATCAAAAAAAATCCATATAGGATTACATGGGAACTCGTATAGTAAATTATGGATACATGGAATTCTATATGAGAAATCCAAATCGGTTCACTTGAGGAAAAAATATTTTGGAGCAGAAAAGAATTTTCTTAAGACAAACAAAAGTTACTTGACTGAAGAAAATGGTAGTGAAAATTGTCAATTTACCATTAATTTTGATAGTTAAATTGGTGATATTAGGAATAATTATATTACCTGAAGAAGTCGGAAAACCGGTGAAACATGGGGTGCAAAGAAAAAGAAAGAAAAAAAAATCGCAAAAACAGTGATTATAAATAATTATAAACTAACTATAGGAAACAACCATAAAAATATTTACTAGGTACTTACTTTTGACACTCTGGTTGTTTCCGTAAAAAAATCTTCTAGTTATAATCGTTCCCTTCCGATTATCTTTTTTTTTATTTCAAAAAATATTATCACAACAAACCATACATAAAGGGGGGTCCAGAGGCGTAGCCCCGGAAGCAATCGGGGAGTGAAACCCCCTAAATCCAAACAAAAATATCCGAAATGTTTATTTAATCATGGCCCGCTTTAATCACGAATTAAATTAAAAACAACGTAGAAAATTTGACGTTACCAGACATTGATGTTCCTAAAAGGGACTTTTTGCAGGCTTTGCCCTTGCACCCCTTGTGTATAGTCTTCTTTTTTTTTTGGCACAAAAAAATTGGGTGAAATCGTGGTTGTAAGCATTAACCTTTTTTTTCAAAATCTAGGGAAATAAGTCCAATTTTTTTTTTAATTTTTCAGTTTATATAATAAATTTTAAAGGATCGATATCTCGTAAACTATAGGAGGTATGAAAAAGTTGTATAATTTATTTTCGTTTTAATTCGTCAAGATCTATAAGAATCCGTATTCAATTCGTGGTGTTAGAAGGAATGTAATCTTGCCAAAAATTTTGTTGTTGGGATATTTTGTTCAGGAATATTTTTGTTTTGGGGGGTATTTGGTCTACGGGTTCTTTGTCAGGGGATCAAATATCATAGAACTCTCGAAGAAAACCACTTGTATGATTCTTTTTAGCCACAGGTTGTCGTCGATTTTAAGAATAAAATTTGGTTCAAAATTATAACAAAGTAAATGGTTGCCTACCTTATTTTTCCAAATCTAGAGAAATTCTATAGAAATGAAAAACAAATGTATTATTTTTTTTCGTTTTATTTTGTCGAGATCTATAAGAATCCATATTCAAATCGTGACACCATAAAAACCCTAGTCTTGCCTATTATTCCGTCGCTGGTATATTTTGTCTTAGGGATCTTTTGTCTGGAGAAATTTTTTAAGGGGATATTTGGTCTGTGGATTTTTTGTCCGGGGATCAAAAAATATCATGGAGTCCTCAAAAACACTTGTATGATTCTATTAACGTAATCTACAGGTTTTCGACGACTTTAAGAAATAGTAGGACAAAATTGGCTAAAAGTTGATTACAAAATAAGTGACTAGATATTTTTATGGTGACCTCTTCCCCTACGTAATAAAGTCGAATTTTTTATAAAACTAAAAATGTAATTGGTTTTAACAGTTTTGGTAAAATTTAAAAATCAACAAATAGATATAGCTACTTTATAGAAGTAGAGTTGTATGAAGTTCGACTGAAACTTGTTTTTTTTTGGCCGAAATTAGGGGTTCGGATAAGTAGTAATAAGTCTATAAGTAGTAAGTAGTACCGAACCTCTCACTATGAGCGCTGGCGTCGTTTTAACTTCCGTTGGTCGGAGAAATGAACCGATACGAAATTTAAAAATGTTATTTTAAGTTAAGTTATTTTAAAAGTAACTGTTATTCTATTGTTGCTAGTAATTGTAACAATTGGTTTTATCTTACTCTTACTTTTAATTTTCGTATCGGCTCGTTTCTTCTATCAACGGAAGATAAAACGATGCCAGCGCTCATAGTGAGAGGTCCAGTACTACCGTTACATATAATTTTTGATACAGAAAAAGAATTCAACGTTGGGTCCCCGGATTCAGCCGAAAAAAATAGTTTCGGTCGGACCCTAATTATCATTATTTAAATATAAATATACCCTAATTATATATATTAAACGAATTATTCTTGTATATTTTATGGTTTTTGAAAACGGCTCTACCGATTTTGATGAAAATTTGTAATTTAATAGAGTTTGGTTTTTAAGTTTATCTATAAATTTGACTTCTTTGCAAAAACGGAAAAATTTAAAAAAAAAATATAATGGGGCCATCTGTTGATAATAAATATTCCCTATTATAACAATTGGCTTAAAAGTATTATCTCCAAAGTAGTTTTAATAACGAAAATTAATAATAATAATTATTATTGACCCTTAGAATATGTGTTAAATATATTTTATTTTTATATCTAATACTTCCCCAAAAAAAAAAAAAAAATTTCTTCCCCGCAAAGGGGCAAATGGTTAATAACAGGTTAGAAAATTATGACTTAGGTGAAAAAATACGTTTTGTTTTTCCAATTCATCTAATATTTTGCCTAAAAACTTAACGAAAAAGAAAAGCATTTAAATCGGTCATCCAGGTACCTATTAGGTTCTAATATGATGAAAACTATTTTGAAAAAAAAATATTTTTTTTAAAAAAATGGTCCTCATAAATAAAATTCTTTGCTCGTAATGTTAAACTTTGATTTTTCTTTAAAAAAAAAATTTTTTTTTTTTGAAAAAGAGGTTCTCATATTATTTTCTTTGTCTTTAACTTGTTATACTATAACGACAAACGATGGTAAATTGATGACAATTTGGGAAAAATTTAATTTGACAAAAAATTATCTGATTTTGGCTTTTCGGGTATCTTCCTCTACTTAATGAAATTTTTGTGTCTCTAAAACTTTCAGGAGTCTGAAGATCTGAGAGTCAACAAGTGGCTAAATTTTTTTTGAACCAAAAGATTTGCTAATTTTTTACTGAAAAATAGGTTTTTTTTAAAAAATATTTTCTTTTTCTTTTCAATAACTTTACTGTCATACATAAATAACTTAATACCTAACATTAGCCCAACTTTCATCACGAAAGTGGCACTATGAAAAAAAAATTTTTTTTTGAAAAAGAGGTTCTTATATTATTTTCTTTGTCCTTAACTTATTATCCTATAACAACAAAGGATGGTAATTTGAAGACAAATAGGGAAAAATTTATTTTGACAAAAAAAATTATTTGATTTTGACATTTCGGGTATCTTCCTCTACTTAATGAAATTTTTGTGAATCTAAAAGTTAGGTAGCTTTCAGGAGTCTGAAGATCTGAGAATCAACAAGTGGCTAAAATTTTTTTGAACCAAAAGATTTGATAATTTTTTACAGAAAAATAGTTTTTTTTTTTTAAAAATATTTTCTTTTTCTTTTCAATAACTTTACTGTCACACATAAATTACTTAATGCCTAACACTAGTACAACGATTCATCACGAAAGTGGCACTATGTCGTTTAAATAGTAAAGCGTATGAATCGACCGATTGTCATTTTAATGTTACGGCAATTAAGAAGTGTTAATAAATATCGCAAAAGTAGGTTACTCGGAATAAATATTATGTTTAACAGAAAAGTCAATGATAATAAAAAAAAAAAAATTTTTTTCTTCTTACCATGTTACTATCGAGAATTTCCAGGCTTCGACTAGTCGATGCTGTGCGTCCAATCACGTTAATGAAAGTCCTGCGAATTGTGCGAAACGGTACCCGAAATATATCGAAAATCGATCTGGTAATCTGTCCATCGGTTTCGTGCACTTCTACCACTACTAACGCCACAATTACCACCCATATTGGGGAGCAAATAAGCGATAATCGCATCTTAAGTTCTATCGAAACTAAATGGAAATTTGAAGAAAATTATTTTCACTAGTGCACCCTTAAGTGAAACAATGTACGATACAACAATTGTGGCGGTAAAATTTTAAATTTGCTTGGGAGTCGCCCTCCTTGGATGAAACGATTCCAAGCAAATAACCACGTTCAATGCTATCCTCTCTTTATATATGTGGTTATCTATAGGATAATTTTGTGCAGCCGAAATCAAGATTTTTTTTTTTTTTAGTTTATTATTATACTAAAGTCTAGTCAAGGTAGGCAGTTGTTGGGGGTCTTCACGTGGATTTTCGTACCTCCACATTCTCTTCCTCGACAACCAACCAAACTGCTTATTTTGCGTAAATCATTTCCAAATATTTCCTTATACTTCACCCAAACGATTTAATTGAACTTGATATCGATTAATTTGACAAATTAATAGGAAAATCTTCAATTTTTTGGTCGTTAAATTTCAATTGTTGATGGTAGATTGAAGTTATCTTCTTGTACCTTGAAGTGGTTTGATGGAAGGTTTTATGGAATTGAATATATTGCACTTGAACCCATTACGCTGGGAAACAAGTTTCTTGACGTTGCAAACAATGAACTTGAATAAAAACGGCATTAAAGTTCTGCAATAATTTCAAGATGAAATTAATTAATTTTATCGTTATGAAAATTATAAAATCATTAAGTCTATGTGAAATAAATTCAGTCGTATTTTAGAAGAATCAAAATATTTTTTTTTTCAAATTTTCTTTAAGTTAAGAAGATTAAGATACTTAAGTCAGCAAAAAAAATTATTTACCTAGAGTCCCAAGTTCATTTTTTTCTAATTTTAAAGAGATATTTATTAGGTTTTATTCAAATTTTTTATGCGAAACAAAAATTTAATTCCTACACCCAAAGAATATATTTGAATTTTGTTGTCGCTTTATAATTGCTAGGGTTTTGAGCGACTTTAGGGTTAATTAAAAACCGGGTTTGGGCCCTAGCTTAATCAAAATATTTTTTTCCAATTTTTCTTTTAGTTAAGAAGATTAAGGTATTTAAGTCAGCAAAAAAATATTTACCTAAATAGAGTCCCAAGTTCATTTTTTCTAATTTTAAAGAGATATTTATTAGGTTTTATTCAAATTTTTTATGCGAAACAAAAATTTAATTCCTACACCCAAAGCATATATTTGAATTTTGTTGTCGCTTTATAATTGCTAGGGTTTTAAGCGACTCTAGGGTTAATTAAAAACCGGGTTTGGGCCCTAGCTTAATCAAAATATTTTTTTTCCAAATTTTCTTTTAGTTAGGAAGATTAAGGTACTTAAGTCAGCAAAAAAAATATTTACCTAGAGTCCCAAGTTTATTTTTTTTATTTTAAAGATATTTAATCGGTTTTATTCAAATTTGCTATGGTAAACAAAAATTTAATCTTTACACCTAAAGAGTATATTTGAATTTTGTTATTGCTTTATAATTGCTAGGGTTTTAAGTGACTTTAGGGTCAATAAAATACCGGGTTTGGGTCCTAGCTTATTTTAAAGTAAATGAAGATAAGTATGATTCCATTACGATTTGTGTACCTACATAACTATATTTAACGGTAGTAGGGATGTGGGAAGGGAAAAAAATATATCGATTAAAAAATCGATGTATCGATATTTATTAAAATATCAATACCAATGTTGATATTTCGAGGAAAAATTACACAAGCCTGCGATTGTATACTTGTCTTAAATACAACATATTTTTATTGTAATTTTTGCTCTGATTATGGAAAAAATAATGAAAAAAATTCATCACGTAAAGTTTCGTTGCAAATTACAATTGAAAATTGATTTTTTCGGTCAAATTTGGGGGCCCAAATCGAACCATTTCTTCTGTATTAAAAATAGTAGTACCGGATCTCTCACTACTAGCGCTGGTGTCGTTTTATCTTCCGTTAAATCAAGGTTTGTAAATTACACAGGTTGCTTCATTAGAAAAAAAAATTACGTCATACGAAGAATTTTGAAATTGAATCAGTTTGAAGATATGTACGAATTTCTTCTGGATGCGTCACGTAGCCACCATGAGGCCACCTGTGTATTTTATAAACCTTGCCGTTAAATCTCTGTAACCATTAACTTTTGACATCGAATAACTTTGGAAAGAGTGGACTTAGCAAAAAATCATATCAGATCTTTTTTGTAGATCGTCAAATTTCCTACAAGAAACATTTTTGGGTCTTACTAAAAAATTATTCGTTCAAATGCAAAAAAATCCAAAGATGATTTAAAAAAAATCCTGTGTTTTTTAAATAGGAAATTAAATTTGGAAAGTAGCATAAATTTCTATGTATATACCCAAAAATATGAAAGAATATTTTAGTGATCTAAAATGCAAAGATAATAAATTTGTAAACTATCAATAGTTTAAAATTTTAACCGCCAGATGTCATGACCTAAGTGGTCAATTCCTCTTTTTCTGATTGTTCCCATATCTTTTACGGTTTTGGATTCTAGTGACTTAAATTACATAAATAAAAAAAATATTGTGATCGATACAATTTTCGATATTGAATATTGTGCATATCGGATCAAAATATCGATGCATCAATAAATCGATACTTTTTCAACAAGCCTAAGCTTCGGTAATGGATTGAATTAATGATAAAGGTGCTGGTATCGCAATATGGCTGAACTAGCGCGACTTTTGATTTGGTTTACTGTACATAAGTAAAATTGTCTAAACCAGTGGTTCCCAAAATTGACTAGGTTCTGGCCCATTTAATAAAAATCTCCAATCTTGGAACCTACCTCTTAATTGTCCTGCAAAAGAGAGGACATAAATATTGCTAATTCTCTTGGAAATATACAATTTGCCACACCCTTTTTTTCATATCTTCTATAGCAGTGTATAGTCCATTAAGGCCTATTCAATATTCGCTTGGGAACCACTGTTTGGGAAGAAATGGTCTAAGCCAACCATATCGAAAAATAATAATAATAATTCAAATAATAAAAAATTTGCTTGATATAAAATTTGAACCCACCACCTACCAGTTTTGGAGTGGCCACCTTAACCACTTGGCCACCAATAGGCTTTGGTTGGTTTATTTTTTTAATGAATTTTCTATAATTTTTGTTAACTATTTCTCTAAAAGCCTTTACGTTCTGCTCGCTTCTCTTATCAGCCTCAAATATTTTGCTCGCTTCGCTCATTAAGCTTAGCTAAACAAAGCTAATCCTGCATGAAAATTTAAATATTTTAACTAAAGCAATTTTTGTCTAATACAAGTTTTGTTGCATTTAAAATATTAAGTGAAAAATATAGCTGTGCCTTTTTTGCATGAGTTAGAAGGGGATGGAAGTGTCAATATGGATAACGGAAGTAAACAAATTGTAAATTTAATTTTCGTTCATCTCCACAACCGGTGCTCACTTCTCAGGTGATGTTTTTTTATTTAAAAAACAACGTAACTTTTTAATTGTTTTTTTATCGTTGTTTTATAACAACAAAGGTCTATAGTTGGACTCTAGGGTTAATTAAAATCCGTAAATCAAGAAATATTAAAAATTTGCTCGGTAGAATATTCGAATCTAACATCAAATAGTTTTGAAGGGACCACCTAGATCATTCGATCCCTAGTAAGCTTTTGTATACTTCTGTTACTTTTCCCTTCTTTATCTTTCACGCCATATCTACGGTCTATTCATCTATATAGATCGATATATAGATTTATTTTAATTTGTTTCCTTTGGTTTCATAAATCTATAATAAAATAAGAGAATGTTGAAAGAAATTAAGTTTTTTTTATTATTGTTCTAGATAGTTTCGCCTTTTGCTCGCTTCACTCATCAACTTCTGAACCCGTAGGCTCGCTTCGCTCCTCAAGTTGAACTAAATAAAACTACCTCCATGAAAACCGGTAAGTCAAAACTAAAAATATTTTTGCCTTATAACCCACAGACTATCTTGATTCATTTTTAAATCAAAGTACCTGAAGAAGTCGGAATTTTTGACAATAGAGTTAGGTATTTGTGTGTCAACTTTCTAGTAAAATTTCTAAGATTTATAAAGTTAGAAGATTCTTAGAAGAAATTGAGGAATAAGTCTGAAGAAATTATCGTTATGTATTTGGTGGGACTAAATCGGGATAATCAATAATGAATTATTCCAACCTAATGAAATCATTACTGGTAAATATTACCAGCAACAATTAATGCAATTGAACCAAACATTGTCGCTCAACCCTCCCCCTCCCAATTTTTCCAATTTTTTCATTTCTTTAACAGTATAACCACATAAAAAACCAGTTTATTTAATTCAAAAACCCAATGTATTTATATATTTTTTTTTAAATCGAATTTATAAACAATATATCAGCGAAGACAAAGATTATGTTAAGTTATTAACACATAATGTAATTATTTATTAAGATGACTTAATTTATGCATTTTGTCATCAGAAAATTGGAAAGGTTTCAATGTGTGCATAAATTATTTTTCTAAAGAAAAGATCTCAAATGATAATCCATCTTAAATGATTTCAAAACTTGCTTCTGTAATAAAATTGATAACATTTATGTTTCTAATATTAAATTTTGACAATGATAGATGATAATGTTGAGGAAATATTATTCAATATAAATAAAACTTTAAAAAAATCCCTATAAAGTTATAAAAATCCCTTAAAAGTCAAAATTGCATAGGTTAATCAATTGCTCTTGTTGAATGTTTCGTAATTGATTTAAACTTATTAAAGAATTTATAGCTTAAAAAAACAAATATTTAGTCTATGGAAGTTTTACGAAGACCGGAAAACACTATCGTTATTGAATATTTATAGATACTTAATAATAGATAATAAAACTCAGTTTTTCTCAGATCTCAGTTTTTATTTTTTTAAATAAGAAGACAATTTAGGTTGTTTAAGATCGGTTTTTTATTTAATATTTTTTTTATTCAATTAGCTACGTTTCGTTACGTATCGTAACTTCATCAGGCTTCTATGAAAAATTAAAATATATGTCTTAAACCTCCTAAACGATCTTAAACAACCTGAATTGTCTTCTTATTTAAAAAAATACTTAATAATTTTAAATATGTTGTTTAAATCTTTTAAACATTATGTTAATGATTTTAACCATTTACAATCTACACAATCCCTATTCCTTTGGAAAAAAAATTATAATAATTTTTAGGGCATAAAAATGTTTTCTATGGCAAAAAATTGTGCAAAATTCGCTTAGTTATTATTGCTTCTATGGTAACCGCTCAATGATATCTCGATTTCAAACAAGTGGATTATGACGTCACAGAAGACCTATAAGCTTTCAAATAAGCCTAAAAAAGCTTGATCAATTATTCAAGTACCCAAAAGGGAAAAGGGAAGGTAGATGATATTACCTCATCCACCATACTCATCTAATATTATTCCATTGTAGATTTCTATTTATTTCAATATCTACAACATCCTTAATACAGCAAAAGTTTAAAATTTAAATGACATCCAAAATGCATTAAAAATTGCTCCAGTAAATGCCAAAAGGTATATAATCATAAGTCATCATAAGCAATTATGTTAATTTAAACTAGTTTGAAAATTTAATGGCAAATAAACGACATTATTTTCCGGTCCCCCAAACCAATATATTTCTCGTATATTATGCATTTGCATTGGTATTTTTCAACGAATAAAAGTGAGATGGCAAATCTTTATATCCTACTTGTAACTTTGGTAGTCTAAAAAGAAATGGAAGGGGTAAAAAATCTAGTCATCAATCGAGATGCCCTTAACATTAAAATGTAAAGGAATGCATTGATTGTTGCACAATATATATATATATATATATATATATATATATATATATATATATGTATATATGTATGGAAAACTTGGGCACATTTTGATAAATTTAAATTTATGTACATTGGATTTTAAAAAAAATTATAAAAACAAACAATAAATTTTCAATTGAACCTTCACATTTAAAAAAAAAAGGTAGAATTAGGTATATGATAAATTTTATTATCTTCATTATTATAATTTTAGTAATAAAATAATAAAAAATGGAATATTTAAGATTTTCTATAAAGATAATACGAACATTAATTTTTCAAACTTATTGTTGGAAATCGTTAAAACTTACGTGGAAATTTGGCAAATTATTTCAATTTTTTCAAACTTATTATAAATTTCAATCATAATTTATTGTTATAAACAACAATGCAATTTTTTTTGATGATATATATTTTTTTTATTCAATTCCTGTAGACCGATTTTGTGATCTAAAATAATATTATCTTTATTGAAATTAATTAATTAATTAAAATATTATCTAAAATAAAGTCGGTTTTTACAGTCAATGTTTAATCTTCATATGATTAATAATTAATAATGAAAATGGGAATTATCTAAACTTATTTCTAAGGTAATATGTAAAGACCGATCTTACTGTAGGTAATATTTTATTTAAATAATTGCATTTACTGTTTAACTTATTATTATAATTTAATGATCTTGTTATTATTTAATTTTAGATCAAAAAATCGATCTACAGTAATTGATATAAAAATAGAATTATAAATCGGTTTTTTCCGTCAATGTTCAATCTTCAAATGATAAATATATAATTAACAATAAAAATGGAAATTATCTAAACAGCTAATTACTAAGGAAATAATTTTTTTTCATATATCTCTTACGAATTTATGAGTACCAAAATATATTTTATGCCAAAAAAAAAAAATAGGAATAAGTGATATTTTTATTGATTACACGCTTATGATGTGTAGCCGAAGAATTAAACCCGGAATCGATGACCTGCGATAATTGATATTCTTGAAATGATCGAAACTCTAACGATATTGGAATTCCAATTTTGCTATGATTATATCCTTCAACGCAATACAAAAAATATGTAATGCCTATTACAGTCGATAATTGAACTTTGAATGACCAAATTATGATGCCAATATACGAAAATATCATTAAAACCGGTTGAAAAATTTTTAATTCATTTTTTTTGAAATTTCGAATTATAATGTTTTAGCAGTATCAAAGGGCATTTTTTTTTTTGAGGATTATATTTGCAGGGTATTGACACAAGAGTGATTGTATCAATCGAAATAAACTTAATAAAAGTTTTTTTTTTTTTTATAACTTTGCACTTTTTTCACTACAATAAGGTGTACCATACTAATGAGGTTCAATGTTTATCAACATATTTATTGTGTATACAATATATACAATATATTGCAGTCCAATTTATGTAGTATAATTTAATATAATAATATATAAAAATCATACCACCAACATAAATTTGAACAGAAGTTCAAACAAAAATATTTGTGACGTATTGCCCAGTTACGTATTTCGATTGCCAAGCAATCTTCATCAGTGGTCATCAAGTAGTCTGGATCACTCCTTAACTGCTTTGTGATCCAAACAAAATATTAGAGAAAAAAAAATATTTTTGAATTAATTTTTTTCTTTTATGTGTATTTTGAGAAAATTTTCCAAAATGACAATAATGGAAAGATCATTAAATACGTTATTCACCCACATAGTTTGATCGTTTGTGAAAATCAACTTTTCCCACAAAAATTTTTTGAGTATAAATATTTGAATTAACACATTATGTGTTTTTTAGGATTCGGAACATATTTTCCACACTTTCTGATTGAGCATAATTTTCCAAGCTAACAAAAAACAAAAGAAAATTGAATACACTTTTCAGGAGTGCATTTTCATCGTTTGTGAAAATCAACTTTGTCCACAGTAAATTTAAATAGAAAAACGTGTTTTAACACACTAAGTTATTTCTGAAGAATCGGAAAATATTTTTTCTATGGGAAAGTTTGATTTTCACAAACGATGAAAATATATGTCTGAAAAGTGTGTTCAATGTTGATTTGCACTCAAATATTTTAATCGTTTGTATAAATCAAGCCCCAAAAATTCCCACAAATTTTTTTTTTAATATAAACAAGTGAATTAAAACAATATGTGTTTTTTAAGGATTTGGAAAATATTTTCCACACTTTTCGATTGAGCTAGCTTTTCCAAACTGACTAAAAACAAAACAACAACGAACACACTTTTCCCGTTGACATTTTCATAGTCTGTGAAACTCAACTTTTTCCTCAGTAAATTTTTAAATAGAAAAACGTCCCTTAACACACTAAGTGTTTTTGAAGAGACGAAAAATATTTTACTGTTGGAAAATTCGATTTTCACAAACGATGAAAATGTCAACGGGAAAAGTGTGTTCGATGTTGTATTGTTTTTAGTCAGTTTGGAAAAGTGAGGTCAGTCGAAAAGTATGGAAAATATGTTCCGAATCCTATAAATTCACTTATTTACATTCAAAGAAAATTTTCAGAAAAAATAGTTTTCACAAACGATATATATATGTGGGTAAAAATTTTATTTAATGATACCTCCATTTTTGTTAATAGGGAAAATTTTCTGAAAATACACAATGAAGATTAAAACATTCTTATATGGCCTTTTTGTCTCCAATTTTTTGGTTGGGGGGAGGAGATTCTGTTAATTTTCTTATTGTCTTATTATTGAAAAATATTTTACTAAATTTTCCTGAATTTTTAATCTTATATGTCGTTAAAAACCATATATTCTTTATATTTTACTATGTCAATGATCTAACAATTAATTCTTTGTAATTAATTAATTACTACTAAATATTTTTTTCACAAACGAAAAAAATTCTTTCCCAAACCTTTACAAATGAATTCCCATCGATTGACTAAAAAGAAAAATCGAAAAATCAAACTTTAAAATTTTGTTGGATATTCGGTCTCGCGTCTATTGAGGATTCTTCTTCTCCCTACATCGATTTATTTATAACTCTTTCAATACTGAAGGTCCAAAAAAAAAAATATAATGACGTCATAGTAATTACAAAATACGCTTTTCGAAAAAAAAAATCGGTATTTGTTCTTGGAAACACATAATCTATTATAACTAGAAAAAAATTTGCTTTACAGAAAAATCTCATTTTTTTTTTTGGTCCAATTCTTGCCTTTATTGCTAAATTGTTCCGCTTTTTTGGTAAAGATTTACTGATCCATAACCCAGCACCATTGTTACGATTTGCGTAAAACCCCAAAAAAAAAAGCATTATTTATAAATTACGCCTCTAAAAATAGTCTTAAAATCAAGAAATGTTTGCATTTTTTTTTTGCTTCACTAACGCATTTCTAAAGACCAATTATTTGTAAGCGTAATATCTATGATTTATAACTTATAAATCCATTTAAATTGAAGACTTCTTCTTCTTTGAAAATTCAAAGAATTCACAAAAAAACCTTGAAGTCCTTGATACTACAATGAAATCTTTGACTGCTAAAAAAAATATCATTATTTTAATGGTCTTTATTCTCCGTAAAAAAAAAGAAACTTATTAATTCATTAAAGCATTCAAAAGAAATAATCTTTCCATCCAGATTTAAAGAATTTACTTCAGTGATTCACAAGTTATGCTCTTGGAATCAATAAGTATTAAATTTGAATTTTTGGATGCAAAAATTTCCCACAAAAATCCAGCAACAGTTACTCATTTGTGATGCAGAAGTGCAACAATAACATAATACTTAGTTTTGTATGGTAACGGATTTTTTTAAGGGTTTGGTTCATGACATATTTGTTAATTGCGTTTATTTTTTTTTTCTTTTAATCAGTTGAAAATTATATATTTATTATTTATGAATTTTTAAAGTTTGTTGGTCACTTGAGACCAACATAAAATTAAACTTCCTTATATGCTAGTTCTTTTAATTATTAACGAGGACCAATAATTAATTTTTGTACCTTTTTTTTCCAAACATGAAAATAATTATTATTTGAAGGTTTACTTTTAAATTAAAAAAAAAAATATAAATTGTTAAACTACTAAATTTAATTTTTATGTTCTTTTCATTAACATCCACCATTGATTTGTTATCAATTTAAAAATATTTTATTAAGATTACCATTTTAATTATTCACCATATTATTTCAACAATTGTATAGGTACCATATAGCCTTATTAATTTTCCGCACAATACACTTGATTCTTGGAAAGTAAGAGGTTAAAAATGAAACTGAAGATATTAATATGGTAACACCTTTTGAATAAATCCAAAAATTCGTAATCTCTAATGACCATGAATCCATTATAAAATGCTAATTGATTATTAATATTTCTGATTTAACTTTGCCTTAAAATAAATTTCCATCCGTGAAGAAGTGATTACGGATGCTTTTCATAAAAAACGCCATGTACTATTGATATACTAATAATCGTAAAAATGTTCTGTTATAGAATCGGATGTATAGTTTGGTGGAGTAGTGTAGTATGAACTAAAACATGTCAACCTTGTATCAGAAACACAGAAAAACTTGTGATTATTGTAATTATTGTTATAATTAATCAATAATTCGATTCGATTCGATTTCAGACTGAACATTAACCTTCAAAAATTTATATTTCAATATCGAGAAGATCGTTTAACCTGAAGATCATTTATTCGTCTCTATATAACAAGAGTATATGCAAATGTAGTAATTGTATGTCTAATTTTTTTTTATTTACCTACATGTTAATTATGTAAATTTGATGGATGCTGGGCAATGTTATTTATAGTAGCCAATATATATTTTATCGCTATAAATATGATGTAATTGTTGTTATGATTATCATCAATAGGTGGCTACTAGATTTATTGTTGAAAATTTAAACCAATTTTGGTTTCCCCCCTCGAAAAATTTTATTACACAGCGATTAATTTGTGAAAATCATATAATACTACAGATCTTATTAAATTTACCTCGTCCAAAAGAAGTAAAATGATGGAGTATAGATACAAGAAGTCCGAACAAATCATAGTTCTCTTTTCTGTCACTAGCAGCGCAAATTTATTACAGAACTTAACTAAAGTACATAAGGTTTCAAGAAAGTATTCCAAAGTTGAAATAAACAGCGGCATTGAGTAATCCAGAGGAATATTTACAATGATGAGAAAAATCTTTGTTTACCGAACTTAATTTCTGAATCTGCGGCTTAAAATGGTCCATTGCTTTGTTTATCCGTATGTGTATAAATTACACAGGTTGTCTCATCAGAAAAAAAATATGACGTCATACGAAGAATTTTGAAATTTTAATCAGTCTGAAGATATGTACGAATTTCTTCTGGATACGTCACGTAGCGCATGAGATTGTATTTTATAAACCTTGTATCCTAGGGGGGTGTCACTCTTATGGCAGACTTGGTTCCCAAAAAAAAGAAACTTTTTCTCGACATCAACAGATGGCGAATGTGGGACTGTAGTTCTTACTTGCTGACGGTACGAGGCGCTATAGTGAAGTGAAATTTGCTTGATGTACGTTTATTGGTTAATTTAAAATTTGAGCTCGCACCCCTTCGCATTCCCACATTCGCTATCTGTTGATGTCGAGAAAAAAGTTTTTTTTTTGGGAACCAAGTCTGTCATAAGAGTGACACCCCCCTGGTCTATCCTATTGTCTTATACGAATTGCAAGGATAGACTCTTATTCAGGGACTGGAAGATAAAATTACTGCATTTGAAATGTGGGATCACATAAGAGTACTAAGGAAACTTATTGATACAAGAAATCTTATGATATCTATTAAAAAGATGAAGTTATTGTATTTCGGTCATGCGTAACAACAAATATCACTTACTCCAGCTCATCATTCAGGGTCAATTTGAAGAAAAAAGAGCTCTGGAAAGAAGGACATCCTGGCCAGTTAACTTTTGTAGGTGGTTCGAAAAAAGCACAAGAAAAAGGACTTCTCTACGCTGTTGTATCCAAATCAAAATTGCCAATCTTCAACGTTGAAGGGGCACCAAAAGAAGAAGATTTCAATGATGGGAAACATCTCAAGATGTGGCGCCGCCATTAGTGTGTCTGCAGTATTAACTTAAACCGAAACTATGTACTTTCTGTATGGTAACTATGGTAACATATGGTAACATAAGTTAGTACACTAAACATTCTTGTGACGGCGCCACATCTTAGCACTTTTTCCATCGTTCAAAAAATTAAAATTCCCAAATATTAATAACAACAACACTTTCCGCCTTAAGGTTCAAACGCCTATTTCTTAAAGAGTAGCGCGCTCTGCCGGTATTGAGCCTTAAATTGGTGTCAATTTTTTAACATTATTTTCAGACTTCTTGTATCGATAATTCAAATAAAGCTCTAGGTTACAGTTTCATTACCTGGTAGATATAAAAATAACTGCCGAAAAAGCAATTGTTTATTTGCTCTATATTATGTATTCCCTTAGCCTATAGTTAGTGTTATAAGATCGGCAATGAAAAATACCATCAAAGAGTGGGTTTATAGAAATAGCTGCGTAATATGGAGGACTAACACCGGACAATAGCACAGTAAAAGGATGATGAGAAAATCATCACAGAAACTAAGTACAGAAATACTTAGTCTCACAAAATAGCAGGTCATAGTGGTAACGGACCTTATAATCAGTCACTGTGGAATGAGGAAGCATCTGATGCAATAGGGTTACCGGTGAATTATCCAGAGGATAAAACCGCTTTTCATGTTCTATAGAAATACGGTGCAATAAATGTATGGAAATATGGAACCAAAACAATCGAAAAGCACCAAATGCAACGATTACTGAGGTTTGCCCAGCTGCTTGATTTTAACTAGGAGAAGTAGGGACCCAGAAAGCACCATAAATCTGAGACTTCAGTGTTGAGGCTCAACTAACCTCACCCTTGGGAAAATCCAAATTAATAAAAAAAAAATCCAAGAAATCCAGAATACCTTAGTTACCACGATAATTAAAAAGAAGCCCAAGTAATAATGATTCAAAAACGGGAAAAACCTTCCGGTAAATAGTGTTTATTTAGACCCGTGGTTCCCAACCAATTTTCGGCCTCGCCTTGTGATATTTAAGTTTTTTAATAAAAATTTTACGGATATTCACCTGAGGGAAGCTTAAAAGACTAATAACTTAGTATCTAAAAACGCTTCCGAAGAATAAGTCATCCATTTTTATCATCCAAATTTCCCAACGTGTAAGCCGAAATTTTGTCCCCAAAACTTTTTCGCATAGAATTAAACTTCTATATAAGTCTCTATGTTCCGGTATTAAAAAGGTACTCCAATTTTGCAATGCATGGTGGGAAGTATGTCAAGATGTGGTGCCGCCACTAGGGTGTTTAAAGTACTAACTTAAACCGACACTATATACTTTATGGAAGATAACTATGATAATAAAAGTTTGTACTAAAGTACTAAAGATATCTTATCTCGAATAGCTTCCTATTAGAAGGCTTAAAAGTACATCTAGAACAGCGGTTCTAGTAGATCCCGTTATGCAAAGAAAAGCAAGCCTCTAAATTTTGCTAAGATACCTCAGTAAATAAGTCATTCTGGGTCTCACCACTGTTAATGTACGATGCGTGAATTCAACCCCTAAGATTTTCCAAGGGGTTTTCCATCCATGTTCCGTGTTTTAAAACTTTTGTACACTACACTTTTAATGTGAGAATTTCAAGTTAGTTTACCATCTAACGTTTATTTTCCATAAAAATATCTATCTACAACGATGTTGCTGTAAAAGGGTACAGTAAAGTATTTGGGAATGTATCTGGATCAAAAATAATCATGGTTCCAGTAGATCCAGAAAAAAAAAACTAGAAAATTCTTAAAGGCTTCAAAAACTTCATTGAATATTGGGAAGAACCTTTTTTATAGATTGAAAAAACAATCGACTTCTGCACAAACCGATACTTAAGTCTTATGGACTTATGAAATTCGACTATGGGGTACAATGTGATATTCAAATATTTAAATATTACAATTTCCAATTGAAGATCCAAAGGCTATCCAAATGTTAATCGTTTTCCTTTACATAAACAATAAAAGGCTACACAGGGATATCGAGCTTTTGTTAGCTACCTTAAAACATAAGACAATCACAACTATGACTTAGCTAGATCAGCCTACTTGATAATGGAGAATCCATAAGTTGAATAAATTAGACTTATTCTACAAATATGCCGTAAAAACTAGTTTCATCCAAGAAATACAATTAATTAGCCTCATAAAGTCCACCATTTTAATTTTTTGATTTTTAATAAAAATAGTCAAAAAAAAAAATTGTTATTGAGATTTTTAATACAAACATTGAAACATCGTAAGAAATGATAATTAATTATACATATTTGATGTATTTGACAGAATTGAAAATTTGTGTAAATAAGAGAAGGAAAATTGAATTAATTGTAACCTTTAGTCTTTGGTATTAAATTTAGTTAACATAGAATGGTTTGAGAAATATGCGATGTTTTGAAAGAGTTTCCACTTTAAGAAAATTTAATGTAGAAAAAATTATTTGAATTTATATTATTTATTTTCCGTACAATTCAAAGTTTATTTACTAAAGTATACACTTGACAATTATTCAACCAACTTGCTCTTTAAATATTGAAGACATTTACCTTTGCTTTTTCGCCAACGTCATTCATTTATCGAAGAAAAAAAATCATAAAATATTTAAAAAAACGACAACTTTGTCTTTAAGATGTTATCAAAACGTAAATGTAAGGCAAGAAAATATTTATTGTTGCGGAATTTTTCCGAAGGCTAGAGCTTATACAATTAGTATGCGACCGAGCGATGTGGATGCATTTTTAACGCAAATATTCAAATTTTATGTATGTCACGTAAATTATTTCTCAGATAAAAAGGAAATTTATTTTCCCTTACAAGTGAAAAATATTGAGATTGAATCATACGAAAATTGTATTCCACTGCACGCTACTGGGGCTCCATGTCTTTTACCAGCAAAGTATATACCTATAACATAATATATATCTTGGTGGTATATTTCTCTTTCAAATTGAATTACCTGAGTAAAATTATTATCGGTGGTTACTATATGAGCTTGGAATCAAATGGAAAATTTCTGAATTTTTATTACCATTATTTAATCAAATTAAATTATTCTGAAAACTTCAAGATTCTTAGTAAACTCGAGTACAAGGGATTAAAAATTAACATTTTAGAATATTTTGAATTTTTACAATTTTTTTATAGTATTTTAAACATTTAAATTGTTAACATAACAATGACAATGTATTGCATAACATTTTAAGAAATAAATAATATTTTGGAAAATTTTTCATGTCCAATATGTACATTAGGGTGTCCGTTATTTCCCAAATTGATTTTTTTACCGCGATCGCTCCCTGAATTTTTAGTTGAAGATATTAAAAAAAATCATCCAATATTATTAAATTCTTAATTTCTTGATTAAACCGTGCCGGAATTATGTTACTTTTATCATTTAAATAACATGGCATTATTTGACTTTTTACTTTTAATTTTTTTTCTTATTTTTAATATTTTTTCTTATAACACGTAAACACCACATTTTCGGTTTGTTTTTAATTTGTTTCTGAAAAACCGTATAGTGAATTCAAATAAACTTATACAAAATTAGTTTCCTAAAGTTCAAACTACATACATTAAAAGTTTGGGATGCCTGGTAGCATTTTTTGCTAATAAAAATGAATTTAGTCTTTTAGATCACCGGATCTCCATAAGATTACATGTAAAATCGTAGTAGTTTTAAATTGCAAAAACTTTTTAACGATTTAGTGCATCGATTTAAAATTTTCACAGGTGTTTTAGCATTAAATAAAAAACATTCTTCTAAATTTTTAGTTATCTGGTAGCATTTTGATATACCACCATAACATCTTTAAGACATTTCAAGTGCCAAAAAGTGCTAGTATAGCACCAATTCAATTATTTTATAATTCTTCTCCAACGGAATGCAGAAGGCTCAAACCAAACCTTAACGATATAATCTTATTAAAGTTTCACCTTGGCAAATCTTTAAGACAAACTTTACAGGTTTCTTTTGAATTGCAACAAACAAAATTGCAAGGCCCTCGTGCCTTGACTTCATTATTATTTCTATAGACCATCATTGTTCAAAAATATTTATTTAAATTTATATATAACAGCAAATGAATTTTGTTTTGATTAACTCTTTCGATTAAAAGGTAATTGACCTTAGCATTTAACACTCTTATTATATATATATATATTATTTTTTCAATCAATTTTCATAAAGCAAATATATCCACTTGCAATTACTTCTTATATTCAGATATTTTTCCATGACATATAAAATTGGTATTGCTTATATGTACATTTTTTTTATTAAATTTTCATCTTTTATACAATTTTTAAAATTGGAAACCATAAAATTTTATTTCTTTTGAGATTGAAAAATTTATTGCTATTATCATACATTGTAGCTAAATTTAAAGTTATTGGATTGATGGATTGATTATTACTAATTACTGATTATGGATTAATTTACTTAATGATAGTTTTTAGTAGGTATGTAATATATAAGAGGTACTTACATGGAGCCATAAAATTACTGGAAATTTTTGATGAATAATTACAAATACATTATATTTATTAGACTGATTCAAAAAAAATGATGATTTTTTTTTCTTCATTATATCGAAAATATTGTTGGGACGACAAAAAAAATCCTGTGAAAGTTTAAGCTCTTAATATTAATATTAAGAGGTGCCGCATCGCAAATTTCGATTTTTCATTTAAATAACATGGGAACAATATTCTCTTGAACTTTGGAATATTATAGCTTACGTTGATGACAATATTTTGGAATGACCAAAGTATATTCTTGTAGAAAATTGAACGATCTACAAAAAAGGTCTCTTACAAGTTGTTGGTATATTTAATTCCTTCAATAGTTATTCGAGGTCAAAGTTGAACTAAAGAGAAATTTTAATATTTTCTCAATTTTTTGAAGCAACCATCAATTTTATGAGAAAGTTTTATAGAACATTTTTTGTAGAGCACTTTTTTTTCTATAACTTATCTTCATAAAAGTTTTTCATATTTTTCACAGGTCCAAAGTTATTTAATTAAAATAAAAAAAATAATTTTTATGTTAAAAATATAATAATTCAGGGAATTTTTAGTTTAATGCAAATAACGTGGGACCTGTGAGAAATAACAAAAGCTTTTATAGAGATAAGTTATAGGAAAAAAAATGCTCTACAAAAAATGTCCTATAAAATTTTCTCATAAAATTGATGTTTGTATCAAAAAATTGAAAAAATTTTAAAATTTCTTTTTAGTTCAACTTTGACGTCGAATACCTTTTGAAGGAATAAATATATCAAAAACTTGTTCGAGACCTTTTTTGTAGATCGTTCAATTTTCTACAAGAATATATCTTGGTAATTCCGAAATATTGTCACCAACGTGAGCATAAAATTCCAAGTTTTTGATTTATTTATTCCTGCAATAGTTATTCGAGGTCAAAGTTGAACTAAAGAGAAATTTTAATATTTTTTCAATTTTTTGATACAAACATCAATTTTAAGAGAAAATTTTATAGGATATTTTTTGTAGAGCATTTTTTTCTATAACTTATCTCTTTAAAAGTTTTTGATATTTTTCACAGGTTCTAAGTTATTTGCATAAAACTGAAAATTCCCTGAATTATTATATTTTTAGTATAAAAAATATTTTTTTTATTTTAATTTAATAACTTAAAACTTGTGAAAAATATCAAAAACATTTAAAGAAATAAGTTATAGAAAAAAAGTGCTCTACAAAAAATGTCCTATAAAATTTTCTCATAAAATGGATGGTTGCGTCAAAAAATTGAAAAAATATTAAAATTTCTCTTTAGTTCAACTTTGACCTCGAATAACTTTTGAAGGAATATATATATAAAAAACTTGTACAAGACCTTTTTTGTAGATCGTTCAATTTTCTACAAGAATATACCTTGAGCATTCCAAAATATTGTCACCAACATGAGCTATAAAATTCCAAAGTGCAAGAGAATATTGTTCCCATGTTATTTAAATGGAAAATCGAAATTTGCGATGCGGCACCTCTTAATATTAATATTAAGAGCTTAAACTTTCACAGGATTTTTTTTTTGTCATTCCCAGCAATATTTTTGATATAATTAAGAAAAAAAATCATCATTTTTTTTGAATCTGTCTAATATTTATAATATAGGTACTAATAAGAATTGCGAAAAAAATAATCATTTTTTTAGAGATTTCGAACTTTTATTTGCGATTAAAATTACTATAAACATTTGTAACAAATTTTAACGTTAAGTATAAGGTAATCATAGTGGAGAATGGAAGAAACGATCGAAGTAGTAAAAAATCGGATCTTTCGTTCCTTTCCAATTGGTTTTCGAAGTAGTACGCATAAATCTAACTAATTATATTATTTTAGCACAAGAAATCTTCAAAATTTAATTTTCGTGTAAAAAATGGTACAATTGCTATAACTAGTCGAATGGTCCATTTGGATGGTTCCAGATTTGAAGCCGTAGCTCCCATATTACATAGCGACGATTCGCAACACGAAGTGCATGCAAAAAGTTTGGTTCTTTCCCCAATAACAATACATCCGGGTTCGCAATGTTTGGTACAGTTCCTTTCCAGCGACCACATCTGCAAAACGGTGGTGGAATTCTCTGTGGTCATTGTATGGGAAAATCTTTTCACCTAAAATTTTGACCAAAAAAAAAAATAGTTAGTACATTTTTTGTTAAAAAACCTGAAAATTTTGGGGTTTACCATGCATATGTGTTTATCGTGACCACATTTCTTCATTAAACTAGAATGGTTCCCAGCTAAATCGACGCAACGTTCCCCGTCTTCCATTGAATCACATTGGTAGCACCACAAATCGTTGAGGCGTTGCGTAGCACCAGTTGTACGATGTTCTTTTGTTGTTAACAATTGAGCTATAAACAAAAAAAAAAAAAACAAAAAATTATCACCAATGAGGTCTAAAGTAGGTCCTAAATAGGTCATTCTAATTGTTAGAAGCTTTTTTTGTATAGTTTTTAATAGTTATTCTTTTCCAATTGAATATAACTTCATTTTCCGAAACTTAGAACGCAAAATTATTATAAAATTTCGCAAAAAAAAAATTAGCATCAATGAGGTCTTAAATAGGTCCTAAATTGGTCTTTCTAATTGTTAGAAGCTTTTTGTGTACAGTTTGTAATAGTTATTATTTTCCAATTGAACATAACTTCAGTTTCCGAAGTTTAAAACGCAAAATTATTATAAAATTTCCCAAACAAAAAATTAGTACCAATGAGGTCTTAAATAGGTCTTTGAACTGTTAGAATCATTTTTTGTATAGTTTGTAATAATTATTCTTTTCCAACTGACTATAACTTCAGTTTTCGAAGTTTCAAATGCAAAATTTTTATACAATTTCCCAATTTTCCTTTTATTGAGTTGACGTCTAAATAAACATAGGTTTTTTTATATAAAACTGTATTTTTATATTCTCTTCTAATATTGGCTCGTATGGAGAAAAGGATGAAGGACAAAATTGACGCGTTAGAAATGTGGGTGTATTATAGACTGGGCCAAAAAAATCGACTATTTTTTTTTTGAAAAGCATATAAAAAAAATTGTTCAAGGTGACCAAAAAAAAAATATCGGGAAGGTTTGAGCCCTTAATATTAATATTAAGAGGTCTATCATATTTAATTTCGGTTTTTTATTTGCGCTTTCATTTTTGCGTCAATGCTGTCAAACTATCAAGGTAAAAAAAATCATCTAAACATATATTTATAGAAAATGAAATTCCCTACAAAAAAGGTCTTTTTGAAAATTTTTGCCAGACATACCGTTTCTGAATAATCAAGCCCTAAACATTGATATTATTTTTAAATTTATCTTTTTTATTTCGGAATTTTGGAACTAACGAATAAATAAATATATAGAAATGAACAATATAGATTCTTAAAGGGAATTTAAAGCTCTACAAAATAGGTCTCTTAATGTTCTCACATAAAATTACTTTTTCAAAAGTTATTCACAATTAAAGTTGAAGGAAAAACTTAATTATTGTTTTTTCCGTTGTTGAACCAATTTTGAAAGAGTGATTGTAAGTAAAAACGTTCGGAGTCCTTTTTTGTAGAGCATTAAATTCCTTTCAAGAATCTATATTGTACATTTTTATATATTTATATGTTCGTTAGTTACAAAATTCTAAAATAAAGAAGATAAATCGAAAAATTATATCAATGTCAGATGCTTGATTATTAGGAAACGGCGTGTCTGGCAAAAATTTTCAAGGAGACGTTTTTTGTAGGGAATTTAATTTTCTATAAATATATGCGCAAATGTTTTTTTTTATCTGGATAGTTTGACAGCATTGGTGCAAAAATGAAAGCACAAATAAAAAATCGAAATTTAAGATGAAAGGCCTCCTAATATTAATATTAAGGGCTCAAATCTTCCCGATATTTTTTTTTGTCACCATGAACAATATTTTCGATATACTTTTGAAAAAAAAAAAAGTTGATTTTTTTGGCCCAGTCCAGTCTATTGCTGAATTCTAAAGATATCTTCTCAGGAAATCACGTGTAAATTTAAGAAAAGATCGTTATTTTAGTTCGGCTTTGTTAATATGTAACAAAAAATATCACCTAGTTCTGGTTAGCATTCAGGATTGCATTAAAGAGAGAAAAGTTTTGGGAAGAAGGAGGAATTCCTGGAACACCAATTAGCGTGGGTGGTTCGGCTATAGCTGGGATGTCCAACATGATTTTGTGGATGACCAGATTAAAGAATTTTAGTTCTACAATTGGCCAATGGAAATGTTCAATAGTAAAGCAATAACAATAATTAGAGGTCTTGAATAGGTTCTAAATAGGTCTTTCTAATTGTTGGAAGCTTTTTTTGTATAGTTTGTAATTGTTGTTCTTTTCGATTGAATATAACTTCAATTTCCGAAGCTTGGAATGTAAATTTTTTATAAAATTTCCCAATTTTCCTTTTATTGAGTAGACTTTTAAATAAAATAGTTTTTTTTATATAAAATTGTATTTATATATTTTCATCTATTATTGGCTTGTGTTGGGAAAAGGATGAAGGACAAAATTGATGCGTTAGAAATGTGGGTGTATTGCTGAATTCTAAAGATATCTTTCCAGAAAATCACGTGTATATTTAAGAAAAGAATGTTATTGTAGTTCGGCTACGTTAATATGTAACGAAAAAAATCACCTAATTTAGGTGACCATTCAGGGTTCCATTAAAGAGAGAAGAGTTTTGAAAGAAGGAGGAATTCCTGGATCACCAATGTACATTAGGGTGATTTTTTTTTTGATTTTTTTTTCTTTGGTCCCATCGTGAAATTTTGTTGGAAATACCAAAAAAAAAAATCTGAAAGTTTGAGCCTTTAATATTAATTTTAAGTCCTCGACCAAGACGTGTAAAGATTTCCCATTTAAAATACACGGAAACTCTGATTTTTTATTTTTCAATTTCTATATCTCAGCGGCATTTCATGGGATCGCTTTTACTGAAGATGTTTTTTTCTCAGAATTAAACGCTCTACAAAAGTGCCCATTGCGACAAAGTCATAACTCACACCGGTGAGGTAGTACGGGCCACTGAACCTGATTTTTCCATAAAATTCAAGGCTTAATATCTTGTTTAATATTGATCTTCGCGATTTGGTCTACCGAAACTTTTTTGTAGGAAATCAAATTCTCTACAAGTTTTTCATTTATAATTTTTCCGTAGCTCTTGTTATTTACGAGATAAATGCAAAAAAAAAACGCGAATTTTATGGAAAAATCAGGTTCAGTGGCCCGTACTACCTCACTGGTGTGAGTTACGACTTTGTCGCAATGGGCACTTTTGTAGAGCGTTTAATTCTGAGAAAAGCGATCCCATGAAATGCCGCTGAGATAAAGAAATTTAAAAATAAAAAATCAGAGGTTCCGTGTATTTTCAATGGGAAATTTTTACACGTCTTAGTCGAGGACTTAAAATTAATATTAAGGGCTCAAACTTTCAGAGATTTTTTTTTTGGTATTTCCAACAAAATTTCACGATGGGACTAAAAAAAGTTAAAAAAAGTTAAAAAAAAAATCACCCTAATGTACATGGATGGTTCGGCTATAGCTGGGATGTCCAATATGATTTTGTGGAGAGCCAAATTAAAGATTTGTAGTTCTACAGTTGGCCAATGGAAATATCTATTAGGAAAGCAATAACAACAACTATTCAAAAATAGCCTAAATTTTATCAAGTTCTAGATGAGGAAACCTTGGCTAAGAAAGGGTATTAAAGATACAAATGGCTTTGTTCGCCAATATTAAGCGTTATAAACAGACCATGAAATGAAGATTGATTTCTTTTGTGTATTAAAAAAATCTAGTTTTTTAATGAAACATTACTTTCTCTATTGCCAAAAGTAATTACAAATAAGTTTGGACGGTATCCCTCAGTCAGGGAATTTCATTAAATCACGAACAAAAGTCAGGGAAATTAGTGTTTTTGTCAAAAAATTTAGAAAAGTTTTCCGGAAATTCTAGCATTTTATGTGTTAGGAATATGTACGAAGAATACTAAGTTTAGAATGAGCCTTTTATTTTGAAAGTGACCTAAGTCCATTTCATGAACAGTCCATACGACCACTTTTGATTTTCTAATAGTCCAGACTATGCTGATATTTGATATTAACTTTATTATATTCGACAGGTGAGATGTCTGTCCAGGTGCATCCCGTGGTACTTGACCTCCGTCGTCTGGGTATATTAGTAAAACGGATGGATATCTTTTAAAAAAATGGGCCCAACTGGAAAGGCAATGAATCCCCAATTGGTCGCTATTGATACGGATTTTATTGTTGGTTTAAATGGAAGAAGAATTACGAATTATATAGTCGAAGAAAAAGAAGGAAAAAATATTAAACCAGGTTAGTCAAAATTCATGAGAATATCGAAAAAATTACTCCATATCACTTTGGAAAAGATATATAAGACTCAAAAACGAGATCTAATTCAAACATTTAGTTGCAACATTATCATTGGAGTAAAAAACCTATTTATAAAATTAAATGAAGTTCATCCACACGAGAGACTAAGTCTTGTTAAAAAAAAGAAATTTAAAAAAAAATTAAAGGCATTAATTTAATGATTTAAATGCCTTTTTTTTAACAGGGAGCCTATTTATTATTAAACAGAAGTCAGAAAAAAAGTTTATGTAAAATATTTATATTTAAAATTTATTTTAATGATTGACAAAAAATGAATAAGAATTAACATATTTTTTTCAGTTACATTCGAAGTTAAAGAAAAAGCGTAAAAAATTGTAGTTTTTTTCTTTGAATCACAAGTTTAACCCTTTTTTCTTTAGATAATTCTCTATAAATATTGAAAAATTAAATAAAGCAGTTCTAAAGTTGATTTTAAATAATCCAAAAATATATTTTTAAATATAAATATTGGTGCATAAAACGCACATGTCTTATTCACGTGTGAAATATATATCTATCGATTTTCCATTTTATTTCTATCTCCCTCTGTTGCACATCATTGTGCGTCAGACATTTTAACTGCAACCACCTAACCTATATAGTAAAAGCTCTGGAAACCAAAAAAAAAAAACAAAAATTAAAGCCAAACAAATCACTCACCTGCAACCACTGCTATCATTAACGAGGTTACCACTAAAATTTGTAAATTACAACGATTATATTCCATATTAATTAAACTTTTCTTGTAAAACACTATTAAAAACTAACTAATTTTTATTTTGGTGGAATTTTTTTAGGGTTTTTAAATGAAAATTTAAGGTTATGAATATTATTTCGGTAGGGAATTTTTCACATTTTTTTCCTATAGTAATTTTTTCTTTAATTCGTTTACTTTGATAGTTTATATTTTGTTGTAATTGGAAAGTGTTCTCGGCACGTTTTAGCAGTCATGATATGAAACTAGAAGATGTCGGTGATACGCATGCGCATTATGCTCGAATCGGAGCTTTTGAAATCGATGCATTGAAAGCTCATATATGTAAAGGATATAATAAACGTATATGTTATCAATTCAGTGGGGAATTTCGATATATTTTTATCCTTTTTTTTTAGGGAAAATTAAAAAAAATATTTACTGCAATAAATATAATACGGATGGAAGTGTTTTATTGCTTTTATTTTTCTCCTGGTGACAATTATGAAAATTTTTAAAAAAATAAATTTTAAATAAATTCAATTTTATTTTGATAATTTTTTTAAGGATTAGGGATATTTTATTCTTTGTAATATGGTGCTGCTTATCAATTAATTTTAAATTAAGGCATCATTTTGATTAATATCAAAAGTTCTATATTAACATTTTAATTGAAAGATTTTTCATAAAACTTTTCACCCCTTTATATAATCCGACGACTAGTGTTTCTTTACCTTTTGTTAGCGTATTATAGTAATGTATAGTTTAAGTACTTCAAGGATAAAAAAAAAAACACATGTTTGCAGTTCACACGTGGTAAAAGTGAAAACTTCAAAAAAGATAAACTTCAAGATATTGAGACGAATGTAAGATTTTATGAGTAGGATAATTGTAGGGTTTATTTTACGATTTATTAACATTAGACTGATTCAAAAAAAAATGATGATTTTTTTTTTCTTAATTACATCGAAATATTGTTGGGAATGACAAAAAAAATCCTGTGAAAGTTTATCCTCTTAATATTAATATTAAGAGGTGCCGTATCGCAAATTTCGATTTTCCATTTAAACAACGTGGGAACAATATAATCTTGCACTTTGGAATTTTATAGCTCACGTTGGTGACAATATTTCGGAATGACCAAGGTATATTCTTGTAGAAAATTGAACGATCTACAAAAAAGGTCTCGAACAAGTTTTTGATATATTTATTCCTTCAAAAGTTATTCGAGGTCAAAGTTAATCTAAGATAAATTTTAATATTTTTTCAATTTTTTGACGCAATCATCAATTTTATGAGAAAATTTTATAGAACATTTTTTGTAGAGCACTTTTTCCCTGTAACTTATATTTATAAAAGTTTTGATATTTTTCACAGGTCCTAAGTTATTTGCATTAAACTGAAAACTCCCTGAATTATTATATTTTTAACATAAAAATATTTTTTTTTTTTTTTAATTAAATAACTTAGGGCCTGTGAAAAATATCAAAAACTTTTATAGAGATTATAGAAAAAAAGTGCTCTACAAAAAATATCCTATAAAATTTTCTCATTAAATTGATGGTTGCGTCAAAAAATTGAAAAAATATTAAAATTTCTCTTTAGTTCAACTTTGACCTCGAATAACTTTTGAAGGAATAAATATATCAAAAATTTGTTCGAGACCTTTTTTGTAGATCGTTCAATTTTCTACAAGAATATACCTTGATCATTCCGCAATACTGGCACCAACGTGAGCTATAAAATTCCAAAGTGCAAGAGAATATTGTTGCCGTGTTATTTAAATGGGATATCAAAAATTGCGATACGGCACATCTTAATATTAATATTAAGAGCTTAAACTTTCACAAGATTTTTTTTGTCATTGCCAACAATATTTTCGATATAAATAAGGAAAAAAAAACATCATTTTTTTTTTTTAAATCAGTCTAATTCACAAATATATTACATAAATTTATCCTGAATCCAAATTTGCATTTTCGATAAATGATACGAAAGCCTATGATAATGGAAGTATAAAATAAATCCAGTGGTGGTAAAGATGCAGGTATCGTTTAATATGTGAAACTTTTGTATTTGGACATCGTTAGAATTACATTTTTCTTGATTGCTTGAAAATATGTGCAGCACAGTAAAATATTATCATTTGTATTAGAATTTTTAATTATTATCCATAAAAGATCTTCATGTCCTGAATGTTGTGGGTCTTAAATTTCGTTGGAATCACAATCGTTCACAAAAAGAGCACATATTATAACCGAACATATTGTTAAAAAAATTTTAAAGAATTTTTTCATGAGAAAATTTATTTCAACGATATTGTGAGTACCTAAGGAATCGGCTCTGCATTTATTTGAGTAGCACCTGAAAAACAGTTGGTAATATTATATGATATCAGAATTAATTTTAAATTATCTTTTATTTTATTGAAATCTTGTGATTAAGGACGAAATTTGCGATTAGAAAATATTTCAGTACTTACTAGCATCATTTTCACTATTTTGCATAGTCGAATTAATGTCATTATTAAACGTATAAAAACTACTATTTTTCGGCTTTTCGGCATGCCCGAAATTCACGAACACCTTCTGTTGAACATTTTGATGTCTTTATTGCCTTGGTTTCTTTCCTTTATTTTGATAATTATGACATTAATCCGTATTCATTTACGGCAAACTTGAAAATTAATTTTATTAAAATAATGAAATGTTTATGCTCACAATTATAATAAGCAAATTAACACGGTTGTTATTGGTCACTATGAAAACCGTTCTCAGGTAGCGTAATACGCAGGCGCTCACAACCATAAGAAATACTAATGTTTCCTACCTCATTCTCTCTCATGTTAAATCTTATACATTTATGTATATGTTTCTCTTTTTATTGCCGGTTTTCGTTTCCGTTTCATAAAATTTCAAGTCAAAACGATGCTAAAGAAGTTTTCACTTCAAAAAACGAACTTAAATCTTTCAAAGAAAAAGAAAAACAATCAAAATACAAAAACAAGTTTCTCCGTATAAAACCTTTCACGAAAAGCCAATTTTATATCTTCATTCGTCCACCCAACTTGCAACTGAAATAAAGCTTTTTCCACATTAGATACAGTGAATTCACATATTTTACACCAAATGAAAAATTCACTTCGTTGAGTTTCCCCGTCGATTTTTATTCGATTCGAAGAAAAATATTTTTCCAGCAACTATAAATTTATTTCGAAAGCATTGTTATTGGTGTAAATAATGTGCCTAATAATTGTTGAAATAAAATTCTAAATATCTGATTTAGATATGAATACTAAGAAAAATCGGGGGACCAAAATTTTCCCTATTTCTTCCTTCTCATTCCAACCCACTTGTGGGTGATGAGACGAAAGTAAGACGGGACCAATGAACCATGCAACTGATCCAGTGGCAGTTTTTTCATTCGATGAGATAAGATCGTGAGGATAAAACTTACGAAGCAATTTTCACGAAATTAAATCCAACTTTCATATGAAACTGAAAATTATCATATACTCTTAATAAGCAAATTTAAAAACAACGTTTATTGTGACGTAAATGATTTTTTTTTTCGTTAATGTTGATGACAATACAGTTTGTGTAAGAAAAAATGTATTTCCGTGAAAAGGCTTTGACCTAAAAATATTATCAAGCTTTTAGTGATCCTTATAGAATGTATGAAAATACCTGTAACTTCGTTCATTGTTACTGGTTTATATTTAGAATTCCATGATAGGATTTTTATATTTTTTTTAAACATCAAATTTTCTAACATAAAAAAACATAAAAGGAATAAAACCATTTCTTAAACAAATATTTATCTTTTAAAGATTGATCTTTTGAATCACAAAACTTTTATGCAGTTACCCTTAGATCAAAGAGATAAAAACCATCCCTTTTATTCTTATCAAGCAGTTTAAATTTAAAGTGAAAAAAAATGTTTTTTTTAAACACACGGTACAAAAAAACCTTATACTGTAACATTAATGATTTGTCTTAGTAACGGTCCCTAAAATTTACTTTTATAAGAAAAAAATTCGTCCAAAAATTAATCGTGAATTTTCTATAAAACAATGTTGTGGATATGCAACCCATGATACATTGACGTATGGCAGTGTGTCTCAAGCTTAATGGTTTTACACCGTATTTCTTTTGTAAGAAAGAAATTTACGAAATATCGTAAAGCTTTGCTATTCCGAATAAAAAAATTTCAAATCACACTTGAATTTTTGTTTCCAAATACACAGAATGGTAATTGTCGATAAAATACTGCCTCAAGTGTACTTTAGTACACCCACAATCTGGCAACGTTACATTTTCGACTTTGTTTTTAATTTAATTCGCGATATTTTTGTTAATTCAATTCCAATATGGTATAATTCTCTCTTTTGTGGCTTAATTTTCATAATGGACGGATTTAATCGCGAATTAAATTAAATCAAAGTCGAAAATGCAACGTTGCCAGATTGTGGGTGAGCTAAAATACACTTGAGCCAAAATACTTTCATAAAAATTAAAATCGTCAAATTACAAAAAAAAAATGTTTAAGGATGTCAAACGAAACTATACGTCTATTTGTGCATTCTGTGTAAATTTTTCCGAAAACAAACCACGTTTAAGGGATGAAATCGACCATCAAAGTGCCCGAAGAAATCATTAAATCATCCAAACTTCGAGAGCTTATAACGTCGTTAAATAAGGGATGACATTGGAACTAAGCACAGATTCAGGTTTGTAACAATGTATTGAACGATAATATAACAATTCATTTCGAATTCGAAATAAAAAAAATTTTCGCCAAAAAAAAACCTGGGTTAACCATCGTTGATTTTTCACGAAAATCGTCAAATTTCCAAAATTTTTTTTAAGGATGCCAATCGAAAGTATATCTCCATCTATGCATTCAGTTTCAAAAATCTTTGAAATTATGATAGAATTGTTTTTTTTTATTTAAATCGTGGTTTTACCGATGTACTTATTAATTTTTACTCTGGTTTTCTATGGATTTTTTATTTTTATTTTTTGCTTTAGTAACGCAACAATGGAGCCAAGAATCCAGTTGACAACAATGGAGGAATGTTGGGGTTTAGATCATTGCTCGCCGTTAAAATAATCAATATTGGATTGTCGGCAAAAAAATTCCTTATAAAAAAAGTGTTGTGTGAATAATAAGTGATAGTTATAGTGTAAATCTCAAGTGATTAAATGAAAAATGAAAGAATAAAATTATTTTCTCTAAATAGTGTTTTTTATAACTTTAAATTTTATTTGTATTCACTTCAGTATGATTAATAAAAACTAAAACATATTTTGTAAATAAAAAATAATATTTTGTAGAAATATTCCATTGTTGTATATTTGTTGTATTTGGAAAACTTTATTGAAAATTAATAAACATTTTTATTATGGAAACATTGTTTTATTTATAAGTATTGTTTTTCAGGGAAATCTCCTTTCAGATAAAATATCAACAATAATGATATTAAATAAGGATTGTTTGAGATTACTTAAAAGTTTAATAATTCAAACAATTTTTCTTACAAAAATTGATTTAGTTTTTCTCAAACAATTCATCTTTAATATTATTATTTTGAATCTTAAGTTTGGTAATTGTTGGCAAATTCGAACATCATTCTATTGTTTGTTTTTGGAGATTGTTGCAGAGAAGTTTCACGGTAAGTTTCGGAGAGTAAGTATTTCCGATTTCATTAATAACCCTAAGAAAATAAAAAAACGATACCTTTTAGTGGGAGATTCAATATAATGTTACACTTAGGCAACCAGCTTTGCATTAATGTATGTTAATTGCGTTCAAAATGAATATTATAAATATTAGTTGTGATATACAATAAGATATTGAGATGAAAATGTCATTGATTTCAATTTATTTATCATCGTAAAAAACGATCAATTGTTACACATGGACACAAGGACATAAAAATGTTTTTTGATTACTTTTGCGAAATTAATACGAAGTATTCTATATTGTGAATGATTTCGAAAAATTCAAGTTTAATTAATCAAAAGAATTTTCCATTTTAAGTGCAAATCTCATAAGAATTGTTTATATATAAGTTTTAACGACGTTTACATATATCTTCTAATGGCCGAATCGTCAGAGCGTCCGATGCCCAAGCCGAAGGTCCAGCGTTCGCACCCCGGATCCGTAAGTGTTTTTTCTTTAATATAATAATTGATTTCTATTCCTTTCTATTTATAATATGATGTAATAACATTAATCCTGGATTCCAGACATAGCTTCATCGAAATATTCGATCGAACAGTTCCAACCTTTCGGGGTTGGAAATGATCGATCGATCGATTACGTTGTTTTTTTTTTTTTTTGATTCCGCATATGTGACGTCAGCCAATGACGTCACCAAATGACGTCATCCCCGAAAAATTGAGCGGGAGGATATCGAATTTTCGATTTTCGTGAAATAGGACTTTGGGAATGGCTTAGTATGGCTCTGGGAAGCCTAAAAAACATATCCTTAAATTGTATTTTTTCAATTTTTTGGGGAAAATTTTTTGGGCAAAATCCGAAAAAATCTGAAAAACTGGCCAAAATAGACACTTTTTGACACTTTTTTCAACTTTAACGTCGATTTGTGCGTTAACTATCGGTCGTACGGTAACGATCGTTAGCTTATTCGATAGCGCTTAAATTACTCTATCGATGGTGAAAATTTGGTCCCGGAAAAGCTTAAGGGGAAAAACTTTTGTTTTCAACTTTTCAGAAATTAAAAATCGTCGATGAAATGGTCGACGATTTTAAGAATTTTTTTTTTTCGAATTTCTCGATGAAATTCACACCTTAGATACCTAACGTTACGATTGAAACGAATATAGACAAACTTTTTAGCTTTTCGATGTTCTTAATGGATTTTTTCGATTTTACAAATTTGCATATTATGCATCATAATGCAATGTAAATGTAAATTGTTTTCTTGAAAAAAAGGATCAAGGACCTAAAAATTTTCCAATGTGGTTCCACAACTTTTCCGAACGTAACATGAAGAAGCAATGGTTCAAATTTTTCCGGAAAACTCCACGAAAATCGTTCGATTGTAAAAAATTAAAGTACATTAATTGTATATTCAAGTACTTTATATTTGCAAGATAATGCTATTCAAATACATATTTGTTTTATCGAAAAAAAGGATGAAGGACTATTAAATGTTACAATGTGGTTAGACAAATTATCCGGGATTAACATGGAGCAGCTATGGTTAAAATATTTTTGGAAAATTTCAATTCCTTCGATCGAAAATTTTTTTTCCGGTTTCCATCAATGAAGAAATCTTTATATATGAGTTTAAGTGATCAATAAATATATCTTCCAATGGCCGAATCGATAAGCGCACGGAATATGTTATAAACGGAAAGACGATGGATCGATCCCCCAATCAGGTAAAAGATTTTTATATTTCTACTAACCAATTTCTAATTAATATCTATTCGTTACAGCTTAAAGTATCACTTTCGATCGTTAATAATTAACTTAACGTTAGTTTCAGCCGAATAATTCGATCATCACTTCCAACCTTTCGGGGTTGAGAAGTGATCGATTGATTACGTAGATTTTTTTTCTTTTTGGTTCATATATATGACGTCACACATACGTCGCCATCCAATGACGTTATCAAATGACGTCATCCCCGAAAAATTGAGCGGGAGGATATCGAATTTTCGATTTTCGTTAAATAGGATTTTGGGAATGGCTTAGTTACGTCACGGGAGGTCTAAAAAACATATCCTAAACGCGATTTTTTTCGATTTTTCGGGGAAAATTTTTTGAGCAAAATCCAAAAAAATCTGAAAAACTGGCCAAAATTGACACTTTTTGGCACTTTTTGCAACTTTAACGTCGATTTGTGCGTTAACTATCGATCGTACGGTAACGATCGTTAGCTTATTCGATAGCGCTTGAATTACTCTATCGATGGTGTAAATTTGGTTACGGAAAAGCTTAAGGGAAAAAACTTTTTTTTTTAACGTTTCAAAAATTTCAAATCGTCGATGAAATGGTCGACGATTTTATAAAAATTTTTTTTTCGAATTTCTCGATGAAATTCACACCTTAGATACCTAACGTTACGATTGAAACGAATTTATAAAAACTTTTTAGCTTTTCGATACCCTTCATCGAATTTTGCGATACTGAAATTTTTTATGTACGTCTTAATGCTTTGCATATGTTAACTTGTTTTAACGAAAAATTCGATGAAGGGTATCGAAAAGCTAAAAAGTTTTTATAAATTCGTTTCAATCGTAACGTTAGGTATCTAAGGTGTGAATTTCATCGAGAAATTCGAAAAAAAAATTTTTATAAAATCGTCGACCATTTCATCGACGATTTGAAATTTTTGAAACGTTAAAAAAAAAAGTTTTTTCCCTTAAGCTTTTCCGTAACCAAATTTACACCATCGATAGAGTAATTCAAGCGCTATCGAATAAGCTAACGATCGTTACCGTACGATCGATAGTTAACGCACAAATCGACGTTAAAGTTGCAAAAAGTGCCAAAAAGTGTCAATTTTGGCCAGTTTTTCAGATTTTTTTGGATTTTGCTCAAAAAATTTTCCCCGAAAAATCGAAAAAAATCGCGTTTAGGATATGTTTTTTAGACCTCCCGTGACGTAACTAAGCCATTCCCAAAATCCTATTTAACGAAAATCGAAAATTCGATATCCTCCCGCTCAATTTTTCGGGGATGACGTCATTTGATAACGTCATTGGATGGCGACGTATGTGTGACGTCATATATATGAACCAAAAAGAAAAAAAATCTACGTAATCAATCGATCACTTCTCAACCCCGAAAGGTTGGAAGTGATGATCGAATTATTCGGCTGAAACTAACGTTAAGTTAATTATTAACGATCGAAAGTGATACTTTAAGCTGTAACGAATAGATATTAATTAGAAATTGGTTAGTAGAAATATAAAAATCTTTTACCTGATTGGGGGATCGATCCATCGTCTTTCCGTTTATAACATATTCCGTGCGCTTATCGATTCGGCCATTGGAAGATATATTTATTGATCACTTAAACTCATATATAAAGATTTCTTCATTGATGGAAACCGGAAAAAAAATTTTCGATCGAAGGAATTGAAATTTTCCAAAAATATTTTAACCATAGCTGCTCCATGTTAATCCCGGATAATTTGTCTAACCACATTGTAACATTTAATAGTCCTTCATCCTTTTTTTCGATAAAACAAATATGTATTTGAATAGCATTATCTTGCAAATATAAAGTACTTGAATATACAATTAATGTACTTTAATTTTTTACAATCGAACGATTTTCGTGGAGTTTTCCGGAAAAATTTGAACCATTGCTTCTTCATGTTACGTTCGGAAAAGTTGTGGAACCACATTGGAAAATTTTTAGGTCCTTGATCCTTTTTTTCAAGAAAACAATTTACATTTACATTGCATTATGATGCATAATATGCAAATTTGTAAAATCGAAAAAATCCATTAAGAACATCGAAAAGCTAAAAAGTTTGTCTATATTCGTTTCAATCGTAACGTTAGGTATCTAAGGTGTGAATTTCATCGAGAAATTCGAAAAAAAAAATTTCTTAAAATCGTCGACCATTTCATCGACGATTTTTAATTTCTGAAAAGTTGAAAACAAAAGTTTTTCCCCTTAAGCTTTTCCGGGACCAAATTTTCACCATCGATAGAGTAATTTAAGCGCTATCGAATAAGCTAACGATCGTTACCGTACGACCGATAGTTAACGCACAAATCGACGTTAAAGTTGAAAAAAGTGTCAAAAAGTGTCTATTTTGGCCAGTTTTTCAGATTTTTTCGGATTTTGCCCAAAAAATTTTCCCCAAAAAATTGAAAAAATACAATTTAAGGATATGTTTTTTAGGCTTCCCAGAGCCATACTAAGCCATTCCCAAAGTCCTATTTCACGAAAATCGAAAATTCGATATCCTCCCGCTCAATTTTTCGGGGATGACGTCATTTGGTGACGTCATTGGCTGACGTCACATATGCGGAATCAAAAAAAAAAAAAAACAACGTAATCGATCGATCGATCATTTCCAACCCCGAAAGGTTGGAACTGTTCGATCGAATATTTCGATGAAGCTATGTCTGGAATCCAGGATTAATGTTATTACATCATATTATAAATAGAAAGGAATAGAAATCAATTATTATATTAAAGAAAAAACACTTACGGATCCGGGGTGCGAACGCTGGACCTTCGGCTTGGGCATCGGACGCTCTGACGATTCGGCCATTAGAAGATATATGTAAACGTCGTTAAAACTTATATATAAACAATTCTTATGAGATTTGCACTTAAAATGGAAAATTCTTTTGATTAATTAAACTTGAATTTTTCGAAATCATTCACAATATAGAATACTTCGTATTAATTTCGCAAAAGTAATCAAAAAACATTTTTATGTCCTTGTGTCCATGTGTAACAATTGATCGTTTTTTACGATGATAAATAAATTGAAATCAATGACATTTTCATCTCAATATCTTATTGTATATCACAACTAATATTTATAATATTCATTTTGAACGCAATTAACATACATTAATGCAAAGCTGGTTGCCTAAGTGTAACATTATATTGAATCTCCCACTAAAAGGTATCGTTTTTTTATTTTCTTAGGGTTATTAATGAAATCGGAAATACTTACTCTCCGAAACTTACCGTGAAACTTCTCTGCAACAATCTCCAAAAACAAACAATAGAATGATGTTCGAATTTGCCAACAATTACCAAACTTAAGATTCAAAATAATAATATTAAAGATGAATTGTTTGAGAAAAACTAAATCAATTTTTGTAAGAAAAATTGTTTGAATTATTAAACTTTTAAGTAATCTCAAACAATCCTTATTTAATATCATTATTGTTGATATTTTATCTGAAAGGAGATTTCCCTGAAAAACAATACTTATAAATAAAACAATGTTTCCATAATAAAAATGTTTATTAATTTTCAATAAAGTTTTCCAAATACAACAAATATACAACAATGGAATATTTCTACAAAATATTATTTTTTATTTACAAAATATGTTTTAGTTTTTATTAATCATACTGAAGTGAATACAAATAAAATTTAAAGTTATAAAAAACACTATTTAGAGAAAATAATTTTATTCTTTCATTTTTCATTTAATCACTTGAGATTTACACTATAACTATCACTTATTATTCACACAACACTTTTTTTATAAGGAATTTTTTTGCCGACAATCCAATATTGATTATTTTAACGGCGAGCAATGATCTAAACCCCAACATTCCTCCATTGTTGTCAACTGGATTCTTGGCTCCATTGTTGCGTTACTAAAGCAAAAAATAAAAATAAAAAATCCATAGAAAACCAGAGTAAAAATTAATAAGTACATCGGTAAAACCACGATTTAAATAAAAAAAAACAATTCTATCATAATTTCAAAGATTTTTGAAACTGAATGCATAGATGGAGATATACTTTCGATTGGCATCCTTAAAAAATTTTTTTTGAATTTCGACGATTTTCGAGATTAATCAACGGTCAATGGTTAACCCACGGTTTTTTATTGACGAACAAATTATTTGTTTCAAATTCGAAATGGATTGTTTTATTGTCGTTTAATACATTGTTACGAACCTGAATCTGTGCTTAGTTCGAAAATCATCCCTTAATTAATGACGTTATAATTTCTTGAAGTTTGGATGGTTTAATGATTTCTTCTGGCACTTTGATGGTCGATTTCATCCCTTAAACGTGGTTTGCTTTTTTTTTTTTTAATATGGAAACAAAAGAAAAAATTTTTATGGTTCACCAGGATAAGGTTTGGAAAGTTTTAGACTTATAGTGTCCCCTGGGATCTTATTTCACCTATTGTAAGCCAAGAAACCAAATCAATCCGGTCATCAACTAATAAAAGTGTAAATTATAAAAAGGCTATACTCAAAAATAAAAACAACCATTAATCATAATGTTTACTATTTTAAGCAGCTAATTCCTCAACTTCTCTACTCATATGACTTATAGTAAAGTAATTTCTGAAGTCTGAAGATCAATTTACACTTTTTTTTAAAAAAATTTACAATGTGTGATAAAATATACCTAACCTTACTAAATTTCGAAAATTGTAAATGGTTTAAATAATTAGAATTTAGTTTGAATGATTTTAATCTTATTATTTGTGATTTAACACGTTTGTCGTTTCTGTACTGTGACGTTATTTTAAAGCTGGAGCAATAGGAGCTAGTTTTAGGCGTTTTGATTTTAACGATTTTTTTTGTCTTTTTAAATTAATATATTTTAATTTATTTCTTAGATTTCATTAAGTTTAGTTAAAAATTAGCAGCTACATTTTTGTGTATACAATATATAGAATATATTGCGTTCCAATTTATGTAGTAATGATTCACTTATCATCACAAAGCAGTTACAGAGTGATCCAAACTACTTGATGGTCACTGAGGAAGATTGCTTGACAATCGAAATACGTAACTTAGCAATACATCACAAATATTTATGTGTGAAATTCTGTTTAAATTAATGTTTATTAGACCGATTCAAAGAAAGTGATGATTTTTTTTTTAATTATATCGAAAATATTGTTGGGAATGACAAGAAAAAAATCCTGTGAAAGTTTAAGCTCTTAATATTAATATTAAGAGGTGCCGCATCGCAAATTTCGATTTTCTATTTAAATAACATGGGAACAATATTCTCTTGCACTTTGGAATTTTATAGCTCACGTTGGTGAAAATATTTCGGAATGGCCAAGGTATATTCTTGTAGAAAATTAAACGATCTACAATAAAGGTCTTAAACAAGTTTTTGATTTATTTATTCCTTCAAAAGTTATTCGAGGTCAACGTTGAACTAAAGAGAAATTTTAATATTTTTTCAATTTTTTGACGCAACCATCAATTTTATGAGACAATTTTATAGGACATTTTTTGTAGAGCACTTTTTTTCTATAACTTATCTCTATAAAAGTTTTTGATATTTTTCACAGGATCTTAGTTATTTGCATTAAACTGAAAATTCCCTGAATTATTATATTTTTAACATAATAATTTTTTTTTTTTTTAATTAAATAACTTAGGACCTGTGAAAAATATCAAAAACTTTTAAAAAGATAAGTTATAGGAAAAAAAGTGCTCTACAAAAAATGTCCTATCACATTTTCTCATTAAATTGATGGTTGCGTCAAAAAATTAGAAGAAAATAAGAATATTAAAATTTCTCTTTAGTTCAACTTTGACCTCGAATAACTTTTGAAGGAATAAATATATCAAAAACTTGTTCGAGATCTTTTTTGTAGGTCGTTTAATTTTCTACAAGAATATACCTTGGTCATTCCGAAATATTGTCACCAACGTGAGCTATAAAATTCCAAAGTGCAAGAGAATATTGTTCCCATGTTATTTAAATGGAAAATCGAAATTTGCGATGCGGCACCTCTTAATATTAATATTAAGAACTTAAACTTTCACAGGATTTTTTTTCTCATTCCCAACAATATTTTCGATATAATTAAAGAAAAAAAAATCATCACTTTTTTTGAATCAGCCTAATGTTGATGGTATAATTTATATATATAAGATTATATTAAATTATTCTACATAAATTGGACCGCAATATATTCGATATATTGTATTTACAGTATAACTGTTCAAAGTCAACGAAAAAATCTTATTTTGAGCTACATTAGGTTTTGATATTGGTCTAGCACATTTTAAAACGTTTTAAAATGGTTTTTAGAATATGTGCATTCGGTCTATTGATCAAAGTTTTAAAATTATGGATTAATCATTTGAAATTGATGCGATTATTTGTTAATTAAGAAAAATTTATGTAAAGAATTGAAAAATATGCCAATTGATTTGAAAAAAATTTACAAATTCTTATTTAGTTATAAAGTGAGGTGGTAGTTCGTTTTGATTACAAGATTTACAACATATTTGTTTAAATGCAGGAATAACGCAATAACGTCCCAGCAATTCATTGACAAGTCGTTTACAAAATGTCGACTGATCTTGAATGCATTTCGGCGAATTATTTCGAGGACACAAGTTCATCGTGGATTTTGTCAAAGCTCGACAGGACTTGGTCTGGTGCGGCGGCGGTGGTCCACACGTAAACAATGGTTCCCCCAACAAAACTGGACAGTGGATTTCCCGTGTCGAAAATCCAATTCCACAGCTGGCCGAGCACTAAAAGAAAATTTAGTTATTTTCATTTGGAATCGATTCTGTTTATGCATGATTTACGTGCGACCAATTTCCCTGCACCCAGTTCACCAGACACGGCAATCGATTGCAGCTGCGAATTTCTTCGGGACGCCCAGCCGGGGAGCACTGGTCCACCGGGACGAGCGCCTTGCTCAATGCTTTTAGTGTTATGTTATCGCTTTTCGGAATGGTTTCCGGTTGGTGAATACAAAATAGCTGCCGGGTTTGTATTCCCCGGGAGCCGCATGTCGCCGTACAATATTCCCAGTCGCCCGTTTTCCACACAAACGAACAACTAAAACAGTTCACCAAATAAACGATGACACAAACTTTCTCAAACAATTGGTTATGTTTTAGTTAACATAAGAAATTACTAGAAAATTTACGTTAGGTTTTTTCAAGAATGTAAATTTATCTTTAATGGTCTGGAGTGATTTGGCCGAATACCGAATATTCGACGACAAATATTAATCGATAGGCCAAATAGCCAAAAGTATGCAAAAACTATTAACAGATAAAATTTTATGCTGCAAAATAGGGAATGTAAGACTCCTCTGCAGAAGAAAAGCACTGGAACAACCTAATTAATTAAGAGGGAGGTGATATTGTTGTACTCACTATAATTGTCCAAAGTTATTTCATCGGATTATACCGAATAAATTCGAATACCGAATATACCGAATATTCGGCGAGTCTCTTGGCCGAAGCGCCGAATATTCGGCGACACTTAGTATCGTTAGCGAGTGAGATTTAAAGTTTAAACCTACTTTATGATTTATAATTTTACTTTATAATTTATGAGGAAAAACGAAATCGTTTGCTATCAACAAAGGCTGAAAAACTTGTTTTCATTCATCATAACTTACGACTGATAGATTTAAAGGGGGGAAGCTGGTCTAGAACGTGAAAAAATGGGCATAATTTATGAATTTTTTGTGACTCAACAAAAAGATCAATCGAAAATATGTAAAAGAGGTTTTATAATTTAGGTTTTAATATACAAATATAATTTTTTCGTGTCAATTAAATTCAAAATGGTGGCTGTCCAGCATTTCTTCGGAGGCACCTCATTTTTCAAACGGGTCCATGGCCGAAGATGTAACCTCCTTAATTTTGGTCCCGGAACAAAATTCCGAAAATGTTTAGTTTCTATAATAACAACAGCAAGAGACGTACGTAGGATTTTTTCGATATTTTGTTTTTTCGCGAAATGGTGCACGTTTGAACAAAACATTAAAATTTTCACTATAAAAAACGACAAAATTGTTGATTAAAAAAAAACTATGCAATATGAAAAAAAATCCTACGTACGTCTCCGGAGAAAAGTATTTCGAATGTACGGTCAAAATTTCGTATAGATCGGTGAAGATTTACTCAAGTTATGTCTTCGGCCAGTTCAAAAAAAGTGATTTCGAGAAAAACGCATTTAAAGTTTTAAGTACTATAAAATCATATTACCTAAATGCGTATATACCTTTAATCTGCGATAGTTTGGGCATTTAGACATTTTTGCCGGGATCCATTCTTTGGTATGTTATTTTTAAGACCCTAAAGTACCTTTGAAAACAAAAAAAAATCGGTTTCTTCAAAATTCTAGACCAGTTTCCCCCCTTAAGTATTAATATGCTATGGTAAAATAAATTTATAATTTAAAAACTATTGGTGAAAAAAAAGCCTTTCTGAGTAATATTATGCATTTTTTCCTAATTTACTGTTCGATGTGAATAGTCAGCACCGAAAAGTTTTCGAATATTAGTTTCATTTCCAATTTTTACCTATCCAACGTATCACAGATTGATTTTTATTTTGTAATAAGTGTAGAAATTTATGATTAAAATAAATATTAACAGGATCGGATAGTAATGTCATTACTGAACCTATCGATATTCAATTGCCATTTATCGGTTTATAAGTAATTTCAAAGTCCTACCTAAAGACATTTTATGATTAGCATGACTAATTAACTCACAAAAGATTAAAAATATTTATTGTTTTAAGCTCTATACTGAAATGGTTAAATAAATTCCCAATGGAATACAAATTCGGTATTATATGCTTCGAAATTAAAGCTTGTGTAAAAATTTTGTGATTTGATTTTATGTTAAGAAAACGACATTGCTCTCCGATTCCCTAAATACATTTTTAAGTAAAATGTGCTTTTTTTTTGATGATTTGGTATTCGGTATTTGGCCGAATATTAAGCAATATTCGGCCGATTACTGAATAGTGGCCGAACATCTCTAGTCCGGAGACTTTTGGTTTCTGCAAAATACTAAATTTTTCCTGGGTATTCTTAAATTTGTCAGTATTGTCAGCATTGGACTGTGAATATTTCCTAGAAAGTTACTAGTTTTCAAATAGTATATTAAATTGGTGTCACATGATCCTTTTAACGATATCATTATCTGGTAACGATGTATTTACTACTATGATTTTTACTTAAATCTAAATTAAAGATGATAGACTTCGCAATATTAATATTAAGGGTCCAAATCTTTCCGATATTTTTTTTTGTCACCATGGACAATGTTTTCGATATACTTTTCAAAAAAAAAAAAAATAATCGATTTTTTTGGCCCAATCTACTGTATAGTATTACCCAATATTATACACAATTGACTACTTATACAAATTTATATCTTACATAAATGAATACAGCATGGGTCACTTATTTGAGAAATACTTATCGAAAACATTTACCATAAAGAAGAAGATTTTAATCATAAACTATCATGTACGGGAATGAATCAACAGTCAATTATATAAAGAAATAGTTTGTCTAAATAGTCAATTGGCTGTATCTACAGCAGTACAAATAGCGACGAAGTAAAAATTGAGTTTAAACAATAGTAATTAATTCATTTTGTTGCTCATTTATATTTATGTATTGGAACTGATTTTTAATTCAAGTATAAAAAAATAATACAATTTAATGTATCAACTGATTATACTTTCGTTATTTATATATTGCCCTAAAAATTATTATTTATTTTTAGTAGGGAAGTGGACTTAAAGGATGTAAATCCATATAATTATTAATTTAGCGACGAAATAATTAATGTCAATTTTCATTTGAAATTTTGAACGAATAGGGTAAAATGACTCATGTGTTAAAACTTTTTTGTTTGACATGGAAATTTATCATCGATAGTACAAAGAAATAGAAGGATTTCCATGAAATCAATTCTTCATAAATTCAATTTTTCTCAAAATTCACCGACCGAATAATTCACATTTCTCACCAGAACATCGATTCGTGAAATTATAAAACGTGAAATTATAAAATTGAAATAATCACGCGGGAAATCTGCTCTTTTCCGTTTCGGTCCTTTATTTGACCATCATCAGGCTTCTTTATATGAAGTACACAATTAATTAAAAAGCCTGATGAAGGTCAAATAAACGACCGAAACGTCGCTAAATTAATAATTAGTATATGGATTTATATCTTTTAAGTCCACTTCAATATTATGAAAATTATAGACACAACCAATTTATCGACTTTTCATTTTTTTTAAACTTTTGTGTATTAATATGGATATGGTTCAAACTATAAAAATTAAAAATCTGAAGTTCGACGATATCGATGTTTTCAATATAAAAAAACAATTGACAGTGCCTGTTATGACTGTTATCTCTTTCTGGCACTTTTTAACTTCGTTGCCGATCATGTCAGTTAGTTTCTCCTACCGAATAACAAAAAACCTGTGCTAGCGGTCAACTCAATCGACTTGATTGCGTTTTTTAAACACCATGAAAATCGCTCCCAAAAATCGGCCAACTTTCGTTGCAAATAAAGATCAATATATGTATGAATGTGATAAGTTCGTTTATGCCGCGGAATTGTGGGAGAAGTTATATTTGATGAGAGCCGAGATTTTATTGAGGAAATTTGCATATCGAACAATGTTAAAGCTTCGCAAGTCTCTCGCAAAGTTCACAAACCTAATGTTATTACAAGGCTGAACTTGAATGGGAGGTTTTGCGATTATGGAACATTGTCGGCGTGAAACAATACGTTTGAGAGTGATGTCTCGACATGCGATGGTGCGATGTCGAAAACCACCCCCGCAACTTGCCGAACATGGACCCCAACCACCCTCCACCCATCGATAACGAGAATTGCTGGAAACATCCCTTCGATGTAGAGTGAATATGCTTCGAGCAGACACCTCCAGCGATTTGTTGGCGACTTGATCAACAGGCGTCAATATCTGCAAAAAGGATAACTAATGAATTTTGAAAAAGATAGAAAAATAATAAAAAAATCCTAATAAACTTACAACACTTCCTAATTAAAAACTTAATTACTTATGAGAAATCTTTGTTATTTCAAATAAAAATAAATTTTCTCCCAACTTCTCTACTAATACCATTTCATTTCCATACACAATAATAGTGCAACGACTCTCATACGTCAGCTTAACCAGTGAAGGAAAATGTCACTCAATAAAAATTTTAGATGTAAGAAATTATTTTTTTTAACAAGAATGAAAAATGTCATACCGGAGGATTTTAGTGATTGACATTAAATTTTATTAACTTTTTTTTTTCTCAAAAATTTTCTAACAAAATATTCCGTATACCTATACATGGTGAAATGTAAATTTCGTTTCTTTAGCATTGGCGAAGATTATTAAATTTCAATTTGCCTCAACGGCATCGATTCGGTCTTGCATAACCAAATTAATGTCGTAACAGTCAATTTAACATAATCCCCAATATTTTATATCGAACGAAAAGTTATCATTCAATGAATTACAAAATGAGAAAACAATTTTTCCAAATAAATTATCAAATTTTTACCGATTAACAATCAATAATTCTTTAAGAGTTTTAGAACTTAAAAATTGTTCATTCTAATGATTTGAAATTTTCACCCTTATTTTAACTTCATTTTAAAAATATTTCTCCATCATATACATGAGTAAAAAAATCAAATGTTCAAGTTGGACAATTTTTAACAAAAATTCATGGAAGTTATTTAACAATTTTTTTTTTGGATTTAGTAATCACAGATTTTAACGATAAAGCTTCTATTCGTATTTAAGAGTTGTTTCTAATGATAGAAATGGACCAAAAAGTTTTACTCAAACATACTGTGCAAATTTTTCCCAAAACAAACCACCTAAAAGGGGTGAAATTGACCGTCAAAGTGCCGAAATCACCTTAACTTCAAGTGCTTATAACGCCGTTATATAAGGGATGATTTGAAAACCACATAAAGTTTCAGGTTCGTGGCAATGTCCCAAACCATAATATAGCAAAACATTTCGAATTCGAAAAAAAAAATTATGGTCAAAAAAAACATTGGGTTAACCATCGTTGATTTTTCAGGAAAATCGTAAAATTAAAAAAAAAATTAATGATGCCAATCGAAAGTATACGTCCATCTGTACATTCTGTGGAAGTTTTTCTGAACACAAACCACGTTTAAGGGATGAAATCGACCATCCAAGTGCCAGAAGAAATCATTAAACCATCCAAACTTCAAGAGCTTATAATGTCGTCAAATAAGGGATGATTTTCGAACTAAGAACAGTTTCGGGTTCGTAACAATGTATCAAGTTATAATACAATAAACCATTTCGAATTCGAAACAAAAAATTTTTTCGTCAAAAAAAACGTAGGTTAACCGTCGTTAATTTTTCACGAAAATTGACAAATTTCAAAAAAAAATTTATGGATGCCAATCGAAAGTATACATACATCTGTGCATTCAGTGCAAATTTTTCCGAAAACAAATCACGTTTAAGGGATGAAATGGACCATCAAAGTGCCAGAAGAAATCATCAAACCATCTAAACTTCAATCGTATGTAACATCGTTAAATAAAGAATGATTTTTGAACCAAAAGCAGTTTCGGGTTCGTAACAATGTATTAAACGATAATATAACAATCCATTTCGAATTCGAAACAAAAAAATTTTTCCTCAAAAAAAACCGTGGATTAAATTTATTAACCATTGTTAATTTTTCACTAAAATTATCAAATTTCAAAATATTTTTTTTTACGATGCCAATTAAAAAATATACATCCATTTGTGCATTCTATGCCAATTTTTCAGAAAACAAACCACATTTAAGGGATGAAATCGACCATCAAAATACCCGTAGAAAATCTTTAAACCATCCAAACTTCATAAGACCATATAACGTCGTTAAATAAGGGATAATTTTCGAACCAAAGACAGTTTCGGGTTCGTAATAATGTATTAAACGATTATATAACAATCTACTTCCAATTCGAAACAAAAAAAAAATCATCAAAAAAAACCGGGGGTTAACCATCGTTGATTATTCACGAAAATCGTCAAATTTCAAAAAAAAAAATTAAGGATGCCAATTGAAAGTATATGTCCATCTATGCATTCTGAGCAAATTTTTCCGAAATCAAACTTCTTTTAAGGGATGAAATCGCTCATCAAAGTGGCAGAAGAAATCATAGAAAACCATCCAAACTTCAATCGCATGTAACATCGTTAAATAAGGGATGATGTTCGAACCAAAGGCAGTTTCTGGTTCGTAACAATGTATTAAACAATAATATAACAATCCATTTATAATTTTTTGGTCAAAAAAAAACCGTGGATTAACTAAAATCACCAAATTTCAAAGATGGTTTTTAACGATGCCAATCGAAAATATACGTCCACCCGTACATGCTGTGCAAGTTTGGCCTAATACCAACCAGAAATAAGGGATAAAATTGCCCCAACTTCAAGTGTTTATAGTGTCGTTAAATAAGGGATGATTTGCGAACCACGCACGGATTTGTATCTATGAGAATGGACCAAAAGTTTTCATAGTAAAACATTTTGAGCTCAAAAGAAAAAAAATCGCATTAAAACAATTAAATCATTTGAAATTTTCAAGAAAAATCGTCAAGTCAAAAGATGTTTTTTTTATGACGGAAATCAAATGAGAAACCTCAATACTTGAAACTACTCAATTGTTAATCAAAATAAGATTTTTTCGCTGACTTTGAACAGTTATACTGTGTATACAATTTATAAAATATATTGCAGTCCAATTTATTAACATAAACTTGAACAGAAGTTCAAACAAAATATTCGTGACGTATTGCCCAGATACGTATTTCGATTGCCAAGCAATCTTCATCAGTGGTCATCAAGTAGTTTGGATCACTCCGTAACTGCTTTGTGATGATTCACTTGTGACCACTGATGAAGATTGCTTGGCAATCGAAATACGTATCTGGGCAATACGTCACGAATATTTTGTTTGAACTTCTGTTCAAGTTTATGTTAATAAATTGGACTGCAATATATTTTATATATTGTATACACAGTACTCAATTGTTATATTTTTTTTTGGTGATCGTAATAAACACTGAAAAATACACTTACAACTTTCCTTATATGATACAAACTATAAAGAACTATACCATAAATAATTAAGTTAATCTAAAAATTCCCGACAGCAACACTATGCATAACAATAATTAATGTTGAACTAGTGATTAAATCATTAACAAAAAAAAAAATAAAACTTTCCTTATGAATATATTTAAAAAAAAATATTTTATATTCAAGGGTGGTTTGATAATAAATTTTGCAAATATTAGGGAAGATGTCATAATTAATACAATACTTACATAGAGCATTATATCAGCGAGCAAAGGTCCACGTCCTTGCAAGGTAAGCACATTATGTCGTCTCTTATAATGAAATCCTGTTCCTTCCACAATTATGAAGGCCTCGCGACCCCCCGCAAATGGGGTGGTAATGTTATAATAGTGCTTGCTGCGATCTTTTAGCACTAACGTTATTAATGGGGTGGTAATGCGTAGATCGCCCGAAGATATCAAATGAATTTCAATGAAAATATTCCGTGCCAGCCGCGGTATAATCACCAATTGCGTCAAATCTGCAAATTAAATTGCTTCCAATTTTACTTTACGCCCCCATAAAAATTATATCAACAAGTTGTCATCGCTTACCTCGCCTAACTTTCTTCTGGGTAGTGATCGTAAAGTTTCGACAATGTGTGTTATTCCCGTTACAAACGCCACACAAATCCTCACGCAAATTCGAATGTAAAACTCCATCACATCCAATTTTCTGGCATTTGCCCTTCAAATTTTATTTATTTTTATATCGCATAGATTTTCATTTGAAAATTGTTCAACTTACCTGAACACATATTCCGTTGGGGCTGCTATACGAGCATTTCGTTCCGTCAATCAGATTTTCCTCGGTCGTGAAAATTGTCGCATTTTCGCGGCTGATGCAACTTAGCCGACATTTTAGTGTATCTGAAAATTGATTTTAGTGGATATATAAAACAGGATTTTCTACGACTCGTATACGATTGGGTCTCACCGTTTTCCGATTCATATGGCATCCAGGTCATATTTATATGTTGAGGATTTTCAAAGACGACAATTTTTTTCAAGCGGGAACATTGTAACGCACGAAAATCCCTTACTGGATCTTTACATTTTCGGGTGTTGCAAACTCGGAACTGTTCTGAATCACCCTTACAATTGGCGCCACCATAAGCCGGGCTGAAATCAACCAAAAATGTAAATTAAATAATTCCATTCAATGGGATAACGTTTCCCAATAAAGAGTCTAGCAGGATCCACATGGCGAGTTGGCCCCCAAATAGGAACCTATGTCGAAACTTATGTTAAAATATCGGCTTGATATACAAACACATTTTATTTACTTTTCACGACCAAATTCCTCTTTGACCTTGAGATATGAGCAAAAATGTCCCCCCCGCATGGCTATTTTTCAAAGTTATATATCTCAAAAACTAATTAAGCTACAGATGTAAAATCAACGCGAGGCTGTAGATTATTTTACAGAGTATATCGTATATTTTTTTTAAATTTTTAGAAAAAAAAAATTATACAAAAAAAATTCAAAAAACAAATGAATTAATTTTTTTAATGTGTTCTCTGAAAATGACAATCACGAAAAAAATATATTTTATGCTTCTACATGAGCAATATAACTCATAAAAATTGCGTGAAAAAATAGTTGGTGCAACATCTTGAAAAAAAATGAAATGTGATTTACGCCTAATAGTATACCTCGGTTTTATTTTTTTTCGAAGTGTTGCACCAACTTTTTTTTCACAAAACTTCAATAAAAAATAGGCCACATATAGGAGCAAAACATATATTCTTTTCATAATTGTAAGTCTAAGGAAACATAAAAAAAATTCTGGATAATTATTGTTCATATGAAAAATAACAAATAAAAGCTGTTGCATGAGAACAATATCCCACTGTAAAGTTTCTATTGGAGAATCACAGGAATAACGGAAAATACTGTTGCAATCTTTGCCATTCGAAATATGATCATTGGATATACGACCGTCTTTGCTATTTATACATATGTCTTGATAATACTTCTACCCCAATGATATTAAGTGCTTATTTTACACATTGTTTTAAAATATTATTTAATAGTTCATTTATTCGCCCACTTTAGGTAGAACCTGTAAAACTTTTTTTTACAAAACTTCAAGAAAAAATTGGCCACATATAGGAGCAAAACATATATTATTTTCATAATTGTAAGTCTAAAGAAACATAAAAAAAATTTTTTTGTTAGTTTTTTTTTGTTTTTCTATATTTACCAATAAAATGATTACTTTCAAGATCAAAATAATTGATCCCAAAAGAAAAAAAACAACTAGTGTTCAATTTTTATTAAAATAAGAATAAAAAAAATATCTTCACTGCTATAATTTATTACAACAGGAATATTATGAACCTAAAATAATTTAGCTAGTATCTCGTAGGACGCAGAAGTCTAGATAATTATTGTTCACTTGAAAAATAACAAATAAAAGCTGTTGCATGAGAACAATATCCCACTGTAAAGTTTCTATTAGAGAATCACAGGAATAACGGAAAATACTGTTGCAATCTTTACCTTTCGAAATATAATCATTATATATACGACCGTCTTTGCTATTTATACATATGTCTTGATTTTACTTCTACCGTAATGATATTAGGTACTTATTTTACACATTGTTTTAAAATATTATTCGATAGTTCATTTATTCGCCCACATTAGATAGAACCTGTAAAAAATTTAGTATGAGCCAGTGAAGAATATTCCCGTCAATATGTACCCAGAATTAATTGGAGACGCATAGTATTCCAGTTGTAATAAATTATAACAGTGACGATATTTTTTTTTTTTTCATATTTTAATAAAAATTGAGCACTAGTTGTTTTTTTTTCATTTGTGATCAATTATTTTGATCTTGAAAGTAATCATCTTAAGAGTACATGTAGAAAAAAAAACTAATAAAAATATTTTTTTTATGATTTCTTAGACTTACAATTATGAAAATAATATATGTTTTCCTCCTATATGTGGCCTATTTTTTATTGAAGTTATGTGAAAAAAAAGTTGGTGCAACACTTCGAAAAAAAATAAAACCGAGGTATACTATTAGGCGTAAATCACATTTTATTTCTTTTCAAGGTGTTGCACCAACTATTTTTTCACGCAATTTTTATGAGTTGTAGTGCTTATGTAGAAGCATAAAATATATTTTTTTCGTGATTGTCATTTTCAGATAGCACATAAAAAACATTATTTCATTTGTTTTTAGGATTTGTTTTGTATAATTTTTTTTTCTAAAAATTTCAAAGAAATATATGATATACACTCTGTAAAATAATCTAAAGCCTCGCGTTGGATTCACTCCTCTAGTTTAATTAATTTTTGAGATATATAACTTTGAAAAATAGCCTCGCGGGGTACATTTTTGTTCATATCTCAAGGTCTAAGAGGAATTTGGTCGCGAAAAATATATAAAATGTGTTTGTATATCAAGCCGATATTTTAACATAAATTTCGACATAGGTTCCTATTTGGGGGCCAGCTCGCCATGTGGATCCTGCTAGACCCTTTAGTTAACAACTTTTAGTCTATAATGGGAAAGACAAGAAAAAAGTCTTATTTTTGTTAATTTTTTTAAATTGTTGCAATGGTAAGGATAATCTCCTCATTTATACAATTAAATATGGTTTATAAGGCTACCAAGAACTAAAGGTTATGAAAGGAATTTTTATTCAATTAGAAAATCAATAAATTACCTGGGATTGTTGCATTTACGTAATCGAAAAGCAACACCTGTTCCACAAGAAGTGGAACAACCACCCCATTCGGACCACTTGCTCCAATTACCATTGCGAGGGTTGTGCACCACAGGATTTTGCCCAAATTTTCCAACATTCACATATTGGCAGTATCCATTAATGCACCACTGTTCCAAATGAGAAAAGAAATACTTATTTTAGTAATTTTGATTTTGACTATTTTAATTCCATTTTCAAATGAATATTTCTTAAATTTTATACAGTTAAAAATGAACAATTATATTATATTTTGATATTAGTTTGTAATAAAACTTTTAATTATAAAGTTTTGCTTGCTTAGTTCTCAACATTAATGGTTTTCTAAATCTTGATGAACTTTCCGGAACGTTGAAAAAATAAATACAATTGAAAGAATTCCAGAAATTCATATCGAATTTTCCCGAAAACGTTTCTAAAAATACATATTGCGGTACTCTATTATTTGCGCCGTTTATTTTGTAAGTGAGTTAAGTCCATTTCAAGAACAATTCCTATAGTATTATCATTTTTAACCGTAGGAACATAAGATACTAAGGAGGAGGGAATAATTAGCGTTTTGTTAACAACAAAAATGAAATCAATAATTTGTCAAAACTTAACAGTTAAATAATTAACATACTTTGTTCTAGTTACAAGAAGAAGAATCACCATATAGACCATCTTTGAAATGGACTTACGCCACTTTCAAAATAAACGAGTCATATAACGAATTTAATCCACCGAAAAATAATCTAACAACATAAATAATTGCAATTTTAGATTACAGGTAAAAGACAATCTTTATCGGTGTATGTATGTTATACATAATTTCCCTTTCAATTTTCAGCCTCAATTTTCTTCCTCAAATCCCCCGTTCTCCCCTCATCCCGCCAGACTGTCATATCGTCCCGTTAATTGAGTAGGTGCTTGAGAAAGTCTCCACAAAAGAGGTTCTAAGAAGCTTTAATTTCCACCTGAGCTAAGCTCACATTCATTATCCTCTTTTGTAGCATTTACCAATTTAACCTTATGTAATTATTGTGTCGTCTTTGCAAAGTTCAAGAACATCTTTTCTTACTAAAAATTAAATAATATTTTATCTATATTCGATGAAAAACTATAAAAGAGAAAGAGGGAAAGAGGGAAAGACTAAAAACGATATTGAACCAACAACGCAATTGAATTTTTCACAGCTCAATTGAAAATGTAATTATTTTATATTTGCACCACTGTTACTTTTGCTATTTAAATCAAACGAACTAATTGCTTTCCAATGGAGTTTAATTAGTAATTGAATTGTCATCGCACATAACTACAAATCAATAATAAATTAATAATAATAGTAATTGTAACGTTGAAGTTGGTAATATTTTTTTATCAATTAACACTCATTGTCAACCACCGCAAATGTATGATGACAATTTTCCAACTTTATCAAACGCTATAATGGAAAATGTGTAATTTTGAATGAGAAAACTTTTAACAAATTACATGTTGGGGAATAGTAAAATAATTTAGTGTTGGTTTTCCCATTTCCAGCATGTAATCGTTTATGATCCTTTTATATACAAGTTGAGCCATAAAACACTGATTTTCATGTAGAATATTTTTTTTTTTTGAAAATATCCTCCATATTAGAGATTTGGATAAAAATTTTCCCGAATTATTGTCAACTTCCTTTAGTTAATTTTGACTGAATAAATTTCCTTGAAAATGTAGATATTTAATTTGGTAAAAAAAATAAAAATCAAACAAATCCCAAGTTATCCCAAGTAGTAATATCAACTCATCTTAAATTATTTGTTATCAATTTTAAATCTAAGTTTTTAATATTTATCTTTCAATAATAGAAAATTCAGGTGAAATATCTTTGAAACTTATCAAAACTTAAGGTAAAGCTAATATGCTGGTAAATAGTACTTAAAACGTGATTACAACTATATTATATTATTTGTCCTTATCTTTGCCGCAACATATACGATTGCTTATTATGTATATTAGACTGGGAAAAAAAATCAACTATTTTTTTTTTGGAAAGTATATCGATAATATTGTTCAAGGGAGCAAAAAAAAATATCGGGAAGGGTTGAACCCTTAAGAATAATATTAAGAGATCTATCATCTTTAAATTCGATTTTTTAATTGTGTTTTAATTTTTGCGTCAATGCTGTCAAACTATCAAGGTAAAAAAATTCATCTGCACATATATTTATAGAAAATTAAATTCCGTACAAAAAAGGTTTATTTGAAAAATTTTTCCAGACACCTCGTTTCCGAATAATCAATCTTTAAACATTGATATAATTTTTAGATTTATCTTCTTTATTTTGGAATTTTGTAACTAACGAACAAATAAATATATAGAATTGAACAATATTGAGTCTTGAAGGAAATTTAATGCTCTACAAAAAAGGTCTCTTAACGTTTTTACATAAAATCACTTTTTCAAAAGTTATTCACGATTAAAGTTGAAGGAAAAATTAAATTATTGTTTTTTTCGTCGCTGAACCAATTTTGAAAGGGTGATTATATGTAAAAACGTTAGGAGACCTTTTTTGTAGAACTTTAAATTCCCTTCAAGAATATATATTGTTCATTTCTAAATATTTATTTGTTCGTTAGTTACAAAATTCCAAAATAAAGAAGATAAATCTAAAAATTATATCAATGTTTAAAGCTTGTTTTTTCGGAAACGGTGTGTCTGGCAAAAATTTTCAAAGCGACATTTTTTGTAGGTAATTTAATTTTCTATAAATAAATGTGCAGATAAATTCTTTTACCTTGTTGTTTGACAGCATTGACGCAAAAATGAAAGCACAAATAAAAAATCGAAATTAAAGATGATAGACCTTTAAATATTAATATTAAGGGCTCAATCCTTCCCGATATTTTTTTTTGTCACCTTGAACAATATTTTCGATATACTTTTAAAAAAAAGTAGTCGATTTTCTTGGCCCAATCTAATGTATATTATAATAATTTTGAAATTTATGTACGATTGGACACATTTTGTAATTATTTTAATTTTTTTATAGAAGCCTGATGAAGTTTCGATACGTAACGAAACGTAGCTAATTTGAATTTTGAAAAAACATTAAATAAAAACCGATCCTTAACAACCTGAATTGTTTTCTTATTTAATAAAACCTGAAATCTGAATTTTATCATCTACTTAGGTTACAGCAGTGGATTGAAAACATCTTTTTACCTATACCAAAGAAGTATAACTTTTCACTTATAACATCATAATCGCTGTTAATTCAATTTTATACCAACTATAACCCTTGTTGTAACATCAATGTTGAAAAGAACTGCAATTCTTAGGATTTTAAAATATATTTCATTAAGCCTAAAACTTTTTTTTTTCAAATAGGACTGATTTAAGTGGGAATATTAAGCCATATTGGGAAAAAAATTTTGGCAAAAATCTTCAAATCTTAAGGACACATTTTACATTCCCTTGATGAAGATACTAATAAGTAATAGCATATACCTACAAGAATATATGAAATGGTCCGGTCGAGGATTAGGATCGCAATTGTCCTGATTTTAAACTACCAATCAAAGAGCTCTTAAAGAAATATATCTTACTTTATCATATCCACATTCAGTGCCTTCTAGTGGAGGTCCTTTTTTAGTCTTACACATCAACGATCTGGAACTATGACCACACCACAAATGCGAACAAGGCTCAACAATATCAAAACTCTTACAATGAGTATACCTGCAACAATAAACGTAATTCATAAAACCAATTGGATAAATTTAGAAATCTTACCCATTGCCAAACTCCATTCGACATTGTTCGTCCATTGAATAAGCAGTTTGAATTTCGGATTCCAAATAAATTGCTTCGTTGGAAAATGGAGAATTGGTTAAACAAGTCCATTGCCTAAAGAATTTTTTTTTTTAAGATTTTTGCTTGAAATTTTATAATTATGTTGTGAATGTTTAAAATACAGATAATACAACAATGGATGCAACAATGTTCTTAAGTAATACCAAATCCTTATGTCAATGCATTTCATAATCGCCCAGTTCAACATTTTCTTTCCTTTGATTTATTAATATCCTGTATCGATTAAAAAATAATTGTTCCTAAGATCAATTGCTAATTTGCACAGACGTTTATGATATTAAGGATGTGATGGAGGTAAGCCAAAATGCTACCAGAGAACAATAAATTTAGGAGAATGTTTTTTATTTAATGCTAAACCACCTGTGAAAATTTAAAGCGATTCACTAAGTCGTTAAAAAGTTATTCTAATTTAAAAATACTATGATTTCACACGTAATCTTATGGAGATTCGGTGGTCAAATAGACTTAATTTATTTTTTATAGCTAAAAAGGCTATCAGGCCTTCCAAACTTTGAAAATATGAAATTTATATTTTTGGAAATTAATTTTGCATAAATTTATTTGATTTTACCATACGGTTTTCAAGATACAAATTATAAACAGACCGAAAATGTGGTTATAATAATAACTTTAACGTATAGACAATTGGCCGTACACAAATACGTATATATATATATATATATATATATATATATATATATATATATATATATGTATATATAGGTAGGAAACATATACGATACCCAGATATTGGGTTGTTTGGAAAGTACTTTCCTTTTTTCCCTACAAAAAATTAAATTGTATTTTATAATTACGCACTTTACCACTTTATAATTAGGCCGTATAATCATTGTATGTTTTGAGAGCTCATATTGCAAGGCTTATATGTGAAAAAGCTCAAGTGATTCTATGCAATAGTTTTTGGTTTGTGTGCTTTTAAATATGAAGAGCAAAAACCAGAATTTTCCTCATGTATTACTTTTTCACTATAGAAAAGGTAAAATGTTGTTCAATCAAGAAAAAAATTAACTGAAGTGTCTGCAGAAAATGTATTGGCAGCACGCCAGTGCTAAAACTAGTTTATAAAATTTCGATTCGGCAATTTTGATGTCGAAGATGCACCACGGTCTGGAGGACCGGTTGAAGCTGATCAATTCACAATGAAATCATTAGTTGATGCAAATCGATGAATAACAGTACGTGTGATCGGTAAAAGGTAAAATTTACCACAAACAATTGTTAATGACCCACTTGAAAGGCCTGGGATTAATCTCAAACCCCGATATATGGGTTCCCTATGTTTTTAAGGGGAGAAATTTGACCTCATACAAGTTTTGTGCCTTCTCAAAAGCTATTACAACTTGAATGGTATAAACACACATTTTACCAGATACGCCGTTTCCGAATAATCAAACTTTAAACATTGATATAATTTTTAAATTTATCTTCTTTGTTTTGGAATTTTGTAACTAACGATCAAATCAATATATAGAAATAAACAATATAGATTCTTGAAGGGAATTTAATGTTCTTCAAAAAAGGTCTCTTAACGTTTTTACATAAAATCACTCTTTCAAAATTGGTTCAATAACGAAAAAAACAAAAATTTAATTTTTCATTCAACTTTAATTGTGAATAACTTTTGAAAAAGTGATTTTATGTAAAAACGTTCACACACCTTTTTTGTAGAGTATTAAATTCCCTTCAAGAATCTATATTGTTCATTTCTATATATTTATTTGATCGTTAGTTACAAAATTCCAAAATAAAGAAGATATATCTAAAAATGATATCAATGTCTGAAGCTTGATTATTCGGAAATGGCGTGTATAACAAAAATTTTCAAAGAGATGTTTTTTGTAGGAAATTTAATTTTCTATAAATATTTGTGCAGATAATTTTTTTTTACCTTGATAGTTTGACAGCATGGACGCAAAAATGAAAACACAAATAAAAAATCGAAATTAAAGATGATAGACCTCTTAATATTAATATTAAGAGCTCAAACCTTCCCGATATTTTTTTATCTAAAAATTATATCAATATTTAAAGCTTGATTATTCGGAAACGGCGTGTCTGATAAAAATTTTCAAAGAGATGTTTTTTGTAGGGAATATAATTTTCTATAAATATTTGTGCAGATGATTTTTTTTTCTTGATAGTTTGGCAGCATTAACGCAAAAATGAAAGCACAAATAAAAAATCGACATTAAAGATGATTAACCTCTTAATATTAAGGGCTCAAACCTTCCCGATATTTTTTTTTATCATCTTCAACAATATTTTTGATATACTTTTCAAAAAAAAAAAATAGTCGATTTTTTTGGCCCAGCCTAATCCCCATATCATCCGTAATTAAATATATTAAACTTAAATAGTTGTTCTTTTAATTACATTGTTGATATGATTATATGTTTCTATATACTTCCATACACCTGTTTTCTTATTTTAAAAATTAGGTATTTCTAGCTGAAATTTATAATTCAAGAACCAAAACCCACATTCCCATTGAACCATTTTAATATTTGACTTCATTAGGAAAAATTAAAGAAAAAAATTAATTACTCAATTCTATGTTGGAATTCTCTTTGCGAACATTGCGACCATGTGAAAAGAAGAAACGTGGCTGAAACTAATGGTGCCATAATACTTCCCGACAAGGCTTCATCGCCACAATTGTTTCCAGATTTCAAATCTCCGTCGTGACTTAGACCCAGTCTAAAACGAAAAAAATAATATAAAAAAAATAAATAAATAATTTAACGAACATAATTGAGGTAAATGTTTATTAAAACGTACATATGAGCCATTTCGTGAGCGATGATAAAAGCACTCGTTAGACCCTCGTCACGATTAAGGGCACAACTGCGAACGGGATCACATGTGCCTGAAACAGGAGCATATCCCGAGGGACCGCCAATGTCTAAGCGGGTCAACCACACGGCAATGTCGTGGTGGGACTCGTTCGACGATAACGATTCCATGTATTTGTGATTCCATCGATTCACGTTTTCCAGGGAACGTTTGGCGTTACCTTCCCTTATTTGAGAGCCACTTTTGGTCTCGTGGAAAATTAAACGTGTCATCACCAAGTGTAAGTTTGTCGCCAGGGAGGAATCCTTGTAAATTGATGCCACCTATAAATAAAAATACACACTTTAGTATTCGTGAAGTTACCCCAAAATGATAACTTTTTAAGAAAAAAATAACTTGTAATCCTTTACACAAAAGATCGCTAAATAATTAGTCTTGAATGATATTTCATCTCATTTTAAGATTAAATAATTAAAGTTTCAAATCCATTCATTTTTTTCCAATTAAATATCATCCTGTGATATTCTTGGAGAAATATTTATTTTGTGGATTTCCCGGTCTGTTTTCATTAAGCTTTATATCCTCTGTTATCGCTAAGTTGCTTAAATAAATATTTCAAAAATAGAATTTCAATGAAATGCTTATGCAAATCCTTTGAAATTAGATTTGGATTTTAAACGTTTTCGTTTAATTATCATATCATGAGATTCAAGAACATTTACTTTAGTGAATTATTATTGTTTCTTTGATTTAATTTTGTATATTACACCTAAATTTGCAGACGAAAACAAGCCTTTTCTTGGTAAGATAACTGGTTCATTTTAAAATCAGTTTTGATGAAAATTTAATTAAAACGATTCCAAAACTTTTGGTCATAGTAAATTTAACATTTGTAAGATAAAATGTCCTACAAAAAGAGCTAATTATTTGCTTGATTACAACCAAAATAAATATTATGGTTAGAACTGCGCAATACATCCCAATTATATGCAGTTGGAAAAATTTTGTTGAAAAACTTTATACAAAGAAAATTTTAATCAAAGGTAAAAATCTCAGTATACTAAACTTCATCAATATTGATCCAAAAATGAAGCTGCAATCTTGCATAAAACCCAAAAGTATTTTTATCACAGTTTTCATTGAAAATCAAAGAGTTTAACCATTAAAGCTGTTTTTATAGAATAAAAAGTATAGGAAAAGAAGAACGAAGAATGAACGGTTCATAAACTGTCCCAGATTTAGATTTTTACTGTACCACAGAAATTTTACGTCTAGCAGTAGATCATAAAAATATTCCAAACAAGTTTACGTAAACTTTGGCCAGAAAATTTTTGAAACTACAGTGTAATCTTACTAATCCGGCACTATTAAAAACCGGAGGGTGCCGGATTATTGGAATGTTCAGATTACTGGATTATAATGAAAAATCATAGGTAATGAATAAAATAAAGCATTTCATAGAGGGTTTAAATGCATGCACAAGTATAGAGGGGCGAGGGAGGCGTGAGCGGAGAGTGCCGGAATATTGGATGTCCTCTGAGGATGCTTGAAGGTATTTTTGGAAGCTCCTAACAATATAAACTATGAAATTTTGGATAATAAATTTCGTAAAAAATGTATTTTTTTACACTAAAAAACAAAAAAAAAACTTTTTTCAATGGGGTGCGAAGATCTATTTTCAAATTCAATGGGGTGGACTCCCTTAAAAAGTTAATAAACACTGCTCTAGACCAACTAGTCTGATAAAAAGCCATCTTTTAAAATTATTTCTCAAAATAGTTAAATGAAGACATTATTTAGCTTGCGAAGAACCTATACAGTTCAGTTTCAGAAATGCAGTAGGAACAAGAGAATTCATATAGACCAGGGGTAGCCAACAAGTCGGTCGCCCGCAATATCTAGAGTGGAATTTCGTGTACCATGACCTTTGACGCGGTTGTAAAACTTTCTTACAATAGTTTAAGACATTCTGGGAATTTGCCCAGATCATAAATTTCTTCACTTCTGACCACCTGTGATTTCCAACCTTCCCCCCTCCCCTCCTTCTGAACCAATTTTCATTGTCCAAAAAAAAAAAAACGCAAGAGAGAAATATTGAAATCAAATTATCAGCCATACAGGTATGCACTGGAACCATACCTCACGGGAATGCATCTTATACTGAACCATAGTGTATAAAAATAGTAACCATTCTAGTAACATTGATAAGTAATTTATTTATTTCCGAGTCACAATAAATAAAAGGATACTAATATAATGATAAATATATAAATAGAGTCTCATAAGACATATATTTTTATTTATTAATTCTAGTAACCAAAATAGTAACCTTTCTTCCCCCTGAGACTATGCTTATGATAACAAGACAATCATGACACATTTTTAAGAAAAAAAATTGATCTTTTATACAGAAAAGCCATTCCTGGTTTTGACTATAGAATAGCTGGGTCACAAAAATCAAACTTTTTTTTAGATATATCCAAAATATAATTTCGAATGACAAAAAAAAATCGTGAAATTTTGAGTCCTTAGTATTGGTAATAAGAGATCTATCATCGCAATTTTTGATTTTTTAATCCAAAGTTCTTCAAAACTTTTAAACCATCATACTAAAAGAATTAAACAACGTATATTCCCAAGGGACATTCAATGCTCTACAAAAAAGGTCAAATTATAAATTTTCATCAAGTCAACCGTTTCCTAATAATCGAGCCTTGAACATTGATCTAATGAATGACTTGATATACATATAAAAATGTTAGTATATTTTTAAAGGAAATCAAGTGTTCTGAAAAAAAATATCAGATAGCATTTTTTGGTTTAAGCTGTTTTTTTATTTGATTGAAAAAATTAATTATTATTAAATAATTGACTCTAGAAACCATCAATTTTCTTGAAAGTTTTCCCAATAAAGCACAAAAACTTAACAAAAAACCTAATAAATGGCATTATGTCGAAAATTTTGATTAAAGTAATATATACGAAGGTATTCAAATTTTGCAATGCATGATGGGAAATGTGTTAAAATGAGTACTAACTTCAGCTAAGACCAGCTATGTAGATAATATAGGTACTTCTATATACTTTTATGTATGGTAACCAGAAGTAATTCAAATAATTGAAGTTTGTATTTCTACACACTTGTGCAGATTAATTATTCCCATAATTAATTGAAAAATTGGAATACCTTCTTATATATTATCTAAAGTTTAATTATTTTCCCATTTATAAAGCTTACATCGACTATTTTTAATGAAAACATTATATAAATCCAAGTAGAAAATAGAAAATTCACTTAAATCAGTTTGTTTGAAACAATATTTGAACCCTGATCTGTTAAAGGATTATACTCAGTTATAAATAAAAAATTGTTTCTTTTTTTACTTTTCGGGATTTACATATATTGAAGTATACTATCAGAAAATTTAAGATATTCTTGGGGACAAGATTTGGAAATCCTTAACACTCGGTCGAAGGCTTATCGTATTCCATTGGTCCCTATTTTATCTATTTTAAGCCGAAAAGCTAAGCTTATTTCAGCAACCAAAGGATAAAATGGTTTTTTACTAGTTTAGTACAGGAATCGCAGCCCCTTCAGTTCTTTTAGTCGCTTTATAAACAACAGAAAATGAGAAGTAATTTCATCTTTTGTCTGACAAAATTTGAATATTGGAGGGTCCAACAGTATGCAGATGCTTTCTGTGGGACATATCACCAATTTGGTTTAAAATCTACGTAAATTTAGTATTTAATATTTAAAGAAGAACTTCTTATCATTCTATTACTGTTTTACTGTGTTTTTGACTCCAGTATGCTTTTCATTCCCTAGTATGTCCGTATAGCCTAGCACCCAATCTAATATTACTTGGTTTTCGAACCAGTAAGGACACGCTGGTACTCCTAAGTTAAAAGTTGAACTTTGACTACTACAACATTTTCGGTATAGCCTGTGTATTAGAAAATATATGGAATTCGCTATTTTTCAAGCCCTTTCGTAAATAAGCCCATGTTCAAGCCAGTGCGACATATGTTTCAGCCTGGTATACGGTAGTTTCTATTCCCAAAGATACTTAAAGTTTATACCTCTGGACTTTCCCGTATATATAAGCACCAGATTCATCAGTGGATTATACTTGGCTCTGGAGAATACTTTTACGGTGGTAAACGTCTTTTGAAACTTTTAAAGCGTTTAAAACGATATTTTAAAGTCGGTAAGTACGATTTCGCCAATATACCGAAATAAAATTAAGTTACCATTGGATTTATTGTTCCCTTTCCAAAAAACCGTAAAACTGGCAACTGCGTAAAAACTTTGTAAGTACAACGTTGTTAAAAATGAAAAAAAATTTGTTTGGATTTTCTTAAATTTTTATTCGCTGGGAGCTAAGCCATGGTGAGGACACTTGAATCGACTCCAGCGCTAATAGTGGTCGAAATTTCATTAAATTATGCTCTTGTTTTAAATAAAAATGTCCCAAAAAACCTTTCAATAGTCGAGCATAATTTAGTGCAGCCATCAGATGCTAAAATAAGATTAAGTTACTATTGCATTTATTGTTCCCTTTTTAGAAAAAAAAATCGTAAAACTTGCAAATGCGTAAAACTGTGTTAGTACAACATTGCTAAAAATGAAAAAAATACATTTTGGATTTTCTTAAATTTCTATTCGCTGGGAGCTAAATTATGGCGGGGGCACTTGAATTGACCCTAGCGCTAATAGTGGTCGAAATTTCATAAGGTTATGCTCTTGTTTTAAATAAAAAAATCTCAAAAAAACCCTTCAATTGTCGAGCATAATTTAGTGCAGCCATCAGATGTCGTTTCCATCGTGCACGGAGCGAATAAACGAAAGATAATAACTCCAACATTTGTTTTCGTTTAATTGAAAAATAAATTCCCGGAAAATACCCGTATTTCAACTGTTTCAAACCTTTAATAGTAATCTCGTAAGGATGATATTATTTTTCCTAACAGTTTTTCTTTAAATGAAATTCTTTGATTAATTCGCTCAATGGAAATCTCTAGTATACGATCTTTTCTTTTCTAATTCCTTTCCATTTGTGTTTCCGCCCTTTCGTATATATGTATCGTATATACAATGATATCCTTTGCGAATAATGCTATGTATTCCTATAATAACGTAGATATTTATTTAATGTGACAAACGAGAGGAAATTTCTTAAAGAGTAATTACTCGTTGTCTTCACACTCGAGTGCACAATTAATCATGCGAATATAACTGCAAAGGAAAAAAGTTTTGCCAATCAAAATGATGGAGGGATTCATTACAGTGAAAATGTGTTTTCTATGCATTTGAAAAAAAAAAAACAGTAATTGGTCTGTATTATCTAATAAATAATTGGAGATAGAGAATTGTTTTCTTTTCGTAAGAATATTGAAATTGGATGATTAAAGTTTATAAGGTAGTTCTACCCAGAAAGCCTTTTTTTCCTGGTTATTTAAGATTCAAATTAAATTGTGGTAAACTTAAAATTATTACAACCATTCTTAATTAATGCTGGCTTTCGAATGTTATTTAAAATTATAATTCAAAACTTTCGTCTCGTATTAAGCGGCCAAATTACGGAGCTTTGTTGGTTTTCTTGGAAGAAAGAGTAGAAGAGTGAATAAAATATTTCAGTTCTGATTTATCAATTGTTTCTTATTCCTTACTTTTCTGGTGTCCCTGAATTTAAATTAGGAATGAAATATTGAACATGAATTGTGTTAAAGTTATGACAGATGGTTCCATGTCAAGGAAAAGCGTCGTTCTAGTAATAATGAAAGCTGACAAAAAAAAAAGCACAGAGAATATGATGAAAAATCAATAATTGGTATTTCCTGCGTGGTCTTTTCCAAAATATTTTTTACACCTGATAATAAATTTAATATTTTCGATCATTTCCTCGACTAAAATTCCCTAAATGATAACTTTTCCAACGATTCTAGTTTATACACTGTATGTAAACCATCATCTAAATTCAAATCATCACATTTTAAGACTTTAAAAAGATTAAAGAGAATTCTCCCGTGTGATGGATTTATAAGATCGTTTTTTTTTCTGCATAACTTCCTTCCTTAACATGTCTAGAATATGGTGAATTTTTTAAGTGATTTTTTTAAAATTTGAAATCGTTACAAAGATACAAAAGTCATAAGTTTAAGGATTCTGAAAGTTTCAACGCATTTGTACCCTAAATGTGTTTTTTAAACTTATCTCCATCGTATAGATCTAGGGTACAAAAAGCACATGTAGACGCACGGTATGAATAGAAATCATTGAAAAATTTCAAATATTTCTATTATTTTTCATTATATTGGCCAAGATGAGCTTTTTTGGCTAGGTTGGTATCCATGTTGGGAACCAAAGTAACGACTATGTTCATTCAATTTTACACTAATGCAATTGCGAAAAGATTGTTAAAAACCCAATAGGTACTCTAAGAAATTACCACAAGATATAACAAACGAAGTATATTTTTGTCCTTAAACTTACCAGATAATAATCCTCATGAGTTTGATTTCTTATCTGTTCTCAGTTTAAAATATTAAAAAAAACAATTCTATAGAGTTATATGCCGTCATACGGGAGAACTCCCGTTTGGAGAAAATGTCTCGTGTGGGAAAAATCAACAAAAGATCGACAAAACTATCGCATGAGAAGATGATATTTAAACGACTTCGTAGTTCGGTCAAACAAATTTTCCCGCAATAAAAAGGTAAACTTAGGCTAACATTTTGCTATTGAAAGATCATGAACAAGTTTGCAAATTTATTTCATCATATATATAAATTGGTTATCTTGCCGTGCGTCCGTGCAGAATGGGCAACGCGCATGCGCTCTGTTATCCCCACTTACGCATTCAAAACGTTGGGAAGGGTACTCACTCACTAATTTATTTAGTTGTGAATACGTGAAAACTTTTTACAACCGCAGGCGGAAAGTCTAAAACCAAAATATAATCAAAGTATATGTCACACAGACGAAGTCGCAGGTATCAACTATTTACTATATAATCTGAGAAACCAATTAAGTATCAAATTACGATTTTTACAATATTCAACGCTTAAAATAATGTAGCCAGACTGGAAACAAAAGTAAAAAATATCGACCACAAATTAATTGTTGTCTTTTCCTTCTAATCATCCATTTCTATTTCTATAAATCAAAATTTCCCATTCGACTTCTACGATTTTATAGCATTGGATCAAATATTGGATATTTTAAATTCGTACCTCAATTATAACTTAAATTTACACAGTAAAATACTGTAATAGTAAAAGAAATTGTTCTAGTGATTTTCTAGAAAAATAAATTTTCTCGAAATTTACCACAATTATTTTCAACTTGACGTTAAATACTTACGATGTTCATTAATGCAATTATATACTGTCGGACACGAGATTTTCCGTGAAACTCAATGACAGAATGGTCTGCAATGACCGCAATTTCCAACCATTTCTCTTCATTTTCATTCAACGTTACACTTTGAGTTTTCGTACGATCCTTTACTGAAAAGAAAAATACACAATATCGATTATATTTTCTGCAATATATATTGATACATGTGTGACTTATAAACGATAACTCAGCAATAGATGGCGGAATATTTTTATATATTAGGTGTAAAAATAAAAATTGATAAATTATAAAAAAAATATGGCTTATCATGGATTTTTGGACAAAATTGATTTGTGCTTTTACCATGTCAACTTTTATGGCTACAAATAGCAATTTGTAAAAAAAAGTTTTTTTATTCTAATTTAAAGATAACGAAACTTTCAAACGTTTCAGAAATATGACCATTATAAGAAGAATTAGGCTATTTTAGAAGATGCTTAAAAGCCATAAGAATTATTCAAATAAAAACTGAAGAAATATTACAATGGACGTTTAATTCTCTATGAAAAAGTAGGATAATACAAAATTTATTCCTTCAAAAGTTATTCCAGGTCAAAGTTGAACTAAAGAGAAATTTTAATATTTTTTCAATTTTTTGACGCAACCGTCAATTTTATGGGAAAATTATATAGGACATTTTTTGTAGAGCACTATTTTTCAGTAACTTATCTCTATAAAAGTTTTTTAAATATTTTAAACAGGCTCTAAGTTATTGGCATTAAACTGAAAATATTCGTAATTTTACTGTTTTAAATTAATAATATTCCCTAAATTATTATATTTTTAACATAATCCTATAATAATAACATAAAAAAAATAATGTGAAAGTTTAAGGTCTTAATATTAATATTAAGAGGTGCCGCATCGCAAATTTCGATTTTCCGTTTAAATAACATGGGAACAATATTCTCTTGCACTTTGGAATTTTATAGCTCACGTTGGTGATAATATTTCGGAATGATCAAAATATATTCTTGTAGAAAATTTAACGATTTACAAAAAAGGTACCGTACAAGTTTTTGTTATATTTATTCCTTCAAAAGTTATTCGAGGTCAAAATTGAACAAAAGAGAAATTTTAATATTTTTTCAATTGTTTGACGCAACCAGTAATTTTATGAGAAAATTTTATAGGACATTTTTTGTAAAACACTTTTTTTTCTATAACTTATCTCTATAAAAGTATTTGATATTTTTCATAGGTTCTAAGTAATAAAAAAAAATATGTTAAAAATATAATAATTCAGGAAATATTATTAATTTAAAACAATAATATTACGAATATTTTCAGTTTAATGCAAATAACTTAGAACCTGTAAAAATGTCAAAAACTTTTATAAAGATAAGTTATAGGAAAAAGAGTGCTCTACAAAAAATGTCCTATAAAATTTTCTCTTAAAATTGATGGTTCCGTCAAAAAATTGAAAAAATATTAAAATTTCTCTTTAGTTCAGCTTTGACTTCGAATAACTTTTGAAGGAATAAATATATCAAAAACTTGTACAAAAACCTTTTTTGTAGATCGTTCAATTTTCTACAAGAATATACCTTGGTCATTTCGAAATATTGTCACCAACGTGAGCTATAAAATTCCAAAGTGCAAGAGAATATTGTTCCCATGTTATTTAAATGGAAAATCAAAATTTGCGATGCGGCACCTCTTAATATTAATATTAAGAGCTTAAACTTTCACAGGATTTTCTTTTTGTCATTTCCAATAATATTTTCGATATAATTAAGAAAAAAAAATTTATAATTTTTTTTTATGTCCAATGGGCATTGTTTTTATTTAACGGAAAGGAAATGGAAACAAAATATGTAATTCCCCAGTTATTAAAACTAATTAATAACACTATTTACGTAAGTATCAATGCTACGAAATCATTGAAGAGATAACGTTTTCTTTAGAACCAGCTTTACCAAATTTTTGCACCGAATCCATCGGTCATACTAATAAAAAACATTTAAATTTATACCTTTTGCCTACCAAATCAAACAAAAACGTATAAATATAAAACTATCCCAACCCCAAGGTTGATAAAATACACAGGTAGTCTCATACGCGACGTATCCAGAAGAAATTCATACATATCTTCAGACTGAATCAAATTTCAAAATTCTTCGTATGACGTCATTTCTTTTTTCTAATGGGGCAACCTGTGTAATTTATAAACCTTGTCCCAACTCAACCTTCATATACGAACCTTTAAATTTTCGAGTAGCTTCCCAAGCTGTGTCAACAAAGTATCCTAATTCTTCATTGTCTAAATCTTCTTTTCGCCACTTGACACTTTTAATTATTGCATCCGACTCGCTAATACTTTCATTTTTGTAATTATAATAATAATCGTTGTCATTTTCTATATCCTTTCGTATTTCGATGATGTCGTCGGTAAGGTTCAACCAGGACTCAGATGCCCGCGTTAATCTTCGCCCGCGAACTTCTTCACTTCCATAATGTTTCAATCTAAAAGTAATTAAATTAATCATTCCTCTTTATAGTCTAATTAATTACATTCGTTATATATTTTCGTTAATTTACTTACACTTTACGAGACCTGTAAAAACGGGGTGCTTCCGGAATGTGGATACGATGGAGGTTGATTTCGGTATTGGAGTTTACCGGTTCGATCACATAAATTGTTCCACTGCGACATTGAATCAAACCGGTAAATTGAACGTGGAAACATTGGGTAAGAAAAACATTGGCGTTGTCACATTTTGATAGATTATCGTAAAGTTTTCCCACTAGATTTTGACATGGGGGCGCCGAAATGGCGTAGTGGTTGCGCCGTTCCGATTCCCATTGTTCCACGGTAAAATTCGCGGCGATTTCCAGGTTCCTATTAATGTTTAATTTCAGGTGCCAGTCCTCGTCAAGATTTATTACAACCGAACCATTTCTTGTTGAAATAATGCGAGGAATAATAAATTTTTCACTTTGGAACTCGGCCTCGACAACATTTAAGCTGAAGCACAAAAAACAAAAAAAAATTATCATTTTTTAAAGAGATTTTCACTCGTTTTTTAAAGGTATCAACTATGATTTTTCTTTAAGAAAACTTTTGCTGTTTTTATCGTTAAAATGTAATTAACTTCACTGTAATATCGTGTGGTAAGAAACTACAAATGCAACAAGTGAAAATAAATGAGCCAATTTGAGCTCTTCGCTGTTGGTGTGGTATGACAAGAACCATATGGCTTAAATGGAATTTGTAAAGACAAGAAGATTTTTTGTTCTCAACTATTAACAATTTTTTTTTTTGATGATTTACCAACACATATTTGCGTCTTAATAGATGAGAAATTAATCACTTGGTTGTTTTGATTCCTTTGTAAATAATATCATTGATATTCCCTTGAAATTCAAGGGAATTTTTTCAACATTTTCCCGTCCTTCAGTTCAATGTTTGAAACAATTCACAAAATTGCTTTCAAATTGCTTAAAGTTGCTTTCAAATTTTAACAGACTGTTCTACACACTTATAGTTCTCGTCGGCACTAACAAGAATTTTTTTCACCCCTAACTTTTTATTTTACAACCCTTTCTTTGCTAAAATAAAAGGACTTTTTTTTTCAAAGTCCGCCATTTTGTTATTTACCCTTGAAATTTTAACTTCAGTAGTTCCGACGAGAATGACATGTCTATAGATTAAGAATAATCAAGAATATTTGATTTCAGATAACATCAAGAGCCAAAATCACCCGGGCCACCCACGTGCATTTTTTTTTTTGAGGTTCCAATTTCGAGTGACAATAATAATAGTAATAAAAAAAATTTCAAATAATTTTTTTTTATATTTTCAATGTGTAAATAAAAACACTCTAAATATTCAAGATAATTCATTTTTATTTTCTTATAAAAAACCACCCTCCAAAGAAGTCATGAAAATAGGCATAAGTTACCAGACTACTACCTTAATTACCACGATTTTAACTAATTTTTAAGAAAATAAATTTTAATATATAAGAAAAATATTAATGTAAATAAAAAAAAAAAAATAATGTATGTGTGCGATAAAGAAAAAAAATTTCGATGTTATTGTGAAGTATATTGTGTACTTCATATTAAGAAGCCTGATGAAGGTCTAATAAAAGACCAAAACGTGTCGCTAAATTAATAATTAGTATTAATTAATAATAGTACATGGATCTACATCCTTTCATGTCCACTATCCTATTAAAAATAAATAAAAAAATAAAATTTCTTTCAACTCCTTTTTTCACCCCTGGATAGTGGGGAAATCAACAATAAAATCGCGAGGGCTTTATTTCTATTTCAAATGGTATTCATTCAATACTAGAAAAAAGAAAATTTAAGAATAATGGTGTTATCAAAAATATTCCTTGATTTAAAAAATTAAACATTGGAAAACCAATACAAAGCATCAATATGTAAGTCATTAAGTTTATATCTATCATCATCTATCTATGATCTTTACGTTACTATATCTAAGGATATAAAAAACAAATTTCCCATTGGAAAAATTTACCATAACAATGGAAACGGTATGAAATTCACCATTTAATTGCAACAAAGTAATTAGAGGCCAGTTTGAATTACAGAAGTAAAAGTGACAATTCTATTTTGAGAGAAAAACGCAAAAGCAACATTGAACACATTTCTTTTTCTTTTGCCAGAAGATAACGAAGGCCTTTGACTTTGGAACAATAGAGTCTCAATGTGTTCAGCGCTACAAAATGACGAAGAGAGCTTTTAATTAAATTATTGCACTACAAAAGCGTGATGGTCGTTAAAGCTCTAAGAAGTCAGATCACGCAATGTCTTTAAGAAGGGAAAATTATTTATGGATAGATTTATTACAAACTTTTTATATTAATTATACTTTTTTCCAATTTAATCTACTTTGAATTGAATCTTAACAACCATTCCGGTAATTGAAAAAACTGTATATATTTTCGCGTAATTTCATTTATAAAAAAATTAGGGATGATAAAAAGGGTAATTTACATGAATTATAAGGTCTTCGTTGAAATTATAAAGGTTGTCACTGATAGATTTTTAAATTAGTATGGTAGCTCCGGCTCTATTTTAGAGCCATTATTTATTAGAGTAAAGCTCTTTTGGTTAGGACTTACGGGGTGAGTTAACTGAGGGAAAAGTGTAACGCACGATAGAGTTTAAGATCGAAATAGTCATCAGATCATTTAGTAATAGTATATGTATTTGGTTGTTCGGAAAGTAATTTCATTTCTTTTTTTGTGATAATGAAAGACAATTTTTGTATAGTGAATAAATATTTTTTTAAATTTGAGAAAATTGTATTTCTTTTCGCGTAATTTCATTTATAAAAAAAATAGGATTGATAAAAAGGGTAATTTATATGAATTATAAGGCCTTCATTGGAATTATTATAATTGTCTTTGATAGATTTTTAAAGTATTATGGTAGCTCCGGCTCTCCATTTTAGAGCCATTATTTATTAGAGAAAAGCTCTTTGGTTAGGACTTAAAATAATAATAATAAAACTTTATTTCCTACAATTAATTTACACGTGTAAGTTTACAAATTTAAAATTTTGTTTACTTATCTTAACATTTTTATTTAACTTAAAAGTTCCTTCTTGTGTTTACCACAATATTTTACCTTTTAACTTTTGCTACTCATTTCCCTTTCCTTTATTTTTATTTTTTGATTTCATTATAGGGGTGCCCTTTTAAGGGGGAGAAATTCAATAACTCCCTCTGTCATTGTTAAAAAAAAAAAACTTTTTTAGAAGAAAAAAAAAACATATGTTCTAAAAGTAAGTAAAATAAAATATAATTTGTTACGTATTAACAATTAATAGGTTAATCTTAATTAAGCAATAAAGATTTTTTTTGTAACGACTGCTTCTAAAGTTGAACTTTCGTGTGTTGTGTGGCGGGGGTAAAGAGCCGTTTTCTCATCGTGGTGGCAAGCGTGCGCGAAAGTAGAGAAACCGTGCGCAAAAGTAGAGAAACCGTGCGCAAAAGTAAATAACAGTGCGAAAAAGTAAAATAAATTGACACCTAAATAAACTTTGATAAGAAATAATTAATATACGTTATGATATTATTTAGACTGTAGTTTAAACTAAAATGTTGTTTTTATTCATAATTTTTCCATAAATTATTCTTACTATAGAGTTGAAATTTTTTATATATAAATAACAATAATTAATTTCTCAATCTGTTTCTGTTGAACTTTAGAAGCAGTCGTTAGAAAAAATTTTGTTCGATACTTATGCTTAAAGTGAGCTACCTAGTAGGACGAAATTGAGACACTTGCTAAAGGGGCTGATCATACACAACTTGATCTCGTGCGCCTACTTGATCTCGTGGGGGTACACAGCGCACTCGATCTCATTGTGTATGATCAGTCCCTTCAGCTCCTGCATCAATTTCATCCTACTAGAAAACCTCACTTTACGCATATGTGTCAAAAATAACTATTTTTTCCTTTTTCTTTATTTTATTTTCTTTTATTATATTAGCCCGTGTTTTATTCTTTTGTGTTTGTAGCTACCACCTTGATCGTAGTGTGGGTCTTTTAGTGTGTCCTTATCAGCTATATTTCCCCGCTCATAAAATTTTTTGGCATATTTTTTACTGTGCGTTTTTATTAAGTCTACTTCTAGTTCTTCGTGCATTTTTTTAATGTATGTATTTCTTGGATAGTTTCCTACCAGTCTTAGGAATTTATTCTGGTGAATCTGTAGTTGGTTATATGTGGTTTCGCTAATAGTGTGCCACACGGGACATCCGTATGTTATAACAGGCCTAACCATTACTTTTAGGTTAGGACTTATGGTGTGAGTTAACCAAGGGAAAAGTGTAACGCACGATTGAGTTTAAGATCGAAATAGTCATCAGATCATTTAGTAATAGTATATGTATTTGGTTGTTCGGAAAGTAATTTCGTTTCTTTTTTTGTGATAATGAAAGACAATTTTTGTGTAGTTAATAAATATTTTTTTTAAATTATATATTGGCCATTCTGGTTCAATACCTTTGCCATTTTTCTGGCAGTAGTATGATTTTTCTCTAAAAAAATTGTTGCTCTTTTTTAACCGAAAACTGATTTTGAAAGATTTTTGACTTCGTCATTTGAAGTAAAGGTTTTACCGTCTAAAAGATTTTTCAGTGACCGAAACCAATAATTAACCGAAGGTGCCAGATTTGTGGAATATGATGGGTATGAGAGTTTATACCATTCTAGTTGTAAAAGCTTTGGGGAGGGCACAAAACTTGTATGAGATCAAATATCTCCACATAAAAACATAGGGAACCCATATATCGAGGTTCGAGGTTAATCCTTGGCCTTTCAAGTGGGTCATTAACAATTGAATTTGGTAAATTTTACCTTTTACCGATCTCACGTGCTGTTATTCACTGGTTTGCATCAACTAATGATTTCATTGTGACTTGATCAGCTTCAACCGGTCTTCCAGACCGTGATGCATCTTCGACATCAACATTGCCGAATCGAAATTTTACAAACTAGTTTTAGCACTGGCGTGCTGCCAATACATCTTCTGCATATACATCGGTTAATATTTTCTTGATTGAACAGCATTTTACCTTTCCTACAGTGAAAAAGTAATATATGAGGAAAATTCTGGTTTTTGCTCTCCATGTTTAAAAAGACACACATCAAAAACTATTGCTTAGAATCACCTGAGCTTTTTCACATACAAGTCTTGCTATATTAGCTCTCTAAACATACAATGATTATACGGCTTAATTATAAAATGAATGCAAAAAAATACAATTAAATCTTTTGTCGGGAAAAAACGAAATTATTTTCCGAACAACCCAATATATTACATTGGGTATCTCTACTAAGGTGTGAGAGAGAAAACTCAAAGTGGTAACCTGACTCCTCTTGGCTCTTAACCTCTGTCATCGGATCCTATATACTTAACAAAATTTAGGGATTATGCTGAA